>OY282602.1:18761567-19961567 GCA_958298965.1 Chrysolina haemoptera | reverse complement strand
TTAGCCATCCCGACTATTCCAGATGAACTACTGTAAATGTTCTTTCAGTCGATTTTTAAAAATCGTTATAGAAGCTGCATTCTTTATGTGCTCTGCCAGAGAGTTACAGCATTTGCACCCAAAATACTCGAAATTTTTTTAATACCGAACAGTGCTATGTCGATGGGGTAAAATAATTGTTTTCTATTTGGAGTCTAAAATGAAGTCATTATGAAACCCAAATACGTATCGAAATGTCTTCTATTTCGATAAGCATTTTAATTTTTTTCGAGATTGGTAACATCAACTGTCAGATAAACGTCAGACAAGAGGGATGGAATTCCTTTCATAAACTGAACGAGATTTTTTGGGCAACAAATCATTCACAGTGTTAGAGCAATTACTCTCAATTCAGGAGGAGTGCAACTTGATTTTGAAAAAACGCAATTTGCATTCAAAATTTAAATAATGTGAACAAATGAATTACCTGACAACCTCCTTCAAATTTTAAATATTTTGAATTAATTACCAACCCGATATTTCTGATATTATGTATTAATATTAAATACATTTTTTTCCAATTAAAAACAACAAAAAAATGACAATTAGAAAAAATAGTATAAGAAACACGTTTTGTAAGGCACATTGTCGCTCTGATAACGTTATAATTAGCCATGTTTTTGAAAATGAAACAACAGTCTTCGAGGATATAGGTGCTCACACGGGTTATAATATATTATATAGAATAATAACAATAATAATAATAATATAATTTATTTCGTTTGTTCAAAAGTACAGTTGAACAATGACAAAGAAAACGTCAACAATATAAACTAAATGTAGAGAAAAAAAAGGTACAGTTATACAATAACAAAGAAAACGTCTAAAAGATAAAACAAATATAAATTAAAAACAAAACATACCTATGGAGGAATTGCTCAAGGGAACAGACACAATTCCGACTTTACACACTACTTATGAGAGAAATTCATCTACATCAAATTGGATTTTAATGACTTCTTAAATATAAATATATTAGGGGCGTTTATAATACTCTGATCCAATTTATTGTAGACTTTGTAGCCAAGAAACAGGTGGCTTCTCTGAAACTTATTTGTACTATGTTGGCTTGGAAGAAGCATGTTTCTAGATCTTGTTTCATGCAGATGATTTTCTCCATTACGAGCAAACTTATCTCTGTTCTGATAGACAAAAATACACAGCTCATTTACATACAGGCCTGCTACAGTGAATATATTTAAGCATTTGAAAGAGTTTCTACACGAGTCCCTCCATCCTAGACCTTCTACTGATCCTAATTGCCATTTTATGTAAAACAAAAACTCTTTTCCATGATGCAGCTGAACCCCAGTTAAGTATCCCATACTTCAAATGGCTATTGATGTTGGCATAATACAGACTTAACAATATAGATTTGCTACAATGATTGGACATAAATCTCAATGCATAACAATTTTTGCGTAGTTTTGCACACAGACTATCAATATGCATGTTTCCCAGCTCCATTTATTATCAATATGTACACCAAGTAATTTGGTTGTTTCTGATGCATCTACACTTATGTCATCATTTTCAAAGATAGAGAGGGTTCCTGGTTGATTACTCAAAGAAAAATTTATTAATATTGTTTAATGTACATTTAGCGTTAGGTGGTTTTTTGCCGCCCACAAAATAACTTTTTTATAGGCAGTTTCAGTTGATTCCATAAGACTTTTGAAATCCTTTTGTGATACTATTATATTAGTATCGTCAGCATACGTTATCATCTGTACCGTAGAAGAATTCTGTAGAAACTGAATGAGATCATTTGCATACAAGAGAAATAGAAGGGGGCCCAATATGGAACCTTGAGGCACACCCTGTTTAATTAGTAGAGAAGGACTTTGTGTGTTTTGCATAATAACACTCTGATGTCTATTTGATAAATAAGAGCGCATCAACCTCAAAACCTCTTATTCCATACCTCTCCATTTTTGATAATGACAGCTCGTGGTTAACACACTCAAAAGCTCGTGAAAAATCAATGAAAAAACCACAAATTCTAACCCTGCTATCAAGAGCTGTTACTATCTGATCCTGAAAGTGCAGTTTCTGTGCTCTTACCCAAAGTAAAACCGTGTTGTTGGGGGGAAAGCATTTCATTTTTTTCAGAAGTTGGTTCTTTATGTTCATTTCAAAAATTTTACCTATGCTGGATAGGATACTGACTGCCTTGTAGTTCTCAATTTGATGTGGGTCATTTTTTTTTATATATTGGATTGATTTGAGCTAGCTTCAATCTTTCAGGATAAACACCATTTTCAACTGATATATTAATGATATATGTCAGGGGGTAGCTTAATTTTGCATGACATTTTTTTAAAAGGTTATTCGAAATGTAGTTGTAGTCGCTAGCATTTGAAGTTTTCAGAGATCTTATTAAAGTTGTAACATCAGCAACAGACACTGGTACCATGTATATGGAGTTTCCACACATGTTGACACAGCTTCTCATGAAGTCGTAATCAATATTGCCACTCGACTTATCCTGTGTAAAATAACTATTACCAGCAGCGCTATCTTTAGGAAGTTCTTTCCCATCTTCTAGAATAGTAATTTCTGTTCTACCACTGTTTTTCTTCTGAATTTCATTAATACATTTCCATGTTGTTTTATTTTATTACTCGAGCTATAAGTTTCTGTTATTTGTCTGCTAGTTTCTCTGAGATTTTCATCTGTATTTGAAAGTTTGTTATAGAAAGTTACTAGTTTTTTAATTTCTATCAATTCAGGTGACAAATTCCTCATACTTTCGTTTTCTTCATAGGAAAAGCTACTTCAATATAATACATTAATGTTCTATGAAATATTTGAAATAAGAAAAGGAAGAAAAAATATAACTTTTGTGCAACTTTACTACTCTATTACGACTACAGATTCACGAACTTGATGTAATCTGTAGTTACTTGAAAATGGTGGAACAGCCGAAACCGGTGGTAATAGAGTAGTAAAGTGTTAGTGGAAACTGAACAAAAGTTATATTTTTTCTTCCTTTTCTTATTTCATCATGAATTTCCACAAAATGAATAGATCATCAATCAAACAAGTTATGAAATATTTCATAGGCTGCATTTGGTAAGATCAGCCCAGTCTTCCTTTTCTGAGAATTCTAAGAATTTGGAGGTGTTTGTTTCTGAGAAATCTCTACGAAACATGGACATATTGGAACCATTAGTGTTCTTAACCTTCAGTTTTCCCTTTACGTGCACCTTCAGGATCTGTGCAAAATGGTCTGACACGCAGAGATTTATGTTTGATGACTCATAATAATTAAGATGTTCGCTTACCAGAAAATTATCTATACAAGAACCCGACGCAGCAGTTACTCTTGTCGGTTCCATGATTGTTCTTTTCATGGTAAAACATCCCAAAACATCAATCATGCGCCTTAGCTTAGCGCTGTCTACATTAAAATCGCCCCCAATTATATCATTGGGATTATTTTCACTTATATGAAGCAAAAGGCCATCTAACAGATTCAGAAATAGATCAATATCTCCATCAGGTGGACGATAAATACATATAATTGCAACTTTCACAAGCGGTAAGACAATGCCGCAGCATTCAAAAACGTGCTCCACACAAAACCTATCTAAGTTTGAAGTATCACATTTCAAAGTACAATTATTATTTTTATATAAAGCAACACCTCCATTTTTCATGACCTCTCTACAAAAAAAAGAACATAATTGAAATTTATTCAGTTTCAGAACATCTAACTGGTCTTTGTTTTGCCAGTGTTCTGACACACACAGAAAATCACAGTCTGAAACATCTTTTTCCAATGAGACATCTAGTTGCAGTACTTTATTACTTAAGCATCTGACATTTTGGTGGCATATCGAAATACATGAAGTAGTCTTACTGCTACCTAAACGTTTCACTGTTCTATGAGATTTTTCCTTGGGGGATATTGAGTTTAGATTGGTAGATGCACTTCCCGTACATTGACTAAAAAAGAAGTATTATCAGGTAGACTAACTGCATCTGTAATAGACTCAACTTTTTTTTCAACTGAATTTTCAAGAGAGAAATGTGTATCAATCACTTTTAGTGCAATGTTATTAACTCTTATTGGATTATTAAGGTAATCCTTCATTTCATTTGCCACCAAGAATTTGCTTCCTCTACACTTATGATCAACAATGACTTTCGTAGATGAATTAATGCAAGAATCTTTAAAAAGCCTCGTCGAATCTCTTAGGTACAAGTACAATTATAATTTCATCACTCAAACAATTTCTTTCGCAAAATAAAATTAAATTAGTAGTTTTAGCAATATTCATGCAATTTTTCAGGGCCAGCTCCAGAGTTTTTGTATTGCTGATATTATTAGTATTAAACATAATTATTACAAAGTCATTTTGACCATACCTGAAATAAATTATTTGTGAGATCTGATAGTTCAGTGTTTTTTAACAGAGCTTTATACAAAAAATGTGTCAGTTGTTATATGCCTAAGTACCCTATTAAAACCCTGTGCATATTCATCGCCTATAACACAGATTTTGCGATATTACATTAATGTTATTTTTAATTTTATTGTCAAAATGATGATTTTATGGTGAAGTCGCGGGGAGCAGCTGCTACATTCAACTTCTAAATAAAAAATTATCTAAAATAGATATTTATATATCTATGCGAAATGATACTTTGGCGTTCGGAAGTTGATAACCATTCAAGATCACAAAAGTATTTCGCATTCGAGATGTCAATATTTTTTCGGAAATTGCATAAAAACTAATATGAGAATGAAAAATTAATAAATGAGTATCTGTCATTGTTAATTGACATTTCGTGTTAGAACGTAAACGATCGAACGATGGGATACCAATAATAATAATAATAATAAATGTTCTTTATTGGTAATAAAACCAAATGGCCATCGACCGAGGTACTTCAGCCAGGGGATAACATTTTCATGATTTTTGTATAGTAGCAACATAATAAATAATACAAAGGACGCAAAAGTCTTTCACGTTCTAGAAAGAAAAAGTTTGAGTTCAGTTTTTGAAAAAAACATTGTATAGTGGAATGAATTGTGAATTTAAACCATTTTCGAATCCACTTGAACCCACACAAAAAATTTCATCAAAGTCGGTCCAGCCATTTAGGAGGAGTTAAGTGACGTACACACGAACATACACACAGAAGATTTATGCTAGATCCTTTTAGCTTGAAATAAAACTGGTTTTGCAGAGGCTCGCAACAAGAAGATTTTGATTGGAAAAATTGAAAAAACCAATAGGTAATTATTATGCAACAATTATATAATATTTACAATTATTGTAAATATAAATAAATTTAAATGGTTTGCGTAACAAATACTGTATTAAAATATATTAAACGTACATTTCATTATAATAATGGAAAAATCAAATAAAATGCCATTCTAGGCATCGTAAGTGGAAGCTGACACATTTCCGCCTTTGCCTGTCCAATTAGTGTGAACAAATTTTCCTTCCTGCCCAAGAAGCTCATACGTATGAGCACCAAAATAATCTCTTTGTGCTTGTAGGAGGTTTGCAGGTAGGTGTTCTGAACGATAACCATCGTAAAATGATAGAGCAGTTCCTAAGGCTGGAGTTGGTATTCCTAGAGTAAAAAATCAATTAAATGTATGAGAACTGAAACATAGGCCAGTAGAGTTAGACATTAAAAATCGAAAATTTTACAGTAATTCCAAGTTTTCAAACATTGGTCAAGTTAATGGTACATCCAAAAAGCAACAAATCTCTGTTTGCATCCTGTTCTGAAGTCTGGAATATTGTTGAAAAAATTCCAAAAGCAAACTTAAATAGTATTAAATATATTATTTCATATCACGAATCAAGTTTGCAATCAATTTGAGTGTATGAACCATTTTTTTTGTATCAAAAACTAATGTTTTTCTAATATACCACAAGGAAAAATTGCAAAAGTTCTGCAAATACAGATACATCGGAAAAATATTTCGAGCAGTTGTACACATTTGCAACCTTTTACGTTGCCGGAAAATATATATTTCTAATTTGTGGTAATTTTTTTGATCAAGGTTGTCTCAAAATAATTACAAAAGTTTTGAAGCTTTTGAAATTTTGAAAACATCTATTCTGATGCATTCACAAATTTGCAATTATTTCGTGACCACCTCGATCAAAAAAATTACCACGAATTAAAAAAATATGCGTTCCAGTTAACGTAAAAGATTGCAAATCTGTACAGCTGTCGGGAATATGTTTCCGATGTATCTGTCAAATTTGCAGAACTTTTAGATTTTTTTTCAACGAGTTTACAGCAAAATTCAAGTTAATTGCAATTTTGAAAATGCTCAGGATTCGGAACAGGTTACAAAATTTTATAGTTTGTTTTTAAACCATTCCCGACCTTGTATTAAAGTCTGAAAACTTTTGGAATTATTGTGAATTAAAACTTTTTGTTAAAAATTTGTTAAAATTGTTAAAATTTGTTATTACGAATCTACCAGGTTTTCGTAGAAAACCCCTCACTCAAACCAGAGCTTGTCCGAGCAAGGCAGACAAGTGCAAAGCTGTGCAACACTTGGAAGCAAGCTCACACAAACATAGGAGCCTACTATAGCAGCAAGCACTGTGACATCCTTTCCTAAGAATATAACCTCAAAAGTGCTGCTGGTGCCTGTAGTAGCCTTCTATGCTTGTAAACTAAAGCTTAGTTTTCAAAACGGCAGATAGCGGAATTCATAAAAATAATAAAAAGTGGCCGTTTTAATTTGTTCCTAGTCATATTGATTGATAATAATTCAACCTAGTAAATTTAACTAATCGCAATCCGTGAATACATTTGCACTGTTATTAAGGGATTTTTTATACAGACAATCTCATGATGAACAGAACATGGAAGAGAATATATAAGGTCATTTAATTAATTATTGCCCAATTCCCGCCGAATAAATAACAAGAGAAATCCCAATATTTTCTCTGCTTTAGTCCCACCATTTGACAAGAACTTTGGCGATATCAGCATTTTAGGACCGTATCCCCTATTATGTATATTTCGTGGGTAACTTTTAACTGCCATGGCAAAGCCGAACACTTGAGGTAACGTTTAATAAATCTCTTTATTGAAATAACGATGAATCTCAGCCGTGGCACTATGCAGTTGTGAAGTTTTGGTTTAAGAACGACTTTGAAGTTGAAGAATGAACTGTCTTTCAGTTGACTGACTGTGACTGGTCGTTTCTCACCGGAAAATCTCAGACAACCTTCTCATAAAAACAGGTTTTGTTTCGTCTTGAAACCCGTAAATGAAAACTGCCGAAAGATTATCCTAGGGATTTACAATCATTTACTAATTGGGAAAACCGGCCAAGCTCGGTAAGCGTAGGTACTTGTTAAATGGTATTATAGGATAGAAAGGACCCCGCACGAAAACACATGTAAAATTGGCTCTTTATCAAATTGGCTGAAATTGTATATTGTTATAGTGGGTAATTAGGAAAATGTGCGAGTTTAAATGATTTTGTATGTGTCGTTTCTGAGATATAAGCAGCCAAAGTTTGAAAAAACGTCAGAGTTGGATAGGGTTGACAAAGGAAAAAATTGTTTTGTTAGTCGAAATAAGACAAATTCAGGATGAAAATGTATTCATCGGAACTCGTTAACATGTCCAATTATAAAGTTATTGATGAATGTACATTAGGTTTTATACGGGGCATAGTAAAAAAATCGGATTTTTTTTTAACAAAACAATTTTTTCCTTTGTCAACCGTACCCAACTCCGACGTTTTTTCGAACTTTAGCGCTTATATCTCAGAAATGACACATACAAAATCATTAACTCGCACATTTTCCAATTACCCATCCCACTTTTACACAATAAAATTTCAGCCAATTTGACCGAGAGCCAATTTTACATGTGTTTTCGTGCGGGGTCCTTTGTTTACTGGTAAAATGTTAGTTGGAAATTCCTGGTTTGTTTGTAAAATAAGACACCTTAGCCGGATTAAATTTGAAATATATACAGGAGCTTAGAAATAATATTTGAAATTGAAATGTGTGAAATATAAACCTAATTACTAATTTACATGTATGAAGAATAATATACAAGTGGTATAATTCTCCATAGAACTATTGATGATTGTTGATGAAAAATTGATACTGCCATATAAAAAATACAATAGTAAAGCGGCGGGGATTAGCGCTCGCAACTGATGACCGAGAGGTCCCGGTTCGGTTCCCAGCCGTTTTTAATTTTTCTGAATGATCGAATCTTGTTGCCGGCTAGGAATATTCCTTAACTGGTGCGTAAAAATTAAAAGTGCTGCTCCTAAAGTGACGTAAGGAGTTAGTAACACAGCCTACCCAGAACAAATGGCTAATGACCATAGCAGTCAAAGCACACAAAAAAACAATAGTAAAGTGTGACTTTGCATATAAGGTAGACAGCACTGTTAGATTACCTTGGGCTCATCCCTGACAATTATCAATTGCTGAAATATTTTTTTCTACGTTCATGCAAAAAACAAAACTTTATTGAACTATATTTGGTGGAAAAACTGTCTTTTTATTGCACTGAGTGCAATAAAGACTTTATTGCACTCATCTGTCATTCTACTATAGCGTTCATGACAGACATAAACTTTCAAATCGACGCCAAATTTAGCCCATTTTCTGTGAGATTGTATTACGTTCTAAATAGTTGCATGTTTCATCATATTCATTATATAATGTACTAAGAAATTACTAGAAAATGCAATTTGTTAAAAATAAAATTATTTCCTTCGAATATCATCTGAATTACACAAAATGTTTTTCAATTACTTTTAGCAGATAGATTTAAACAAACAATGTCTTCCTTACAGCTTAGTGCCACCTAAATGAAACATTTTCTGGTTTCTGGTTAACGTAGAAAAAATATTGTATGAAACTCGTGCACAAAGAGTTTATTGCACTCGACGTGAAATTGTCCGAGGCCATCAGGCCGAGTTGGACAACACGTCTTTTTGCACTTGTTGCATAAATAACTATTATTCTGTTCCGTTCACTTGAGAATCCATTTAATGGTTTTCCAATAATTTATATATGACTTGTAAATAATAATATTTCTTTATTTCTTAAAACACTTAGTAACCACAGTTAAATCCAAATATGTCAAAGCTGGAGTTCTCAAGTTGGTTAATCAGTAAATTCTAGAATAATGTAACAGATCCTTTGAAGTAATATTTTTTTTAGCCGACATTTGAGAATTTTTAACGGCTACGGGAAGAATTTACACCCATTGGACTCTAAATTTTTTTATACACAAAAGTTCCTTGAGCATTTAGAAAGACTAGATCCATAGAACAAGTAATTATATAGTACAAGAGCCAGTAATACTGTCGGCATATGATCATTCTGATCGATAGCACCCACATGAAATAATAATCGCCTATTTACCAAATGGATAGGTTGCTTCGGTTTTTATTGCCGGAAGGTTGTTTAATGACTAATAATCAAAATAATAATACTCCCTCATAAACACTTGTAGAGTGTACCCAAAGGCATAGCCTGCGCGAGTAGACGACCGCTATTATTATTATTTACCGTGGTGCTCCGAGGTGACTCACTAATTTTTGGTGGCGTATTCACTCTGCAACTGTAGGAAAACCTGCAGAACCACCTTAATGTTTTTAATAATGTTTCAACCAACTTCAATGAAAAAGCTCTATTAGAAACAAGTGCACTACCATGTATTTTCCATTAATTTTCCAAAATTTATTCATTTAGAATGGTGTAAACAGGCTATTTTTAATATATTTTTCAAAGTAAACCTTCATTAGTTTAAACAATTGCACAACTAATTGAATTGTTGCTTTCGTTTTTATTCGAATGCAAAAAATAGTCAGAACTCATTCGAATCGCGCTGAAAGCGGCACGCGCGCGATTTGAAAAATGTCGCGTGCACTCGACTTTCGACGACGGTTGCAACCATTTCCGGCAATAGACCAATCCAGAACACGTGACTTTGACAATTATCTCTGGAGGGCACACGTTCATTTCTAACCAAATATTATATTATTTTGTAATTTTTCGACTAGTTTTCAACCTAAATAGCTTCAAATGGCATTATTTTGTAATTTTTCGACTGATTTTCAGCCTAAAAAGCATTGATTGGCATTAATTTTGGCATTCTTCAGATAGCTTTTAACCTAAAAAGCTTTAAATTTGACAGGTTGCCGTCCAGCTTGACGTAATACTGGAATGGTCTATAGAAATTGAGGCCACCGTATGTTTTCCGTCAAGTAGCGTATTCAAGAAGATATCGGCAAATTGTCAACTGTCGGAACGATAATATGATGATTACGAAAAAATAGGGGTTTTTTACGCCCGGCAACCAAAGATTCTGTCACCGGAAGGGGTGGCAACCCTATACCCCTTGCATAGGATGGTAATCCTCTACACGGCAGTGCACTTATTTTAATAGAGATTATTCATTAACGTTGGTCAAAACATTAATAAAAACACTGAGGTGGTGCTGTAGGTTTTCCGTCTTTGTTGAAATACATTGTTTAATTCAATTGATACTCTCTGATACACTTTTAGAACTCCTTTTGTTTTATTTAAGGCAGGTAGAATGCAATATTTTTAGGATGAATAGGAGAAAATAACTGAATCCAGCTTATTCCGAGTAGAATACAGGTTTATAACATACAATTGAATAACATCTTCCCAAATCAATAAATACTCGATAAGAGAAAAGTTCATTATGAGAGTATACAGTCTCATAATTGGTAGTTTTGGTCTCCATAATTCTAGAGGTCCAAAACCAACGGTAAACCTAGATTGATACTCAATCTGAGACAACTGAATCTGATTTCCGTAATATACCTTAACAAGTTCGAAAATGAATATGAATTTCAGGTTTCATGGTTCTCACTTTGCACTTTACTCGGTGTCGTTTTCAATAAATTTTTTGGTGAAAATATTACTGGCTCTCTTACTATAAGAATGTTCAGCAGTTTGAAAGCATATTTTCATGAATCTCTGTACCCTAGGTTATTAATTATTACAGAATGTCTATACGATGGTCAAACAAACTACCCCACTCTACTTTGAATTCATTTGAAACTCACCTAGCTTTACGGCAGTTGACACTACGTTTCGCCAACCAGTTTGTGCTTTTGTTATGGCTTTCAAGAAGAATGGATCAAGCAGTAAGGAATTCAGTGAGAAATCTTTGTCAAATGCCTTCTTAATTTCTCCTAAGAAAACTGATCTAATGATGCATCCTCCTCTCCACATAAGAGCGATCGCTCCATAGTCCAGATCCCAATTATGTACCTTGGCAGCTTCTCGTAAAAGCATGAATCCCTATATCAAGGAAAATATTTCATGAAAAAACAGAATATCGAACAATAGTAAAACTTTCAATTCTTTTTAAAATCACCGATTAAACTACTTTGTAGGTAGTATAATTTAAAATTGAATATCAGGGGTAGAATGAATCCTAGGAGAACTACTTTTTGAAGTGAATTTCAACTCATACCTCGATAAATTTGAACAAAGGAATCGAAAATATTACTGATACTCCTTTCTGAGAGAAGAAACATTACAATTAATCGACAGGTGGCGCTGGGGGCACATCTACTTTAAAATTTGGAAAGGCGTAAAAATCGAAATTGGAAAAAAAATTATTAACAAAATTCAAAAATATGCAGATGGCTGTAAAGAGAATTGAATTCCCTTTTCAACGATGTAACACTTGACCCACATGCCATTTAAAAATTTTGAGTTGATGTGCCCCTCTGAGCCCCCTGTCGAGTAATCACCATATTTATTATTTCAAAAAGTATTATCGGTGAAACCCTCGAAATGGTTTTTTTTGTGTTTCTATGTGAATCAGTCAAAAGTTAACAGGGGGGACTATTAAAAGCCGCACTGTATAAAGGTATAAAAATATATAAAATAATATGGAATTATATGAAATTAGCTGAATACATTGTCTGCAAATATGAATGGGCGGGGTATTAGCAGAAAGCTGTTATTCAACTCATCCCGAAAAGTACCTAAATAAAGGTGGATCAGTTCTACGACCACATGAAAATATGGCCATTTTATGCGCTTTATCGATCAAGGAAGTCGGCCGATTGTTATACACTTTTTCATTTCTACATCGCCAGCTGTACTGTAATGATCATTTCAGTACAGGATATTTCATTTCCCGCACGACTTTCATGAACTACTAGACTGTCAATTTTATGATCATAAATAATATAAGATCGAATCAAGTTTGATGATGTTCTAATAATTTGATTTTACATCAATATTTACAAAATTCCTTTAAAAAAATAAGTAATCGAAAATGAGTAGTAATAGTGAGGATGATTTGACATTGACACCACTAATTTCAATATAAAGATTGATGACAATCGAATTCTATATTTTCATATAGTTGGCAAGAACTCTCTATAGCAGGTTATTTCAACAATTTACTATGTGGGCTTGTAGCAAGGAGAGCTGATTCAGGTGATGGTGATCTTCGGATGGTTGGTGGCGAGGGCTCAAGTCCAAGCAAAATCACTTTTTTTTAAATTTTATGGAATCAATTAGTGTTCGATTTTCATTAAAATTTTTCAATATTTATATCGTCAATTCTGTTTTTAGGTTGTATGTATTATGGGAATTATGACGGCAGGAAAGTTTATGATAACAAGTGTTATTAAAAAATATTACAGATTTGTTTATGATTCAGATGATTGTAGAAAAATGGCGTCTCATTTAAAAATACCTCATTCGAAACGTCTTTCAATTCTCTATATGAAAGTAAAATTTCAAAATATTCATCCAAAACAAAATGTGGCACATAATATTTGAAGTCTTATTGAGTAACCCAACCCCTGTTAATATTTGAACGGATTAGAATATTTATTTGGTTGTATGATAGTTCGTAAACTACTTTTGACGACGAAAAAATGTCTATTCTTTGAAATGGCGTCGTGCCGCCATTTTGAGGGTCGAATGATATCTCATTTGAATCGTCTCTCAACTTTCCATACGATACTAAAATTTCAGATGAAATTTTTTATGCAAAACAAAAGGGCGGTACATAACGTTAGAGCTCTGCTATGAAGATCCTATATTATTATTCAGTTGCTTTGTTATCTGTCTGCTGATAATATAATATTCCAGGTACAGAAAACTTTTGTAGAAGAGGGTCTTAGAATATTTGATGATTTTTCTGGAATTCGTTAGGATTTGAAAGGATTCTCATAGCAGAGCTCTAACGTTATGTACCGCCATTTAGTTTTGGATGAAAATTATTGTCTAAAATTCTGTTATTGTATAGAAAATTGAAAGACGATTCAAATTAAGCGGTCCGACACCATTTTCAAAAATTTCTTGTCAGAAAGTAGTTCATGAACTATCATTCAAACAAAATAAAATTCCAAAGAAACATTTCAATTCGTTCAAAAGTTAACAGATGAATATTTTTTTCTGAAATTTTGCAGTCAAAAACTAAGGAAAACACTTTATAAATTTAGGTTGTTGTGAAACATTGTTCATAAATCGTAATTCTTATTATAGTTTCTTCCAGTCTACCTTGGCCTATTGTATTATAGGTTGGGAAGACCTATATAAACAATTTTTAAAACCACTTACATCGATTCAAAAGTAAACCGTGAAAATCATTTTTAAAAAACCTTTTGATTATTCTTCTAAAATTCTCTTTGAACAATATAAAATTCTATCTGTTAAACAATTGTTTTATGAAGCATCCACATCTTACATAAGAAAAAATTTAGAATTTGATATCTTATACAACATAAATATGAAACAGAAAATAAAATGGATGGTTGGAGTTCTCTACAACTTTGATGCAAAACATGCCATTTATATAGGTTGAAAATTCTGAAAATTGTTTGTATGTGAATCATTTTCTATTGCTTTCATGTATGCAAAATGAATAAATAATATATGTAAATGATGTTGACGATGTTGACCCACCTGTGCATATGATACAATTTTGGCAGCATAAAGAGCCTGGTTGAGATCGTCAAGGAATTTCGCTTTATCACCTGAAAAGTCTGCAATTGGCCCAGGAAGACTTTTACTGGCAATTTGACGTTCAGTTTTCAGAGCTGAGAGACAACGGCTAAATACAGCTTCACCAATTAGAGTAACAGGTATACCATAGTTGAGGGCTGCAATAGCTGTCCATTTACCCGTCCCTTTTTGACCAGCAGTGTCCCGAATCTTTGGTAGAAGATATTTTCCTGAAAATAACAAGTAAACAGTGAAATGGGTAGAAAAAACGAAAACACCCGGTGTTCCAGAATGAAGGGGACAAACTCCGATAGTAGAATCCACACCTCATTTAAGGCTAAAAGTTTCCATAAACATATCCTCCAAGATGAGTATTAACTGAGTTACAAGCTGCTCTGACGAGTTGCAAACAACGAAACGGCTGTCAGCAGATGATGGAACTCTCGGAATTAAATTGAAAACACTCTCTTTAGAAACTTGATTTTGAACCTTGAACAACAAAATTGTTCACTGCCTGCCAGAGCTGGGTAATTCCTAGATGAAAAGTAATTAATAATTACAATTAAACTTTTTTTTGCGTGTAATTTGTAATTGTACTTGAGTACTTTTTTCTTGAAGTAATTTGGAATTGTAATTGTAGCAAAATCTACGCAGGAATTGTTATTTGTAATTATATCATTCATATAATCTAATTAAAATTACTTCTTATAAGTACAATTACTTTTCACAATTACAATTACACTTATGAGTACAATTACTTTTTCTAATTACGATTACTCTTTCTAATTACAGTTACTTTTGAATGCGTATTTATTTACGAGATACACGTGGTCATTGTGGACACGTGGTCTCAAACCATGATAATAGAGCACTCTCAGTGACGTAATATGACAGTTGCGGAACAATGTCATAAACAAACCAAACTGAATGAAAACAAACCCATTGAACCCATTTTCCATAAGGCTACGTGAATCTTTCTGGTAAATTTTCTGCCAAAAGTGATTTATAAAAATCGCAATTATCCACTAACACCCACAAGAATTTTCATTTCATCAAATGTCAAATGCTTTGTTTGTCCCCCCATGACCGCCATGTTTTGACGTCAGCTGACAGGGCTCTATAATGAACACTATTCGTACAGGATGGTCCAATCCCTATGTTGCAATGTAATCTCAATTGACGTCTCCGTGATATCCTCCGTATGCTCTTGTATATCTATATATCTTTATATATAGGTATATAAATCATTGAGAAGGCATTTCGCTGACGTCATTTGACAGGATGATAAAATCAATCGATTGGACCATCCTCTACAAATAGTGTTCAAAGTCCTTGCTCTATTCCTGCATGAACTTGCCTACACAGCATTGCCACCTTGGGTACTTTTTCAGTAGATTTTGGCTTTCTCGGCAGAAATTTTAGCAGGTACTTTTTTTTAGTAGATTTTTGCTGGATTTCGAAGGGTAGTACTTTTTTTTAAATTTGGTAGATTTCAACGTTATACCTGCGCTTATTACCCTATAACTCAAAGTAATTATACCTATATGTATTTCCAAGTTCAATACATTCAAACAAATGCCAGGAATATTATATAAATCCAAATATTTCAGACTTTTTTTAACAGGTATCAGCCCTTTTTTTAAAAAGATTATAACAAAATCAGGATTGCCCTCAACAGGTTATATTTTCAAAGAGTTTTCAGTTTTAAAAACTTCAGATAGATTTTTATGTAGAACTTAAATCTCTTACAAAAATTGAAATGTTCTTAAAAAAAAAAGAATATTTCATCAGAAGATAAAATTTAGTGTATTGAGTATTGACATCGAATACAGGGAGATCATACTAGCTTCTGATGTAGAGGAAGCTTACTGTATGTTACTAGTACTACACTGTATCAGATAACGCATAAGAGTTTTGGGATAAAGTAGACAGTTACATATAATCATTCTATTATTAATATTTCTGATTTTGCAAAACAAATGATTTTGTCTTCCTGTATCAAAAAACAAAATATATTTTCTCTGCATTTAATTTAATTCAAACGACTCAATTGAATTTGTTTCATCGATATCAATTTTCTGATACATTTGTACTGGGATCCACCATTCAGTTGAACACTTTTCTTTATTGAAAAATTTTAAATGTTAGGGTTCCTCATTTTTATTGTTTTATCCAAAAGTAATTATTAATTCAATTTTTTAAGTCATGTACTGTACTCAATTTCTTAAGTATTTTGTAATTGTAATTAGTTCCTTTTTTGAAAAAGTACTTTGTAATTTTGATTTTAGTATTTACTTTTTGTTAGTGAAAAATAAACTTGTTGAAAATTGTTTTTACTTTTCTAGTTTTTTACAAAAACAAAACTCTTCATTTTATCAACAGTAGCCAACTTTATAAATTATGATAAGTGACATACTGGCCGGAAATTCAAATTATCAAATTATGAACACTACAGAATCAAGAATTATGTTTCATTTGGGTTAAAATCACTCTTGTAGAAGCCTTTTCAAGAACAACTGTTTTTCCACAACCACTAAAGAATGTAGTTATTCTGAAATCATTTTCAATAATAGAACATTATACATTCTTACAATTGAATTAAAATATTTATTTTGAAACACTTGCTGTCTTATGAATTTCGCATGTATTTTCATTCCATAACAAGGTATGGTTTAAATATTCTAACACTGTTGTAGCAATAATAATGTTAGCCTTGACTAGTCATGGTGGAATCGACAGTGTTGAAGTACCCTTTTCTCTAAATACTTCCTTGGCTGATACCACGACAGACTTTGAATTACATCTGATATTTGTACAACGTTCTCCCAAGATGGCCCAGTTGCAAATGATTATTGTAATTATACTTGAACTGAGTGACAATATGTAAATTAAAATGTCGAAATAATTTTTCTTTGGCTTTCCATTTGATTATATGTAAAATTTATTATTGTGGACAAATAACAAATGTTACCCGGTTGAAATGAAAATTCGCGATGCTCGTGGTTCCTTACGCTCACCTCTAGCTCGCGCTCGGAACTTCCCTTTCGCATGGAATTTTCATTCTAACCTTTTTACAGAATATACTATTACTTACAGCTTATGTCATTTACAATATTACTTTTTAACGAGGAGGAAACCTTCGGGGAATTTTGGTGTACATGTCCTCCTTGAAAATTGAGGAATTAGTTGAAAATTATTGGGCATTAGCAGGTCTTAGTTGAAAATTAATGGGCATTAGTCGGGAATTCGAGATATTACTCGAGTATTACATGGGTATTACTGGAATTATTCGGAAATTAGAAACACTGGTGGAAATCATAATAACTGAATAATAAAAAAGAGGGCTTAAAAAAAAGAGTTCAATATTTTTATAACTTGTATTTCGGGGTATCACTCGGGAATTACTTGGGTATTAGAGGAATAAGTTACGATTTTTGGGAATTACTGTACACAGTTTCCTCAGCGGTTTTTTCCTTGTTGTGAAAAAAATTCATCGAAAGTTGAAATTTTTTATAATAAATCACTCCCACAGTACATGAAGAAACATAAGCAATCATCCAAATCGTAATCTAATTATGACTGAATGAAAATGTACTATGCTTCCTCTAGAAAGCCAGTTTATGATATATTTATAATGTACATTGTACTGTTTCCATAATTATTGATCCGTTTCAACCAAATTGTGCAAACTTGTGTATACAGCTTTAATGTCTTCGCTATGTACAATTTAATTTTAAAATTTGGATTACTAATTCTTTCAAAATGCACCATTGTGCATTTTATTGCGATTATGTTGACACTGCTTCATTGTTGGGTTTCAATGTTTCCTTAAAAGAAATTTTAAAAGATTACGTAAGATCTTTCCCGAAGTGAAACACCATTTCAGATTAAAATGAGATCAAAATGCATTGAGTAACCTGTAAACTACATAACTGATAAAACAAGGTAATTGAGGTGTAATGAAAAAAACATTACTTGTCGATATTTCATCTGCAAAAGTAAATTAGGAAATTATTATTGTGTACATTATTTAAAAACATGTTAATAATATTATTTATGCAAAGAGATGTTATCAATTTTTGGATTGATGGTTTTCTTATAACATTTGTGTTGGTCACAGGTTACTCGATAAATATAGATACAGTGTGACCCATTTAAGACCGGAGCACCCTTATAAAATCTACATTTTCCAACAGAATGGAATGATTTTTTTTTTCATTACGTAGACATTCAAGAAGTCTACTAGGTCACCAAATTTCATGAATGAATTTCTATTTCCAGGGCCAACTAATCCGATTTTTTAAGGTAAAAATCTAAAAATTCACTAGCGATTTTTTTTGGCAAAACAATATGATAGATAAGTGTTTCAGAGGTGCAATAAATTAAAATATTTTTTTTTTATTTGCATTTGACATTTGAATATCAAAAATATAAAAAATTTACAGTAATTTCACAATTTCACAATGTAGAAACTATTTTAATCGAAGAATCCACAGAAGAACTCATTCAGGTTATATGCTTTGCAGAATAGAACAGAGTTTGATTTTGTTTCAAAGCTTTGGTTTCTAGGGTTTTCAAGCGCATACGGAAGCGTAGAAGGGCCATTATTTTTTTATTTATTTTTTATCCCTAATTCCGAGTTGCAACTCGGAAAATTACTAAATTCCGAGTTGCAACTCGGAAAATTACTAAATTCCGAGTTGCAACTCGGAAAATTATGGTATGGCACCAGAATACTTTAACCAGTATGTCAACTTGAATAAAAACATTCTCACAACACTAGATATACAAATAATATACATATAAATCGAACGGCATTTAGGAGTACCATGAACTCTTTATTTTTTAAAGGTTTCAGCAAATTCACCGAATTACCTGAAATATTGAAGAAAAAATCCAAATTGGAAGATTTTAAAGCAGCACTGAAAAAATAAAAAATAAAGTAATAGGTACTGTTATACTCCGTTTTGTTTAATAATATAATAATAATAATGTGATCTTAAATACCCAATTAGTCTATCTACATGCTACTTTTGATTTGTCAACGTCTGATTTTGCCATTTTTTGTGTATACTTTGTTGTCTATCTAGATCGGTTTTTAAATTTTTAGCGCTTGATATTCATTCCATTGTGCTTGTGTCATGTTATTTTTAACTTGTAGTTGTGTATATTATATACCTATACCTAATTGGTCTATCTATTAGTGACTGAATTTTTTAACTTGTGATTTTGCTATTTTTTGTATACACTTCGTTGTCTGTCTAAATGGTTATTTTTTTAATGGTCAACGTGTGATATATATTTAATTGTACTTGTGTCATTTTATTATATTGTTTACTTATAGTTATGTATATTGGGTTTCCTATTTCAATAAAGATGTAATAAAAAAAATAGGCTAGAAATTCCTTCAGATTCGTGATCAAGACTGCAAACTTACTACAAATCACTTTTTTCCTGAAAAAATGTCAGTCGTGAAAATCCCAATTTGTCTCAATTCTCAGGGAAATACCCTCGAATATTCCGTAACTATTGGAGTAGTACTCTGTAAATTTCAGGATCGGTAGATAAACCCGCGATGAATCTAATTCTTGCCTATGATTGAACTGAATTACATTACACTGCGCTCGCCAGGGGCAATGGACTTACTTAGTTTTGCCAAAAATTACATTGGGTGACAATATAGGCTCAAATTTCCAACGGATTCGAAATCAAAATCCATAATTATTGGAGTAGAATTCTGTAAATTTTAGGGTCGGTAGATATTGCCATATTTCTGGGATTTATTCAGGACTTGCTAGGTAGGATCTGATCTTTTATTTAGTGAAAATCTTTCATGGAAAAAACAATAGTTATTTCAATTCAGTACAAATAATTTGTTAAATGTAAATTTAATTCAGGATGGCATGAAACACTTCAGTAAAAGATAAAACAAAATGAATTTTTTCCTGATGGTTACGTTTTTATAATTATTACAATGGATAAAAATACAATACAATATAAATTAAGGGAACTTACATCACCAGACTCTCTAATTATTCTCGATACTCATTGACTCCCCAGCTACCCCATTTCCCTAACTAACTTTGGGCACGGTGGATAACAAACTCCGTGATCGAACCGAAGCTTTCTCGAAAACTTGTATTTGATATTTGTAACTTAACATGAAAACTACGAAAATATCAAAACAAGGCATGAACAGAAAAATAACATTGCCTTGACCGGGTCGAAAATTACGATAATTAATGAACATTTACGGTGTATTCAGATTTTAACAACAATATACTGGCTGGCGATTAGTCTAATTTTGGTCTATGGTTGAACTAACTAGCATGCACTGCGCGTCAGTGGTGATGGAATTACACAGTTTTGCGAAAAATTGTTATATAGTGATTAAAATCGGCTCAAAATTCCAATGGTGGAACAAAAATTGGATAGAAATCATTCTACCTCAATTATTACGGAAGATAAGGGGGTGTTTCCATGAGAAGTGAAACAAATTCGGATTTTTCAGGACTGAAATGTTTTCAGGAAAAAAGTGTATTTGCAGTAAACTGGTAGTCCTGATCACGATTCTGAAGGAGTTTCGAGCCTATTTTGCCCCCTAGTATGTTTTACCGTAAAAATGTGTGGTTCCATCGCCAGTGGCGTGCAGTGTATATCACTTAGGTTATCCCAATTGGTGTAATAGGTGCATTTTAAGCCTTCTCATCAGTCCTGAGAGTTTAATTTTTCTACCTCATTTATTACTGAAGATACAGGGGTGTTTCCATGAGAAGTGACACAAATTCGGAATTTTCAGGACTGAATTTTTTTCAGAAAAAAGTGTATTTGTAGTAAGTTGGTGGTCCTGATCACGAATCTGAAAAAAATTCGAGCCTATTTTGCCCCCTAGTATGTTTTACCGTAAAAATGGGTTGTTCCATCGCAAGTGGCAGGCAGTGTGTATCACTTAGGCCAACCACATTGAGGTGATTTGAACTCATTTGATATACAGGGTGGCCCACGAGGTTTTGGACAGGGAATATCTCGGAACTCGAGAGTAGTAGAGCATTGTAATTTTGGGGTTGTAAATTAAAGCAATTGGTGCAGCTTTTTTGATATTATGTATTATGATACCCAATGAGGTTTTTGTTTTCAGTCACGTGACATCAGATTGAAAATTATTAATGGGACAACCTGTATAACTTGGTATTTCTATGTTCCTTCCGATAAAACGATTTCAACAAACTATCACAATTGTGGTCTGAAACGATTAATTCAAGAACTACAGGTACTTCAATATCCATTGTTCCTCGACGTTTTTTAATAAAATATGAATTATTATAATTTTGCCTTCTTTTGATCATCACAAAAATAAGGGCTGCCCAAATATTCAACGTGACCCCAAACTCTAATAATTTGGCAATTGCTAATTTCAGACGTTGTGGGACAAAGGACGTTAAAGTACCCGTAGTTCTTAAATTAATTGTTTCACCACAAGTGTAATAGTTTGTTGGAATCATTTTATCACCTTCAGAAAGAAGATAATCCATCCAATGTTGTCATCAACAACTTTTTTTTTTACATAGTGAAAAACAAAAAATGACGAATTAACATTCTCCGCCGCGTGAAGAGATCTCCTCTTCACCCAATAATTATTCCCCAGATGTAGGTAGTACGCAAATCTTCGTAACAGGTCTGGTATATACACCTCGATTTGTTCTGATCTCGACCACTCGAATGACATTATCTTTCCCAGGATACACTTCTTCCAAGCTGCCACAAATTTCTTGGCGATTTCTCATCCACGATTAAAACAACATCATTGATATTGACCGCATCACCTTTAGAATGCCATTTTGATCGCTGGATCAACGTGGGTCTGTACTCTCGAATCCACCGTTTCCAAAAAGAATCAGCTAAAGATTGGGCAATTCTCCATTGTTTCCTCGTAACTTTTTCGTTGATAGCACACGATAATACTCCTCCAGGACGCAGCAATAAGAAATGATTCGGTGTGATCGCTTCCCTTTCCATTGGATCAACAGAAATATGAGTGAGTGGCCTCGAGTTAATAATATATTCGATTTCCAACAACAATGTATGCAGAACCTCCTCTCTGGGATTCATCGACTTCAAAGATATCTTGAGAGCAGTTTTTACTGTCCGTATCATCCGCTCCCATATTCCTCCCATATGTGATGCTCAGGGAGGGTTGAACTTCCACTTAATTTGTTTGCGACTCAAGAAGTTAACTATTTCTTCCTGGTTAAGAGATTCAATCCATTCTCTGAGTTCTCTTTCAGCTCCGACTAAGTTTGTGTTGTGTGTGACGCTAAAAAACCCCTGTGTAAGTTGGTCACAATGCGATTAACATGTCATTAAATAGAGAAGTTTGTTTTGCTCTCTCTCTGATAAAAAAAGATATAAAAGGTTAATGTTGTATTGTAAAGTGCAGAGATTTTTTGAAATAAAAAGTAATAGGAAAAGGTTGATTTTCATTAAAGAAAATATTCAAATAAAACTAAACAATCACTTATAAAGTGAATATAAAACAAAAGTTTGTACCATTATCAGAAATGAATTCCTTTGGTTGACCTCGGCGACACATGAACCTTCTTAAAGCTGATATTGTTGAGCTGGTATCCAAAGATGCTGATATTTCGATATGAACTGCTCGCACTGATAGACACGTGAACAGCACACCATATCTCTTCTCAACTCTTCTTCCGATAGAAATGTTCATAGATAGGACCAAAGAACTCCAACATAGGTGAAAGGGTAAACATAACTTTCCACTCGTTCCTTTGGCCAATTTCCCATCTCAGGATAGGTAGGCTTGCATTTTTTCACTCTACAGATCTGACAAAGTCGAAAACATTTTTTTACAGCTTGTCGAACTTTGATAATCCAGAATTTTGTTCTCAAGTTGTTTACAACTGTTTCCAAGCCGATGTGCCCTGCTGTTTCAAGATGATACTTGATGAGGAGTTCTGTGAATCTGTGTTTAAGTCCAGGACAATTGGGTTTCTTGAATCATTTTCGATTTTCTGGTATTCTTCCACCTATTCGCAGGATACAATCTTCATCAAGATAGTTTGAATAGACGACTAGACTTTGGTAGACACTTCTTGAGTTTCAACAGTTTGAATTCTTCCTTGAAACATTCTAGTTGACTTTGTCGAATCCACATCTTGGTTCAAATTCGTTGGCCTGTCTGTCCTCTTCATTCGTAACATTTCTGTGAAATAGATCACCCGTGCTGTAGATCTAATTAGTCTGGTCCAGTTAGAAAATCGTTGGATGTCTGGCAAATGAAGAAGTTGCTACTAAGATATTTTCTTTTTCTTTGCAACGATTGATTGGTTCATGTGGCTTTCATCACCTTAGTTGCAAGTATTTATTTTGAGCTGAAGGAACCCAATGTCACTGCTTTAAGGTTGAAAATTCGTGAATTTCTTCCAAACGGCTTGCAACGAAAATAGGAAAACGACTTGATTCAGACCTTATTTGGCTGAGTACAACCATAGAGTCACTCGAGTAGTGGGTTTCCTGAATGTTATACTCAAGCTCACAGGAGATCGATTTTGCCAGCCTTATTCCTAAAACAGCAGCTTGCAGTTCCAACTTAGGAATAGTTTGCTGTTTCAAGGGGGCAACTTTGAACTTGCAACTGACCAAAGAAGTATGTAGATTCTCATTCTCTTCCAAACAGAGGTAGGCAACTGCAGCGCAGGACTTGTCACTTGCATCGCAGAAGATATGAAGATCCACTTGGTGTATCAGAGTTATAGATGTCGGAAAATAATATCTAGGAATGCTGACTGGTACTAAACTCTGCAACTCTTCTATCCATAGCTTCCACACCTTGAAAAGTTCTTCTGTGATTTCTGCATCCCAGCTAACTTGATATCTCCAAATATTTTGCATGAGGATTCATGCTTTAATCATGATGGGAGCTAGGAATCCTAAGGGGTCAAAAACGGACATAGTTAATCTCAAAACTTCTCTCTTTGTAGGAATCTTCTGACATTTCCAAATTTGAGGATCTATTTTCTTCAGATTGAAGGTGAATACAAAGTAATCTGCCGTTGGAGACCAGGAGAGACCCAAGACTCGCTCATACTTCTCAGTATCGATTTTCAAATTCTCGGAACTAACAGCTCTCAAATTTTGAGGTATAGAAGAAATAACTCTTTCTGAATTACTTGTCCACTTCGTCATCTCGAAGCCAGATTGTAGATGGACTGCTATAACGTTTTTCACTTGCTTCATGGCTTCCTTCTCAGTATGGAATTAATCCAGATAATCATCAACATAATGTTGTTTCTTCATTATTCTTTCTATACCTGGGTACTGATTTTCTAGACTTTCAGGATTCGTGTTATTCACAAATTGAGCAACAGCAGGTGAAGACAGCTCCATAAATCATAACATTCATCTGATAGGTATCTGGAGGATGCTCACGATCCATTCCGCGCCAGAAGAAGCGTTGCGCACATCTATCTTCTTCTCTGATCAGAACCTGGTGAAACATATCCTTCACGTCACTCATCTTCATAATGGTTTATTCCATTTGTCCATTGAAAACACAAGGGAAAGGTAGGTCCAGGTAGATCAAGATTTAACAAAGCTTTCCCCTGTCGCCTCATTAAAAATAAAAAACACAGAAAACCTTGGATAACTAAAGGTCTACGAATCTCCTCTAAAAACCTACGGTCCCTTCATCATATCAGAAAATTTGTTTCACCAAATAATTGGTTTCTCCAATACTTTAATAAATACAGAACCTTATATAGGACTACTATTCTTGAAGCTAAAAAAAGATACTTTAATAACAGATTATTGCAATCTAGCAATAAACAAAAGGAGAGCTGGGCAATAATTAATGACCTAAGAGGAGCTAATAGTGCTTCAACCAATACCAGCATACCGTCTTACAATGAGTTAAATAAATATTATAGTACAGTCGCCTTGAATCTATCTAAAACCATAGCTGTCGCGGAACACCCCATGAATTATATGGGGAATGTAACTGTCCAAAACACCTTCTTTTTTACTCCCACAGACCGCCATGAATTGAAAGAAGTATTCACTGAAATAAAAAACAAAAAAGCATCTGGTTGGGATAAAATATCTATAAAAATTCTAGAACAACTACCGACTAGTGCATTGGATGCTCTAGCTGAGGCAATTAACATATCTTTTGAGAAAGGCACGTTCCCAGGCTGTTTAAAAAACGCTGTGATTATTCCAATATATAAAGGGGGCAATCATAATGACCCCAGTAACTTTAGACCCATCTCTCTACTACCCAAAATTATCGAAAGACTTGTTAAAAGAAGAATTCTATCATTCACGAATAAAAACAATATAATATCAACGATCCAATTTGGTTTCCAATGTAATAAATCCACCTCTGATGCTACATTAGAACTTCTCGAGCATTTTTACCTAAAGCTTAATGACAATGAAGCCGCGGCAGTGGTGTTCTGCGACTTATCAAAGGCTTTTGACTGTGTGAATCACAGAATACTACTTAGAAAGATATGGCTTCCGCGATGTGGCTCTGAAATGGTTCGAGTCTTATCTCTCTAAACGTAGACAGTTGTCTACTCTAACGGTCTAACCTCCCATGAGTCTTTGGTTGATTGTGGAGTACCACAGGGCTCTGCCTTAGGCCCCATATTATTCCTGCTTTATGTGAATGATCTCGCACTACTGGATATTGCGGGTAGATTCACCCTATTTGCAGACCATACTACCATTCTATGGCATAACAAAGACACTCATCATTTGACTGCAATAGTTGAAAACGACATTCTCAAAGTTAAGAAGTGGTGCGACTCCAATCTGTTGTCCTTCAATGTAAACAAAACCCACATTCTCACCTTTAAATGTTTGCTAAACCCGATTACAATAGGTGATAAACGTCTACACGAATCCTCTTTGGCCAAATTTCTGGGGGTATATATTGATAATGAGTTGACGTTCAAGGAACACATTTCAAGTTTATGTACTAAACTAGCTAAAGGCTGTTATGCACTTAGAGTCATATCGAAAGAACTCGGCCCGACCATAGCAAGCACTACATATTTTGCAGTTATAGAATCCCACCTGAGATATGGGATCTGCTACTGGGGGAACTCCGACAAAGCATCACTCAAGACGGTATTTATGCTCCAAAAAAGAGCTGTCCGGTATGTTTGCAGGGCTGGCTTCAGAGATTCATGTCGACCTCTATTCAAATCAAACAGAGTAATGACCCTTACCTGCATATTTATACTAGAGACTGTGTGTTTGATGTTTAAAAAACATAAGTTAAACAAAAACTCCATAAAAAATTCTCGTTTTCCGACTAGACAGATGTGTAATATGGATCTCCCTAAGCACAACACTACACAAGCTAAGAATTCACTGATTTATAACTCAAAAAAAGTTTTCAATCATCTACCACAGAACATCAAAAATCTAAATTCAGAAAGAAAAATCAGGAAAAGTGTCAAATCGTTACTGTTGGATAAGGCATACTACACTTTGGACGAGTTTTATAACGATACGCTTTAAGTGTAAAACTCATGTGATGACTTTGTAGTCTCTTAAGTGTACCCTAGTATTGTAGATTAGGCAGGTGTAGCTCATATAGGCGCATGTTTTTTACTCTTTTGTGATGTATTTGTTTATAAACATTAACATTATATCATTTCTTTCTCCTCGACTAACTTTTATATTTTCACTTTTGTACTTCACTTGTATATTTGCACTTTTATATTGTTTTATGATTATTTATGACACTTTGTCAATAAGAATTTATTCTTGGACAATAAAGTATTGATTGATTGATTGATTGATCTGTTTCGATCATGGTTACAGATCTTTCAAGATGCAAAAGTTTATTGTGTCTACCTTTACATCCGTTTTCGTTGCATTTGATCTTCTGATTGAAACATCTTGTGGCTAGATGGCCAACTTTCAAGCAATGACATGATTCGAACTATTGCAGTACGTACATTCATTCGAAAATTGTTCATTTTTCACAGACTTCTTCTTGGAAATCAACACATTTTCATTTTTGTGGCAGGGTTTTTGAGTGTGCTTTTGAAATTGAAGCTACAGAATTTACTTCTTCTTCAAACCACTCAACGAAATCTTCTAGTGAAGTATAATACTGCTGTTTTCCCTTTTCGAGTTGATGTCTGACTCTTGCCCAACTATACTTTCGAATTTGTGGCAACTTTTCAACTAAAGAAGATAATATCTCCGGATTGAACAAATAATTGTTGTAGCCAACGTTCTTAATCGTTGTTACCAAATTCGAAACGGCGTTCAGAAAGAAAATACTACTTTCTAACTTATCTTCTCTTATTGGATTGAGCTCCTTCACCTTGTCTATCAGCGATAAAATAATCCATTCCGGTCGGCTAAAGTTCATTTGAAGCATCTTGATTATACTGGGAACGTTAACAGAGAACGTGAGCAAAGCCTTAACAGTTTCCCTTGCTCTTCCCTTCAAGGCCCTGTCCAGTAGTAAAAGATTTTCTTCATCACTCAATTGATAGCATTTTGTCGTGCGTTTAAATTCAGTGATAAATATTGGCCATTCACTCAATTCGCCAGAAAACGTGCACAGATTTTGGAGTTTATGACGCAACAGCAATTTATTAGTAGTTACAGAATTTTCAGCACACTGTTTAGCAATATCTACAAGAATGTCGTTACTTTTGTTGCTGCTACACACAGAATAGGAATTTTCACTCGGGAAGGATCATTTGAATGAAACTTATTCTCCTCCTGTGGTGGATCTGCAGTAGCACATTTTCTTACATTGTTGATCCACATATTAAGACGATTGGAACTATTGTACAGCTTCTCATCATCAGAATATTCAGAGATTTCATCTTGTACTACTGATCCAGTGTTGATGATTTTCTTTCTAATCTCCATTTTCTTCCTTAAATTTTCACGTTTTTTCTCGATGGTTCTTAATCTTTCTTTAGCTTCCTCTTGATCCAACTTTTCTTGTTCTTCTATAATTTCTAATTGAAGATTTAACTTAGAGGCTATCGAAATTCTAGATATTCATTTCTATAAAATGAATTGATTTTTGATGAAGATTCTACTTGAGGCACTTCTTTGGAGGGCACAATCGCTGGAGAACTGTCTCCTACTGGAGTGGGATTCACAAATGCACCAGAAATGGTTTCAGGCACACTAATTCTATTTGTTGAAACCATATTTGTAATCTCACTTGCAGCATATCTCCGAGGTGGTACTCCTTTTGTGCACCTTGCACTCCGACGTAACATCGTAACTCCATCATTATCAGATTTTGCAGTACTTCTGATATCCATAACGAGTTCTTAAATAGCTCGAAGGACCATGTAACTTTCGAAGAATAAAGATACAATTCACCTCTTGAAAGTTTTAACTTTATTTTTGCAAATTACAAAAAACTATTGACAAAGTTGTCATCAACAACTTTTTTTTTACATAGTGAAAAACAAAACATTAAACAAAAAATAATGAATTAACATTACCTATCGACTATTTTGATTGAATAACGGATAATATTCAATTTTTGTATTGGTAAAAGGATTGAAAATGTATATTAAGGTGTTGAGGTCTTAAATCACATACACCACTGATTTGAAAAAAATGAGAAATTAATCAGTCCGATGCAACTTCCCAATTTTTTATGTATCTCTCAAGGGCGTTGATATGGGGGCGGGAATAATTTCCCCCCAAGAGTAGTTATATACTAGTATTTTTAGTATTTTAAAATTAAATTTAAGACATTACCCCATCCCAAGAAAAAAATTAAAGCCTTTATTCCTCAAAAAAAAAAAAATTAGCGACGCCCTGGTATCTCTCACAGAATTCATTCATCATTCAGCAAATGATGAGTTAAATGCTTTACCACGCTCATTGTCTGAGGTTTGCTTTGTTTATATACCTGAAAACTTATCTACTATTCATTTGAGACCAAATATGTGAGCACAATAATTTTTAACAGACAAATTCAATTCTTGGGGCATTAAAGTATATTTTGATTGATTGATCTTACAATTTCTACTCACCATCAGTATCCTTGAACATCAAAATGTCCCGTGTAATCTCGATCAAAAAGCTATCCAACACTCCCTTATTCCATTCACTGAATGTTTTTGCCATTTCTTCTTGGTTGATACCAATAGCAGACATCAGATGGTAAACTTCACCTATCAGTTGCATATCCCCATATTCAATTCCATTATGCACCATCTTTACAAAGTGGCCAGCACCGTCATTTCCAACCCAATCACAGCAAGGTTGCCCATCAGCTTTGGCAGAGATACCCTGGAAGATGTCTTTGATGTAAGGCCAGGCTTCTTTGTTGCCTCCTGGCATTATACTAGGACCAAAACGGGCACCTTCTTCACCACCTAAGAACGTTTATGAACAAACATATATTATTGTTTTTATTTTACAGTAACACCATTTTTATTGAATATGGTAAAGTAATAATAGGACAAATTCAGAAACCTATATTAAATTATTGATATAAATGATTATAATAACTATGCCCTGTTCTACCTTGAAATAGTAAAATCTACAATGTCGAAGTATCCTTCTCTCCAAATATTTCCAGATGTTTGTATTATATTTTCCACCTGGTGGAAATATTTGGAGAGAAGGGTACTTGGACATTGTCGATTTTACTATTTCATTTATTTGATACTCTCCGGCAAAAATTCTTGAACTCTGATCACTTCCTGGAGTCTTTGCTACCGAGGATTGCTTTTTGGTTTCCCCGCGGGTGGCACTGCGACTGACTTTTACTATAAGTCGTAGCTTCATTTGTGAGGAAATATTAGTTGTATAGTGGAATATAATTCATTGGGCTGGGGCAGAACGACTTTAATGTCCGACCACTGATGAGAGGCATGAACCTCGAAACGCGTCTCCAGATGGTTTACCCCAGCCAGATGAAGGACAATCTACTGTATAATTACAATAACCATATGCAACTGGGACTTTTTGGAAGAACGGTGCACAAATATCTGTCAGATGTAATTCAATGACCGTCGTGGTATTAGCCAAGGGAGTAGTTGTTTTCTGTCAGATGTTTGCCTCATATTTTCTACCTGTGGCAATATTTGGAAAGAAAGGTACTTCGACATTGTCAATTTTACTATTTCATTCATTTGATACTCTCCGGCAAAAATTCTTGAACTCTGTTCTACTTATGATAGGGATATTGTAACCATAATGGACAAGTTTCATGATATTGTTAATACTATATTTGACGCGATGGAATTAAAATATAAACTAATAAATCAGTAAAAACAAATTTAAAATTCCTCAATAAATAACTGAGAAAATTATTTATTATTTAAGTTTGCGTATTTTAGCGCGGAACGTCTGTGGTCTGCTCGCTTTTGACGTAATGTGGGATCCGAGATTGCTTCACCACAATAGTTCCTTAGCCGCGCCAGGGCTCTCATTTATGTCGCGTGACACACACTATATAAGCAATTATTCTTTCAATCGTAACTTCAAAGTCCTATAACTTTTTCATTTATAGAAAAATATTTTAATGGTTCTTTCAAGTTTTTGTTTCATTTTACCTCAATTTTCATAATTTATCCATAAAAAATGGAAAATGAAAAGGAATGCAAAATAGGGAAAGACTCTTTGTAATTTTCAGTAAAAATCGTTTTTCCAGAGTTAATTATTTTGCTTCTTTAAATGGGCAGTAAAAGGACCGTGATGCTATGAAATTGTTCCGAGATAATTTTTTTTATAAGTGAAACTTTTTATGGGACAATATGGGATTTTGGCATGAGCGCTAAAAAATCTGTTAAACTGCTTACCTCTTTTCAAGTGAGAAAGGCAGAAAAAATGTACGAAGATCCCCACAAAGAGGAGACACCGAGAATAGTCGCTGGGCATTTTAATGGCAATCATGTTACTTATTGAGAGTATACAAAATTTAGGACTAGTTCAGTCTTGTAAGATCTTGCGAAGTAGGGCAAATTAGTCTCAGTTTAACAGTGAGAGTCTTTGTAACTAGTGTTGTCTTATTTATTCAAAAATTATTTGATGATACATGAGAATGAATGGACAAAAAATTTCAATTGCAGTCATTGGCGGTGGGAACTACTTATTCGGATATTTGTCTTACTTTATTTTTTCAACTCAAGAATGTCATTATATTATTCGATTGATAATAGTGAAATTCATTAAAGATCGTTGGACAATTTTAAAGAATTTATAACATGTGGAGGAGTATACGATATACAAATTTCAAATGATGAAGATTATTACAACCATTTATTGAAACAAGGAATGTATGGAGTCAAGTGGAAGTGCTGCTTTTTACATAATATTTTTCCTAATATAAAAATAGTCATACATCAATACATGGAAATACTATATCTAATTTTCTGGACATTACGATATAATTCATTGTTATAACGAAAATTACAAGGTAGAAAATATTGAAGATCGCAAAAATTCAGCACTTAATACAAAAAAACATTTTGATGCAGATAAAAAAGGCAATAACACAAGGAATACATGAGAAACAATATATGAGTCAGTCAAAAACTAACGGCGGAAGAAATTAAACTTTTTGTTATTCAAAAACTGTCAATGAGTGTGCAAAAAAATACATTGCAGTGAAGAAAAATTGACTTGAAACTATAATAGAAATGATTTACATCATAAATCAATAAATATATACAGATTGTATCGAATTAATTACTACGGAAGTTTCACTTGCATGTACAGATTATGTACATATACATATAACAATGTACATACAGTTTCGGAAAGTTTTAATCTTGGGTATGGACATAGACATAGACATACTTTATTTAACTACATTCATGGATTTACATTTGTAGCAGGTCATGTGAGAGGAGCTAAGCCCACAATAAAACTTATGTTTTAGCTTATGTTATAACATGTCACAAAATATATAAGTATCAATGGCATTTACACTGGTATGATCAAATAACAAATAACAATATAAACATATTGTCTTAAACACATTAAAAAACGTTTATGGCGTTACTTCTACATTAAACACATTAAAAGAGTTGACATAATTTTTTGGGTTTATCACCTTCCACAATCTGAAAATGAAAAAATTTTTTTAATCCAAAGAAATCTGTACAAGTGTAGAAGGGCAAATTAATTAATTTGCCCGATAAGTTACTGCGTTCACAAGACTGTTGTCTTGAAAGAAATTAATTTTTGTCAGTAACGTACCCTACACTGAATTTGCCTATCTGAAAAAATGAGATCGAATTAACAAAGAATACTTCTCTTTTTTTGAAAACTGTTGACGTTTCGGAGGCTGTATCTGCCTCCGTTATCAAAACTTCTTAGAAAGACGCTGAGAAAACTGAATTTGAATTGCGATTTTGGTAATAAGACCTTTCTTTGACAGAGTCAAATGAAATCTGTCATATAAATAAATATAAAATTTGAATTGCGATTTTGGTAATAAGACCTTTCTTTGACAGAGTCAAATGAAATCTGTCATACATTCTTTTGATTGACATTTGGTATCTTGATACATAGGGTGTTCGGTATCAATCAATCACCATTCTATTAGTTCTTATTTCATCTCTGAGGAGGGGTAACCAGGTGCGGTCCATTTCGATGGAATTGGTTGAGAAGCAGTTGTTCGATAAAAGAATGCACGCAGTTTCCTTCAACTTCCTTTTTTCTTGATTTGATTCTCTCAATAAAATTTTGGTATTATTCCATTCCATCATATGATCGCCATCAGATGTTAGAATATGTTCGGATATTTTCGAACCCGTTATTTTTCGATTTCTGATGTAACTTTTATGTTCTTCCTGGCGCACAATCAATGGTCTTGATGTTTCACTTATATAACTCTTACCACACGAACAAGGTATGTTGTAAACACAATTTTTTGAACATTCACCAGTGTTTTTGGGTTTTGTATGTGTGAGTATTGATCTCAATGTATTGGTTGTTTTAAATGTTGTTCTTACATCATACCTATGGCCAATCCGTTTTATCTTTTCAGACAGTCCAGGGACATAAGGTATAATATTGTTTGTTGGATATGTATGGATATGTCGCATGTCTGTGTGTTGTGTTGTTCGATTGTAAAGTGTAGTACTATTTTCAATTTCATTAATGGTTTTTTCCACGAATTCATTTGGATAAGCATTTTCCCTGAGAACGGACTTTATAAAATTCAATTCTTCTTTCAGATTTTGTGTTGAATTGCAAACCACTTGTGCCCTGTTGTAAAGACATTTGACAATTCCCCTCTTCACGCTGGTGTGGTGATTTGAGTTATAATGGAGATATCTATTGGTATGTGTTTTCTTTCTATAAACAGTTGTGTTAACTCGAGATGTTGATTTTTTTATCAAAACATCTAAGAAAGGAAGTTCATCATCTTTTTCTGTTTCTAATGTGAATGTTATCGTTGGTTCTTGTTTATTAATGTAATCTAAGAACACTTTCAAGTCATCTCTACTCTGATTCCAAACAGCAAACACATCATCAACATACCTCCACCATACTCTGGGTCCATTCTGGTACGTTTCAACGAAAAATTCTTCAAAATATTCCATGAATATATTACTCAAAATGGGTGATAATGGAGAACCCATTGCCATACCAAATTCTTGTTGATAAAATTCACCAAAATCGCAATTCAAATTCAGTTTTCTCAGCGTCTTTCTAAGAAGTTTTGATAACGGAGGCAGATACAGCCTCCGAAACGTCAACAGTTTTCAAAAAAAGAGAAGTATTCTTTGTTAATTCGATCTCATTTTTTCAGATAGGCAAATTCAGTGTAGGGTACGTTACTGACAAAAATTAATTTCTTTCAAGACAACAGTCTTGTGAACGCAGTAACTTATCGGGCAAATTAATTAATTTGCCCTTCTACACTTGTACAGATTTCTTTGGATTAAAAAATTTTTTTCATTTTCAGATTGTGGAAGGTGATAAACCCAAAAAATTATGTCAAGAACTGGATTTCCTCCACAAAATCAAACTTTTAATCAATACATTAAAAGACATTTAAGAAGTTACATCTATATCTGGGGAGGTGTCTAGATATTCGGCGATTGTATAGAAGCTTGATTTTATGAGGAATTTCCTCACTTTTTGTGCAAAACAATTAGTGGACAGAGATTTAACTTCCCTAGGTAGGTGATTGTATAGATTTATGTTGGGAGAGTTATTCACTGACGTTTTCAATCTGTATTTTATAGGTCTAAATTGATCTGCTCTTCGAGTGTTGTAATCATGGAAGTTTGAATTTAGCGAAAGTTTATGTTTATTATTATGAATGTCTAAAAGTTGCTGATATATATATATATATAGATGGTAATGTCATGATGCCGTATTCTTGAAATAGTGGCCGACAGTGGTCTCTGTAGCCTGCAAGCGCAATAGTTCTAACAACCATTTTTTGAAGTTTGAAAACTTTTACTTTTTTTTTTTTTTTTGAAAACTTTTGGTGGTTTAATGAGAGCGTAAAGAATAACTTGCTATTTATTGAGAGAGCATTACAATTTCTCCTCTACTCGCTCGAGGAAGGATCGACGTGAGCTGTGTGCCGGTGTGTCGCATTGCCACGTGGTCCATTAATGCGTCGAGTAGGGTAGCAGGAGAGGCGCACAGTAGTGCGTATCTCTTATTTATGCGGTATTATCATATCATTGCGTTCCTTGTTGCTCGCGTAGATTTCTGTCTATAACACTCCAACAGTATATAAGTGAAAAATAATAAATAAAATAATGGTAACTCCAAGAAGTCTAAAAATTACGTCACCTGTTAAGAAGAAATAAAAGCATAACCAGAAAATAGTCCCACAACTACACATCAACATTTCCAATAGATAATTAGGGTCTATCCAATTATACAATAGTAGACCTTTTATAGTAGAGGAGGAGGAGGTTTTAGAGTAGAGCCCACGATGCTAAATGGGGATTCACTCGAGCATCATAGATACTGATTGGGTGGCAAAGCTTAGATGATAAAAAGAAAAAACTGTTGTGTAATGTATACCTTTACATCGGTGGGGGGAGCGGCTATAGATATTCAAAAATGTAAAAAAAAAAACTGTTGCATGAACATACTCGAGCACGTTATTGATAGCATCCATATTCTACGTATTTTTAATAATGTATAATAATGTACGTATGTAATGTAATGTACGCATGATGGGGGTTGTCCTACATAAGGGTTAATAATGAAAAAAAAATAAATAAAAAAATAAATCGAGTGTAAGGGGATGATAAGTGAACCTAAAAAAAAGCTCTCACTCAATAATCGATTTGGATTGACGCAAACTCGCGGCCATTATTAGAATATGCAAAAAAAATTCGCCATTTTGAAATACTCAAGCATGTCAGATTAAGGTAAGCATGAAATTTATATAAATACATGTTAAAAATATAAGAGATACAACAAGTTTTCACTTACAAAACATAATAAAAAAGACAGATTAAAATGAGTTAAATGACTACAATTTAGAACTTACAGATTATCACAGTAGAATTCGTTGATCGAATAAAGGCCTTTTCTACTAAAAGATTTTTAACTGAACTTCTGAACTTTTTTTATCTGTAATATTTTTTAGAATAGTAGGAAGATGGTTGTATACTTTAATACTTTCATAGATCAGAGAATGCTTAGTTAAAGCAAATTTTGGAATAGATAAATTTATTATATGGTCCTGCCTGGTACTGTGACAATTAGTACCAGGAGTGTACATGCTAGTTTTATTTTTGTGAATCAGACATACTGTTTCCATTATGTATAAACAGGTGACATAAAATTTTGTGGCGAATGAATAAAGGCTTACAATGTTCTCTTGATTTAGACTTTGTAATATATCTCAATGACCGGTTCTGGAGAGCAAATATCGTATTAAGTAATTGTAAGTTACAATAGCCCCAGAAAGCTATTCCATAGCAAATATTAGATTCAACTAAAATTCAATTTGTTGTTTATGTAAATACCTAGGAACTTAGTATGCTGTTTGTTTTCTATGTAGTTATTATCCAATTCTAAATTGTCTAGCGAACATTTGAATTAAATATATTAAATATTGAATATATGGTTCATCTTCATGTCCTAGACATGCTGGCTCATAATCTGACAATTATCTGGGGTCTGACATTTATTTATTTTTTAATTTTTTTAAATCCTTGAACTTAATAAATTGAAAAGTTCAAGAAATACATGCAAATAAAAAAGTATATATTATTAAAAGTATGTATTTATAAGAAAATAGTTTAAAAAAATGCTATATCTTCATTTAATGAAGATTGTATCGAAAGTTATATATATATATATATATATAATATATATATATATATATATATATATATATATATATATATATATGTGAAAAGAGGGTAGTCGCTGACTAGTTAAGAGTAAAACTAATAGTAGGGTATGCAGCGGTGTGAAAGGAAACTCTTTGAAGATATCTTTTCCAAGCTTTCGGAATCGTTTATTCCATCATCAGGGAGACTATAATTGGAAAATGATATAAGAAATTTGAATTCAAAAATTATATTAAGTATTTACATCTTTCTTGAGGATGCTTACATATGTGTTAAAAATAATAAGGTATAAGAACCATTTAAAACAGAAAATGACTTCTAGCTTCTTAATACATTATTAATATTAAATTATTTGAAAGTTCTTTTTCAAAAATGAACGAAAAGACAGATCATTGTACATATAATACAAATCAATTTCAGTGTAGGTTAGAATAACTACGTTCACTGACTTTGATTTCTTGATGTTTCATGTCAAGTGAAAGTGAAAAACAATATATTTCACTCAAATGGCTTATATCTGTTCTTTTATTGATGGAGTCATTTTCTTGAGAGGCAAAGGCCATTTCTAAAAAGGATCTTCTTTCACTTTTGAATATATTTGTCTTATTGAATTAACTGTTCTATTTGCATTTTTATGTTTTCAAAGGGTTGAAAAATTCTGGTCAGTTTAGGTGTTATCCTTTATGTAAGGTTATGAAGCATAAAAAATTGGAACTTGATTAATGTCTGCAATATGTTCATTATGAGTATTGTTATTTTGTCTTACAGTATTTTCAACTTCTGTTAAAGATGTGCTAAACAAAATGTTCTTTATTAAAGACAGTGGATAAGAATTTTAATTTTTAAATTTTTATTGTGAAAAGATATATCAGTAATTTTGAGTACCCTGTCTTCCATTTGTTTCATCAAGTTCACTTTCCTCGAAAATTTGTGATAAGAAAAGAAATTCAAATACCTTCCTGAACTGCATGGTTTTCTATACCACTCAGTCAATATTGTGTTATCAACCAATCGTATAGTTTTGTATCAAGAAAAGGTACTGAAAGATATGAGTCTTCTGTTTCGATTGTGAATTGTACAGGTAATGCTAATATTATATCATGCACATATTTTTTGATAAAAAATAAGTTAAAAGAGAGGACTTGAATCACTGTGTCTAGCAATTCATCCATAACATAAGCTGCAAGAATTGGTGAGATTGAAGATCCCATTAGAGTTCCAAAAGTTTGTCTGAAATATTTTCCATTAAGTGAAAAATTGTTATATTCAAAGAAAAAAATTATTAAGTTGGAAAAACAATATTTTTCAATGGTGCAGACTGCTGATACGATCCCAATTTTTATGTATTGCTGTATAGCAAGTATCAAGGTAAACATTACTGAAAAGAGATATCACATCCAAACTGGCCAGAACATAGTTGTTTGGTAATTTTATTTTGTTAAATTTTTCAGAGAATTCAAAAGAATCTTTGATTGAGTAAATGTTATCTGAATCATAAGCATTAGACAAAATATTAGTTATAGATTATATATTAGGGACTTTCGTGCTACAAGCCTCTACACCGCGACCTTTTCAGATCTATTGTGTTTGTCCTCGAGATCATTTAGAGTTCTTTGTCTAGCCCTGTCTTCTTTACGAGACTCCACAGGCTAGTTTTTAGAACTCCCATGAATCTGGGAGCTCTTGGTTTTTCCTCTCCCAGTGTTAGAAACCTTTGCCTTGACAAGCCCTCGCAGTGGCATAGTATGTGTACTGATGTTTCCTCTTCTTCCTGACAGAACGTGCACAGCATTTCTTCTGCCAGGCCTATTGTACTCATATGTTTGTTGAAAAAAAATTTATTATTTATTTTGTTAAATTTTTCTGAGAATTCAAAAGAATCTTTGATTGAGTAAATGTTATCTGAATCATAAGCATTAGACAAAATATTAGTTAAAAAAAAGCAATTTTCTGTAGGAGAACCTATGCAAGCAAGCTATTAATAATAATAATAAGTTTGTGAATTTTTGGTAGAGAGTAAAATTTTGGAGAAATACCATTATAACTAGTAAGCTTTTTTTAATACTGTTATCTATTGGATACTTTCAATAGCTACGACCCTTTCATACAATTCACAATCGAAACAGAAGACTCAGATCTTTCAGTACCTTTTCTTGATACAAAACTTATATGATCGGTTGATAACACAATATTGATTGGTATAGAAAACCATGCAGTGCAGTAAGGTATTTGAATTTCTTTTCTTATCACAAATTTTCGATGAAAGTGAATTTGTTGAGACAAATGAAAGACAGGGTACTCAAAATTTCTGATATATCTTTTCACAATAAAAATTTTAAAATTCTTCAAGAAATTTCCAGACAAAATTCTTATCGAATCCAGTCTTCCGACATCATGAAGATCAAATTGAAAACATTACTTCTCTCCAAAGCATGAGTTTTTCGACGATGTGCTTTAAATTTTGCATCATATAGATATTCAATTTAGATATTTCAAATTTGATGGTTTTATATTGTACTTTTTATAATGTATTGTGTCTTTACTCTGTATTTTGTATTTCTTCTGTTTTTAAATATGTTTCCAGATGGCTTATAATTTAATGAATACGTGACAATATATTTATGTATTTTTTTTACTATGTATACTTATTTAGGGACTATGGCATGTCAATGTTCTATATTTTTTTTACTTGTATATAAATATTCATTTGTAAACGTATGTCTGAGCATATTATTATTATTATCATTATTCACATTTTATTATATTTTACTGTATTTTATTGTATAAAAATGACATGTTCTACACCCGTAAGGGTTTTTGTACTTACAAGGAAGTAATAAAGACACTCTCTCTCTCTCTCTCTCTCTCTCTCTATCCACTGTCTTTAATAAAGAACATTTTGTTTAGCACATCTTTAACATAAGTTGAAAATAACAATACTCATAATGAACATATTGCAGACATTAATCAAGTTCCAATTTTTTATGCTTCATTACCTTACATAAAGAATAAACGGATGTGAAGTTATCCACATCCACAAATGTACACTGAGAAAAAGTTAACTCGGCTGGTAAAATTTTTCTTTCTTCTTTGAATGATGAATTAAACATTTCTCAATGGCTCCATCACATTAAGAAGGTTGATTACCATGAGATATGAGTATAAGGGTAATTTTTTATGCTATGAGAAATGGCGAAATGGGGGTGATATTATTTAAATGAATAAATTTAGTATTAAAAGGGCGTTGTAGAACATTTTTGATGGAAGATTTGTTTTAAGGAAGGTAGACTACATATTCGTAGGTATAAGAATTCATTTGTAGCACCGTCGGAGAGGGTGTGGTGGGGAAGAGTTTGTCAAAAAAAATCAATTTTCTGGGAAAACGACATTGTAGAGTTTTTTGAATTGGATATTCTTTCAGAGGAGATCGAAATACATAGTTGTGGGTATATGAATTAATTTGTAGCCCCGTCGAAGGGGATGTGATGGGGAAGAGTTGTCGAAAAAAAATCAATTTTCTGGGAAGACAACATTGTAGAGTTTTTTGGATTGGATATTCTTTTCCGGGAGATTGAAATACATAGCTGAGGGTATATGAATTCATTTGTAGCCCCGTCGGAAGGGGTGTGGCTCGGAAGGGGTGTGGTGGGGTAGAGTATGTCGAAAAAAATCAATTCACTGAGAAAATAACATTGTAGAGTTTTTTGGATTGGATATTCCTTTTCAGGAGATTGAAATACATAGCTGGAGGTATATGAATTCATTTGTAGCCCCGTCAAAGGGGATGTAATGGGGGAGAGTTGTCGAAAAAAAATCAATTTTCTGGGAAGACAACATTGTAGAGTTTTTTGGATTGGATATTCTTTTTCAAGAAAATTGAAATACAGAGCTGAGGGCATATGAATTCATTTGTAGCCCCGTCAAAGGGGGTGTGATGGGGGAGAGTTATCGAAATAAAATCAATTTTCTGGGAAAACGACATTGTAGAGTTTTTTGGATTGGATATTCTTTTTCGGGAGATTTAAATACATAATTGTGGGTATATGAATACATTTGTAGCCCCGTCGGATCGAAATAAAATCAATTTTCTGGGAAAACGACATTGTAAAGTTTTTTGGATTGGATATTCCTTTTCGGGAGATTGAAATACATAATTGTGGGTATATGAATTCATTTGTAGCCCCGTCGGAGGGGGTGTGGTAGGGGAGAGTATGTCGAAAAAAAATCAATTTACTGAGAAAACAACATTGTAGAGTTTTTTGGATTGGATATTCTTTTTCAGGAAATTGAAATACATAGCTGAGGGCATATGAATTCATTTGTAGCCCCGTCAAAGGGGGTGTGATGGGGGAGAGTTATCGAAATAAAATCAATTTTCTGGGAAAACGACATTGTAGAGTTTTTTGGATTGGATATTCTTTTTCGGGAGATTGAAATACATAGCTGAGGGTATATGAATTCATTTGTAGCCCCGTCGGAGGGGGTGTGGTGGGGGAGAGTATGTCGAAAAAAAATGAATTCACTAAGAAAATAACATTGTAGAGTTTTTTGGATTGGATATTCTTTTTCAGGAAATTGAAATACATAGCTGAGGGCATATGAATTCATTTGTAGCCCCGTCAAAGGGGGTGTGATGGGGGAGAGTTATCGAAATAAAATCAATTTTCTGGGAAAACGACATTGTAGAGTATTTTGGATTGGATATTCTTTTTCAGGAGATTGAAATACATAGTTGAGGGTATGTGAATTCATTTGTAGCCCCGTCAAAGTGGGTGTGATGGGGAAGAGAGTAACTCTCACATACCCACAGCTATGTATTTCAATCTCCCGAAAAACTCTACAATGTCGTTTTCCCAGAAAATTGATTTTATTTCGATAACTCTCCCCCACCACACCCCCTCCGACGGGGCTACAAATGAATTCATATACCTGCAGTTATGTATTTCAACCTCCTGAAAAAAAATATCCAATCCAAAAAACTCTACAATGTCGTTTTCCCAGAAAATTGATTTTATTTCGAAAACTCTTCCCCATCACACCCCCTTTGACGGGGCTGAAAATGAATTCATATTCCCACAGTTATGTACTTCAACCTCCTCTAAAAGAATATCCAATCCGAAAAACTTTACAATGTCGTTTTCCCAAATTTTTTTTTTTTTTTCGACAACTCTTCCCCACCACACCCCCTCCGACGGGGCTACAAATGAATTCACATACCCACAGCTATGTATTTCAACCTCCTGAAAAAGAATATCCAATCCAAAAAATTCTACAATGTCGTTTTCTCAGTAAATTGATTTTTTTTCGACATACTCTCCCCCACCACACCCCCTCCGACGGGGCTACAAATGAATTCATATACCCACGGTTATGTATTTCAACCTCCTGAAAAAGAATATCCAATCCAAAAAACTCTACAATGTTGTTTTTTCAGTAAATTGATTTTTTTTCGACATATTCTTCCCCACCACACCCCCTCCGACGGGGCTACAAATGAATTCATATACCCACAGTTATGTATTTCAACCTCCTGAAAAAGAATATCCAATCCAAAAAACTCTACAATGTTGTCTTCCCAGAAAATTGATTTTTTTTCGACAACTCTCCCCCATCACACCCCCTTCGACGGGGCTACAAATGAATTCATATACCCACAACTATGTATTTCGATCTCCTCTGAAAGAATATCCAATTCAAAAAACTCTACAATGTCGTTTTCCCAGAAAATTGATTTTTTTTGACAAACTCTCCCCCACCACACCCTCTCCGACGGTGCTACAAATGAATTCTTATACCTACGAATATGTAGTCTACCTTCTTTAAAACAAATCTTCCATCAAAAATGTTCTACAACGCCCTTTTAATACTAAATTTATTCATTTAAATACTTAATATCACCCCCATTTCACCATTTCCCAGAGCATAAAAAATTACCCTTATACTCATATCCTATGGTAATCAACCTTCTTAATGTGATTGAGCCATTGAGAAATGTTTAATTCATCATTCAAATAAGAAAGAAAAATTTTACCAACCGAGTTAACTTTTTCTCAGTGTACATTTGTGGATGTGGATAACTTCACATCCGTAAGAATAACACCTAAACTGACCAGAATTTTTCAACCTTTTGAATACATAAAAATTGCAAATAGATCAGTTAATTCAATAAGACAAATATATTCAAAAGTGAAAGACAAAATTCCTTTTTTCTCACTTTCAAATATTGTTTATAGTATTCATATATTGGCCAAACAAAAAGATTGTTATATGACAGGAGCACTTCTCATAAAAGTGGTAATAGACTACACCCTAAGAGATGTGCTTTAGCTAAACATGTTAATGATTTTGACCACCGAATGAACTACCCTTCAACATCTGTTCCAGCAAGAGAACCACATCTTTCAAAAAGATCCTTTTTAGAAATGGCCTTTCTCTCTCAAGAAAATTACTCCATCAATAAATAAAAATATTCTATTTTACTGTCACTTGACATGAAACTAACATATGCATAACGAATGAAATGTAATTATCCACTGGCTGAAGGACCCAGGTCGATGGCCAATTGATTGTATTGGATATGATCAATAGATGATAAAATTAAATTTATATGAATTTGCATTTTGACCTGTCCTATAACTTTTGTTAGTTCCAAAGAATTGATAAAGTAATCTGATTTAATTTCACACCATCCTGGCAATCCATTATGAATCGCTCGTACTCTGACTTCAGCCCACTTGATCTGAGAAGGGATTATTTTTGGACAAGCCAAGGTTTTCAACAATCTCAAACAACACCCCATGTAATGGCTTATCGTTATGTAGCTGCAGAAGTACCTGTCTAGGCAGCTTTAACCTGAGCTTTTTGCAGAAAGGGGTATGACTTCTAATTGAGTTTTGATTTTTGGTTCTGTGAATAATTTCAAATATTCCCCAATGTTTTGGATATTTTACATAGGAACCCTGAGTTTATTTTTTTTTGTGCCAAAAACCGGAAATCAGATAAAAAAATAAATACACATTTTTTAAATGAATTTTGTAAAATGACATGATAAACTGTTTGATGTTGAATGTTTAATTCGCAAAAAATAATGAATTGCTAACGATATTCTCTAACGCATTTCACCATGAATGAATACAATAAAATTATACCTGAAACACCTGCTCCAACAAAACGAATTCCCTTCGCAGCCAAATCCTTCGTTCTCCTTTCACTATCTTGGTACTCAGAATTACCTCCATCTATGATAATATCTCCATCACTAAGATAAGGAATCATTTGGCTGATAAAACTATCAACAGCATCACCAGCTTTAACAAGCATCATGACTCGTCGAGGGCTTTTAAGTTTCGATATCAAATCAGGTATAGACTCTGCACCGATGATACTTTTTCCTTTTGCTTCGTTAGCAATAAAATTGTGAACTTTTTCTACAGATCTATTGAAAGCTACCACAGTGAAACCATGGTCAGCCATGTTGAGGATAAGGTTCTGGCCCATCACAGCCAAACCAATCAGGCCAATATCTCCTTTTCTGAAATAAGAAGAGAATTTGTTCATTTTTACTTATTGGAATTTGTTCATTAAATATTTTAGTTTGTTCTCTAGATTTATTGATAAAGAAATCGTCGATTTAATTGTTGCAACATACGTCCCCACTTTCTCTAATCTAAATCGTATGATGTAGGAAAGATGACACGCAAAAATATACAGCAAATCAGTTTAATTCAAATGAAAATCATCTCTAATTGAATAGTCTGTTTATTTTGAGGACCCAATTTATACATGTCAAGTGACTTTTACGAATAAATATGGAAAACTAACGCAAAACTTACCCCGACATTTTACCCTATTTTTTATAGGTTATGCTACAAAATACTGCTTTGATATCTCTCTCGTTCTACCGACACACGGTAAGTGAACGTAAAATGAATTGTAAAACGTTGATAAGTGTATCGTTATCGTATACATCTCTCGTAGACCGCATATGAGTTTGGAAAGTCACATTGAAATCGAATCAATCATTGGAGGTCAAGGAATTGGTTTCGTGCACAATTGACAGACCCTGGAGGTAAAACAAACTCAATCGTAGAATAGAAAGAGAAGAAGGAATAACATCTTTTCTATTTTGTTTCGTTTGCTGTTCTCCTATTCTTAAATAATTTGTGAATTGAATATTTGAGACTTTTGTAGTTAAAAAGTGATTGAAGGTTGAAGGAGATGAAATAAGAACTAATAGAATGGTGATTGATTGGTACCGACCACATGTATCAAGATACCAAATGTCAATCAAAAGAATGTAATGTATGACAGATTTCATTTGACTCTGTCAAAAGATCTTATTTCCAAAATTGCAATTGAAATTCAGTTTCTTCAGCGTCTTTCCAAGAAGTTTTGATAACGGAGGCAGATACAGCCTCCGAAACGTCAACAATTTTCAAAAAAGTAGGTATTCTTTGTTAATTCGATCTCATTTTTTTCAGATAGGCAAATTCAATGTAGGGTACGTTACTGACAAAAATTAATTTATTTCAAGACAGTAGTCTTGTGAACGCAGTAACTTATCGGGCAAATTAATTAATTTGCCCTTCTACACTTGTACAGATTTCTTTGTATTACATTTTTTTTCAGATTGTGGACAAGGTCATAAACTCATGTCATAAAAAATCATGTCAAGAATCGGATATCCACAAAATCAAACTTTCAATTTCAATCAATAGTTAAAGGAGTAAAGTTGGCTCCTTGGCTACCAAATTTTCCGAACATTGCCGATCGATCAGTGGCGTCGTCAGGAAGATTTCGGTAAAGTCGGGAACGGGCCTATGGGGGGGATGGGGGGACTGTCCCCCCCAAAAAACTGTGAGTTGGGAGCTTGGTGAATACAAAAAAAAAATAATTTTTGAAACTGGTTTATTTCTATTTCCATATCATAATTGAAGTTATTTGATTTGTACTATTGTTCAGAACGGTACAACGTACGCAACTGCATATTTTGTCTGAAAATCAGAAAAAGTAAGAGATTACTAAGGTTTGACTTCATATGCTGTTTGATGTTTCTTAAAACAGTTTTATTCAAACTGAAAATTATAACTGAACTTATGGAATCGTCAAACTTGAACATTATAGATAGAAGGCATAAAGTCTTTCAAAAATTCGAAGCAGCGACAATAAATTAAATAAGTTTTTCTACGTTCATGCAAAAAACAAAACATTATTGAACTATATTTGGTGGAAAAATTGTCTCTTTATTGCACTGAGTGCAATAAAGACTTTATTGCACTCATCTGTCATTCTACTATAGCGTTCTGTCATTATGACAGACATAAACTTTCAAATCGACGCCAAATTTAGCCCATTTTCTGTGAGATTGTATTATGTTTTGAATAGTTGCATGTTTCATCATATTCATTATATAATTAATGGACTATGAAATTACTAGAAAATGCAATTTGTTAAAAATAAAATTATTTCCTTCGAATATCATCTGAATTACACAAAATGTTTTTGAATTCCTTTTAGCAGATAGATTCAAACAATGTCTTCCTTACAGTTTAGTGCCACCTAAATGAAACATTTTCTGGTTTTTGCATGAACGTAGAAAAAATATTGTATGAAACTCGTGCAAAAAGAGTTTATTGCACTCGACGTGAAATTATCCAAGGAGGCTATCAGGCCGAGTTGGACAACACGTCGAGTGCAATAAACACCTACTTTTTGCACTTGTTGCATAAATAACTATTATCGAAAATTCGATAAAAAGTTTTCACAAAAAAAATGGAATTTCGCCAGATTATGACTTTCGAAGGCATCACAGAAGACTCTCAGAAAACTCCCAGAAAACTTGATGAATCGAGAGAAAACCCTATTGAATTGGACACAAATATATTTTTTCTATAAAGAAATGTTTCTACCGTTGTTCAGTAACCTGCTCACCATTCAGAACATTCAATCTGTTATTGAATTGTACCCCTTTGGTGAAGAACCGGATGTTTATGCTCTTCAGGTAAAACTCGAAATATTTTTTATATACAGGGTGTTTCCGAAATTGGAGCCATAAATGAAGTAGGAAATAGAAGATGACAAAATAAAACGAAATGAAAGAATATATTTTTGTCAAAAATCACTGATCAGAGGTCTACAGCCTGCGCAAACCGCGCTGAAACATTGCCGGCGGGCAGACACGTTGTGGCCTGGAGAATCAAACCAGTGCCTCCTAAATAAAGGTAACTGAAAGCGATTTCTTAAAATTTCATAAAAATTTCGAAAATTTTTGATTGCTTCACACAGGAAAATTCTTGCCATTTATTGTTTCATTATGTTCCATATAACAACCCATTATAGGGTTAGGTAGCTCAGTGGTTAAGACCGTCGCGTTCAAAGCCATTGATGCTGCTATGGTCATGTGTAGGTTCAAATCCTAGCGACCTTTCGATCACGAAAGCCCCGGCGCTACCATGCACTGCGCCAACCCCACCCGAGGGAGTATTATTATTATTATTATTATTATTTCAAAGTCAAAACATATATTGCTTTTTATGTAATAAAAAATATATATTTTTGTTGATAACAATGAGTACCTGTTGATAGTTGGGAAAATCGCCTAGAATTCCTCCTCCTCCAATAATATGCCTTCGGTCCGTCCCTGGGTAAAGTAGGAAATCAAGTTGCAAACCTTTTTTGTATACCATTAGTGAAGAATTATGAATGAATGTATTCATATCTGAAGAAAACTAATTTTGCGAGAGAATGGCAAGATGAAATATACTATAGGTTTTGTATCTATAGGTATCTAGATGCTGTGGTGAGAAAATAATTTCTTCCAAACGTGGTTAAGGGGGTCACACAACAAAAAAAAATTGGCAGCTGGCTTTTTTCACTAATTTTGCAAGCAAATGTCAAGATGAAATACTATAGGTAGGTTTTGTATCTATAGGTGTCATTGACACACGACACACATTCTCTTGCTCTATAGAAATATCGTGTGCAGTTTTCTGTGACTTCATTTCGAGTTTTATTTCTCGACATTACATAATTTTTTTGTGAATGGGTGTTTTACATGTAGATTTTTTATTTTTTTGTAGTGCGTTATTAATAGAACGTACCTACATTTATAGTAGTTATCATTTGTGTCAGTTTTAGAGTGTTTGAAGTTGGCTGACGTGAATATAAACATTGAGGAACTTGTTGTTTTTGTTTTGTGAGTGTTTGAAAGACATTGTTTCCGTGGCTTTTTAGATCCCCAGATCTCTATGAAATGTGTTTTCACCGTGCATACGTGGAAAAAATCGTGTATAGTAGATACACTAACAAGTATGAAAGAAAGGAATATAAACGCTTTCAGGAGTATTACATAGAAAATTCCTTTCGAGCGATAATGTGAATAGTTTTTGATTGGTTTCAATTTTGCTTGAATTAGGTGTACTTAAACAAAATTGTATTGTGAGTCACCTAAATAAATGGAATCATATGTTACAAAGGGATTAGTCAAAATAAGCGACTAAAAAATTCAAAATACAGAAAATCGGAAACGACTAGAACTAACCATACAGGAATAAATTGAATGCATGGCTCCTTGTCTCAGACTTCAGTGAAAGTGAGAATCTGAATCGTGAGTCTGTTCTTTCACGAATACCATATAATTACTTCATTCATAATGTATGTAAGCATGTAAGCAAAGAAAAGATACAGAGAAATATGTATAAGTAAATGAATAAATAATAAATAGCTCAGAAACGAGAAAAATGTATATTTTATTGTTTTTGGAAGACCAACAAATACATATTATAATTGCATTTTGAATACAGACGGGTTCATATTAGATATTCTAAAGAAATTATTGAGAAGAACAGCAACCTATTGATAGTCTCTTTCCAAAAATATACTGACAATATTAACTGAATACCCAATGTATTCACAAATATAATACTTATTGATGATAAGACACCAAGGCTTTTTTCATAGTTTATGAAAGGTGTCGTCACCAGTTTTTTAATTCCAGTATTGGGTTTCAAACAAGAATCTGGAATATATTTATATCTCATACGTTTTATTTTGGGATCAATTCAGAAAAATAATCACAAGAGGTTCAATCTTTTACTGCATTTTTATGATTTCAGTTAATTACAAATTTGGGTGGATACCTATTACCTATTGGTGAAAATATAAATTTTGCTATAACGACACGAGTTTTATGTTTTAGTAGTAGTAACAGTCCCAATATACCTCTCTGGAGAACAATGTGATAAAATGATTTTTAAATTCACACCCTGAGTATCCAAACTGTGGACTTAATAAGTATCCAACATAATATTGGGCACTTCGTTGGTAGTGGTGCTTTTGATTGAGTCAACATATGGTAGTAAACAACTTTCTTTAGCGAATGTCAAGATGAAATACTATAGGTTTTGTACCTATAGGTGTCTAGATGATGTGGGCAAATGTCAAGATGAAATACTATAGGTATTGCACCTATAGATGTCTAGATGCTGTGGTGAGAAAACAGGGGGTCACACAATAAAAAAAAATTGGAATCTGGCTTTTTTCACTAATTTTGCAAGCAAATGTCAAGATGAAATACTATAGGTTTTGCACCTATAGGTATCTAGATGCTGTGGTGAGAAAACAATTTCTTCCAAACGTGGTTAAAGGGGTCACACAATTAAAAAAAATTGGGAGCTGGCCTTTCTCACTAATTTTGCAAGCAAGTGTCAAGATGAAATACTATAAGTTTTACACCTATAGGTATCTAGATGCTGTGGCGAGAAAACAATTTCTTCCAAACGTGGTTAAGGGGGTTACACAATTAAAACAAAATTGTGAGCTGGCCTTTCTCACTAATTTTGCAAGCAAATGTCGAGATGAAATACTATAGGTTTTGTACCTATAGGTGTCTAGATGCTCTGGTGGGAAAACAATTTCTTCCAAACGTGGTTAAGGGGGTCACACATCGGGTAATGATTTTCACAATGCTGAGTACCGAGTTTGATCTTAAATTCACAAAGCGGGTACCAAGTACGGCTAGGCCGAGTACCGAGTACCCGGTATTTACCGAGTACCGTGTTGACACAACTGAAAATTACTTGTGACGGATGCATTATTATTACTAATCAATAATTACTATTTACTATTAATTGATAGAAGCAAAATATTTATCTTCATGTTTATTGTTATATTTACTCACACGTTAAATTTCTTTTCTTTTTTGTAATCATTGTTAATTTTTTCAATATGTTTCAATTTGAAAAAAATACTATTATTCATTTCATGTGTGTACCCGGACTACTCGGCCGGATATGGATGGTACCCGGTCTAGTCTGCCGGGTATGAATGGTTTAACTGGTTTCTTATCTATATACAGGGTGACCCAGGGTTAAACCGCCAAACGTTCAGTATAGGTTTTTAGGTGAAAATAAGAGTTTTTCTTCATATAAGCATGTGTCCCAACTTGCTTCGTTTTCAAGATACAGGGTGTCAAAATTTTTACAAAAAATATTTATTTTTTTATCCTAAGTACATTCAAATAAGCCTTCTGCTATTACCGCAAATAAGCATGTTAACTTTTGTCAAAATCAACCACAAAGTTTTTGATTAATGAATCAAAAACTGATTTCTTCTCAACACTTTGACACCCTGTATCTCGAAAACGAAACAAATTAGGACACATGCTCATATAAAGAAAAAGTCTTATTTTTACCTAAAAAATCGATACTGATCGTTTGGCGGTTTAACCCTGGGTCACCCTGTATATATGGAAGAGTACCCGGCATACCAGGTAATGACCGGGTACCCGATGCATCCCTAATCTAGACACCTATAGGTACAAAACCTATAGTATTTCATCTTGACATTCGCTTGCATAATTAGTGAAAAACCACGTTTGAAAGAAATTGTTTTCTCACTACAGCATCTAGACACCTATAGGTACAAAACTTATAGTATTTCATCTTGAAATTTGCTTGCAAAATTAGTGAGAAAGGCCAGCTATCCTTTTTTTTATTGTGTGACCTCCTTAACCACGTTTGGAAGAAATTATTTTCTCACCACAGCATCTAGACACCTATAAGTACAAAACCTATAGTATTGTTATGGATATCTAGACCTTAGTGGAGGATAGCAGCAATAGCGGTCCCTAGACTCAAAGGAAATGGAAATTGAAGAATACTCTCGAAGACGACTAGAAAAAATATTTTTTACTATAAGAGACTGTGCGAGTCGCCGATTGAGAAGTATTCAATACGGAAGCATTGAGTGTCGAGATATGTTTGTATATAAATCAGCGTGTGGAATAAATAAATTTAAAGTAAAATTTCAAAGTTTTTTACATTGGTGTACATAATCGGAATTTTAAAAATAAATAAGTACAGAGTGTTCGTTTCGTGTAAGTATAGACAGTTGTGTATTTTGTTGTATTGTTCGAGTTTTGTTTTCGCGAAAAATAGACAGTGACTAATAAACATTTTTTGTGAAGTGGACAGTTGTGTGCATTAACGGGACTATAAACTGATACACTTCTCGTATGTGGAAAGAATAATAATAAAAGACTAGTGGCCCGTGAAACTAACGTTCGCGTGGAAATCTCAAAACATCGCAAAACTTTTTGTGTGAAACAGACATTGAAATACAAAATGATTTCAAGGAGAGTTAGTTCTTTTGGCCGATTTAAACGTATGGGAATTGAGGCAAGAGCTCGAAGAACGGGAGTTGGGAACGACTGGTAAGAAGGCCACGCTTCAGAAAAGACTCTCAGAAGGACTGATAGAAGGAGGTGAACCCCGCAATATTTTTGTTTGAAGTTTCTGGAATTGATATGTGTTCCATAATGAGTAAACTCGACGGAATGGAAGACAAAATACAACAAAATTCGGTGAATCTGGAAAATAAACTTCTAGAAAATTCGAATAGTTTGAAGGAAGAACTTTCGGGAGAAACTTCTAGAAAATTCGAATAGTTTGTAGGAAGAACTTCAAGAAAACTCTAAAAATCTGGAAGAAAAGCTGTTAGAAAATTCGAACAGTCTGAAAGAAGAATTTCAAGAAAGTTCGAAGGTGTTGAGAGAAGAGCTTCTGGAATTTGAAAAAAGAACTCTGTGGTGTGGCGAGCCGGTTAGAAGAAAGAATGGGGACGGTCGAGACAGAGATGGAGAAAATCAAAGATTAAATTGAAGAGAAAATGGGAAAATTGAAGGAAACGATCAGTGATGAAATCAAAGGCGGACTAGAGGCAGAAATCAACAATATAAAGGGGATAATCAGTAAGTTGAAAAACCAGATTGACACTACCCATACTACAGAATCTGTCAGTAGAAATTCAACGCTGGAACTGAATTTGAAATTCGATGATGTTCAAAAGGGTTTGAAAGATGTAAAAATCAGTTCGGAGACAGGAAAACTCTCCATGAAACCACCTCAGTTTGATGGAAAAACACCATGGGCAAACTACCGCCAACAATTTGAAGCTGCAGCAAAGGCGAATGGATGGAATGCATGCAGGAGAAAGAGCTGTAGCATTAACACTGGCGTTGAGTTGATAAGCGACAAATATCTCACAAACACTGACTTCCCAAGAACAAGAGGACTACGAGCAGACCCATCTAGAACATTTATACCACTCACATCTCAAAAACCGCTGCCAGAAATCTAGCGAATCCTTACAGGAATTTGAAACAGACATTGCACGCTTGGTTGGTCTTGCATATCCAGTCACACCGGAAAAGGTAATGGAGCGACTGGTGGTACAGGCATTCTTGGATGGACTTCGCGACCAAGAAACCAGACAAAAGCATTGACACTAGCTCGTTCAACACATCTCGTGGATGCACTGGTACTCGCTTTGGAATTTGGGGCGGCAAAACAATCTTGCAAGAGCCAAAGTGAGGTCCGGATGATGAAAGAAGAACCACAGGAGCCTTCCACTCTTGAAACTTTCATAAGGAAGGTGATTAAGGAAGTGTTGCCTGAGAAGAGACTGGTAAGATGCCGGAACAAAGGAGCCTTCGTATACAGATTCATCAACAACAAGTCTTGCACCATGCTGCTAGATACATGTGCGATTAGGACTGTTCTTGGGCCTTCATTTGCCAAAACACCGGCAAGAATTGAACCATCGACTTGGAAGTTAAGCACAGCAACAGGGGAATCAGCCACTGTGTATGATGAATTACTAATTGAGCTGATTTTGGGCAAAACGAACCTGAAACATCGGGCATTGGTAGCTGATATCGAGGACGACGCAATCATCGGAATGGACATCATGAATTCAAAAGGGTTCGAATTGAATTTCAATGATGGCATCCGGCTTATGAACGGAGAAGAGCTGGTACTTCATGGAAAACGTGAAGAAATGATTCGTGTCCTGTTGGCTGACGACGTAAGCGTACCTGAGAGGGCTGAAACCACTCTGGAGGCTCGCATGGATGACTGAGCGAGCCGTGGGGGCGTGGTGATGTTCGAGCCCGAGCTTCATGATGAGAAAATTGGACGAGGAGTTCCACTAGGGAAATGACCTTGAAGAGGGGGGAAATGTTTTGGGGCACTGCTCGTCTATTTCCTCTGTGGCCAAGAGTGTACGCGGTACTGTTAGCCACGACAGCAACTTGCCAGCAGAATTGGAAAAGTTAGTCACCACTTCAGCAGTGCACGAGTCAACCGGCCAAACTCATGCAAGTATAATTATGGGACGAGAGCTACGACTGCCTTGTGACTTGATGATTGGGACGCCACCAGGACACTGCCTTGTGACTTGATGATTGGGACGCCACCAGGACAAGACATCGCGGGAGAAGAGTATGTCAGTGTACTCCGGCAGAGAATGGACGACATCCACGAGCGAGTCCGTTTGAATATCGAGAGTGCCAGCAACCGTATTGAAAAAGACCTATGACATCAACGCAGAAGCTAGAACTTTCAAGACCGGCGACCTAGCCTGGCTGTTCAACCCCAAGCATCGCCGCGGCTTCTCGCCGAAATTGCAGAATTCGTGGGAAGGTCCATATACAAGATCATGAAAGTAACACCTTACCTTGTCTACCGAGTCTTCCATTACAACATGTTGGCACCTTGTGCTGGAAATCACGATCAAGTGCGCACCCTCAGACCACAGCAGAGGGTGAAATAACCTTCTAGCAGTTCATGGCCTTATACCCAAATAGGCAGAAAGTTTCACATAGCGTAACTCGAGAGGAGTCAGAAGATCTTTTCCAGACACCTACTGACTACGCGCTAGTGCACTACGTGACAGAAGACCTCGGAATGTCCAGAGGCATAGCTGTGGTGTTTTCAAAGAAGTTTGGTCAGCTCCAGGAACTGCGGAAACAGAACGCAGAAGTTGGGGGGCGTTGCAGTTAAAGAAAGGCCAGAGAAATATTTTTTTCCCTGGTAACCAAGAAGACACACCGAGATAAACCATTCTATGAAGGCATCTGGGAGAGGCTCACCGGATTGAGATATACGGTGCTGGGCCAAAATCTCATGGACCTGACAATCCCAAAATTATCTTGTGGGCTTGATGGGCTGGATTGGAGAGTCATTAGAAGCATTTTGTAGAATCTATCCACCTGCTCACCCTGGTACACCTGCTGATACTGAACGGCATAGACGATATTATTCCGTTCTCGGATCACTTCCCATTCCAAATCATCTTCGAAGTCGGCACAATGTCTCGGAGATGAGGTGGAGTCTGGAAGAGGCATCTTGGAAGACTGATACCATAATCTGAGCTCGTATTGAATTTATACCAGTTCATTGATCGCGGCGTCTCCCGTCGGCCGTGATGTTTCCTTCTAAAATCCTACTCTCCTACTCATTTCATTTCTGTTCGATTTTCGATTAAACGTATCGGCATGAAAGCAGTGTGAAGTTGGCTGCCAAAGTTGGATGCCAAATTTTCCGAACATTGCCGATCGATCAGTGGCGTCGTCAGAAAGATTTCGGTAAGGTAGGGAATCAAGTTGCAGGTATCTTCCAGTCTGAAAACTAATATGTATGTTCAGGTTCTTTTAAGAACAGAATTAGAACTCCAGAAAAAGTTTTATTTCGTAAAAACAAATTACATTTCATAGTCAATAAATATTCTCCCTAGCAACTCCTTTCTGACATCATATTTAATATACAGTATGAGATTTCATATTAATAAATATATCACAAACCTTTTTTGTCTTCCATTAGTGAAAAATTATAAATGAATGTATTCATTCATATATATTTTCTCACAAATTCTGTAAGCGAATATCAAGATGAAATACTAAAGGTTTTGTACCTATAGGTGTCTAGATGCTGTGGTGAGAAAATAATTTCTTCCAAACTTGGTTAAGGGGGTCACACAATTATAAAAAAAATGGCAGTTGGCTTTTTTTCACTAATTTTGCAAGCGAATATCAAGATGAAATGCTGTAAAGAACTTTGAAATTTAACAATAATGACTATAGGGAAGAATCTCGGAGTGGGCGACATCTATTTTTAATCTTTCGAAATACTCGTGGTGTGACCAACAAACTGATCGTGTGTGTTTATATGGCTGAAATGTGATCTTTTTATGTTAGTTTCGGTCATTTATGTATCGGAAGTTATATATTTGGATAGTTTATGGACAATTATGGACAAATAATAAATAATGTTATTTGCAGGTTATAAATTGATTCCTACAGAATGACAGTTTTATCACACCTCGATCCGACATTTTGCCATTCGCAGCGCCATCTCGCGACACGTGATTTTTCCCTATTACCAGAATCATCTGTTATAAGTAACAGATCCTGTCTTCTAAGTCTTCTCTGTGAGTAACGCAACGGACCAACCACTTCATATTTCATTTTACCCTTATCAAGTTTCGATTCTAACCCATAGACATTAATTGAAATATCATTCATGTTGTAGCAAAACCATTGTCCCTTTTGGTATCGTTTGTTATTTACAGATATTTATTGATATACTGGCTTTTTTTTATCGGTTGTTTTGTTTGCCGTTTGCGTCGTCCCCGTCCGCATTATTTTATTTGTAGTAAGGTAGGTATATGAAGCACGGTGTCACTTTTGTCATTAATTAGCGTTAGGCAATTTTCATGCCGTCCTTGTGGTATTGATGGTTGCATACCCTAAAGGTCAGTAATTGCGAATAAATTTCGTTTCTCGTAAATTGAGAGGAAAGATTATAAAAAACGCTAGCTACTCTTTTTTGTAATATCGTTTATTCTATGCGAAATATAAATCAGATTTCCAGTGAGAAACAAGTGTTTGCTATTGACACATTCCAAGTATAATTATTTAAGACAGCTCAAATACTTCGAATCCACAAATATAAGCTATAGCTCATATTTCGTATAGCGTGCCTGCGTTTGTATAGGTAGGTTTTAAATCAGTTTGTTTCAGGGGTATATAACTTTATTTCCTAAAATACGCCCTGAATATTAACACGTTTGTATAGTTTCAGCTGTGTACAAAATCTGATACTTTCATTGGTGTCACACGTGTTCAGCATCTCCTTGACCACTCAAATAAACTGGCAAAGTCAACCTGATCCAGGTCATTTTTATTTGCTCCTAAGACTCGAAAAATACCCTAAGATAACGAGATCATTTGCAATGTTTTCAAAGTTTTTTATAGCTTGAAGTTTAACTCGAAAATCCATACCTGTTATATTCAAGACATCGGAATAGTGGGGGTATGAGGAAACTTATGATGGCCCATGCAAAACAATGTTGATCTTCATTGGGAATATTCACAACGCCTTTTCTTGTCTCAATGAAATCGGGCAGCTTCATATACGAACATCCGCTGAGTGGACTATATTTGTTGATGTTCACTTCGAGAAACTTAACTGTCTCACAGCTCCATCCTGAAACATAACATTATTCATATAGATAGAAATGAAACTTAAAACATACCTGAATCACGTTCTTCAAATTCCGTGGTCTGGGCAATGATGACATCACGGAGCCCATCGAATAACGCACCCAAATCCGTTGACTGATCGACAATTTTATTCTGTGAGTTGAATGACTTCGTGTCACTCAAATCCCGTGTTTGAAATGTAGCTGCCAAATACTTTCATATTCACTTCAAAGATCTTGTGAACCTTTATTGCCTTTTCAAATAATCCAATAACTTTCTCCCTGATCTCATTGAAGAACGGCATATATTCAGTGTAAACGTTGGGACTTTCCACTCGATAGCTCACAATTCTACACTTGAAAGCATTCCTTATAATTTGTATGCCATCACTTACTTGCACACATGCATTGTTTTTGTGCTTTTGTGAGAACTAACTTGGGAAGCAGGAATTGTCACATTACAACAATTGTATGTGTACATTGGTATCGATGCAGCCACATCTAACTTAATCCTTTTCACAGAAGGGCCACCTTGGCAACTTTGAAGTTGATGCCGACGGAGATTATCACTACGAGTGAACGACTTACCACATCCATAGGAATACATTTTCTCGATGTCGTCTTCTCAGCACAAAACTCAACGAAATACTGATTTCACAATCATTCCTACCTCCTTTAAATATAATATCGATGAGTGGGAGAGGAGGTGAGTCCTCCCCACCAGTTAAGGTTCATATAAAGTCAAATATTCCGCGCGTCTGAACTGTAAGATGGCACTGACAAGATATGTTTTTCATACCATAGTGATGGCGATCTTTTATAATATTTCCAAATAAATTACAGTTTTCTGCTGGAATATCTACCGAATATCCAATGGTCAACCCTACTGCTACTGCATTGTTGCCAAATCTCAACATTATTCGAAGTACTGCGAAATAGCTCACAGGATGATTATTATCAGCTGGTATTAATTGTGATAATGTGGTTCAATGCATTATGTAGCTATATTACGGATAAATTAAAAAAATCTGCATGCATTGTTCACAATAAGCTTGTCAAGAGAGAAACAAGATGTCCTGCACTACCAGGACGACGCTTATTGCCATAATCCTATACAATAGGAATAATTGGGTCGAAAATCCATCAGAAAACAACTACTTTCCTGACTAATACCACGACGAACGTTGAATTACATCTAATGAATTTCCGTGCAGAGTCCTACAAGGATGTCTAGGGATGTCAAAATCAACCATCTGACAGATCTCCCAGAAAAACAGCAGGTACCAATAGGCATCTTGATGATGATTTTGAATGGCCATTAAATTTTGGAAAAAACTCTCATGGTTTGTCGAGGGTCGCAGACGAAAGTGAAGATAATCGTGTCTCTATGGTTGAGAATTTTGATGATATTGATGAACAGATAGTCAGACCTCGTCATTCATCAAATCGACAGACTCCAACTGTGAAAAATACGGTTCCTTCTTCAAGACATTCAAATAGGTCTTCAGTATCAAATTATACTACTGCTAGTGCAGAACTGCAAAAGAAAAAGTTGGCTTTAGAAGCAGAAAAAGCAAAATAGGGTATAGAAAACGAAATAATGAATAACAAGCTGAAATTGATCGAAATGGAAAGAGAAGTGAGAGAAGCTGAAATCAATGAGAATGTTGAAAAGAAATCCATTAGAAGTAAAGTAGGCAAACTGATATATATTCAATGCGAAAGGAGAGTTCAGAACCATGTGTTTAAGTGAGAGTCAAAGAACAAGGTACACATCCTCCACTCTGTGGTGCTAAATCATTCGTAGCAGATTGGGTAGACAACATTCCTGAATTTTCGAACATAAGTGTCTCTGATATTGCTGAGACAAACTTGAGAAAACAAGACGAAGACAAGTCGGACATAAAAATACTGTGCGAATCGCTCTGAAATGTGTTGAAAACTGCAATTTCACCAAGACATGATAAATTGTGTTCTCGCCATGCAGCTGAAAAAGACTTTCCAATTTTTGATGAAAAACCAGAAGAATGGATCACTTTCAAATACCAGTTCAATAAAATATCTTCATATTGTGGCTTCACTCCGGAGGAATGCATGATGAAACTACATAAATGTCTAAGAGGTAATGCAAAATTAACAGTTGCTGGTATGATGATGACTCCCAACAATCTAGATATGGTACTCAACACCTTCGAAATGAGATTTGGTGGACCCGACCAAATTATTGACATTTTAGTGTCCCGAGTAAGAGAATTGTCACCTTTGAAAGAACACGATTTGGAGGGAATAATTCAATTTTCAAATCATTTGACCAGCCTTGTGTCGACTATAACATCTTTGGACTATCATGACCATCTTCATAATACACAAATTTTGAAAGAACTCTGTCAGAAACTACCAGACACTTTGAAACTTCGTTGGGGTGAAGTGGTGATGCGAAAGAAAGGGAAGACTAATCTGCAAAATTTTTCTGTATGGCTCCTAGAAATCGCATCTGCAGCATGCTATGTTAGTAGTCCGACTACCCAAAAACTATCAAAAGTGAATAATACTCCACCAAGAAAGTTCGAAAAATCTTATGTTACTTCGACCAAGTCATCAACCGTGACTTTATGTACATATTGTCTTAAAAATGGTCATAAGATAGAACTTTGTGAAAAATTAGAATCTGACGACATACATAGATGAAAGATGGAGTGAAATCACGAAGAAAAAGTTATGTTTCTCATGCTTACACCGAAATCACAAAATAAAGAATTGCAGAAATCGTGAACGTTGCAATGTGAATGGTTGTAACTTACCTCACCACAGATTTTTGCACAAAGAAATGCCGAAACAAGTTATTGAAGTTGAAAATTCTGCCGAGACTTCGAAAGGATCAGAAAAAGAGAATGTACTAACTTCAGATAATGGATTGAAAGATGTCCTTTTGAGAATGGTAAATGTACGAGTTTATGGGCCAGACTCATCCTTCTTCGTCAAAGTGGTGGCTCTTCTGGATGAAGCTTCGACAGTCACGTTAATGGATGCTTCCATTTGTGACAAACTGAATTTGACAGGTAGACGAATGCCACTCTGTCTACAGTGGACTAATGACATTGTTCATCGTCATGGAAATTCGCAATGTGTGAATGTGAATATATCGGGTGATTCTGATAATGCAGGTGTATTCTCTATGAAAAATGTGCGTACAGTCGAAAATCTATCACTGCCGTTTCAAACAATCTCATCAGATCAGATTGGAAAAAATATACATATCTGAATGGACTTCCAATCTGCGATATAACTGAGCGTCCTCTTATACTCATTGGTCAGGATAACATTCGTCTTAGCGTTGCAAGAAAAGTGGTACAAGGTTCCGACAATCTATCAATTGCATCCAAAACGAATCTCGGATGGACACTCTGATAGTGATCTACACAAACTCGTCAAAAATTATTTTTCCACTGAATCTTTTGGGGTAACACCAACAACGAAGTCTATATTAAATAAAGCGGAGACCAGAGCCATAGATGTCTGCAGAGAACGGCGAAAAGAATAGGAAATAGATTCAAATTGGACTCCTGTGGAAAAATGACCATATACAGTTACCTGAGAGTAAAAAGACAGCTATTCGACGATTGTTATGCGTAGAGAAGTAGATGGAGAAAGATCAGCCTTTCAAACAGAAATATTGTGAAAATATTCAGAGCTACATCAAGAAAGGATATGCACGGATACTGGATCCCGTAGAAATTGAGACTGATAACCCCCGGTGTTGGTGTTTGCCTCACTTTGGTGTTATAAACCCCAATAAACCCAATAAGCTAAGGTTCGTGTTTGATGCTGTATGAAAGTCAAATGGAATCAGCTTGAATGATAACCTGTTAGTAGGGCCAGATCTGTTGCAATCATTGATGATGACGTTAAAGAGATGTTCCATCAAATCAGGATAAGAAGTGAAGATCAGGGTTCGCAAAGGTTCATATGGAGAGAAGGAAACGCAAATCAACCATTCCGCGTCTACAAAATACAGGTTATGATTTTTGGGGCCACCTGTTCGCCGACCTGTGCACAGTATATAAAAAATTTGAATGCTCTCGAATGCGCACCTTCAGAAAGAATTGTTGAAGCTATCGTGAAGAAACATTATGTGGACGATTATCTTGATTGTACGGACACGGAAGAAGAGGCAGTCGATATAATACATGAAGTAAGCCGTATCCAAAAATGTGCAGGTTTCGAGCTGACTAAATGGACTTCGAATTCAAAAGAAGTTCTGGATTCCCTATCGAGTAGTGAAGAGTTTTCGAAAGACCTGAATTTTGACGTGGACAATATACAAAGGGTCTTAGGACTTTTTTGGGATGCGAGAAACGACAATTTCGTATTTCGAAAAATTAAATGCAATGACGAAAACGAAAGACCCACCAAAAGACATGTTTTAAAGACAGTTATGTCAATTTTTGAACCCTTGGGACTGTGTGAACTTCTCTGTGAGGGGACGAATGTTAATTCAAGACATCTGGAGGACTGGAATAGGATGGGATGATTGCTTGGACTCTGAAACCTACAACATGTGGAAATACTGGCTCATAGACTTGAATTGAATTGATGAAATTATCATTCCCAGGTGTTATTCACCTAACATTCCTTTTGCTAGCAACATACAACTGCATATTTTCTGCGATGGAAGTAAAAAGCTTTCGCAGCAATTGCCTACTTGAGAGTGATGATGCAAGACGAAGTAGAAATCACTTTGGAGATGGCAAGAGCAAGAGTGGCACCAACAAAACCGATTTCGATACCTCGTCTGGAGTTACAGGTAGCAGTCATGGGTAGCCGACTAGCGAACACCTTAACAGATTCGTTTGGTATCAAAATCGACAAAACATACTTCTGGACAGACTCTTCAACAGTACTATGTTGGATTAAAAATGATGCAAGTCGCTTGGGTCAGTTTGAATCTCATCGCGTTGGACAGATTCAAGAATCGACCGATGTTGGTGATTGGAATTGGGTACCGTCCAAATTGAATGTAGCTGATCTTGCGACTAGAACATATAGTAGTGACGGAGGTAACACTATTAACTTCAGTCGATGGTTTGCTGGTCCTGAATTCCTTTTGGAAACGGATGAAACGAAATGGCCAACTAGAAATTTCCCTTCTGCAAATAATTTCGAAGAAATTGATGACCCAACTATTGAGAACGAGATATCACTTCTGATAAACTGTAGATTAATCGGTCTACCTGACATAAATAGATTTTCATCATATCAAAATCTCATCCGCGTTACCGCGTGGACAAAGAGATACGTAGATCAGTTGAAAGCGAAGGCCAAGAAAACTCCTACAACAACTTCACCCACACTAACAACAGATGAAATTAGATATGCTGAAAAGCTATGGATTCAAAACAGTCAATCAGAAATGTTCCCTGAAGAAATAAAAAATTTGAAGAGGAAAAAGCCGTTGGACATACAAAGCAGACTTCGCCAACTGACACCGGTTCTTGAAGATGACATCATAGTGCTGGGAGGAAGAACCGACCTTTCAACATCTATGGCAGAGCGAACAAGACGACCGTATATTCTTTCACCCAACCATAAATTTTCTGTCCTTCTCATTCAGTATTATCATGAGAAATATTTACATCAAGGTCTAGAAACAGTTCTCAATGCTATTCGGGAAAAATTTTGGATTCTGAAAGGTAGAGCAGCAGTAAGATCTGTTTTCACAAAATGTATGAAATGTCGAATCAGGAAGGCGAAGCCAGAGTTGCCAATAATGGGACAAATACCTGCTGTTCGGATGACCCCCAATATACGACCTTTCACTGTTACGGGCATCGACTATTTCGGACCTCTGAAAGTAAGAATAGGCAGGCGTACAGAAAAAAGATGGGGAGTCATTTTCACATGCATGAGTATTCGAGCTGTGCATCTGGAAATTGCGCACTCTTTGACAACCGACTCAGCTATCATGGCTATTAGGCGTATGATTTCCAGAAGAGGTAAACCCAGGAAGATTTGGTCGGACAATGGGACTAACTTCCGTGGGGCAGATGAAGAACTAAAGAAATCTGTAAAAGAGCTGGATAAACAGAAAATATCCGAATTTCTGTGTATGAAGGATATCACATGGAAATTCATACCTCCTGGTGCACCACATATGGTTGGAACCTGGGAGAGACTGATTAAGAGCGTGAAAAAATGTCTGAGTGTGATTTTGAATGGTCAAACTTTGAAAGATGAGACCTTGTGCACCTTCTTTAACGAAATTGAGTTCATTCTGAACAGCAGACCTCTAACCCATGTGTCACTAGATCCGACAGATCTGGAGGCATTAACACCAAACCACTGGTTACTGGGATCCAGCGGTGGAGAAAAACCACTGGGACATTTTGATGGAAAGTTTCTAAGGAAGGAATGGCGTAAGACCCAACAAATGGCAGACTGTTTTTGGAGAAGATGGATCAAAGAATAATGAGCATAAAATTTCACGTATACAATGCAAATTTCCAGTCGATGAGAGGACTCAGTATTTTACATGATTTTTAGGGGTGCACCCCTTGCAACTTTTTTCGAGTTATTTTTCATTTTTTCGATTGACTCGAAATATACAAATCTTAGTAATTCGACCAATCTGAATCGATTGGCGTTCGCAGAATTGGTCTATCTCTAACGGTTATTGATTTGGTCAGCTCTAAATCAGTTTTTAGGTGGTTTTTTCCCGCCAAAAATATTTCTGATGAGTTTTCGACATTTTCGTTCAAAAATTCGGAATCTGCACGTCAAAATACGTTACAAGACAGAAATTAAAAATTCGAAAAATGAAAAATAAAAAATCTCTGAAAATTGGATTTTCTACCTCAAACACCTTTTTCCGGCTAAACCATATATCTGAGCACATAAAAATCATACCTTTTCGGAATGAGCATAAAATTTTACGTATACAGTGCAAATTTCAAGTCGATGAGAGGACTCAGTATTTTTCATGATTTTTAGGGGTGCACCCCTTGCAACTTTTTTCGACTAATTTTTTATTTTTTCGATTGACTCGAAATATACAATTCCTACTAATTTGACCAATCTGAATCGATTGGCGTTCGCAGAATTTGTCTATCTCTAACCGTTCTCGAGTTGGTCAGCTCTAAATCAGTTTTTAGGTGGTTTTTTTCCCGCCAAAAATATTTCCGATGAGTTTTCGACATTTTCGTTCGAAAATTCGGAATCAGCACATCAAAATACGTTAGAGGACAAAAATTAAAAATTCGAAAAATGACAAATAAAAAATCTCTGAAATTTGGATTTTCTACCTCAAACACCTTTTTCCGGCTAAATCATATATCTGAGCACATATAAATCATACCTTTTCGGAATGAGCATAAAATTTTACGTATACAGTGCAAATTTCAAGTCGATGAGAAGACTCAGTATTTTTCATGATTTTTAGGGGTGCACCCTTGCAACTTTTTTCGAGTAATTTTTTATTTTTTCGATTGACTCGAAATATACAATTCCTACTAATTCGACCAATCTGAATCGATTGGCGTTCGCAGAATTTGTCTATCTCCAACCGTTCTTGAGTCAGTCAGCTCTAAATCAGTTTTTAGGTGTTTTTTTTTTCCCACCAAAAATATTTCTGATGAGTTTTCGACATTTTCGTTCAAAAATTCGGAATCATTACGTCAAAATACGTTAGAGGACAAAAATTAAAAATTGTAATGGAAGAGTCAGAGTTGCAGACGTCAAGACAAAGAGTGGTATTTTTCGACGGCCTGTATCGAAGCTATGTAGAATGAAAATTGAAGATAGTGAAGAAACTACTTGAACGTTTTTCACTAGGAGGGGAGAAATGTTTCTGTTTTAGTTCATTTTAATATAATTTCAGAAATGCTCTGTAGATTAAAAAAAAGAGTGAGTTGTTATTGTCATTCTTTGACTGAAAAATAGAGTCTAGAAAGTCATAGTCTTTTCTTATCGAAATATTGAAATTTCTCACCGACAAATAAATTACACGAGGTCTCCTCCCAACAAAAAACCAGAGACACTACAAATTCAGCCAAAATCATAGACATGACTCAGCAGAGGCCACTGAATTCGAATAACGAGATCCCCGAGGTCTACATCCAATAAAAAACTGGAGACACTACAAATTCATAAACAGTACCGAGCAGAGGCCACTGAATTCTAAACACGAGGTCCCCGAGGTCTCCATCCAACCAAAACCGGAAGCAGTGCACCTTCCACCAAATTCACGGACAATACTCTTCAGAGGCCATTGAATTCGAATAACGCGGTCTCCACCCAACAAAAAACAAGAGACACAACAAATTCAACCAAAATCATAGACAGGACTCAGCAGAGGCCACTGAATTCGAATAACGAGATCCCCGAGGTCTACATCCAATAAAAAACTGGAGACACTACAAATTCATAAACAGTACCGAGCAGAGGCCACTGAATTCTAAACACGAGGTCCCCGAGGTCTCCATCCAACCAAAACTGGAAGCAGTGCACCTTCCACCAAATTCACGGACAATACTCTTCAGAGGCCATTGAATTCGAATAACGCGGTCTCCACCCAACAAAAAACAAGAGACACAACAAATTCAACCAAAATCATAGACAGGACTCAGCAGAGGCCACTGAATTCGAATAACGAGATCCTAAGGTCTACATTCAATAAAAAACTGGAGACACTACAAATTCAACCAAATTCATAAACAGTACCCAGCAGACGCCACTGAATTCTAAACACGAAGGCCCCCGAGGTCTCCATCCAACCAAAACTGGAAACACTGCACCTTTCACCAAATTCACGGACAATAGTCTTCAGAGGCCATTAATAACGAGGTCTCCACCCAACACCAGAGACACTACAAATTCAACCAAAATCATAAACAGGACTCAGCAGAGGCCACTGAATTCGAATAACGGGATCTCCGAGGTCTACATCCAATAAGAAACTGAAGACACTTCAAAATCAACCAAATTCATAGACAGGACCCAGCAGAGGCCACTGAATTCAAAAAACGAGGTCTCCCAGTTCGCCACCGGAGACACTACAATTTTTTTTGTTCTGTTCCTACGAATCACCAAGGTTTTTTTCTGATATTCGGGGTTGCAGTGCCCATGGGTTTGTTATAGATATAATCAGTCCGTGCTTGATCTTGCTTCCTAGATTAGATTTGCTTTTAGCATAAACAACAAAATTGTTGGTAAAATTCAAAAAGAGCAGCTAATATGAACAACTCATTATAATTAATTTTTATCAATATTTTTCAACTCTGTGAGCTGAACTTCGCCTATAATATACCTTATTTTTTATGTATATAAGTTAATGTTATTCAAAAACAACTAGAATGGACAATAAAGACTCTATTATGATTATTATTATTATTTTTCAATTCTGTTTTGCATCCTGTTTTATTTCCGAAACTGATATTTTAAATCGCAAAACAAAACTTATTACTTACATACTTCTTCAGTTCTGTCCAAGGACTTCAAGGCTTCAGGCGGACCAATCCAACATCCGACATAACTTTCATTTTCGATAAATTAAACAAATTACATCGGTTACCGCTGTCTAGAACTATTGGCAACGCTGTACAGTAAATATGACAGTGCAATACCAAAGAGTAGGGGCCTATAGCAGACAAGAGAAATCACTTAACGTATTTGTTAATGAAATGGTAAAATTGGCTCAAAATCCTTGAAACAACTGTCCTTTTAATTTCATTCATGAAATTCAAAATCTGGTTGGATTCTGGTGTCGCCAATCACGAGCCAGGATAGCAGGTCATGTGACATCAAATAATAAAGAAGAAGAAAATAGATTGGGGCCATTGGGGGTTATAAAAACATAACCGCAACTCTTCGACGACACTTCGACAGTAACTCAAAAGTAACAAATGAATAAAATAAATGGTTTTTGATGGTATATTGTACTATTTTTAACTATTTAAAGGTATTATTTAGTTGATGAGGGGAGCATCTTCATTTTATATCTTCACCATCTATTTTTATGTGCTGGTCACTTCATTTGTTATGTAATCGGGTCAATTCTGTTTCTCATTAGCAAGATTGTTACCATAGCAAGACAATTTTCAAAGCAAAATATATCTCAATTTTGTAGAAGGCTTGATATCTACATTGCTTCATTGGCAGGAGATAATGTGGCAGCAACATCTCCTTCCGATATTTTTTCAAGCCTCAACAAAATTGAGATATATTTTGCTGTGAAAATTCTTGCTATGGTAACAATCTTGCTAATGAGAAACAGAATTGACCCGAGTTTGTGTTTACTCAAGGAATATCATTTTCCATTTTTCTCCGTATATTTCCTGAGAAAAAAAATCTTCCGAATATACTTTGCAAGATTGAACGGACTTGGAACATGTAATTTCAACAAGTAAAATTTTTCAAGAGTTGTCATTTACGTTCAATATTCAGTTATGTACAACATACCTTTCATAATAGTTGAAGGTAATCAGCTTTGAACCTAAATACTGAGAACCAAGTTCTAGAAATTTATTTAATGCAACATTGACAGTATTTATGACATAATACTTTAAAAAATTATATTTTATGGTCATACTGTTATGTATACATAAATTATAAAGATTAGGAGGACCTGATCAAATATTTTATAGCTATTTTAAAATTGAGAAATGTACTTACTATGAGTGATGATCATATGTCATGTTATTACGAGTAAAAGTTACCTGTGTTGATAAGGTGCACTTTGACAGATAACCCAAAAACTCACCACATTAGCTACCCAAACAAACTTTTACCTTGATTACCAGATATTTAGTCTTGAAATCAATCCATTTTCTACTTTAATTGGCCAGTCGGACATGAGAAATATTTGTTACATAGTAAGTAAGCAGCTTTATTGAATAGGAATATAGATGGATAGATCTTTATTTGAAATAGGTATCCCACTATACAAATTCACTAGAAAACAATCTGAAGGTAAATACTAAATAAAAATAAAACATAACTTTAAGTGTCTTATTATGAAGCAGTAACTAAGAGTGAATTTGATATTATAGAAAACATCAACATTGGCATAGAGTTCAGGAATATGCACTCCTGATCTCTGAGGAAAAATATTTATTTTTTCAAAAGTTTTATTGAGTAACATTTCCATTACAACTGCAGTACCTACAATACAGTAACAAAAATATCTAAAATTACTATAGTTTTATTTTCATGAGCCCTGGTGATGATACGCAAACTCTGGAAAAGAAGGAAAAATATCAGATTTATTTTATTCATATATTGAATAACGAGATAAATTTTGGTGAGAATATTGTTGCGTCTTCGGGTTCAAAAATAAGTGTATACTAGTGTGGACTTGCTTTTATTATTCAAACTTCACTTGACAACACTGTAATACAATACTTGTATCCAAGTTAACTTACTTCAATTTCAATTTCAAATTTCTTCAATCAGAGTATTTACTTCCAGGTAAGCACTGAAGATGACGCAAGTCGAAAGCGCTTTGCAATAAATAATAAATTTATACACTTATATACAAATTCTTCGCTTCATTCATTACTGACAAGTGTATTCAGCTTTCCGCATTCATACAATAAGAATGTTCGACGATTGATCCAGAACAAAAGTTAGTGATTCTAGATTTTTTCCATCTAATTCATCGAACGATCTCGAACAAGAGGAGAAGTCTTTATCAAATTTCAGGTCTGCAACAATATATACCAAAAAAGGATACTCTTTTACAATACACTAACATCGTATTTATTCGTGCTGTAATATTTGTAATTTCCTCAATTTCTTGACTCTTCGATTATTCTTCCCTCTTGAAATTACGGTTGGCATATTTTGCAATATAAAATATCCTCATTCGTATGAATAGCTACAATAAATAAACAAAGAAAAATTCAGCACAAGGGTGTACTAACGGGATTTCTTTCAATTTTTCATAAAGTTGTTCTCCAGTTTTTCCAGTAGCTACTGATTTGATATTTTCCATTAAAATTTGTTCTACCATCGATACATAGTCCACAAATGAATCATCTGGTATTAACAATTTTCCAAAGATCCCTTTACTGCTTCCATATTCATCAGTGTCACCTGCACGACATTTCATAAAGTAGGAGCTCATGATACAATTCACTGCGTATACCTTTGAAGTGGCAGAACAGTTTTGTGGAATCTACACTATCCGTTAACTGAGCATAATCCGTACGTACTTTACACGAATGTTTTTTACATTCCCTCATAAGATATCCACAAATATATTGTTCTACATTTCTGGTTGGCAAATTATTTTTTCTGAAGTCTGTATTTGTAATCTACAAAAACATTTTACTCTAGAAGCTATATATGTTTGTAGAGATATAGAAACACTTACCCAACATATTTCTGTCATACTGTCAAAATCTCCTCAAAAACATTCTAAATCTATATATAGGAATTATCCATTCAAGTTGATGTAATTTCGATATAGGGAAAATTATAATTTTTATCCATTTGTCGATAAGTTTTTGGTCCGCTATATTGTTCAACGTTCTTCTTTGTGAAAAAACTTAAGGAAAAATCACTAGAAAGACAAATTAGTCATGTACTTGTATCTGATTATGTAAAATTTCTAATCTGATATTTGACAGATTGATGTAAACATCATCGTAGTAAAATTCAAGGATATTGGCCAATTTTCGCGCCAAATTCGGAGTCATCTCTCTTGTCTGTTATAGGCCCCTACTCTTTGGCAATACCTTGTGGACAGTGGCAGAACTATTTTTGTTTTTTCGTTCATGTTTTACAGAGGAATCACTTAATGGACTGTTTTCCCGTTTTTCGTCCGAGGTTTTGAAAATCATTATTGTTTTTGTTTAAAATTGTTTAAAATTGTTTTTTCCGTTAACCTGCTGTCGTCCCCTTACGAACGGCAGCCCTCAAAAGTCGAAACTTGTGCGAGCCAAGAATTAACGAGGTCTTACCTTTTAACGTGCGATTCCTAGCACTTTCTCGGGCCATCAGATGAAAATCTGTAGTCGCTAAGGATTCGAACCTAGCCGACCAGCAGTCACTGGTTTCGAACGAGAAAGTCTCAACCACTGAGCTACATGACCCTACTATTAAATTAAAAATATAAATCGTTTGATTTTATGTCTGAAAAATAGTACGAATAGTTCCTCAATGTTCAGTCTTCTAAATTTCATATAAATATCACTTGCAAAAGTGATTCTTCTCAACTGTCAAGATTTTCTGATTTTTTTAAATTGTGAGGGAACGTTGAATTCAAAAATTCTGAAAAAAATCTTGATTATCTTTTACTTTCACATTGATATGTCATGATATTTGAAATGGAATCTGATGAATGGTTTTTATTTAATAACCTCTAAAAATTAGGTTTTTATTTTTTTCTTCCAAAACTGTTCATCAGATTTTCTTCTACATCTCTCTAATTATTCAATTTGAATGCCAAAATAACTCGAATTTTTTTCAGAATTTTTCAATTTGCCGTTTATTCTTTCATGGGTTTACATAAACATTAACGTATCCAACACCATATCAATTAATATAGAGAGGACGGAGAGTAAATAGTAGTCTCTGCATCACCGCAGTGTATGGGTGTGTGGCCACACCCCGTCACCTTGTCGAGAGAGAGGGCCTGACACACATTACTGGATCGTCGTCTGATGCGCATAGTATTAACGTCACGCGACATCTCCCCATACCACCATCGCTAGGAATACACATCACTGCAGAGGAATCAGAGTTCACATTTCTGACTGGATCTCCGTGCGGACGTGTATCCTCTCTGTACTTCGGTATAGATTTTTATGTATACTCCACACATAAGGATCATACACAATAGCAGAGTGAGTATACCTGAAGGACATAGAAGACATGGAGGTAAGAAAAAATATATGTACTTGGAAGAAAGTACTTGACCGTGTATGAAAAAAAAATCCAAGTCATCGCAATTACATCTCAAGGTCAAACACAAACCCTGAACACCTCCCAACAATATACATCAAGGTCAAACACATTTCAAAGCTATCTCAAGGGCATCATGCCAACGTCATAGACACACACAAAGGTACCTGTGCACCAAGTTATTCCCTGAAGGTCATCCCAAGGTCACTGATGGCCTCATAGTGGTGGGGGGAGGCCCAGAACCGGCTCAAATCTCCTACTTGCCATACAGCTCAAAAGAATGTGTAGATTTCGCAAAATATTGGAATTTTAAATTTGCGACCTCAAGCCGGACTATCCAAAGTCGAACGGATTGGCAGATCGTGCTGTGCAAATAGCTAAAAACATGTTACGTAAGTGCATAGATTTAAATTTGGCCCTACTAGAATATCGTAATACCCCTGTAACTGGTCTGGACAAATCACCAGCTCAGCTCCTAAAGTGCAGGTGCTTAAGAACAAAGATTCCAATTTTAAGTAACCTGATAAAACCAAAACTTATCGACTATGAAGAACAGAAGAGGAGATTAGAAAGAAATAGAGATATGTATAAAGCCTACTATGATAGATCAGTAGCTAGCAGACCAGACTTTAATGCAAAAGACAATGTTGTGTTACGGGAAGGAAGAAAATGGGAGCCAGCAGTGATAATCAGTAAGCATGAGACACCCAGATCATACATAGTACAGAAAGAGAATGGAAGAGTTGTTAGAAGAAATAGTAGTCAAATCAGATCGTCGCTAGGAAAACATGTCATCAAAAAGGATTTAATAGATATCTCAGTAACGACTCCTTCTCTGAACCAAGCTCGACCCTAGTGTTCGAGAATCCAACCAAACTGAGACTAAGCTTTCTGAACAAGAAAAAAATGAAAACGTGGACACTAGAAAAAGTAAAAGGGTTATCAAACCTCCGAAGAAATTTGATGACTTTGAATTGAAATATTAACAATCGACAGCGTATTGGGTTGTCTTTATGTTGAAAAGGGAAGGTGTCATATGATAGTTTGATGGTCACTATTTTATGTTGTTCACGGCCACTGACTGCCTGGCATTGGTGCCTGTCAATTGTCATTGTCATATAGACTCATAGGTCATAATTGTTAAGTTAGCGGTAGTATCTTTGTCTTACTTACTTACTTACTTACTTACTTAGCACATGTACTATTGCTCCTAATTACCTAGTTTTGTTAAAGGTACTTTTGTAAACCATATTCCTTTTTAAATAAATAAATACTACAACAGGTGGCAATGATCAAATATGCACAGAAATAGGGAGGAATATCCTTTTCATTCATTTAATACTTTCTAAATATTTTTTTTGTTATTTTTATCTGTATACATTCATACATGCCTTCATCAATCAGAAAAAAAATCGTTTCCTACTCCCTTTTTTCAGTCAGTCCAGCCGTGAAGGAGGAGTTGACGGTCATATGGGATGCACAGAAGATTTTTATAAATATAAAAATCTCCTTCTATCTCTAAGAAGGCCACTAATATATAGGACCTTTTTATTTTCCAGCGTGTTTTCCACCTTTTCCACAGTTGATGAAGTGCTGTTTCTGTTGAACAGCCAGTTTTATAAGCATATTGGTTGCGATGCATTGGTCTTTCTACCAGTGCCCCATCCTTTATGTGTCTATCTACTAGCTTTTCCAGAGTCTTTATTCAAACGACATAATACTTATTCTGCCCAACTATGGAGAGATACAGTAACTACAAAAAGGTGAAAATAATGTTTTGGTTTATTCGTCTTCTTTGTATGGTGTTAAACAACAATTTCCGATGGAAAAAGGCAACATTTTCTAATCAAAATGCTGCTTTTTACCACTGGAAATAGGTGTAGAACCATACAATGAATACAAATACACCAAAATATTATTTTCACCTTTTTGTAGTTACTGTCTTTCACCATGTTTGGGCAGTATTGGTCTTAGAGACTTCGCTGTTTCCTGTATGTTTTTTCCAGGTTTCGGTAACCCTAATATTTCTCCATGATTTTAGTATATAGCCGAGAGCCAAACTAGCTCTGAGTATATTGCAATGCCAGATCAGCAGTAGTTCTCGTTACGCCGCTCGTCGAGAAGGCAACATCCACGCTGAAGATGCTCACCGCAGTTGTGAGCGAATTGTCCAAAGAAACCCCCTCCAAGGAGGTATACCGACCCGGAAGCATATTGGCAAAACGTATCACGTTTCAGTTAGCGGCAGATATTCTAGATCTCTGATTGGTTGTGACCAAACCCAGGTGCATTTTGCCCATCCAGACTAAAAGGAGGTGCACTTTGTACTACTGCGAATAGGTTTTTTGCTCGCAATTGACACACAAACCTAACCTGAGCAAGCTAACCTAGCTTGCGAGTCGAAAATGCGTGAATTAGTTTTTTGCTTTTGACACACAAACCTAACTTGAGCAAGCTAACCTAGCTTGCCTGTTCACCACAGGGAATTTTTTCGAACAAAGTTTCGGGCGACAAATTGCATCACGTTTTAGGCTAGGCTAGATGCCAAAGTGCACCCGAATGCGATCACAACCAATCAGAGAGCTACAATATCTTCCAATGACTGAAACTTGGTAAGTCTTGCTTATATGCGACCCGTAAACCATAATTCTTGATTGAAACACTAAAGGATAATACATTTTCACGATAATATTCAGAATTGTGTGGAATAATTATTGTGGTGGCAATAAAGTATTATTTTGGCCTCATTAACTATATCATTTCATATTCCGAATATGATAATAATTCCTTATGCTATTAAAAATATGTAATAATGAGTACATCTAAGAAACAAAAATGATAGGTATGAAACAATAACAATTAGTCTATTTCAGGAGGATAAATTAATTGGACGTACGTTTTATTGAAAAAATAGTTACTGGTAGTATTCGAGTCTCCACTATCAAACATAATTTTTCGAAATGATATTTTATAGCACAAACAACTCATCTTGGTATGTGAATACTTGTATTTGGTGCCTCTTCTGTGGAGTATGAAAGTGAGTGATATTTATTAATATGTTATTTAATGTTTTTGTTTTTTTGGTTAATTTAAAATTTATTTTCAAATTCAAAACTCTGATCATTAGGTATTCTACAAAAACCTGACACCGATTGATGACGAACATAATTCAGATATACTTTTGAAACCTGAATATTAATTATTTTATTTAGGTACATATAGTTTTGTTGACACATAATCTTATACTCTTATAATTAAGTCAAACTTGGTGGCGTGAGTAATCAGTGAGAGACAGACGGTCTAATATCTCCCCTCGACAACCTGATATACAACAACTTTATAGAGTGCGACTCGTTACAGTCGTTACTTTTGATCATCTAAATGAAAGGTTCTTGACAAACGAAACACAAGCAGAATCGTTCTCCAAATAATTGAAAACAGTTGCAATTTTGGGATTTTCATTTAATTAATTCTTGACGTTGATGTTGAAAATAGAATGCTCCAGTCGTACATATATTATAATGATATTTATGTACTCTCGTAATTTTTCCACAGCTATCTACAACTTTGAATTTTGGGAAATGAAATCGATTATAATTCAATTAAGCTACCAAAAATAAATAAATGAAAAAATATTATGCAATAAAAACTGCAAATCGAATTTACGAACTCTTTTCAAGTGTAAAATTTACATTTTCACTCTAAAAATGAATTGTTAGCAGTTGTCAATGCCTGCAAATTCAATAAATAAGTTGTCATATCTGATGTTTGTTTGAAATTAATTTGTCAGTTTTTAAATAAATAAAATTTTTGTAGTAAAAAGATTACCAACAATTACATCAATTACAACAAGTGGCCACGCTCGGCTGCGCCTCGCCTGTTCATATCTTATTTCGCTCTGAAAAATGCTGGTTTTACGTTCGCTAGGTCCCTCAGAAACTTAAATACAACAACGAATACACTTGAAAAGTATATATTTATCGCCATAAAGGATTGATACTATAAATATTGGATTGAGAAAGAAGATAGTTCATTGATTATTACAGTGCGTCAAGAACTGGTTTCCTGGAAAAAATACGCAATTAATTGTACATCACATTTAACAAAAATTGAGCAAGAAACTCGTTTGAAATTACAACTTAATATTATTTTTGTTCTCACATCACATAATACATTTTCGGGGATATTCACTTAGACGAATAATAGTTACATTTGTGGGCTATCTGCAACATAGTCTTACTTATATCATGAAGACAAACAACAAGTTGATTGCTGGCTATATAATTTGGAATTGATTTGTTGTCTAGATCACCATATTCTGAAAGATGGTAAAATGGTAACCAACACTGTCATTAAAGTTCTACCAAATAAATAACTTCGATATACTATCTGAGACAACAAATTGTACATGCGACAATCCCAAGTAGCACACAAATATTGGGAAAATATTGGTATGGTACAATATTGTGAAAATATTGGCAAAATACTCAAATGTAATACTGACGAAAAAAAAAAACTGTGAACATTTCGCGATATTGGTCAAATATTTTGAAAATAATATTATTAAAATATCCTCGAAGCAATATTGACCGACGCCATTAAACGTCATCATAAAAATAAATTATTAGCAGATGTCAATGTCTGCAATTTCATTTAATCATAAGTTGTCATATTTGATGTTTTTTTTAAGTTAACTTGTCAGTTTTTCCATAAATAAAATTTTTGTAGAAAAAATATTAGCAACAAAATGCCACTTTACCACTTAGGTATACAATATACTATCGAAGCATTTTCAAGAAAATTTGAAAATGATTAGTGTGGATGTTAATTGGTCGGTGATTTGTACCCAAATCAATTAACCTTATATTCGAGAAATTAAATTGTCAATTATTTTTGACTTTTTAGTCCATGGAAAGTAAAGCGTGTTCTTTAGTTTTTTAAACTATTATTTTTTTTACTAAAAAATCGAAATTTCTGACCCCGAAAACCATACCAATTTTGAATCGAATCAAACCATTATGACATCTTGGAGCCGCCATCTTTAATTTATGAATTTTGACAGAAAATTCGAAATACACGACCTAAAAAACCTCACATACCAATTTTTAATCGAATCTGACCATAACCACAAGTCTCGTCCGCCATCTTGGAGCCGCCATTTTGATTTCATGAATTTTGATAAAAAAATCATAATCTCCGAAAACCCTAATATACCAATTTTGAATGGAATCGGAACATTATAAAAAATCTCGTCCGCCATCTTGGAGCCGCCATTTTGTTTTTTTGTAACAAAAAAAAGTCATATTGCAGTGTCACCGGAACTATGAACACCTACCATTCAATTTCAAATCATTCGGACGTCTCGAAATGGGTGAAAATCACGCCCTAAGGAGTCAGTTACAAACATACAAACATACATACAAACATACAAGTAAAGCTAATATAAAGCGTGTAAAAACGTCACCTCTCGCAGTAAACCTAACCAACTTACATTTTCACTATTTTTCTAACATACGCATACTCCTGAAGAATGTAACGGCGAATCTGGTTTGTTACCAGCAGATCTTTATACAGTGCGGCTTAAAAAAAACGGTTTCGAGAGTTTCACCAATACTAATTTTTGAAATAAAAAAAATGGTGATTGCCCAACAGGAGTGGCGGGGGGATACATCAACTCAAAATTTTTAAATGGCAAGTGACACATTGTAGAAAAGGAAATTCCATTCTCTTTACAACGATCTACATTTTTTTGAATTTTGTTAATATTTTTTTCAATTCAAATTCGAAATTTTAAATATAAATGCGGATCTGAATACTACTCATACCTTGATAAATTTGAACGGTTTGATGTGGAACAATGAAACCAAAAATTATACTACTTTTTGAGAGAAGAAACATTGCAATTATTCGACAGATGGCGCTGAGGGCACATTAACTTAAAAATTTCGAAAGACATAAAAAGTGGAGAAAAAACTTAGCACAAAATTCAAAAATATTTAGATTGTTGTGAAGAGAATTGAATTCTCTTTTCAACGATATGCCACTTGACCCCCATGCCCTTTTAAAATTTTTGAGTTGATGGAACCCCCCGCGCCCCCTATTTTTCATTTCGAAAAGTAGTATTGGTGAAACCGGTGAAAACGGTTTTTTATTCATATTTCTACGTCAAACCGTACAAAAGTTAACAAGGGAGGAAGACTATTGAAAGCCGCAGTGTATATAAAAATCTTCTGTGCATATGTACATTGAACTCCTTCTAAACGGCTGGACCAATATTGATAAAAAAAATTGTGTGTTCAAGTGGATTTGGGAATGGTTTAGATTGACAATTCGATACACTACAAAATCTTTTTTCAGTTAATTTTTTGTATAAGTTGAATATAGCAGCTGCTCCTAGCGACTTCGCCATAAAATGAGTGCTACAATAATATTATTACGGGTTAGTCGACGAAACAGAAATATACACATCTATATACACGACAACGTCTACCGGGTCTGGTAGTATTTCTATGTCTAAAAATTCACTCTTTGAAAGTAATTTCTCTTTTGAATAGTACCTATTCCTTATGGTGGACGCATTATTATTGATAGGCGCATTATCAGCACATGAGTCACAATAAAAATCTTGAATTTGGCATTACGTTAGGACAGTCTGAGGCCGACCAAAATTTTCACCAGATTAGAATTCCACACATGGTTTTAAACCGGTTGAAGGCAGTCAATGACGATCATACAGTGTGAGTTGTGCGATAAGGATGCCCGTGTTGGAAATTTTAGCTGTAACTGACCGGTCGTGGACGGTCGGTCCTGGTTGTTCAGTGTATTTGCTACCAAATGTTATGACCTTCGACTCTCATGCAATTATGCGTTCAAACCAAAATTATCATGTGTGACTTTTATTGCAACTAAGGAGGATCTCCCGTAATATGTCCAAACTTGAATTCTCACCAAAAATCATAACGTATGGCGATTTGAGACGTATAAATCCGTCATATATCATCATTATCATCATGAAGTCATCTGTCACGTTCTGAAGCATCAGTGACATGTATAAGCCTGTCAGTTGCCCTCATCATCATTATGTCATCTATCAGCCTGTTATGTGGCACACGAACTTCTGGAGAAATACCTCACTGACCACTGCGATGTTCGCCCTTGTTATATCAGACTAAAGAATTACTCTTCGCAAAATTTATGTGTTCAATTTCCACATACTGAAATATCTACGTAATGTTTGTTCGTTCTGGTTAGATCAGACTAAAGGATTACCACTTGCAAAACGAATGTGATTCATTTCCAATCGCTCAAATGTCTACGTGAGGTTAAATCATTCTGTTTAGATCAGTCTAAATAATTATTCTCTGGACTATCCTTTGGGCCACATCGCAGTGTTGGGTGTTTTACTCCAAAACTATTTTCTGGGTTCGTTTATATTTGCGTTGTGTATTTTATAGCATATTTGTAGCGATAATATTTGTTTCTTCTAGCGTACGGAAAAGTCCACTTTTCCGCACTCATTTTATTGTTTAAAGAGTCACTTTTCCGCACTAGTACACTAGTGAATAGGTACTATTCAAAAGAGAAATTACTTTCAAACTTTCAGACATATAGAAATACTAGCAGTCCCGGCAGACGGTAGTAAAGGAGCTATAGGCATTCTGGGACCAAATCCTGTAAATCGATGTGTATATTTCTGTTTCGTTGACTAACCCGTGATAATGTTATTGTAGCACTCATTTTATGGCGAAGTCACTAGGAGCAGCTAGTACATTCAACTAAAAATAATAGTTTAAAAAAACTAAAGAACACGCTTTACTTCCCATGGACTAAAAAGTAAAAAATAATTGACAATTTAATTTCTCAAATATAAAAAAGCGTGGATGCTTTCGATTTATATTCTCATATTTTTTAGTTTAATTTAACAATACAGAGCGTTCAAGAGCTCAAGAGAACTTTATCAAGCACCCCACGCTTTTTTACATTTGAGAAATTAAATTGTCAATTATGTTTTACTTTTTAGTCCATGGGAAGTAAGCGTGTTCTTCAGTTTTTTCAAACTATTATTTTTTTTTAACAAAAAAATCGAAATCTCCGACCCCGAAAACCATACCAATTTTGAATCGAATCTGACCATAATCACAAGACTCGTCCATCATCTTGGGCCGCCGTCTTGAATTCATACATTTTTACGAAAAATTCATAATCTCTGATCCCGAAAACCCTCACACACTAATTTTGAATCGAATCAGACCGTAATTGGACATCGTTAATTTATGAATTTTGACAGAAAATTGGAAATATAGGACCTAAGAAAACCTCACATAACAATTTTAAATCGAATCTGACCATAATCACATAAATCTCGTCCGCCATCTTGGAGCCGCCATTTTGAATCCATGAATTTTGATGAAAAAAATCATAATCTCTGACTCCGAAAACCCTTATATACCAATTTTGAATGGAATCGGACCATTATCACAAATCTCGTCCGCCATCTTGGAGCCGCCATTTTGTTTTTTATAACAAAAAAATTGTCATATTGCAGTGTCACCGGAACTATGAACACTATCCAAATTTAAAATCATTCGGGCGTCTGGAAATGGGTGAAAATCACATCCTAGGGAGTCACTTACAAACATACAAACAAACATACAAGTGAAGCTAAAATAAAGCCTGTAAAAAATTAACTGAAAAATCATATTGTACTGCACCAAATTGTGAATCTGAACCATTCCCAAATCCATTTGAACACGCACAAAAAAATTCATCAAAATCGGTCCAGCCGTTTAGGAGGAGTTCAATGTCTACACACGCACAGAAGATTTTATACTGGTAACAAACCAGATTCACCGTTACGTCCTTCTGGTGTTTGCGTGTTAGAAAGATAGTACAAATTGTTAATTGTTTAGGTTTACTGAGAGCCGGTTTTATAGGTTCCAACTTCTAGTTAAACTTCAGTTAGGAGTTTGTCTCTTGGTATTGCGAGAAGTGACGTTTCAGTTGGAGATAATCTTTAGTTTAAACTAGAAGATCCTTCCGTTAACGAAAAAGTACCTGTTAAACTTCAGTTTAAGTTTGAGCTTGCTCAAGAGAAGCTAGAAATATTTGGGTTTCCATTATATTGTGAATGCCAAATCACTTCCACCACTGGACAGACATGGATTTTTAACTCGTTTTAGTATTTCAAAGGATTCTGTAGATACCTACTTCATCTTCAGAAAAGTTTTCAATTTTTTTTACATATTCAACTTTCAGATATTTTGTTACTTTTTCTTAGTAGGAATTCAAAATTCAAAAATATTTAGACTCTTAACCAAAAATATACTGTTGAAAAACGAAAACTATAAAACGGCCAAACGCAAAGTACCGGTTACCTTAAGTTTAAACTGCACGTTAAACTTAACGTTAAACTTCAGCTCAATCTTAAGTTTAACCGGCACTAAATGAAATGGCATTGACTGCTATGGTCATTAGCCACGTTTTCGGGATAGGCCTTGATACTCCATACGTCACCTTAGGAGCAGCACTGTTAATTATTAACGCAACAATGAATCGTGGAGGATTGTGGAACCGAGCCAGCGACTCAAACCTATAAAACCGGCCGTAAATAAAATTTCAAAATTGTTTTTTTCCGCACTAGTACGGAAAAAAGTTTTTTCCTACGACCACATAGGAAAGTAAAGTATATCGCACTGTATAGTCCCACGGAAAGAAACTTACATCCACAAGCTGTCAATTGCATAATTTCTATTAAGATTTACCGCTGTCAAATATATAATTTCTAAAATACCTATAAATATCTAAATTTTCTTTATGACATAATACCGACGAAATCAAAATCACAATAACAAATCAAGATATACTCTAATACAATATACAGGGTGTATCTTAAATGATGTCATTAATTTCAGGTGGTGATTCCTTGTCACATTTTTTGAAAACAGTTCATATAAACGTGTGGCCTAACTTGCTTCGTTTCCGAGTAACGGGGTGTCAAAAGTTTAATAAAAAATCGGTTTTTCATGAATTACTCAAAATTCTTTTCTTCGATTCTGGTTAAACTTTGTGTGATTGTTAGTAGTAGCAAGGGGTTTCTTTTCATAATATTATATTTTGAATTTTAATTCCAGTGGCGTCGCAGTTGATACCCCGTTACACAGAAACGAAGCATGTTAGGACATACGTTTATATGAACTTATATTCTTGAAATTAATGACATCATTTAAGATACACCCTGTATTTGCTCATCATTATATATGTTCAATTAGCTCAGTTGGTAGAGCAGCAAAAACCCTTTTTTCATTATGATATTGAAAAAAATTACACTTTTCAAATAGATTGCTTGTATTTAAAAGTTATTATTAAAAATTAATGAAGTCAGAATGGTTCAGTCTGACTATTCATTGGATTTTCTTGGACATATGTCAGTAGGTATCATCTATATTTCTTGGAGTTTGATTTGAACAAATAAAATTAAAAAATAAGTTGAATTTCACAAACTACTTGCGATATCCTCTATCTAATACATCAATCATCAACTACATTATGTTGTCTTATTGGTGTATAGTACTTACCAGTTCCATAATTTGAAAGATAATATCGTTGAATAGTTCATTTATCGATTCCGTATACCTAGTCAGGCAATCATGTAATCATCTTGATATATTATGTTACCCAATGAGCCCTTGTTCTCGGTCACTTGACATCACATTCAAAATTATTAATAGAACAACCTGTATATTTTGGCATTTCTATGTTCCTCCCGATAAAAAGATTACAACAAACTATCACACTAACTTGTGGTCTAAAAGGATTAGTTTAAGAACTACAGGTACTTCAATATCCTTCGACTCAGGACGTTTTTAAATAAAATATGTATAATTATTATAATTTTGCCTTGTTTGAATAATCACAAAAAATATAGGATTGCCTAAATATACAGGGTGACCCTAAAACTAAATAATCTTTCAATTGCTCGTTTCAGACGTCGTGGGACGAAGGATAATGAAGTACCTGTAGTTCTTAAACTAATAGTTTTAGACCACAAGTGTGATAGTTTGTTCAAATCGTTTTATCGGTAGGAACATATAAATGCTAAATTATACAGGTTATCCCATTAATAATTTTGAATCTGATGACACGTGAACGAGAACAAAAAGCTCATTGAATAACAACATCAGAAAAAGCTGCGCCAGTTGCTTAACAATCCTAAAATTTCAATTCTCTACTACTATCTCGTTCCGAGATATTCCCAAAACCTCGTGGTCCATCCTGTATGAAAAGCAGTTTTTGAGCAACTTGTGTCAAACTTCAAAAGTCATTTTGAGTATACCTATAGTAAATGTAAGGTCCATTAATTGAGGCAGTAAAAATATCCTCCCTAAAAATCCTGACGCCTCTTGCTACAATATTATTTCGTTTAGTTTAATTGCATTACGCATCGTTTCGTTTTGTTTCGTACCGTGTTCGCTAATCTTCGTTTTGGTATGGTCTTATTTCGCTTTATTCCGTTCGCTGTTTCTTATGTTTCGTTTGCTTCAAGCATTCCGTTTACTTTCGTTTCCTCTCGTTTTCCGTTAGGTTGCTCTCGTTCCCATTCGTTTTCCTTGTTTTCCGATTGTAGTTTCGCTTATTTTGTAAGTTTGGTTCGTTTCCTTTTGTTTTACCTTCGTTCCGTTCGTTGTTCGCTGGTTTTATATGATCAGTTCGTTCGATCATCCCGTTTCTTCAGTTTTTATTTCGTTTTCTCTCGTTTTCTTTCGTTGACTTTCGTTTTCGTCCCTTTTCGTTCGTTTTATTGCCGGTTTCGTGAATTTCTTTGTTTCGTTTGTTTGGTATGTTTCAATGATTTCGTATTTTTTGTATATTTCGTATGTTGATTCGTTCGTCCGTTCGTTCGTTCATTCATTCGTTCATCCATTTGTTCGAACGTTCCTCTTTTCCGTATTTTTCGTATGCTTCGTAAGTTTTGTATGTTTCGTGCATTTGGTACGTTTCGTATGTTTCGTATGTTTTTGTATGTTTCTTACGTTTTGTATGTTTCTTGTTTTCGTATATTTCGTATGTTTCTTGTTCTCGTATGTTTCGTAAGTTTCGTATGTTTTCGTCTCGTTCGTTCGTTCGATTGTTCCGATCATTTCGTTTGTTCCGTTTTGTTCCAACGCATTAAGCTTGATACCTTCCGGACTCAGACTCTACGCGCTGTTTTCTATATTTCTTGTTATCATTATTATTTTCATGATTCTGTTGATTGAATTATCTTATTTTCAGTTTCATATGTTATCAATTCTGTAACTTTGTATTGTTCGGTAATACATTCGGAGATATAATGAAATTATTATTTTGGTATGGGGGCTGTTGTACATATATCTGACAGGTATTATTCGATGTTCGTTTTGAAAGTAGTTGTTCTCTACTTATTCGAAGGCTATATCTGATAATGGCTCCTATTCTTCTAGTAAATAAGAACTACTTGTTTATCACGAAATTTCTCGATAACTTTGACGTGAGGTGTAGATTTGAAATATATGGTAGAAATCGTTTTCTTTTTGGACTACCCATATGCGGTCATATCTCTAAAAATGACGTGAGTTATTTTTAATGCAATTTTCAAATCTGAAATTATTTAATTGTGTTATCATGATGAATCGGTTAATGTATACTCCACTAAAATCAAGCGACGTTATGTTGTAAGTACAAACCGGAATTGATTATTTTCACCTGAAACGTTTGGATATGTATTCATTTGGTGAATGATAGGTAATATAGACCTTTTGGCATATTTTAATTACTAACGTAATTTATGTAACACTTTATATCGGGTGTCCACGGAAGGTGGCTCGCCGCTATAACTTTATTGTTTTTGCAGATATTGGAATGAAATTTGGAGAATCTATGTAATACATAAAACTGCAATTTTTGACAAGTGACTCAGCTTCATTCAACTTCCGGTCTCACCGGAAGTTAATTTTTCGATTTTTAAAAGAGATACCTGGTAGTTTTCACTTCTTTTGTCGCCATATGACATTCTGAATACAACCATGTATCATTTTTGTTACTTTTTGTGACCAAAAATTTTTAAAATTTTGAAATTTATTTTTGAATCTAGAGAGCTATGAATACGTTCAAATTAATAAAGTTAGTCCTAAAGTATTAAGAAAAATACAGTTTTATAGTTTTCGGTTAAAATGCACCTGCAGGGTAAAATTTAATTTTTGAATTATTATTAGAATTTTTTTCGAATGGGAACATAGTGGCTCGTCATGTCTGAAAAAACGAGCATTTCATTACGATTAATTTGATACTTCACACTATTAGGTCTCGGTAGATTTCTTCTTTTCTTTCTTTCTTTTTGGGATTGATATAATATTAAAATTCATCGAGTAACCTGTGACCAACACAAATGATATAACAAAACCATCAATCCAAAGACTAAGATCTCCTTGCATAAATTATATTATTAACATGTTTTTCGATCAATAGAGTACACAATAGTTTTCTAATTTAGATTTGGAGTAAGATAACATATCGAAAAGTAATTTTTTTTCAATACATCTTGATTACCCTGTTCTATCAGTTATGTAGGTCACAGGTTACCCAATGTTTTTGAATCTTATTTTAATCTGAAGTGTTTCATTCTGAGTCTGTACCTATTAATTGTCGTAATTTTTTTTGTGTTCAATGCTGTATTATTTCTTTACCTTCTTTACCGAATCCAACACCTGACTTTTTTTATTTCACTGGAGTTGACGGAATGCATTAGAATGTGAGAGATACGTCACTTATATACTGGAGTTTTATCCCAACACCAAACTGCTATTTTTAACACCTCGACACGTGTTTCAATCACCAAGTGATCATCTTCAAGAGGAAGATTAAACTAGATTTACATACAGAATTGTCCTTATTTATACCCATTAGATATATTTGCTAGATACCTGCGTCTCGTTTATCTTAAATTAATTTTAGAATATTGCCTTATCTACTTATTGTTCTTATTTATACCCATTAGATATATTTGCTAGATACCTGCTTCTTGTTTATCTTAAATTAATTTCACAATATTGCCTTATCTTCTAATTAGGTAATGTTGCATTGAATTGAAATGCTAATCATTAACATCATGTGATATTTTATCAAGCTATACAGTAAAGTATTAGGTACTGATCCACCATCGTTATTCATAATTCTATTATGTTACTTATTTCTAAGCTTTCATAGGCATCTAGATGCCTGATTTTGTTAATTTGTCTAACTTATCTTAATGAACTAAAGTCGATGGAATGGTTTTGTTGCAAAACATGAAGGGCGACTGCTGATTTTTCTGTTCTTCTGTATTCAAGATGTGCTAAATGTTCTTTACAGTATACTTTAATAGATCTCTTGGTCTGTCCATAATATTTTGCATCGCAGTCCTTACATTTGATTTCGTAGATTCCAGACTTTTCTGAATTCTCGACTTTGTCTATTGAGTTACCCAAAAGGTTCTGTAGTGTCTGAATTGTTTTAAATACCACCCTCATACCTAGTTCCTTGAAAATATTTCCAAAGTTCTTGGTTTAAAGGTGGTGGAACTGAGCTATATTTTTCTTGGTTTTTATCATTTCTGAAAGTCGAGATTTCGTTTGTTCTCAACCTGAACTTTTTTCTCCTCATAATATTATCTAAAATACCCATCGAGAAACCGTTACTAGCTGTTATTTCTTTTATTGCTGCCTTTTCTTTGTCAAACCTCTTCTGTGTAAGAGGAAAAGTCAAACCAGCACGTTTGTATTGTCGACAGTGATGTGAACTGTCAGGTATATACCAGTAGATGCTAGTTTCATTACCAAATCGTCAAGGAATGGAAGTTGTCCCTTATTTTCTAAATCATATGAGAATTTTATTTGACGGAAATATGTCACTTAAAAAAGAAACAAAGTCCTCAATATTCGATTTTTTTTTATCGAATATTGCAAAAACATCATCCACAAACCTTAGCCATACTCTAGGGAAATACTTCGAAATGGAAGCCAAAGAAACGTTGGAGTATTTCCCTAGAGTCTGGGTAAGGTATGTGGATGATGTTTTTGCAATATTCGATAACAAAAAGAGGGATATTATTATAGATACTATTATAAAGAAGAAAAAGTTTAGGTTAAGAACAAACGAAATCGCGACTTTTATAAATGATAAAAACCACGAGAAATATATCCCGGTCCCATATACCACCATTACACGAAGAAAGATTTTCAAGGAACTAGGTATGCAGGTGGCCTTTGGCTTTTTGGCCTACGGATATCAATTGGATATCCAAGAAAAAAATACCTATTTGGATGTATTTTGGATATTAGGTATTCTCTATGCATTGTTTTTTGACGTCTTTGATATAATGAGATGGACAAATGAAGTTTTCTGCTGGATAGTTTGATAATTTGGATTTATTGTAGACATTATAGTGGTTTGTGCAGTGGTAAAACTTTCGTGTTTTGGCGATTTCTATATATCTCCAACGAAGAATCACATATAAAGTAAGTACTTATACTCATTACCGGCTTTTATTTGTTTGAAACGAACAATAAAACGTGCAGCATGAGCTCTAGAAAAAATCTTTTTTAACAAATAGAGAGCATTGCGAAACAAATGTTTTTTTTTTCACAAACTAAACGTGTGTGTAGGAACCCAATTCTGATTCACAGGAATCTAACCTTTCATCGGTCAGATACTTCTGTTGTTTTGAGAAGGACCTGAACAGATCTGATGATGATGATCATTAAGCATCAATTCGGAATTCTCATCCTTCCTGAACATAACACGCAGTACCCAACTGGCAATGTGGGCATTGAAACATAATGTCCCTCATAACGCTGTCAATGATTTATTGAGCGTTTAACAAACACATTTTTCTGAATTACCAGAATAAGCAAGAACGCTATAGCAATTGAAGACTGGTCGTACAAAGTATTTCCAACTGTAATTACTCAATGAACTCAAAATGTACTGTCCAGTGAGTTGGATTATATACACGGCTTGTCCTCAATGATTTAACTGTATAGTTTCCCCGGTTCCCGCCAAATGTACCACAATATTTAAAGCTCGCATGTACCCCGCTCCCCCCTAAACTCGGCCGTTGCTATGCCTCCGGATATTTACGTGTCATTTTGCATTTTTGTGCGAAGTGTCCACGTCGCGTCTCGCGTTTGCTCCCAAAATTAATTATTATTGTGTGAGAAAAACCAAGGCAGACCAATGGAAAATAAAAAATATCGCAAGAGATCTTATTCGTTTTCACCTAGTTTTCAGCTTCAACGAAGTATCCGATCTAAGAGAGGCAAAAATAATGCTAATATGTGGCAGTGCAACGGGGGCAAGTTTCGTTTTATAACCAACATTCCGTCGATGAAGTCGATGAAGTCGATGAAGATACCATTTTAACAGTATCCGACTATCACAAATTGATAGGCTTACCAAAAATTCACGATAAAGATAGCATTGGATGGTATATTTTTATTGAAAAGTGCTGGTCATTATACTTCAAACCACGTCCTTATAGACCAACTTGTAGTAACGCATCTGTGTCGAACTAGTCACTGTTTATCTCCAACGCAAAAAACACCCTGACACCTCATAGACCAGTTATCTGAATGTATGAATCCTCATTTCGTTTTCAGTGCGCGAGCAAGTCACTTGAGTTATTGTGTTGTGTGTTTTTTCATTTTGCCTTGACCATGCTAAAACAACGCAGTTGTGATTACAAACGAATTAAGAAAAAGTTGAGGAAGATAGAAAGAATGTTAGAATCAACCTCATCTTCGGATTCTTCAGGTTAGTGAAAGATTATTTTTGGGGTTTTCAGTTTTCATCGACTCCGAGGTTTAGCCACCTACTGCCTAATCCCCGACAGACATTATTCAAATACATACGTGACTTAGGGATGTGCTCCCAGGGTCATACACTAATTTATGAATGGGATGTCCTTCCATTCATCAGCGACTGCTGTTGTCAGGTGATTTTAATATGTTAGATCTGCTTGGCTCCGGTTAGACGGGATGTTCTCCTTTACATTGGTATAACCGATTCACAAATGAGATGTTCTCTCATTCACAAGCTTCCATTCTTTTACTGAGTGTTTTTAATATGTTAGATCGATTTGGCTACCGTTAGAAGGGATGTTCTCCCTTATATTGTAAATGTTGGCTATTCGCCAAGACGACTCCTACAGGGAAACGTTTTTTTTTTTCAGATACGAGTGATCACGAATACATCAGTGGTGACAATTCAAGGGAGGTTCTGGAAGATATTCTTGTTCCGGAGCCAACCACTTTAGCAGAGGGGGGCGAAGGTGGCTCTGTACAAGACAGGGTTAAAACTTTTTTGGGCGATGACCCTACTTCCACTCCTACTTTTGGCCCACCTTTACAAGCTGATCTGGCAGCACGGTGGTCGTGCTATCTCGCCACAGGTTTGGATAAAGAGAAACGTGATAAGTTGGTATCTCAATACAAGTTACCAGAGAATTGCCCGACACTGGTCGTGCCTAAAATTAACTCGGAAATAGACGCCCTGCTGTCACTAACAGACAGGAAACGTGATGCAATCCTGGGTGCCTTACAAGAGAAACTTTGCAAAGGTCTCAGTGCAGTGGGTGAGGGGTTGAATGTTTCAATGTCGGATTCTATTCAAGAGGATATCAGAACAAAGCTATTATCAGGTTTGTTAGAGGCATCCAAATTATTTTGTGAAGTCCATCATTTGGTGTCAAGGCATCGAAGACACCAACTATTTCCTTTACTCAACAGTGCAACTCAGAAAGTTGCAGAGGAGTCATCAGTTGATAAGTGGCTTTTTGGCGAAAAGTTCAGTGAGAAATGCAAAAATGCTCAGGCGGTTCATAAAAGTAGCACAGACTTACGAGCTCAGAGGTCGATTGTTACAAGAAAACAGCTCCTTTTGGTAGCACGAGCAATAATTTAAACTTCAAGCGCTAGGCCCTGAGGGCTAGAATGAAATACACTCCGAGGGAACATCATCGTCAAGATCACCAGCCACAGAAGGCAGGAACATCGCGACGCCAGATTATACCGAGGAGGTAATACCGCAGGACCTAGAGGTGAAGATGAGTTTTACTAAATATGCAGGTAGAATTCGACATTTTTATAAAGAGTGGTCTGTAATAACAAACGACCGCATTGTCTTATAATGGGTTCGAGGTTACTCAATATTGTTCTCGAGTATACCACATCAGAAGAAGGTTCCAACTCAAAGAAAATTTGCACATTCAGAATTCGAAGCTATACAAGCTAGTATAACACAGATGTTATCGATTGGAGCTATACGTCCATGCGCACATGAGGTTGGGGAATTTATCTCTTCATATTTTTTAGTGCCTAAGTCTAACGGTACTTCTAGATTTGTATTGAATCTGAAGGCTCTAAATCGTTTTGTTGAAAAGGGTCACTTCAAACTAGAGAATGTGAAGTATGTCAAATCACTGATCACTAAGGATTGTTTTATGTGTACTCTAGACCTTAAAGACGCATATTTTTCGTTCCAGTCGCGGAACATAGCCGAAAATTTTTGAGATTTAAATTCCAAAATACCCTATACGAATTTTCATGTTAACCATTCGGCCTTTGCACGGCTCCATATATTTTTTACAAATTATTCAGACCAATCATGAGTAATCTCTGAACCAGGGGTATTATATCTGCAGGGTATTTGGACGATTTTCTCATAATAGGAACGACGGAAGAACAATGCAAGGGCTTTACACATAGTATTATACAATTGCTTATTTCCTTAGGGTTCCTTGTTAACTTTGATAAGAGTTGTCTTATACCTAAAGACTCTCGCAAGTTTTTAGGCTTTATTTGGAGTAGCAAGGATCTCACCCTCAGATTACCTGAGGATAAAGTTGGAAAGGCAGTTTCTCATATAAATCTAATACAGAAGTATCCTAGAGTTAAGCTCAGGGAACTGGCAAAATTAATTGGATATCTGATATCCATCTGTACAGCATTCACATATGGTTGGTTGTATGTGAAAAATTTAGAGCGTCTAAAATATGTTTCATTGAAACAACCTTAATTATAACTATCGAATTTCACTTAATTCTGAAGCTAAAGATGAACTGGATTGGTGGTTGGCCAATATTTCCAGATCAAAAGCTTATCTACATCAGATTATTTTTGTATTTGAGATTTTCGCGGATGCGTCATGCACTGGTTGGGGTGCTTATTGCAGTGGCGCATCTACTCACGGGTACTGGGATGACACTGAGAGAAAAATGCATATCAACTAATGTTTTGCCAGGTCAAAACCGGACTGCAACATTCTATTGAGAGTGGATAATATAACAGCAGTCTCCTGTATTAATAAAATGGGAAGTATTAAGTAACTAAACCTTGACAAAATTACGAGAAATATTTGGAAGTGGTGTGAAGTGAGGAATTTGAGAATATTTGCATCTTACATAAGATCATGTGAAAATAGGGAAGCTGATTTTGAATCGACAAAAGTTGAAATAGAGACAGAGTATTGTCTTAATATTCATACATATAATTATATCACTAAACATTTCGGAGAGCCTGACATTGATTTATTTGCTTCTTCTGAGAATGCAAAATGTGCCAGGTTTGTGTCCTGGAAGCCTGATCCAAGTTCAATAGCCATAGATGCGTTCACGTTATTTTGGTCCTCTATATTTTTTTACGCCTTCCCTCCATTTCCAATAATATCTCGAGTTTTGAACAAAATTATTTTGGATCAAGCGAAAGGAATAGTGATCATACCTGCTTGGAGCACCCAACCTTGGTAATCAAAATATTTTAAGCTGCTACGTTCCAAGCCCATTTATCTGCAACCGAATCCTGATTTGTTGCTTTCCCCTTTCAGAGAGAGACACCCAATATGGAAGAAGCTTACCCTGGTAGCCGGGATATTATCAGGTCAGCTTTCCAGTTGAAGGGTGTTCCATTAGATGCAATACCAACGTTCCTTTCCTCAATTAGTCCGAATACATTGGCACAGTACAATTCAACATATGTCAAGTGGTGGAGGTTTTGTGCCGGAAATAATACGCCCCGGTTCAAGCCAAGTGTGTATCAGTTGTTGTCCTTTCTTCTACAGAATTTGAAGCTGGAGCAAGTTATATAACTTTGAATTGTCATAGGTCTGCGTTGAATTTACTCTTTCAAACCCTAGACAACGATAATTTATTGAAGCGGTTCATGAAGGGAGTTTTCCGGCAGAGGCCAGTTTACCCTAGATATCAGGTGACATGGGAACCCCAAAAGGTTCGAGATTACTTGGGTACCTTGTATCCATTAGAATCTCTCAGTTTACAAAACCTAACTTTGAAACTAGCTTCACTATTAGCATTGATATCTTCCCACAGGGTACAATCCTTAGCTGCTATAAAGTTAAATGATATTGCGGATAAGGAGGATGAAATGATTATCTTCATAAAAGAGTTTTTGAAGACGTCTTCACCTGCTAGGCCTCAGCCAGTTTTGAAAATTCCTTTTATAAATGAAAAGCCAGATCTCCTACACCTCGGCTATTCGGGGTGAGGTAGATAGTTTATTTTTGACTTTCAAAAAACCCTATCACAAGGCGACATGTCAGTCAATTTTACGTTGGATAAAAAATGTTCTATATAACAGTGGAATAGATACTTCTATTTTCACTGGGCATAGCACTAGACATGCCTCCACCTTAGCTGCCTTGCGAAATGGTGTGACCATTGAAGCAATTAGGAAGGCAGTTGGCTGGTCTTCTAGATCGGCAGTTTTCGGAAAATATTATAACAGACCTTTATTAGATAACAGTTCCTATGCTCGCAGTATTGTTTTTCCAAACGAATCAAATTCCAGAAAGTAGAGCTTAGGTTCTTGTATGTATGCACCTATTATAGGTATTACTAATGTTAAGAGTTATTGTTAAAATTGTCATTGTATTCAATTTGTATAAAATTTCTTGTGGGGATTATAATATATATTTACAAAAAAAAAATAGATGGCTTTAAACTACAAGTTGGTCTATAAAGACGTGGTTTGAAGTATAATTATAGATTAAACGACTTACCTGTAGGAAGTTCAATCTTAATTATACGAGAACCCCTTATAGACCAACCCCGTCCCTTCCCTATCAGATTTTGTCCCCTCACCTACATCTATTTTTCCTGCTAATGATCCGCACTTTTAAACGTAATGAGGATTCATACATTCAGATAGCTGGTCTATGAGGTGTCAGGGTGTTTTTTGTGTTGGAGATAAACAGTGACTAGTTCGACACAGAGGCGTTACTACAAGTTGGTCTATAAGGACGTGGTTCTCGTATGATTAAGATTGAACTTCCGACAGGTAAGTCGTTTAATCTCAATAATCTCAATAATGGACAAAAATTCTTTTTTCTTTTTTTCTGTTTGCAAAGATGAGGTCCTTTGATGCAATAAACTCTTTGAAAAACACCAGCTGCTATGACTATCACAATTTGAACAGTTTAATCATAAAGAACATAAAATATATCATTGCTGACCCACTTACACATTTATTACAATAACAGAACACTGTTGATGCGAACGTCCTGAGAATGGTATACTTTTCACTGTTCCACTCTCATCTAAGTTATGGCATAATTCTATGGGGTAACTCTCACGCAAATTTATTTAGCAAAAAAAAGCAGTTAGGCTGATCGCTAAAGCTGCTTACAGAGAATACTGTAAACCGTTATTCAGGAGATTTGACACTTCCTGCACTCTATATAATTTACTTCTGTTTGATTGAAATACATAACCATATCCATTGCTACAACAGACACAAAGATCTGCACAGTTATTCCACCAGAAATAACTCTCAGCTCATCAACCCTAGATATCGTCTCAGTACGTCATTAAAAAACGCAATAGATTTGAATATATACAATAAGGTTTCTGAATCAATGAAAAAGCTCAGCTCATATAAATTTGAACTAGCTGTCAAACAGCTCCTACTGACAGCTTTTACTCGGTGGATGAATTCTTGTCAAGTAATTTATCAGAATGAAATATTAATATAAACACCATCACCATGATATATATATATATATATATGAAAACTGGAAGTTCGGGTTGAACCGCGTCTAGAATTTGTTGAAATTCGACGTTTCGGAGCAATTTTCAAGAAAAAAGGATAAAATGATTGAAAGTGTGTGAAGTTACATTCTACACTGGTCTCAATCTGCCTACTCCTCAGGTATCATCAGGATTTTGTAACTTGACGCCGGGGTCTCAATCTGCCTACTCCCCAGGTCTCGTCACGTCGACGGAGTAGGCAGATTGAGACCTTAGAGAGAACAAGTGACGAGACCTGGGGAGTAGGCAGATTGAGACCCCGGCGTCAAGTTACAAAATCCTGATGATACCTGAGGAGTAGGCAGATTGAGACCAGTGTAGAATCTAACTTCACACCCTTTCAATCATTTTATCCTTTTTTCTTGAAAATGGCTCCAAAATCGGAGCCGAAACGTCGAATTTCAACAAATTCTAGACGCGGTTCAACCCGAACTTCCAGTTTCCAAATATCTGACCGCGGAAACCTATCCGAACACAATATATATATATGAAAATACAACCATTTTATCTTTACATCATAATTTATTGTCTAACTATATACCTATATATTATTGTTTATGTGTTATGTTCCTCTATTTTTGAAATTAGAAATTCTATCTATGGACATGTTCCAAACTTGCTGACTTGCGTAATGAAAGAAATATTAAAGTTACCATTAAAATTCTATTCTATTCTATTATATACTCAAAATGAAGTGTATAATTAACAAATATTGCCTATCGAGGTCTGACAAGATACAAAATTAGTGAAAATTGCTCTTTTTAAAATCTGACATAATATCAATAATATGACATTTTTTCCTTTGTCGTTACTCAACTTGAATTGGTTTCGGCCATACAGTACGAACCTTGTTCAACTGGGATCCACAGATGTAAAGAAGTTAATTTAAATTACATTTTGGTAAATATATCTCTAAGGATGCCACATCTCAGTGTCTGATGTCCCATGTGACACGTATTTTTGTTGTGTCTGCTGGCACTTTCATAACCTCAAATGGCTAAGTGATGGAAACTCTTTTTCTCTTATATCCCTCGAGTGGGTGGCCTTGTGGCTATCTAGTTAGTAGCCAGCCTGCAATTATTCCATTGAGAATATAGATGAAGAGTAAACTACTGCAATATTTTCAAAAACTCTAATGGGATTTTGAATTATGAAGTTTACTTTTATTTTCAGATGTTTATGATATTATAGACCCACTCAGAATATAGTTAGTGCGTTCCTTCATTGAATGAAGAAGTAGCCTTGATGAATCGTCTCAGAAGCAATTATCAGAGAAATACGTAGGTGAAAGGTTGCCTGGCAGCCTTTCCTCCTAGAAATAAACCCGTCAATCTGCGAAATGTGTCTCTGCTAGTTGTCGCTCAGAATTTAGGTGCGAAACATTTGAGTAGTGATCAGCTATAAATATGTCTAAAGCTGAAATAAATCAGGGCTATTTTTTGCAACGCGTGCAGTTTGGATGTTTTTATTCCTAATTATTATTATTAAAATGCAGTGATTTAAATATTTGAAAACACTTCAAAAAAGGCACGTTACAATATTAATACATAAACAGCTCTTGTTATACACTCGAGCCACCCTGTATGACCCGACATGACCGGAGCAGAGCTCCGACGAAATGCTGACATAGACTTTTGTGGATTCAATGAACCTTGCGGAATCGCAGAATGCTATTCAATTGATTTATGTGTAATTACTTTTATTCAGTCTTGACGAACTACTGATATTGTTCAGACGTATCTATTTTATATTTTTGTAACTTTGATTTCTGAAAATAAACTTTTTAAAAACAGTCTTCGACGTTCCAAGTATTTAAGTGGCGCAGTCGGTAGGATATTTTGTGGATATCCATCGCGGAAAATCTGTGAGTTTTAACTCTTAAACAAAATATCCGAACTTTATATACAGTGTGTCTCCCGAGATTCCATCCAGGATACCAGGAAGAGTACACATGGTTCCGAACGTCGCAATACTGATGCTGTAAGTTGATTTTCTTTAGTTCATGTCAGACTCCTCTTCATCCAGTGATTCCTTCAGCGAAAACACTCAAGATTTAGAGTTCAATCCCTCTTGTGCTTCCTTTTGCGAAAACACTGAAGAATTAGTATTAGTTAAAATATTTGACAATTTAAAAATTACTAATATAGAATTAAATATGGCTCCTCCAGCATTAGATATTAAAAATCTATCAATAATTCCAAATTTTGATGGAAACCCAAATAAACTTCATAGATTCATCAGTGCTTCCGAATCCATTCTCAATCATTACTGGGACACAGTAAATATTAATAATTTTCAAAATACACTTTTGTTGAACGGAATTATGAATAAACTTGAAGGAAGGGCTGAAGAAGTTGTTGCCATCTATGGAATCAAAAGTTGGGCCGATATTAAATCAGCCTTGACCCAAAATTTTGGCGATCAAAGGGATGAAAACTGTTTGAATCAGGACTTGGTTAATTTAAGGCAGAAGCCAAATGAATCTCCTTCTCAGTTTCATGAAAATGTTTTGCATTTATTAAATACAATTTGCAATCATATTGACCTAAATGTAGAAGAAGCTTTTGAACGTGAAAGTAAGAGAGAATTCTTTAAAAAACAGGCACTCAAAACATTTTTAGCGGGTTTGAAAGATCCATTAGGCCCAATTATACGTGCTATGAGACCTAACTCACTCGCACAATCTTTGCAATTTATAATCGAAGAGGATAATATTAAATATTTTCAAAAATCAAATCAATCTAATCATGCCAATACTACTATAGGAAAACCAAGTAATCATTCTCAATTCTCATACCAACATCCCCAAAATAATTTTATTCAGCGACCTTCGACTTCACAATATAGACCAATGAACTTTACCTTGCCGCAACCGTCCCAATTTCCAAGAGGACCAATAAATTTACCGAGGCACCCGAATCCGCCTACCCAAAGATTCCCTACAAATTCCCAAGTTTTCGGAAAACCCCGAAATGCATGGAAACCATCCCAGAATGTTCCCCAAAATACACCTACACCAATGAGTACATCGACCCGAATCACAACACCTCAGTACAGGAGACAGAGTCAAAATAATTTTTTCCAAAATAATGGCCAACGACCCAATATAATTTCGGAAGAATTGTTTAATACTGAACATTTTGACGAACAAACGGAACCCAATTACGAAGAGAACCCTACGAACTTTGAATTTGAAAACTATGACGACACATACCATGAGGAACACCATGAAAATTTTTTAGAGGACCGGACACCAAACGAAGAGACGTGATAGAATATCATTTATCAACCGACAAAAAAGAACTCCCCTACATCCGAATTCTGCACCCCCCTTTGAAACTTCTTATCGATACCGGTTCCACGAAATCCTTCATCAACCCCGAATTAGCCTCCAAATATTACAAGGATAAAATATTTTTCGAGCCTTTCATAGTATCTACAATTTTTCAAACATCATCTCACGATTACTGTGCAGAGATCCCAATATTCCCAGAACTCAAAAAAAATGATAGCCTCAAGTTTTACCTATTCAATTTCCACAATATTTTTGACGGTCTTATCGGACTCGATAATTTGAAACTCCTGAATGCCCAACTCGATTTCGTCAATTCCAAATTATCCACTCCCACTTGTGTTATTCCGATACACTATCAACCATCACTTCAAAGTATCAAGTACAAGGTGACAATCAAACCCCATACAAAACTGATAACCAAAATTCCAGTTGATAGAAAAAATGGTCACGTCATCATACCAAGACAAAATATTCAAAATTGCGAAATTCCCGAAACCCTTTCCACAGCAGAAAATGGTCTAGCTTCAGCTGAAATTTCCAATAAAACTAATCAAGAAATAACGTTGTCCCTATCGAATCCAATCAAATCTATACATTTTGAAGAAAATAATTACGAAATTTATCACGTTGATGTAACCCCAAAAAATGACATCTCAAAATTCGATATTGACCAATTGATTCGAACCTCCCACATGAACGAAGAGGAAAAACGTGAAATACTTCGATTATGTAGAAAATTTTCCGACATATTTCATTCAGAAAATAGACCACTGACTTTTACCAACCAAGTGAAACATTGCATAAAGACCAAAGACGAAATACCTGTTTTTACGAAATCGTATCGTTACCCCTTCATCCACAAACCCGAAGTTGAAAGACAAGTCAAATCGATGCTGGATCAGGGTATTATTCGTCCAAGTAGTTCGCCATGGTCATCACCGATATGGATTGTACCAAAAAAGGTGGACGCATCTGGAAAAAAGAAGTGGAGAATAGTCGTTGACTACAGGAAGGTCAACGAAAAAACTATAGACGACCGATATCCGCTTCCAAATATAACGGATGTCCTCGACAAACTCGGGAAGTGCAATTATTTCACTACTTTAGATCTAGCCAGCGGATTCCACCAGATAGAGATGAATTCCGAAGATATTCCGAAAACAGCTTTCAACGTTGAAAATGGGCACTACGAATACTTGCGTATGCCGTTCGGGCTCAAGAATGCTCCAGGGACGTTCCAGAGAGTCATGGACAACATTCTACGAGGTCTCCAGAATGAAATTTGCCTAGTCTATCTTGATGACATCATCATCTATTCGACTTCCCTTCAAGAACACCTTGTTAGTCTGACCAAAGTCTTTCAACGACTCAGGGACACCAACTTCAAGATACAACTCGATAAATCGGAATTCCTCAAGAAAGAAGTAGCTTACCTGGGCCATATCGTTACACCAGAAGGAGTCAGATCGAATCCGGACAAAATCGCCGCGATCAAGAAATATCCAATTCCACGAACAACCAAAGAAATTAAAGGATTTCTTGGCCTACTCGGTTACTACCGAAAATTCATCAAGGACTTCGCCCGAATCACCAAACCCCTAACTCTATGCTTGAAGAAAGACGCCAAAATCGAACATACACCTCAGTTCATAAAATGTTTCGAAGATTGTAAAACCCTATTGACTAATGAACCTATCCTACAGTACCCTGATTTTTCCAAAGACTTTAATTTGACCACAGACGCAAGTAACTTTGCCATAGGGGCCATTTTATCACAGGGGCCTGTTGGAAAAGACAAACCAGTGGCGTACGCCTCCAGGACGCTCAATGAGTCTGAGCAAAATTATAGTACGATCGAGAAAGAGCTATTAGCAATAATATGGTCTACGAAATACTTTAGGCCATACCTGTACGGCCGAAAGTTCAAGATAGTAACTGACCACAAACCACTAAAATGGATGATGTCACTCAAAGAACCAAATTCGAGACTGGTAAGGTGGCGTTTGAAACTTGAAGAGTTCGAGTATGACGTAGAGTACAAAAAAGGAAAAAATAACACCAACGCAGATGCACTTTCCCGTATCGAGATACACACAAAAGAATTTTTTCGATACGTAGATGAATTCAACCAATCATTTGCTGGAACCAGCAATCGGAAACCAATACCTGATGACAACGAAGACAACCTCTCTACCACAGGAAATATAAGTGACCCACCAATAATGACAGATGTGAGGGAACAACAACATTCCTCCGAGGAATCTGCCTCGACTGAAGAAAATGAAGAAACAGACGGAGATACAATACATACCAGCCACGAAGAACCAATACTGGAAATGAAAACCTCCGAAAAATCACTCAACACCTATGACCACCAGTTAATGGTAAAATTCGTTCTACATTCGCCAACAAAACCAAAAATAGAAAAAATATTTCCAACAAAAAAACGCATCCTTTGCCAAATATCGATCAGCAACCTCGAACATGACATAATCAATCTCTTTAAAAATTATATTGATCCAAAATTCACATATGCAATTTACTACGAAAACGACACATATACCCCTCGTATTATCACCACCCTACAAACAACCTTCAAAAACTCTGCATATAAATTGATAAAATGTAACTCTGTTCTAGAAGACGTTACAACAGAAGACAGACAGACAGAATTAATAAAAAACTATCATGAGGGCAAGACAAACCATCGCGGAATTGTTGAAACTGAAACTAGAATCAAAAGGTCATATTATTGGCCAGGACTAAAAAATGACGTAACCAAGTATATAAATTTATGCGAAATTTGTCAAGTCAATAAATACGATAGAAATCCACCAAACCAAAAGCTTATGATAACGCCCACACCCTCGAAACCTTTCGAAGTAGTACATATCGACACTTTTCAAGCACAAAGTCAAAAATTTTTAACAATAATCGACACCTTTTCCAAATATGCTCAGGCATACCCCCTTTCAGGAATTTCAGGAATAGAAGTCGTGAAAGCATTTTTAATTTTCATCACCCATCACGGTATCCCCGCTCTTGTGATAATGGATAATGGATCAGAATTAAAAAATTCTGTTGTGAAAGAATTTTTCAAAATACATCAAATCAATATTCATTATATTACAGTCAATAATTCTCAATCGAACGGTGCAATTGAAAGGTTCCATTCAACTCTAATCGAACACTTGCGAATTATTAGATCCAAAGACAAGAATAAAATCGATATTCTGAACCAAATGCCATATGCTATCCTAGGTTATAATCACTCGATTCATACATCTACAAAACAAAGACCAATCGATATCATAAATGGACATTTGAATACGAAAGATCCATTTGACATTGACATTAACGAACAACTTATGAACAATTACATTCATGAACATCGCGAAATGACAAAAGAAATATACAGAAATCTAAACGAACAAATGACAAAACACAAAAAGAAAACTATTGATAGACACAATCAAAATCGAGAAGAACCATTAGAATACACCCCAGACACTGACCTCTATCGAAAAATAAAATCGAATACGAGAAATAAACTTTCACCAAAATTCACGAAAGCAAAAGTTGTCACAAACAAAAACATTAAGGTCATTGCCCTTCATAAACAAAATTTAAAAAGACCTAATACTAATAAGAAAAAAATGTTACAGGTGCCACCTACTGGTACCAGCAGTACCGCAGGAGGTAACAATAACCAACCTGAATAAGAATCCAGGGATTCTGCCGTTCAAGCTAGGAACGACCAGAATAAAAATCAAAACCCATACTTTCATCCACTATTATGACCTGAAACCTATCGAACACCAAATTCAATCGATAAAAAATTTATATAAAAACATAACAGTCGCCATTCATAGGAAAGAAAATATCTCCGATATGTCCGAACTCGTAAGCCTTGACCGAGCACTTTTGTATCGAATAAATTCTGCAGAACAGAAATTCAATTCATTGAGTCCAAATGGACGAGTGAAGAGAGGACTCATAGACGGGTTAGGATCGATTATAAAAAGTATTTCCGGAAATCTAGATGCTAATGATGCTGCTCACTATGACGAGGCAATCAATGATCTAGAAACCAATCAACAAAAAATCGTTAAAAAACTGAACAAAGATATTTCTCTTACTACCGATATGATCGAAAATTTCAATAAAACAATATCAATACTTGATCAGAATCAGAAGGCAATAACTTCCACCCTGAACAAATTGAGCACCAAATTGAACCAGTTAATCTTAAATATTGATGAATACTGGGAGATTCGAGACGTACTGAACCAAATCAATATATCACTCGAAATCATCTTGCAATTATTGATGGATATTGAAAACGCAATTACATTCGCCAGGCTCAAAACAACTCATAGCAGTATAATAAAAATTGATGAACTTCAGTCCATAGTTGAAACGATTTTGAGTTATTACTCTCCTGATCAATTGATTTTCCCAAATGATCCAAAATATACTTATAGATATTATGAGGTTTTAGAAATCGAAGCATATCATTCAAATAGTAAGATTGTTTTTGTGCTCCACTTTCCTATTGTCCATCCAGAAATCTTCCTTCTATATCACCTGTATTCCATCCCTACTGCCAATTCAACAATGATCGTTCCACCCAGTACCTATCTGATAATGAACGAGAACTTCTACCAATACACATCATTTGCCTGCATCGAACTGCGACCAAACTACTATTGTCCTAATAACAACCTTGTTGATGGCCTGAGACAACCAGACTGTGTATTTCAACTACTCCAATTGTCGTCCACCCACGTATCCTGCCAACAGACACCAGTAAGGACCACAACCAATTTGATAGAGCAGATCGATGAATCCCACTATATTGCGATACTTCCAAATCAAACCAAAATCCAAACCACCTGCAAACGAAGTGATTTTACAACACTTCGAGGGAACTATTTGATTGAACTACCAACTGGCTGTCGATTTGAAACTGATGAACACAAATTCATCAACGAAAAAACCGTAAACCACGGACAGCCAATGCTCCTCCCAGAAATCGTCGTACCACACAGTCCACCCAGGGAAAACATCTCCGAAATCATCATCAAAAATATTCCTCTGGACAAGATACATGAACTTCAAAAGCAACAGCACAACCTAGGACCGATCCACACTTTTCATACAGAAAATCCGTCAACCACCCACTGGATCATTCCCATCTACATTACAATGATTATTGTAGGGGCCTACTACATCTTCCACTTCATTCGTACAAAACGAAAAACGAATCCACCAGGGCCAACGGACGAACAACCCCCGACGAGCACCTCAGCATTTTTCACTCCATGAAATATGCTTCCATTCGGCGATGGAGAAGTTATACACTCGAGCCACCCTGTATGACCCGACATGACCGGAGCAGAGCTCCGACGAAATGCTGACATAGACTTTTGTGGATTCAATGAACCTTGCGGAATCGCAGAATGCTATTCAATTGATTTATGTGTAATTACTTTTATTCAGTCTTGACGAACTACTGATATTGTTCAGACGTATCTATTTTATATTTTTGTAACTTTGATTTCTGAAAATAAACTTTTTAAAAACAGTCTTCGACGTTCCAAGTATTTAAGTCGCGCTGTCATAGACGTGTCCAGTCAGTGTTGAAGCCCAACGTTGCCAACTCTAACTGAAGGCGGTGTTACACTTGCCCGAAGTGAAAGGGTTATGGTTATTGCATTCGTGGAAGAAGTTGCCTGAATCAAAGGTTCAATACCAAAATTCTCCAGCTAGGTATGGAAGTTAGTATTTGATCGGTAGCCGTCAGATGGTTGGGTATACTCCGAGATTTTTAAAGGGTAAAATACTGGCATTGTCACATGCTAGAGGTGATTATGAGAAGTAGGATGAATATTCTCAAAGACTTGTCTCAAATGGTGGAGAAAAGTTAATTCATGATATTTTCACACTTATCGTACTGGCTGTGTGAAACCATACAGTAAATGGGTTTGGGAACAAGCAAAATCAAATGCATCATATACAAATACTTATAGGACGCTCAAATGTCTTAATCAGCCCTGCTTATTGGTATTATTGCTGTAGACTTTTTAAGACCAAGAATGTCTTAAAGGGAAACAAAGAGATTGTTGGTAAATTCTTTTCCGCACTGATAATATCACTGCTATATTGCTTACATCAATACAATAGTCATTTGCATCCTATTTTCGCTCAGAGGGACACCAACAAGTATATTTTGAGTCACGAAGAGCCCCTATTCGGACGGGATGGGAGTTGTTTGATGATGCTCACGAAAGTAAATTTGGGCTTCCCCAAATTGACATTCTCGCAAGCAGGATTGATGCTTAATGCTTCACAATGTCTGTTGGCATCTGGAACTAGAGGCAACTAAAGTGGACAAATATTCATTATTCTTCATCCTTCACCCTTTTCAGCTGTATTGTGGTACTTCAGATAATTATCGTGCAAGAGGTATCCTGATCGTTCCATTGTGGACAGACAAATCAATATTCCCCCAAACAATTGAGACAATTTCGAGGTGAATGGTTCTTAAGAGGTACACAAGAAATTTGACTCCTGGCACCAAAATACTATGAGATTTGGGACCCTTCTTTCGTTGTCATAGGGCATTTAGGACATTTTTATCTCAACGAAGATCTGAAACAGGAGTTGGTTGCTAGAGAAATAATAACTCTTACGTTAATTACGGTTTACGGCGCTCAGGGGAATTATCTTATATTAACATTCAATATGAAAGAGAAAGATAATGGTTTAATCACAAAATATTCAGTTAAAAAAAAAGATTGTTATAACGGGCAACAGTGGTCGGTTCTCAATATTTTGTATTTTTGACGAAAGCGCCTTCGTCGACAGACTATTTGTTACCCTCAAGACTCACTAAGACTTCGACTTCGGCTGCTAATAGAAATGCAACCTCTTCAGATAAAATTTCATCAATAAGTGGGTGGCCGCAAAAATAAAAATCAAGTTGTTTTTTCGCTTGATTCTATAATAAACAAAATGAAGTATGAGAATGAATTTATTTTTCGGTCGCAATTTGTCAATCGAAGTTGTTATAGTTATGACAAAATAAATTTCTTCTATCTGGATCATCGCAACTGCCTTTAAACATCTACACAGTTAAATCATTGAAGACAAGGCGTGAATATAATTATAAGATCAAACGAACTTACCTAAGTGAAGTTTGATCATAATTATATGAAACGCCTTGTCCGAGATAATCATACCCGCCCTTAATCACCACCCATGATCATCTTCAGTTGCAATGAATGGCTTTAAAAATAATGACACGTAAATATGGCCGGAGGCATAGCAACGGGCGGGTTTAGGGGAGAGTGGGGTACATGCGAGCTTTAAATATTGTGGTACATTTGGCAGGAAATGGGGAAACTACACAGTTAAATCATCTCGGACATATAATTATGATCGAACTTCACTTAGGTAAGTTCGTTTGATCTTATAATTATATAGTAAGCAGATATTGACAACTGCAAAAATGCCCAATGTACGAATATATTTTTTGTTTCACCCTTTGTATTTCTGTCACTGAAACCACTGTAACCTAATAGAGCACTGTCAGCTGACGTCACAACATGGCGGTCATGGGGGGACAAACAAAGCATTTGACATTTGATGAAATGAAAATTCGTTTTTTGTGGGTGTTAGTGGATAATTGCAATTTTTCTAAACTTTACAGACATTAAGTGATTCACGTAGCCTTATGGAAAATGGGTTCAATGGGTTTATTTTTGTTAAGTTTGGTTTCTTTTGTCCCCCTACAACATTGTTCCACAACTGTCATATTACGTCAGTGACAGTGCTCTATTGCATTTTATTTGACATGTGCTGCAGAGAGGGCATGTGAAAAAATTACAAAAAATAGAAATAGAACACAGCATAGTGGAATTGCTGAGGGAAGGTCAGTGAAAGAAAATTAATCCAGAGATTTCAAATCGTAGTTCTTTACATTCAACTATTTTCAGAACTTTGTTTATGTACTTATTTATCAATTTTTTGTATCACTGATTTCATTCATCGGAAAAGTGTATATTTGTTTCATTGTAACAACAAATTTGTGTCTTATGTGACATTTATAATGTAATGTGTTATATTTTAGTTTGTTATGTTTTATTGAATTTTGTTATTGAATCATTGGTAGGTATTATCTTGATAAATATTTTTAATTCAATTAGAGAGTCTAGTAGATAGTTCAATTGGGTAATACGACTTCCAGTGGTGTTTCAACATTTGAAATATATGAGAAAAACAATGTCATTAATATCTATCTATAGAAAATTCATGAACTTGATAGGTTCAAGAAAATAACTTCTGTTCCCTATTTATTTTTTGAAGAATGTACACACTCCATGCTCATAAATATTTCAATTATGGTTTAGTACACTGTAGAATGTTGAACTCCAACAACAAAATGTAATTTATCAGGGTGTTCTTCAACTATTGAGCAATACTTCTGCTACCATATGCTATTGGTTAAAAAACTAACTTCTTATTCCCTTTCTAATATTTTAATATTGTTTTACCAAGATTTTTTTGATAAATTCATCGATAAGTCTTTGTGATTATCTATAAAAGGACTAACAATGTCGGATAGGGACACCATTACGAACAATATACAGGTTGTTAATTGATTAGCAAAGCTTCTACAAGAAATACCTTGCGTTGATGATACTTATGATTGCCAGTACACATGAAACTGACAAGATTCATGGAGCATCACGAAGTAGTTTCTGACAGATATAATTCAACGATCGTAAGGAGCAGCAGTAGTTTTCTGTTACCGTTTGTCATTATACTTGTAAAACCACCTTCCTTCTCCTATACCCTGAGCAGAGCCTTTAGTATAGCCTGAGGGAAAATACATGGATATATAATGATATAATGAAGTTCGTTCAGGAGGTGATTTTTTGAAAGGTTCCAGGACGAAAAGTTCATATAAACATATGTCCCAAACGGCTTGGTTTTCGAGATACAGGGTGATAAAACTACATTTTTTTCAAGATTTTTTGGAAATAACTTCGATATTTTCTACAATTATCAGTTCAAATCAGGCAAGTACAATCCATTCAATAGTACGCATGATATAAAATAATTCATTTCTCAGAGTCAAGCCTTATTCAACCCTTCAGAATTTTTTTTCGCCATCACTGACATATTAAGAGACAGGAATAATAAATGTTGTTTCATTTACCATTTTTACTTAATTAACACCCTGTATGTACGGGACCTTGTGTTATTTTTACCTTTGCAATATGTTTTTAAAAGTATTGCTCATTATTTCTTCTATGTGTATCCTCTGGATTCATTTCGGATATACAGCGGACGTATATTGGACGACCAGGAAATTTCCACAGTGGTTGTTATTTGAATATATTCTGGACATCCAATGTACCAAATATAGACACATCCATGGACGTCCAAAATACACACAATGTACATCCATTGGAGGTTTTCTGGACTTTAATTGTACGTCCATAGTAGTGTCCTGGCCGTCCATTGAATATCAATTGGACTAATTCTGGACATCCATTGGATCTCCTGAACATTCATATTCGACGTCCATTATACATACATTGTACGTATGTGTGTATGTGCTATGTGGGGGACTTCAGTTCATTAAGATTAGTTAGACAAGTTAACAACAACAGGCATCTAGATGCCTATGAAAGCTTAGAAAGCTTAGTAAACATAATAAAATTGTGAATAACAATGGTGGACCAATACCTAATAGTTTACTGTATAGCTTGATGAAATAATTTTTGTTTATTACAACATGATGTTAATGATTAACATATCCATTCGATTCAACATTACCTAATTAGTAGATGAGGCAATATTGTGAAATTAATTTGAGACAAACAAGACGCAGGTATTTAGCAGATATATCTAATGGGTATAAATAAGAACAATTCTGTATGTGAATTTAGAATAATTTTCCTCTTGAAGATGATCAATTAGTGATTGAAACACGTGTTGAGGTTATAAAAATAGCGGTTTGGTATTGGGATAAAACTCAATACACTTATAAGTCAGGTTGGTTGAGCGGTCCAAGGCGCTGGTGTGTTGCACACAGGTTCCTGAACGGGAGCGTGGGTTCTAATCCCACACCTGACATCTTTTTTCAATTCCAATGGTGATGTGAGAGCTTCGCCACCTATTACGGTTGACAGAATGCATGGCATCGCACGTTAAAATACGACGGCCACGTCACCTGTGACAGAATGCATAGCATTGCACTTTGAAATGCGGGGTTTACGTCCCTTCTTAACTCTAACGGAATTTCGTTTGGAATTTTTCTTCTAACATGAGACATCTGGTATACTTTGTTTATGACAAGCAACTGCCATGTTTTTTTTAAATGCTTTATTTGAGACACACCGTACATGTTTTTTCTTTAATGACACATTACGATGTGCCGCCATGTATTTTTCCTTCAATGATATATTTGAGACACCTCGTATATGTGTTTTTATTTACCACTCCTTAAACACCCTGTATCTGATTTTTCTCTGCTTGTTCTCGTTGAATTACTCTGTATATGTTTTTTTCTTCAATGCCAGATTTCAGACGCCTCTGCATATGATTTTCCTTTGATTATGTATTTGAGACATCCCGTATATGTTTTTTCTTTGATTATGTATTCGAGACAACTCGTATATGTTTTTTCTTGGATGTTGTATTTGAGACACCTCGTATATGATTTTTCTTTGATTTTGTATTTGAGACACCTTGTATGTGTTTTTTCCTTGATGATGTATCTGAGACACCTCGTATATGTTTCTCCTTTGATTTTGTATTTGAGACACCCTGTATGTGTTTTTTTTGATGATTTGTTTGAGACACCTCGTATATGTTTTTTGTTGTATCTGAGACACCAACTATATGTTTTTTCTCGGTTGATGTATTTGAGACACCTAGTATATGTTTCTTCTTTGATTTTGTATTCGAGACAGTCTGTATGTGTTTTTTCTTTGATGATTTGTTTGAGACACCTCGTAAATGTTTTTCTTTGATGACGTATTTGAGATACCTCGTATATGTTTTTTCTTTAAGGTTGTATATGAGACACCCTGTATGTATTTTTACTTTACCTGTTCACGTTGAAACACCCTGCATATGTTTTTTCTTAAACTATATATTCGAAACACCTCGTATATGTTTTCGAGGCGGTGTGAACGTCGGCTTAGGTTAGGTTAGCTGGCTTATACCTCGACGCCCGTATATGGAACGGCGCACACGTGACCTTGAACGGGAGGTCGCTACTGCGCATGCGGTTCCAGAACCGGCATAGTACATCTACTCTCCGATGGCCACGGTTGCAACAATTAGTGCTTGTGACAAAGCAGTGGAAAACGCAACCCAACCCCGACTTCATTGGAAAAAATGTTAGCCTCTGGAAGTAATTTACAGAATGCTACAAATTGCACGTTTAATATTGATGTTATGATAATGATTCATTTGTTGAAATGTATATAATAATAAATGTTTCTTTTATGTTAACTTTTAGGTTTTTCCCGCACGCTAGTAGAAAAAATAGCTACCTAACACTTGCGTAAAGTCACAAAGAACTACGCTAACGCGTCGTTCGGCCATCTGAAATCGCGTGCGGAAAGAATCACTTTCCGCACTTGTTAAGCGTGCAGAAAAGTAACTTTTCCGCACGATTTTTACTTTTCCGTACAATTTTTACTTTTCCGCACGATTTTTGTATTGTTGAAAATGAGAATATTTAGAACCAACTAAATGATCTACGTAACTATTCTGTTTTATTAGTAATTTTGTAGCATTATTATAAAAACTTGTATATTAAAAACCTAGTTTTTTTATGAATTATATGGACAAAAACACTCGTAGGAAAAATATTGTACATAACTATTACGGAAAATGTCTTTTCCGCCCTTAACGGCTTAACGGCTTGCGTGCAACTGCCGTCGAGTGCAGTAAAGTTCTACTTTCCGCACTTGTTAGGTAAATAACTATGTCGTGTCCTCGCCTATCATGAGAACCTTTGTGTTTCAAAAACATTTGACTTTGGTAGCCAGATATACCTACACTAAATATATTTGATTGGACCAATAATACAAGTTTGTTAAAATAATAATGTTGGCTGAGGAGTCGAAGTTATGGCTCATTAAGTAAGTAGGTATACATTATTTATCTTGTTTTCAATATGATAACCATTCCTTATGTTATTAAAAATATCTATTAATGAGTACTTACATGAAAGAACCAAAAAAAATGCGATAATGTCAGATAAGTAACAATACCAATTACCTAGTCTAACTACAGGTTATTTCAGAAAAATAAGTTGATTGTCGGTTGGAATGTTTTATAAAAGAACTAGTCCCCATTATTAAAACGACAATTCATTGTGGAAACAACTAATTGGGGATTGTGGGTAATTTCTGTTAGATTATTTCCTCATGGGGGTGATGATGGACAATTCTTGTCAACTTAGTTTTTTATTTGGAAGAGTTGGATATACCAGACTCTTTAATGTTTTCCATTGTATTTTTATTTAATGATCATCGAAAGAATAAAAACCAGTCGACATGCAAATTAACCCTAAATCCCTTTAGAAAATTTGGTATTAGATGCAATTATGCTGTTACTCGAACTACTTATTTAATAATAATGCTACCTAGGACCGTTGAATAATATATGTTAGATTCTTGGCAAAGTTTTCTACAAGTACTCCTTTTCAATGCTTCCTGAGTCTCATAGCTAAAATTATAGTATAATACCGGGTGTTTCGCGGTAGTCAAGTCTGTCCAAGATCTAGAAAACTTCGTTAAAAACATGAATCCTCCTAGAGTTCTTTGTTGGTAATGGAAATTCAAGTTTCCAGAGAAGTACTCATCCTTCGGAGTAACAATATACGAGTGGAGTTTCGAAAAAGCTATGGAACCATCGGTATGGCCCATTGACTCTTTCGTTCAACGTTTTTTTATCTAGGAGGAAAGAAAATTCTGTTACCATTGATGGCATTGAAAACCATACTTTCAGTGTTTGTGACGAACTGCATGAATTCCCTCTGGTAGGATTTTTGTATCTCAATATTAAAAGTTTGTCAAACAAGGCAGATCAGTTTCTTGATAAGCATAATGCTTGAGCGAGAACTGGCTGGGTAACAACGCCCTAAGAGGGATAAATCTTCATGACTTGAAATTGGCTAATTACTTCTGTAGAAAAGTTTCAATCCACGGCGACGTATGTTCAGATGTTCTATTAAAATTGTTTTCTTCAGGTTAATTCTGACCCAGCCCTTTTAATCTGTAAATATTCTGAAATGTCCTTATTAGTAGGTATACAACCTTCATAGTAGCACGATAGTACCAACATCACCGATAGATGGCGCTGGCGGCGCGTCGACAAAGCGCTGCGCGTGACGTATTCGATTGAGTATATGAGAGCAGCATGTATATTTCAGATTGGTCTCTGTTATGTCGCGTTTGAATAGTAAGGAGAGTGAGATTTGGATGTTGCCGGGTTTAAAATTAAGCAGTAGAGTTACGGAGGGCGGGACGTTGCCGGTTATTTAAATTTAATAATTGAAGAAAAAACATGTACAGGGTGTACCAACGTAACATCGCAGAAAAAACAGCTTGTCAAAAATCATATTGTATACAGGGTGTCTCAAAACACTCATCAATTGAGAGAAAAAACAACCGACATCATTTAAGAGAAAAAAAAGATGGCGCCTGCTAATCAAATACCATATACCGGGTGTACCAACATATGATTAAATATAAAAAACATGACCGCCTCTGTCATTTGTCAAAGAAAACACGCGTCATTGGGAGTATGGGGATTCAACGCAAAAACGTGTATTTTGAGCAATTTTGAAATGTCAAATCTGCATAAGAAATACACGTAAACATACAGTTTTTATGGTTTGATTTTCGGTCGTTTTTTAGAATGCGAAAAACGCTTATTGTGATTACATTTTTGCATGTTTTTGCGTTTCAAATTTCAGTTGTTTTTTGGAACGCGAAAATCGTGTATTTTGGTCACATTTTTGCATGTTGTAGCGTTTCGAATTTTAGCTGTTTTTTAGAAGGCTAAATTGACCAACTTAACTTATAATTGAAAAATAAAATAAAATAGTTTGAATACAAAGTTTATTAAACATTTTTATTTTGGTAACATATCACATAACCATTTGTGAAGAATATTGACGTTCCCTTTTCGGGAATTGTAGCTTAAATACAGCGCCTGAGACCATTCGGCCAACCTAACTTATAAGTTTTATTTTGTTGCAGGATTAGTTAAAAATAAAATAAAACATTTTGTACGTCAGCATAGGTCATCAAAAAAAATATATATATATTTCGTCTGATCAAACCAGAACGAATTAACCTCATGTAGGCATAGCGGTCAATGAAGTTCCTTTGATCAAACCAGAACGAACTAACCTTACATAGCGTCACAAAAATCCACAACAAATTTCGTCTGATCTAACCAGAACGAACTAACCTTACGTTAGCAAAAACTCCATATTAAATTTTGTCTGATCTAACCCGAAACGAACATACCCATACTGCACCATACAATGACAAACCGAACCATACCGAACATACCCATACTACGACATACTGTGACATACCGAACATACCTATACTACGACATACGATGACACACCACGTTTAGCGTAAGTACGGCATACTGTGACATACACTAACATACTCAACCATACAGAACATAACCATACACATACCGCGTTCATCGAAAACGAAAAACGTGATAAATTTTGTCTGATCCAACCAGCGTGCCAAAAAACCACCCAATAAATTTCGTCTGATCGAAGTAGCATGAACTAACCTTACATGGACGTCTTTAAAACCTCAACGTTGTTAGGAAAAAATAGCTGCCTCTGTCATTTGTCGAATATCAGGTGGAAAATAGATCAAAGAATAAATTTTGTCTGATCTAAGCAGAACGAATTAACTTTACATAACGTCCCAAAACCCAATAAATTTCGTCTGATCTAACCAGAACGAATCAACCTTATGTAAGCATAGCGTCTCAAAACCTAAAGGAAACTTGGTTTTCGAAATGCGCATCTAGGAATTTAATTACTTATGTGGTAAAGGGGAACATACTTTTTTTCTCGTTGAGTGACACCAATATCCAATGTCCCATTTTCGAAGCAAGTAAAAAGAATAAACATGGCTTGCAAATGTTTGGTCAAAGAAAAAACCTTCAAGGGGGATATGGGGATTCGAAACAACTACTTGTTTATACAGAGAATTTGAATTACAACTGACATTTAATTGTATAATGTTTTTCAAAGTAAATGTTTGGATTATTCGTTGAAGAAAAAACACAATTACCTACCTCATAATTTTTTGTTTACGAAACGGTTCATTATATCACATAGGCAAATGAATCGCCTCTGATAGTTGACAGGTGATTTGTCTGATCTAACCAGAACGAACTAACCGCACGTAGGTATAGCGCATCAATAAATTTTGTATGATCTAACCAGAACGAACTAGCATCACATAGCACCACAAAAAAAAACCAATAAATTTCATCTGATCTAACCAAAACGATTTAACCTCATGTTGGTAGATAAATTTTGTCTGATCTGACCAGAACGAGGTAACCTCACGTTGGCATATGCAGAGCATTCCAAAAACATAATAATATGATTATTGTCTCAAGTGTTGTAAAGCGCATTCAATTCATTTAATTATTATCTCTGTTATTGTTTCATAATGATAACTAACATTCTTCGAAATGCTTGATATGATATTTTATTTCAGTGAAACTAGAACATAAAAACGCTGACTTGTCACAAATAACTTCTCTTTGTTCATGGTGTAAATTTCATCTTTCTTTTTAATAAGGCTAGCTCTTTCTAAGCCAGCGTCATAGTTTCATGCATAAAAACTGAATGTAATGGATTCTCTTTAGCAATTACGAACGAACCCTTGTCAAACACTGTAACTGATTTTTTACTTTAAATTAAACTTGAATTGTCAGCATCTTGGCTTTCTATTTTATAACCGTCGACCAACCAACAAATAGGGGTGTCAACCCCAACATTAAATGGTGTCAGGTGTGGGGTGTTCGAAAGGTGCCTAAAATAGTCAGATCCTAGACGTCATTCGTTTGAAGGTGATCCAAGGATTACTGGTGCAGAAGCTGTCCTGTTTGGCCTGTTGATCCAATTGTACCATCCGGTATAACAGCCGATTAAGCATACCACAAAAGCAAATACCAATTTGTTTATCTTCAGGGTGTAGCCGTCCAGAAACAAGCGAAGTGAGACTTTGGCAGAAGTTTCACATAGGAACAAGCCGTTGATTCACGAAGAGAATTCAAGAAGAAAATCATCGTAAGTTATACAGTGTATGTACTTGTTCGTATTGTTCATTTTCGTGAAAATCGGAAGCAACTTTATTTTGGTGTCTATCAATCTTATTTTTGACGTTTTACGTTGTTATTTTGTTCATTTAATTGTCCTACTGTTTTATACAATTTTTTTTTCATAAAGTCAATCCTGAAGTCAATATGCCTAAGCTAAATATCGATACAGCATTGAAAATGATTCCTGAATTTAGAGGAGATAGAGCAGAATTACATAGATTTGTCTCAGTTTGTGATGTTGTTGATACTGATTTGTCACAACCAGCCGACGCTTCTCTTTTAGTGAATATAATCAAATCACGTTTATCAGGTCCTGCTTATAACGTTATCAAACATAAAACTTATGAAAGTTGGGCAAATTTAAAAAAAGAATTACAAGAGCAATTTCTTGAAACGCGCAGTATAGGTCAATTACAAAGTGAACTTATCAGAACAACTCAGAAACCGGGTGAAACTGTTAGAAATTTCGGAAATCGTATTGAACAATTATTAAGTGATTTAAACGATGCTTGCATTTCAGCTGAAGGAGCTGAAGCTGCTGAAACTATTCGTAAATTAAATTCTAGGACAGGTTTCAAATCTTTTGTAGACGGACTTAATTAGAACATAAAATTAATTGTTAAAGCATCTCGATTTTCAACTCTTTCTGAAGCAATCGAAGCAGCGGTTGAAAAAGAAAGATCGTTAAGTAACCAATTGAAACCAAAATTTCAAAAGGCAAAGCCAAATGTACAATTCAAAAAATGCGATTTTTGCAAGCGTAATGGCCACATAGAGTCAGAATGTTTTTTCAAAAATCGTAACTTTTCACATCAGCTTCCTTCACTTTCGAGAAGAGAAATAAAGTCAGAAGTAAATTATACAAAAATCATTTGTGCCTATTGCAAAAAGGAAGGTCATCACATAAAGGACTGTTTCAAAAAGAAAAAAGCAGACTCTTTCAAAAATACAAATCAATCTTCTGAGTCGGGAAACTCCTCGCAACCGATTGTGGCCTCAGGCAGCGCAAGTCGGGTGAACAATCTTTAAACTGCCGAACCTTGAATACAAAAATTCATCTTGAGTCGAATCATCATAATAATTGTAGTCATGAAATAAATACTACAGCAGACCCTATCTTTCATAATTATATCTGTTGTCCTAATTCTGATGCTACAATTCCTGAAAATATCACAGAAAGTCCTGAAATCATTTCTGAAAATAACCTTGAAACTATAAATATTAACATGGTTACCTCGACTCCTAAAATTAACATATTTTCTTTAAATTCTTATACAATCAATGACTCTGATAGTGTCCTTATACCTTCATTATCTCTGAATAATAATAATGCTATCTTCTTAATAGATACGGGCAGTTCTATTACCTTAATGAAAAAATCGCGTGTAAAAGGTGATGAATGGTGTTATACGGATCATAAGTCACTCCTGAAAGGCATATCCGATTCACTCATTCCCACTTATGGCATTTGTTATGGAAAATTTAAATTTGGTGAGAATATTATTACTCACCCTGTACATCTAGTAAAAGATGATTTTCCTATTTCACAAGATGGAATTCTTGGAAAGGATTTTTTTGTTAAATACAAAGCTAACATTGATTATAATAATAATTACTGTTCATTTACACTCAAAAATGAAACATTTTCATTTCCTCTGAAAACTTCACGCAAAAATAGTAAAATAAGCCTCCCAGCTAGAAGCGAAGTCATTCGTAGAATCCGGACTACACAAACATCCGATTCATTGTGCTTATCGTCTGAAATAAAACACGGTGTATTTGTTGGCAATTCTCTCATTCACCCAGTTGAAGGATTTTGTCACGTAACTTTGATAAATACACATGATCATGAAGTCAGCATTGAAAATCCTAATTTAATTTTTGCGAACATAAATGAATTTGAAATTCTCAAAATCGACGAACCTACTTGTAATTTGGAAAGGTTGAATTCCTTATGCAACTCCATACGCACTTCCCATATGGATCCTATTCAAGAAGAAAATATTTTACAGATTTGTAAATCATATCATGATGTTTTTTATTTAAAAGGAGATAAGTTATCGTATACGAATGCAGTTCAGCATACGATTCCTACAACCGATAATATACCTGTAAATGTTAAACCTTATAGGTTACCCTTCCAGCAACAGGAGGAAATACGCAACCAAGTGAATAAAATGCTTGAAGATGGTATAATATCCGAATCCAAATCATCCTATAATTCTCCACTCCTTGTCGTTCCGAAAAAAGCTGATATTAATGGAAATAAAAAATGGCGAATAGTCATTGATTTTCGGAAGCTTAATGAAAAAACGGTTGATGAAGTCTATTATTTATCTAACATCACAGAGATTTTAGACCAGTTAGGAAACTCAAAATTTTTTAGTTCCTTGGATTTAGCCTCGGGGTATCACCAAGTTTTGATGGACCCTAAAGATAAACACAAAACCGCCTTCAGTGTGCCTTATGGACATTTCGAATACAATCGAATGCCCTTTGGGTTAAAAGGGGCTCCTTTTCTCTTTATGAGAATGATGAATAGTGTTCTCTCAGGCCTCCAAGGTATCAAGTGTTTCGTCTATCTTGATGACGTTGTTATATTTGCTAAAACACTTGAAGAACACAATTCTAAATTGGTCGAAATACTTAGTAGATTCAGAACGCATAACTTGAAGCTGCAACCAGAAAAATGCGAATTCTTGAGACCTGAATTGAGCTATTTGGGTCATGTTATAACCGAAAAAGGAATCAGTCCAGATCCTAATAAAATAATTGCAGTGAAAAATTTTCCTATTCCCAAATCAGTCACAGACATTAAGTCATTTTTGGGACTAGCCGGTTACTATAGGCGTCATATTAAAAACTTTGCAAAAATCACTCAACCCCTTACAAACCTACTGAAGAATCTTTCGAATACTTGAAACAACAATTATGCAATCCACCAATACTTCAATTTCCTGATTTTACGAAACAATTCGTCTTGACGTGTGATGCGAGCAATATTTCTCTAGGCTCAGTATTATCTCAGGGTCAGGTTGGCAAAGATCTACCTATTGCCTATGCCTCCCGCACCCTGAATAAGGCCGAAAGGAATTATAGCACAATCGAAAAAGAATTATTATCGATTGTGTGGAGTTGTAAATACTTCCGCCCCTACTTGTATGGGCAAAAATTCCTATTAGTCACGGACCATAAACCGTTGATTTATTTGTTCTCAATCAAGGACGTTGGAAGTCGTTTAATGAAATTTCGTTTGAAACTCGAAGAATTTCAGTTTGAAATCATACATAAACCCGGAAAACTGAATTCCAATGCTGATGCTCTCAGTAGAATAAACCCTGTGTTTCCTATCCTTGATTCCAATGAATCCATACCTATCACTGATTACCAAAAATTCCTTGCTGAAAAAGAAAATCGAATAATAATAAACTCAAACGTAACAGACACTCATCAAAATATAACCGAGTCCGGTTCTGCTGTCACGAGAGTTCATTTCACAAGTACAAACTTAGCATTTCTTCCAAACAGCATAACAGATGAAGTTATGAATAAGTTGAAAATTGAACCTTTAAACGTCCTTCAACCCATTCATTACGAAAGCGATAGTATTGTTTTCATTCCAACTCATTCTCATAGTCAGGTGGTATCTTATGAAAATGTATACGCCGCGATTTTACGTTTAAAAGCTTTCCTCACAGAAAATAACATTTCCGAAATTGCCATAATAAACTTCACAAGAAATATTCCTTACAAAAGCTTGAAATTCGAAAATATTCGTACTATGCTACGTTTTATTTTTAAAAATACAGATATAAAAATAACTATTTACCACAACAATGTTACCAAAATAAAAGAAGAAAAAGACATTCAAAAAATTCTAAAAGAGTTTCATAATACTCCTTTGGGTGGTCATTTAGGAGTAAATAAAACGTTCAAAAAAATCCGTACCAAGTACAAATGGAAAGGTATGTTCAAAGACGTACATGATTTTATTACAAAGTGTGAATCGTGCCAGAAAAATAAATCGTCCAAGTACACAAAAATGCCTATGAATATAACCACAACTGCAAGAAAACCCTTTGAGAAGGTTAGTCTTGACATTGTAGGCCCACTACCAGTCTCAGACAATCATAATAAATATATTCTCACTTTTCAAGATGAACTTACCAAATTCTGTGAATTAATTCCACTAGAAAATCAAGAAGCCACAACTATTGCTGAAAGCTTTGTAACCAATTTAATATGCCAACATGGTATTCCAACCTCCTTATTAACTGATAAAGGTCAAAACTTCCTCAGCGATGTATTCGCCAATGTTTCTAAACTACTAAAAATTCATAAAATACAAACATGTGCCTTCCGACCACAAACTAATGGAAGCTTAGAGAGGTCACATAAAACACTTTCAGAATACCTCAGAAATTATATTGATAAAGACCAAACCACTTGGGATCTTTGGTTACCCTATGCCCAATTTGTTTACAATTCATCAGTACATTCAGCTACAAATTACACTCCATTTGAGCTACTCTACGGACATCCAGTAGAGATTCCTTCTGCTTTAAAACGGCCTCCAGAACTAACATATAACTACAATGATTACGACCATGAATTGAAATCTCGATTACAACATGCTCATGAAATTGCGAGAGAAAATCTCATCAAAAGTAAAGAAAAATCAAAAGAATATTTTGACAAAAATTCCAACGAAGTTCATTTCAAAATTGGAGATTTAGTATTACTCAAAAACGAATCAAAAACAAAAGGTAAAAGCAAAAAACTGCAACCTGTATGGAGCGGTCCCTATAAAGTCCGAGACATCAATTCTGATGTAAACACCCCTATTTGTTGGTTGGTCGACGGTTATAAAATAGAAAGCCAAGATGCTGACAATTCAAGTTTAATTTAAAGTAAAAAATCAGTTACAGTGTTTGACAAGGGTTCGTTCGTAATTGCTAAAGAGAATCCATTACATTCAGTTTTTATGCATGAAACTATGACGCTGGCTTAGAAAGAGCTAGCCTTATTAAAAAGAAAGATGAAATTTACACCATGAACAAAGAGAAGTTATTTGTGACAAGTCAGCGTTTTTATGTTCTAGTTTCACTGAAATAAAATATCATATCAAGCATTTCGAAGAATGTTAGTTATCATTATGAAACAATAACAGAGATAATAATTAAATGAATTGAATGCGCTTTACAACATCAGTAACGTAGACCTAATATTTTAGCGTGTGATACATTCCGTCATGAGTGATGTAGCAGTCACATGCTAACGTGTGATATCATGCATTTAGTCGACTTTTATAGGAGTCGTAGTCTTCTCATTTGAAAATAGCATACATTCAGTCAGCTCTTGGTAGATACGTGGACCTAACATTTCAACGTGCGATACCATGCATTCGGTCAACTACCCTAAGAGAGAGGTTGCAATCTTAAATTCGGTTGTTTGAAGCACAAGTGACGAGGGGCCTTAGCGTTCAACGTGCGATTTCACACATTCAGTCTAATTTCGGAAGTGATAGAGTTTTCAGAGTTCTCAGAATTCAAAGTCTAATACTATACACTCAGGCAATTGTCAGAATTGACGTAGGGCAGACTCAGATGTCGAAAATGTCATTGAACGACTCACATAATATATTGGTATTTAAGTAGACATCATTTAAGCTTATTACAGAGAGGTTGATTTATATACCGTTGACAGGTATGCCTTTCCAAGTAGTTTTACAAAAAGAACGCATTATAGACGAACGTTGATTTCAGCTGCAATGAGAGTAAAATATTCATTTGCACAAGTCTGCAGAGAGAAAATTGAATAACGATTGAAGAAAAAAACCTTTCTTTGAGTGTCTTCTCATTTGTATACACAAAGCGAGGAGAATGTGGGCGCCCCATGAAATGAGTTGTGTGGCACACCTCGCACACCACAATAAAATGTTGTACAGTTCATCATAATAAAAGAATTGTTTTGTGAACAAACACTTCGGAAAATATTAATTTTTTTATTTAAAAATACACAAAGGTACTCACATAAAATCAAAATATACGTGGCACAAAACACTTCACATATTTCCATGGTACACATTGTAGAAAAACTATTAAATTTCGCGTTTTACTCAAACACGTTAAATCAAAGCATGAAGTATCCAGGTTGAAAATTTAGTGTTCTCAAGAAATTGTTTGAGTGAAAAACAGAACAATTCCAAAATGGTTATTTAACGAACAAGTGTATTAATAAGAGCGATTAACAATCGAGATAATTTAACGCGTGAGCGGAGCGAGCGCGTTAATGTTTGAGATTGTTAATCGCCATTTTAATTCACAAGTTTGTTACAAAACTTTTCCGTCGACAGTAGTTGTCGAAAATAGAGATATCTCACTTTCAATGTTTATTTATTTAACGTTACGATAAAATACAATCACTATTTCCTATTTATATTAACTCTACTCAAAGATAGTTTAATTTTTGTCAGTGGTAAATTACCATCAGTGGGTTTTGAACTCTCGACCTCGGTGTTGCATGCCAGGTGTACTTTACCATTACGCCACGGGACCATATATGGTTTTGAGTGACAACTGCTGTATTGAACATTTTCTGAAATTTTATTTGAAAATTGACAAATAAATAATGACAGATAGTACTAACGAATATAAAATGTATAAGAGCAATGTATGTTGGGTTGCATATAATCAAATCGTTGATTAATAGAAAATCATTCATTAACAGGGGTCATTAATCAACGATTTTGAATGCGTTAAAATACATCATAAATGAACGGTCGACGGAAACAGTTATTTAACGAACAAGTGTATTAATAAGAGCGATTAACAATCGAGATATTTTAACGCATGAGCGGACCGAGCGCGTTAATGTTTGAGATTGTTAATCGCTATTTTAATTCACGAGTTTGTTACAAAACTTTTCCGTCGACAGTAGTTTTCGAAAATAGAGATATCTCACTTTCAATGTTTATTTATCTAACGTTATGATAAAAAACAATCACTATTTCCTATTTATATTAACTCTACTCAAAGATAGTTTAATTTTTCTTAGTGGTAGTTTTGTATAATTTTTTATTATTATACTACGATCTTTAGAGAAGTAGTATTCTACGGTCTTTCGGACAGAGGGAGCCTAACTTTTTTATTTGGATAGATAGAACTTTGAATCCAACGGGAACTTGATCCTTAATAAAAAATAGAAAAAAATCAAGAAAAAAAAAATAATAATAATAATAACTTCGACCTGTAGGGGTTTCTAACTTTTTTATTCGAAAAGATAGAGAGATGGTTCAAACGGGTTAATGATCCTTATTTGACACTATAAAAGATGAAAAAACTGAAAAAAATTAAAAAAAATAAAAAAAATTTTTTGTCCTTCGAAAATTTTTAAAACGCTATATTTCCCAAACTATCAAAGATATCGCTTGGGACTTTCAGTCATTTTATCAACTCGATGACGGTATTTGTCACGTGACTTTTTTTGGAGATCGGAAAATCCGAAAAAAATTTACGGTGATTTTCCGATTTTTTTTTTCAAGTTCCTACTTTTCTCGATACCGGTTCAAGAATTGATTCAAATCCTTTCAAATTCCTTCTAGATATACTTCAATATGTCTAACAGAAGGCTGTGAGTTTTGAGAATGATCGGAAAATGATGACCGGGATTTCCGGGAAATTTTCCGAAAAATTCCGATATTGTAAAACACAAAAAACAACGAAACCAACAATCGAAACTGAATTGTGAAAAATGTTTTTGGTAGAGCACGAATATACCAACAAATCACATCTTCGATATTTTTTCTAAGATGATCGGAAAACTGGGAAAATTTCAAATATATGAAAAAAAACATTTGAATTTCGGATAATACGAAATTACTCGGAAATGGTCGATATTTTTCCGAATCACCTAGACAGCTTTTGACTGCCTTTGGAAAATCTACAATTTTCATTTTTAATTTTTTTCCCAAAATCAATAGTCCGGGAGATATCTAAAAAAATTGGAAAATCGAAATATTGACCGTACTAATAGAGGTAATGAAAAAAATAAAAGTGCATCGTATCCGCAACACATGCCTCAGTAATACTCCCAAACAGTTTTTCTCCAACCACATAAAAAGATGGTAAAAATAAGAAACAAATGAAAAAAAAAATAAAAAATTTGTACTCCCCCTCCAAAATTGCCCAAAACTCGAAAACCAAACGAGATATCGAAAAATTTTATATAAACAATTTTGTTCCCCTTAAATAGACCTACAAAAAAGTCACGTAAAAATTTTTGCGATACCCTATAAATAAACGAAAAAACAGCTGATTTTCGTGAAAAAATGATTAAATTTATGAAATAGGCCGAGAATATAGAGGGGGGCTATTTTTTTTATTTAAAGAGATAGAGCCACGGTTCAAAAAAGAAATTAATCCTTGTAAAAAATTAGGAAGAAACCAAAAAAAAAAAAGAAAAATAATAATAATAATAATTTACAGGGGGGGCACTAACTTTTTTATTTTAAGAGATAGAACAATTTTTCATAAGGCAAAAATGTTCCCCATAAAAAAATAAATATAGACATGATAAAATGAAAAATTAAAAAAAATAAAAAAAAAATTGGTATTTTTTTGGGAATTTTCTGTATGTCCGTCGTCTCCAGAAACCACCTTATATTTCCGGAACCGTTGAAGATATCGAGTTGAAATTTTAATCACGTCAATAACAAAAAAACAGTACCTCAAAATTTAATTTTTTTTGCTATCGGAAAACTCGGAAAATTTTTAAGGGGTTTTTCATGGTTTTCGCGAGGAACTCGATAGCGGTCCAGGGATTTATTTTTTTCCTTCTAGATTTTTTGGTAATATGCGCCTATATGCTCTTTCGAGGTGTATAGTTTTTGAGAAGGATCGGAAAATAATAACGGGTTTTCCGGTCGATTTTCCGAAAAAATTTCTTTTTTTTGAGCCTGTATTGTGGTGAAACCGATTAAGGAAACCAAGATATCAAATATGCATTAAATAGAACTTGAACAAACGAACAAATCTCCATATGAACATTTTTCGAAGAAACGACCGGAAAAATGTGAAAATCCCATTTTTCCGAAAATGGAAGTTCTCATTTTTTAAAATATCGAATATTTTGAAAACGGATACAAAATTGAAAATTTCACACGATACCTTTTTTAAGTGTCTTTGGGAAACCTACAAAAAATGTTATTACATTTTTTCGATAAAATCAATAGTGCAGGAAATATTTGAAAAAAACGGGAAAATTGATATATCTCACAAACTAAGAAAAAACTTGAGAATTTATTTTTTGCAAAAAATACCTTTCAATGAACTCTATCGATCCTCCAAATTTGGTTTTTTCGAATTCAATAACAGAGCGGGGAAAAAATAAAATCCAAAAAAAAGGCTGGACTTAGAAATAATTTTTATAAAAGCATTAGAATCTCAAAAACTAAACAAGATATGGAAAAGTGTGTACAAACAATTTTATTGTACTCTATTAGTACTCCAAAAAGTTATTGATGAAATTTTTTCCTATTCCAAAAATTCAAAAATTTGTCGGGACTTAGAAAAAATTTCGTTTCGTCGATTTTGAATAATTCCAAATATTTCCCAAACGGCTGCATATTTTCAAATTTCCCATAGAACTTTTTATGTTTGCCTTTGGAAAATATACAAAAAATGTAAATGAAGTGTTCCTTCAATATCAATAGTCCAGGAAATATTTGAAAAAAAATCGGAAAAATCAATATATCTCCAGAACCAATAAAGACTGAGAAATAATTTTTTTGTCAAAAATACCTCTCAATGAACTCTATCAACATATCCCAATTTGGTTTCTTCGAATTCGTTACCAGAGCGCGAAAAAAATAAAACCCAAAAAAATTCGTCGGGACTTGGAAAAAAATTTCGACAATTTTGAATAATTCTAAATATTTCACAAACGGCTGCATATTTCCAAATTTTTCATAGAACCTTTTATGATTGCCTTTGGAAAATATACAAAAAATGTAGATGAATTGTTTCTTCAAAATCAATAGTCCGGGAAATATTTGAAAAAAGAACGGAAAAATCGATATATCTCCAGAACCAATAAAGAATGAGAAATAATTTTTTTGTCAAAAATACCTCTCAATGAACTCTATCAACATATCCCAATTTGGTTTCTTCGAATTCGTTACCAGAGCGCGAAAAAAATAAAACCCAAAAAAATTCGTCGGGACTTGGAAAAAAATTTCGACAATTTTGAATAATTCTAAATATTTCCCAAACGGCTGCATATTTCCAAATTTTTCATAGAACCTTTTATGATTGCCTTTGGAAAATATACAAAAAATGTAGATGAATTGTTTCTTCAAAATCAATAGTCCGGGAAATATTTGAAAAAAAATCGGAAAAATCGATATATCTCCAGAACCAATAAAAAATGAGAAATGATTTTTTTGTTAAAAATACCTCTCAATGGACTCTATCAACATATCCCAATTTGGTTTCTTCGAATTCATTACTGCAGCGGGAAAAAAATAAAACCCAAAAAAATTCGTCGGGACTTAGAAAAATTTTTCGATAATTTTGAATAATTCCAAATGTTTCCCAAACGGCTGCATATTTCCCAATTTTTCATATAACCTTTTATGATTGCCTTTGGGAAGTCTACAAAAAATGTAGTTGAATTGTTTCTTCAAAATCAATAGTCCGAGAAATATTCGAAAAAAAATCGGAAAAATCGATATATCTCCAGAACCAATAAAAAATGAGAAATGATTTTTTTGTCAAAAATACCTCTCAATTAACTCTATCAACATATCCCAATTTGGTTTCTTCGAATTCATTACCAGAGCAGAAAAAAAATAAAACCCAAAAAAATTCGTCGGGATTTGGAAAAAAATTTCGACAATTTTGAATAATTCCAAATATTTCCCAAACCGCTGCATATTTCCCAATTTTTAATAGAACTTTTTATGATTGCCTTTGGAAAGTCTACAAAAAATGTAATTGATTTGTTTTTTCAAAATCAATAGTTCATGAAATATTTGAAAAAAATGCGGAAAAATCGATATATTATACACATTGATCGTAGTATTCACATTATTGGTGTCCAATTATAGTTTCAAACTGACTCAATGATAAAGACAGGCACGCATTGATCGTAGTATTCACATTATTGATGTCCAATTATAGTTTCAAACTGACCCAACGATAAAGACAGACACGCATTGATCGTAGTATTCACATTATTGGTGTCCAATTATAGTTTCAAACGGACTCAATGATGAAGACAGACAAGCATTGATCGTAGTATTCACATTATTGGTGTCCAATTATAGTTTCAAACTGACTCAATGATAAAGACAGGCACGCATTGATCGTAGTATTCACATTATTGATGTCCAATTATAGTTTCAAACTGACCCAACGATAAAGACAGACACGCATTGATCGTAGTATTCACATTATTGGTGTCCAATTATAGTTTCAAACGGACTCAATGATGAAGACAGACAAGCATTGATCGTAGTATTCACATTATTGGTGTCCAATTATAGTTTCAAACGGATTCAATGATAAAGACAGACACACATTGATCGTAGTATTCACATTATTGGTGACCAATTATAGTATCAAATGGATTCAATGATAAAGACAGACACGCATTGATCGTAGTATTCACATTATTGGTATCCAATTATAGTTTTTAATCATTTTGACAATGAACCTTTAAAATAAGAACAACGCCTTAAGATCGTAGTATTCAAATAATTGGTAGATACGTGTACACGGAAAGGATATACGTGTACACGGAAAGGATATACGTGTACACGGGGGGCTAGGATCGTCGCGCGAAGCGCGATAGTTAATCCGCCGGCAGGCCAAGTGTGGGCGCAAGGCGGATGCTAGCGTAGGCGAATCCCGCGCCCAAACTTGTTATACTACGATCTTTAGAGAAGTAGTATTCTACGGTCATTCGGACAGAGGGAGCCTAACTTTTTTATTTGGATAGATAGAACTTTGAATCCAACGGGAACTTGATCCTTAATAAAAAATAGAAAAAAATCAAGAAAAAAAAAATAATAATAATAATAACTTCGACCTGTAGGGGTTTCTAACTTTTTTATTCGAAAAGATAGAGAGATGGTTCAAACGGGTTAATGATCCTTATTTGACACTATAAAAGATGAAAAAACTGAAAAAAATTAAAAAAAATAAAAAAAATTTTTTGTCCTTCGAAAATTTTTAAAACGCTATATTTCCCAAACTATCAAAGATATCGCTTGGGACTTTCAGTCATTTTATCAACTCGATGACGGTATTTGTCACGTGACTTTTTTTGGAGATCGGAAAATCCGAAAAAATTTTACGGTGATTTTCCGATTTTTTTTTTCAAGTTCCTACTTTTCTCGATACCGGTTCAAGAATTGATTCAAATCCTTTCAAATTTCTTCTAGATATACTTCAATATGTCTAACAGAAGGCTGTGAGTTTTGAGAATGATCGGAAAATGATGACCGGGATTTCCGGGAAATTTTCCGAAAAATTCCGATATTGTAAAACACAAAAAACAACGAAACCAACAATCGAAACTGAATTGTGAAAAATGTTTTTGGTAGAGCACGAATATACCAACAAATCACATCTTCGATATTTTTTCTAAGATGATCGGAAAACTGGGAAAATTTCAAATATATGAAAAAAAACATTTGAATTTCGGATAATACGAAATTACTCGGAAATGGTCGATATTTTTCCGAATCACCTAGACAGCTTTTGACTGCCTTTGGAAAATCTACAATTTTCATTTTTAATTTTTTTCCCAAAATCAATAGTCCGGGAGATATCTAAAAAAATTGGAAAATCGAAATATTGACCGTACTAATAGAGGTAATGAAAAAAATAAAAGTGCATCGTATCCGCAACACATGCCTCAGTAATACTCCCAAACAGTTTTTCTCCAACCACATAAAAAGATGGTAAAAATAAGAAACAAATGAAAAAAAAAATAAAAAATTTGTACTCCCCCTCCAAAATTGCCCAAAACTCGAAAACCAAACGAGATATCGAAAAATTTTATATAAACAATTTTGTTCCCCTTAAATAGACCTACAAAAAAGTCACGTAAAAATTTTTGCGATACCCTATGAATAAACGAAAAAACAGCTGATTTTCGTGAAAAAATGATTAAATTTATGAAATAGGCCGAGAATATAGAGGGGGGCTATTTTTTTTATTTAAAGAGATAGAGCCACGGTTCAAAAAAGAAATTAATCCTTGTAAAAAATTAGGAAGAAACCAAAAAAAAAAAAGAAAAATAATAATAATAATAATTTACAGGGGGGGCACTAACTTTTTTATTTTAAGAGATAGAACAATTTTTCATAAGGCAAAAATGTTCCCCATAAAAAAATAAATATAGACATGATAAAATGAAAAATTGAAAAAAATAAAAAAAAAATTGGTATTTTTTTGGGAATTTTCTGTATGTCCGTCGTCTCCAGAAACCACCTTATATTTCCGGAACCGTTGAAGATATCGAGTTGAAATTTTAATCACGTCAATAACAAAAAAACAGTACCTCAAAATTTAATTTTTTTTGCTATCGGAAAACCCGGAAAATTTTTAAGGGGTTTTTCATGGTTTTCGCGAGGAACTCGATAGCGGTCCAGGGATTTATTTTTTTCCTTCTAGATTTTTTGGTAATATGCGCCTATATGCTCTTCCGAGGTGTATAGTTTTTGAGAAGGATCGGAAAATAATAACGGGTTTTCCGGTCGATTTTCCGAAAAAATTTCTTTTTTTTGAGCCTGTATTGTGGTGAAACCGATTAAGGAAACCAAGATATCAAATATGCATTAAATAGAACTTGAACAAACGAACAAATCTCCATATGAACATTTTTCGAAGAAACGACCGGAAAAATGTGAAAATCCCATTTTTCCGAAAATGGAAGTTCTCATTTTTTAAAATATCGAATATTTTGAAAACGGATACAAAATTGAAAATTTCACACGATACCTTTTTTAAGTGTCTTTAGGAAACCTACAAAAAATGTTATTACATTTTTTCGATAAAATCAATAGTGCAGGAAATATTTGAAAAAAACGGGAAAATTGATATATCTCACAAACTAAGAAAAAACTTGAGAATTTATTTTTTGCAAAAAATACCTTTCAATGAACTCTATCGATCCTCCAAATTTGGTTTTTTCGAATTCAATAACAGAGCGGGGAAAAAATAAAATCCAAAAAAAAGGCTGGACTTAGAAATAATTTTTATAAAAGCATTAGAATCTCAAAAACTAAACAAGATATGGAAAAGTGTGTACAAACAATTTTATTGTACTCTATTAGTACTCCAAAAAGTTATTGATGAAATTTTTTCCTATTCCAAAAATTCAAAAATTTGTCGGGACTTAGAAAAAATTTCGTTTCGTCGATTTTGAATAATTCCAAATATTTCCCAAACGGCTGCATATTTTCAAATTTCCCATAGAACTTTTTATGTTTGCCTTTGGAAAATATACAAAAAATGTAAATGAAGTGTTCCTTCAATATCAATAGTCCAGGAAATATTTGAAAAAAAATCGGAAAAATCAATATATCTCCAGAACCAATAAAGACTGAGAAATAATTTTTTTGTCAAAAATACCTCTCAATGAACTCTATCAACATATCCCAATTTGGTTTCTTCGAATTCGTTACCAGAGCGCGAAAAAAATAAAACCCAAAAAAATTCGTCGGGACTTATACAAAAATTTCGACAATTTTGAATAATTCTAAATATTTCCCAAACGGCTGCATATTTTCAAATTTTTCATAGAACCTTTTATGATTGCCTTTGAAAAATATTCAAAAAATGTAGATGAATTGTTTCTTCAAAATCAATAGTCCGGGAAATATTTGAAAAAAGAACGGAAAAATCGATATATCTCCAGAACCAATAAAGAATGAGAAATAATTTTTTTGTCAAAAATACCTCTCAATGAACTCTATCAACATATCCCAATTTGGTTTCTTCGAATTCGTTACCAGAGCGCGAAAAAAATAAAACCCAAAAAAATTCGTCGGGACTTGGAAAAAAATTTCGACAATTTTGAATAATTCTAAATATTTCCCAAACGGCTGCATATTTCCAAATTTTCCATAGAACCTTTTATGATTGCCTTTGGAAAATATACAAAAAATGTAGATGAATTGTTTCTTCAAAATCAATAGTCCGGGAAATATTTGAAAAAAAATCGGAAAAATCGATATATCTCCAGAACCAATAAAAAATGAGAAATGATTTTTTTGTTAAAAATACCTCTCAATGGACTCTATCAACATATCCCAATTTGGTTTCTTCGAATTCATTACTGCAGCGGGAAAAAAATAAAACCCAAAAAAATTCGTCGGGACTTAGAAAAATTTTTCGATAATTTTGAATAATTCCAAATGTTTCCCAAACGGCTGCATATTTCCCAATTTTTCATATAACCTTTTATGATTGCCTTTGGGAAGTCTACAAAAAATGTAGTTGAATTGTTTCTTCAAAATCAATAGTCCGAGAAATATTCGAAAAAAAATCGGAAAAATCGATATATCTCCAGAACCAATAAAAAATGAGAAATGATTTTTTTGTCAAAAATACCTCTCAATTAACTCTATCAACATATCCCAATTTGGTTTCTTCGAATTCATTACCAGAGCAGAAAAAAAATAAAACCCAAAAAAATTCGTCGGGATTTGGAAAAAAATTTCGACAATTTTGAATAATTCCAAATATTTCCCAAACCGCTGCATATTTCCCAATTTTTAATAGAACTTTTTATGATTGCCTTTGGAAAGTCTACAAAAAATGTAATTGATTTGTTTTTTCAAAATCAATAGTTCATGAAATATTTGAAAAAAATGCGGAAAAATCGATATATTATACACATTGATCGTAGTATTCACATTATTGGTGTCCAATTATAGTTTCAAACTGACTCAATGATAAAGACAGGCACGCATTGATCGTAGTATTCACATTATTGATGTCCAATTATAGTTTCAAACTGACCCAACGATAAAGACAGACACGCATTGATCGTAGTATTCACATTATTGGTGTCCAATTATAGTTTCAAACGGACTCAATGATGAAGACAGACAAGCATTGATCGTAGTATTCACATTATTGGTGTCCAATTATAGTTTCAAACGGATTCAATGATAAAGACAGACACACATTGATCGTAGTATTCACATTATTGGTGACCAATTATAGTATCAAATGGATTCAATGATAAAGACAGACACGCATTGATCGTAGTATTCACATTATTGGTATCCAATTATAGTTTTTAATCATTTTGACAATGAACCTTTAAAATAAGAACAACGCCTTAAGATCGTAGTATTCAAATAATTGGTAGATACGTGTACACGGAAAGGATATACGTGTACACGGAAAGGATATACGTGTACACGGGGGGCTAGGATCGTCGCGCGAAGCGCGATAGTTAAGCCGCCGGCAGGCCAAGTGTGGGCGCAAGGCGGATGCTAGCGTAGGCGAATCCCGCGCCCAAACTTGTTATACTACGATCTTTAGAGAAGTAGTATTCTGCGGTCTTTCGGACAGAGGGAGCCTAACTTTTTTATTTGGACAGATAGAACTTTGAATCCAACGGGACCTTGATCCTTAATAAAAAATAAAAAAAAATCGAAAAAATAATAATAATAATAATAATAACTTCGACCTGTAGGGGTGCCTAACTTTTTTATTCGAAAAGATAGAGAGATGGTTCAAACGGGTTAATGATCCTTATTTGACACTATAAAAGATGAAAAAACTGAAAAAAATTTAAAAAAATAAAAAAAAATTTTTGTCCCTCGAAAATTTTTAAAAGGCTATATTTCCCAAACTATCAAAGATATCGCTTGGGACTTTCAGTCATTTTATCAACTCGATGACGGTATTTGTCACGTGACTTTTTTTGGCTATCGGAAAATCCGGAAAAATTTTACGGTGATTTTCCGATTTTTTTTTTCAATTTCCTACTTTTCTCGATGCCGGTTCAAGAATTGATTCGAATCCTTTCAAATTTCTTCTAGATATACTTCAATATGTCTTACAGAAGGCTGTTAGTTTTGAGAATGATCGGAAAATGATAACCGGGTTTTCCGGGAAATTTTCCGAAAAATTCCGATATTGTAAAACACAAATGACAACGAAACCAACAATCGAAACTGAATTGTGAAAAATGTTTTTGGCAGTGCACGAATATACCAACAAATCACATCTTCGATATTTTTTCTAAGATGATCGGAAAACTGGGAAAATTTCAAATATATGAAAAAAAACATTTGAATTTCGGATAATACGAAATTACTCGGAAATGGTCGATATTTTTCCGAATCACCGAGACAGCTTTTGACTGCCTTTGGAAAATCTACAATTTTGTTTTTTAATTTTTTTCCCAAAATTAATAGTCCGGGAGATATCTGAAAAAATTGGAAAATCGAAATATTGACCGTACTAATAGAGGTAATGAAAAAAATAAAAGTGCATCGTATCCGCAACACATGCCTCAGTAATACCTCCAAACAGTTTTTCTCCGACTACATAAAAAGATGGGAAAAATACGAAACAAATGAAAAAAAAAATAAAAAATCTGTACTTCCCCTCCCAAATTGCCCAAAACTCGAAAACCAAACGAGATATCGAAAAATTTTATATAAACAATTTTGTTCCCCTTGAATAGACCTACAAAAAAGTCACGTAAAAATTTTTGCGATACCCTATAAATAAACGAAAAAACAGCTGATTTTCGTGAAAAAATGATTGAAACTATGAAACAGGCCGAGAACATAGAGGGGGGCTATTTTTTTTATTTGAGTAGATAGAGCCACGGTTCAAAAAAGAAATTGATCCTTGTAAAAAATTAGGAAGAATCCAAGAAAAAAAACAAAAAAAAATAATAATAATAATAATAATTGTGACACTCACTTTTTTATTTGAAGAGATAGAATCATTTTTCATAAAGGGAAAATGTGGCCCATTGAAAAATGAATATGAAAATGAAAAAACGAAAAATTAAAAAAAATAAATTTTTTGTATGTCCGCCATTTTGTCTGTCGTCTTTAGAAAACACCTTATATTTTCGAAACCGTTAGAGATATCGAGTTGAAATTTTAATCACGTAAATAATCAAAAAAATGTATCTCAAAATTTATTTTTTTTTGCGATCGGAAAACCCGGAAAATTTTAACGGCCATTTTTGTGTTTTTCCTAGTTTCCTCGATACAGGTCCAGGGTTTCGTTTTTTCAAATTCATATTTCTTTAAGAAGTACGACCAAATGTCCTACAGTGGTGTATAGTTTTTGAGAAGGATCGGAAAATGAAAACGGGTTTTCCGGACGATTTTCCGAAAAGTAAAAAACATGAAAAAAAAACGTACCGATGATCGAAATTGAATTTTGAACAATGCAGTGGATAGAGCTTGGAAATACAAAAAAATCATACCTCTTCAACACTTTTAAGAAAATGTCCGGAAAACTGAGAAAAATTGAAAAATATGAAAAAAAAAATTGTAATTTTTAAAAATACGAAATATCTCGGAAACTGCTAATATTTTTTCAATTTACCACGATGCCTTTTTTGACCGCCTTCAAAAAATCTATAAAATATGTAGATGAATAATTCCCCTATTTTCAATAGTACAGGAAATATTTGAAAAAAACGGGAAAATCGATATATCTCCCGAATTAAGAAAAAACTTGGAAATTAATTTTTTGCAGAAGATACCTCTCAATGAACTCTATCGATCGTCTAAATTTGGTTTTTTCGAATTCAATAACAGAGCGGGAAAAAAATAAAATCCAAAAAAAAGGCTGGACTTAGAAATTTTTTTTATAAAAGCACCAAAATCTCAAAAACTAAACAAGATATGGAAAAGTGTATGCATACAATTTTATTGTACTCCATTAGTGCTACAAAAAGTTTCGAATGAATTTTTTTCCTATTTCAAAAATAAAAAAATTCGTCGGGACTTGGAAAAAATTTCGACAATTTTGAATAATTTCAAATATTTCCCAAACGGCTGCATATTTCCAAATTTTTCATAGAACCTTTTATGATTGTTTTTGAAAAGTCTACAAAAAATGTAAATGAATTGTTTCTTCAAAATCAATAGTCCAAGAAATATTCGAAAAAAAATCGGAAAAATCGATATATCTCCAGAATCAATGAAAACTGAGAAATGATTTTTTTGTTAAAAATACCTTTCAATGGACTCTATCAACCCATCCCAATTTGGTTTCTTCGAATTCATTACTGCAGCGAGAAAAAAATAAAACCCAAAAAAATTCGTCGGGACTTGGAAAAAAATTTCGTCGATTTTGAAAAATTCCAAATATTTCCCAAACGGCTGCATATTTCCCAATTTTTCATAGAACCTTTTATGATTGTCTTCGGAAAGTCTACAAAAAATGTAAATGAATTGTTTCTTCAAAATCAATAGTCCAAGAAATATTCGAAAAAAAATTGGAAAAATCGATATATCTCCAGAACCAATAAAAAATGAGAAATGATTTTTTTGTCAAAAATACCTCTCAATGAACTCTATCAACATATACCAGTTTGGTTTCTTCGAATTCATTACCAGAGCAGAAAAAAAATAAAATCCAAAAAAATTCGTCGGGACTTGGAAAAAAATTTCTTCGATTTTGAATAATTCCAAATATTTCCCAAACGGCTGCATATTTCCCAATTTTTCATAGAACCTTTTATGATTGCCTTTGGGAAGTCTACAAAAAATGTTGATGAATTGTTTCTTCAAAATCAATAGTCCAAGAAATATTCGAAAAAAAATCGGAAAAATCGATATATCTCCAGAACCAATAAAAAATGAGAAATGATTTTTTTGTCAAAAATACCTCTCAACGAACTCTATCAACCAATCCCAATTTGATTTCTTCGAATTCATTACCACAGCGGGAAAAAAATTAAATCCAAAAAATTCGTCGGGACTTAGAAAAAAATTTCGACAATTTTGAATAATTCTAAATATTTCCCAAACGGCTGCATATTTCTCAATTTTTCATAGAACCTTTTATGATTGCCTTTGGAAAGTATACAAAAAATGTAGATGAATTGTTTCTTCAAAATCAATAGTCCGGGATATATTTGAAAAAAAATCGGTAAAATCGATATATCTCCAGAATCAATAAAAACTGAGAAATGATTTTTTTGTTAAAAATATCTCTCAATGGACTCTATCAACCCATCCCAATTTGGTTTCTTCGAATTCATTACTGCAGCGGGAAAAAAATAAAACCCAAAAATTTTCGTCGGGACTTAAAAAAAAATTTCTTCGATTTTGAATAATTCCAAATATTTCCTAAACGGCTGCATATTTCCAAATTTTTCATAGAACCTTTTATGATTGCCTTTGGGAAGTATACAAAAAATGTAGATGAATTGTTTCTTCAAAATCAATAGTCCAAAAAATATTCGAAAAAAAATTGGAAAAATCGATATATCTCCAGAACCAATAAAAAATGAGAAATGATTTTTTTGTCAAAAATACCTCTCAATGAACTCTATCAACATATCCCAGTTTGGTTTCTTCGAATTCATTACCAGAGCAGAAAAAAAATAAAATCCAAAAAAATTCGTCGGGACTTAGAAAAAAATTTCTTCGATTTTGAATAATTCCAAATATTTCCCAAACGGCTGCATATTTCCCAATTTTTCATAGAACCTTTTATGATTGCCTTTGGGAAGTCTACAAAAAATGTTAATGAATTGTTTCTTCAAAATCAATAGTCCAAGAAATATTCGAAAAAAAATCGGAAAATCGATATATCTCCAGAACCAATAAAAAATGAGAAATGATTTTTTTGTCAAAAATACCTCTCAACGAACTCTATCAACCAATCCCAATTTGATTTCTTCGAATTCATTACCACAGCGGGAAAAAAATTAAATCCAAAAAAATTCGTCGGGACTTTGAAAAAAATTTCGACAATTTTGAATAATTCTAAATATTTCCCAAACGGCTGCATATTTCTCAATTTTTCATAGAACCTTTTATGATTGCCTTTGGAAAGTATACAAAAAATGTAAATGAATTGTTTTTTCAAAATCAATAGTTCATGAAATATTTGAAAAAAATGCGGAAAAATCGATATATTATACACATTGATCGTAGTATTCACATTATTGGTGTCCAATTATAGTTTCAAACGGATTCAATAATAAAGACAGACACGCATTGATCGTAGTATTCACATTACTGGTGTCCAATTATAGTTTCAAACGGATTCAATGATAAAGAAAGACACTCATTGATCGTAGTATTCACATTATTGGTGTCCAATTATAGTTTCAAACTGACTCGATGATAAAGACAGACACGCATTGATCGTAGTATTCACATTATTGGTGTCCAATTATAGTATCAAATAGATTCAATTATAAAGACAGTCACGCATTGATCGTAGTATTCACATTATTGGTATCCAATTATAGTTTCTAATCATTTTGACAATGAACCTTTAAAATAAGAACAACGCCTTAAGATCGTAGTATTCAAATAATTGGTAGATACGTGTACACGGAAAGGATATACGTGTACACGGAATGGATATACGTGTACACGGAAAGGATATACGTGTACACGGAAAGGATATACGTGTACACGGGGGGCTAGGATCGTCGCGCGAAGCGCGACAGTTAAGCCGCCGGCAGGCCAAGTGTGGGCGCAAGGCGGATGCTAGCGTAGGCGAATCCCGCGCCCAAACTTGTTATACTACGATCTTTAGAGAAGTAGTATTCTACGGTCTTTCGGACAGAGGGAGCCTAACTTTTTTATTTGGATAGATAGAACTTTGAATCCAACGGGACCTTAATCCTTAATAAAAAATAGAAAAAAATCAAGAAAAAAATAATAATAATAATAATAACTTCGACCTGTAGGGGTGCCTAACTTTTTTATTCGAAAAGATAGAGAGTTGGTTCAAACGGGATAATGATCCTTATCTGACACTATACAAGATGAAAAAACTGAAAAAAATTTAAAAAAATAAAAAAAATTTTTTGTGTGTCGAAAATTTTTAAAACGCTATATTTCCCAAAATATCAAAGATATCGCACGGGACTTTCAGTCATTTTATCAACGCGATGATGGTATTTGTCACGTGATTTTTTTTGGCGATCGGAAAATCCGGAAAAATTTTACGGCGATTTTCCGATTTTTTTTTTCAAGTTCCTACTTTTCTCGATACCGGTTCAAGAATTGATTCGAATCCTTTCAAATTTCTTCTAGATATACTTCAATATGTCTTACAGAAGGCGGTGAGTTTTGAGAATGATCGGAAAATGATGACCGGATTTTCCGGGAAATTTTCCGAAAAATTCCGATATTGTAAAACACAAAAACCAACGAAACCAACAATCGAAACTGAATTGTGAAAAATGATTTTGGTAGAGCACGAATATACCAACAAATCATAGCTCTTCGATATTTTCTCTAAAATGATCGGAAAACTGGGAAAATTTCAAATATATGAAAAAAAACATTTGAATTTCGGATAATACGAAATTACTCGGAAATGGTCGATATTTTTCCGAATCACCTAGACAGCTTTTGACTGCCTTTGGAAAATCTACAATTTTCATTTTTAATTTTTTTCCCAAAGTTAATAGTCCGGGAGATATCTAAAAAAATTGGAAAATCGAAATATTGACCGTACTAATAGAGGTAATGAAAAAAATAAAAGTGCATCGTATCCGCAACACATGCCTCAGTAATACCTCCAAACCGTTTTTTTCCAACTACATAAAAAGATGGGAAAAATACGAAAAAAGTGAAAAAAATATTAAAAATTTTTTACTCCCCCTCCAAAATTGCCCAAAACTCGAAAACCAAACGAGATATCGAAAAATTTTATATAAACAATTTTGTTCCCCTTAAATAGACCTACAAAAAAGTCACGTGAAAATTTTTGCGATACCCTATAAATAAACGAAAAAACAGCTGATTTTCGTGAAAAAATGATTAAAATTATGAAATAGGCCGAGAATATAGAGGGGGGTTTTTTTTTTTATTTGAGTAGATAGAGCCACGGTTCAAAAAAGGAATTGATCCTTGTAAAAAATTAGGGAGAAACCAAAAAAAAAAAAGAAAAATAATAATAATAATAATTTACAGGGGGGGCACTAACTTTTTTATTTTAAGAGATAGAACAATTTTTCATAAGGCAAAAATGTTCCCCATAAAAAAATAAATATAGACATGATAAAATGAAAAATAAAAAAAAATAAAAAAAAAATTGGTATTTTTTTGGGAATTTTCTGTATGTCCGTCGTCTCCAGAAACCACCTTATATTTCCGGAACCGTTGAAGATATCGAGTTGAAATTTTAATCACGTCAATAACAAAAAAACAGTACCTCAAAATTTAATTTTTTTTGCTATCGGAAAACCGGGAAAATTTTTAAGGGGTTTTTCATGGTTTTCGCGAGGAACTCGATAGCGGTCCAGGGATTTATTTTTTTCCTTCTAGATTTTTTGGTAATATGCGCCTATATGCTCTTCCGAAGTGTATAGTTTTTGAGAAGGATCGGAAAATAATTACGGGTTTTCCGGTCGATTTTCCGAAAAAATTTCTTTTTTTTGAGCCTCTATTGTGGTGAAACCAATTAAGGAAACCAAGATATCAAATATGCATTAAATAGAACTTGAACAAACGAACAAATCTCCATATGAACATTTTCCGAAGAAACGACCGGAAAAATGTGAAAATCCCATTTTTCCGAAAATGGAAGTTCTCATTTTTTAAAATATCGAATATTTTGAAAACGGATACAAAATTGAAAATTTCACACGATACCTTTTTTAAGTGTCTTTGGGAAACCTACAAAAAATGTTTTTACATTTTTTCGATAAAATCAATAGTGCAGGAAATATTTGAAAAAAACGGGAAAATTGATATATCTCACAAACTAAGAAAAAACTTGAGAATTTATTTTTTGCAAAAAATACCTTTCAATGAACTCTATCGATCCTCCAAATTTGGTTTTTTCGAATTCAATAACAGAGCGGGGAAAAAATAAAATCCAAAAAAAAGGCTGGACTTAGAAATAATTTTTATAAAAGCATTAGAATCTCAAAAACTAAACAAGATATGGAAAAGTGTGTACAAACAATTTTATTGTACTCTATTAGTACTCCAAAAAGTTACTGATGAAATTTTTTCCTATTCCAAAAATTCAAAAATTTGTCGGGACTTAGAAAAAAATTCGTTTCGTCGATTTTGAATAATTCCAAATATTTCCCAAACGGCTGCATATTTTCAAATTTCCCATAGAACTTTTTATGTTTGCCTTTGGAAAATATACAAAAAATGTAAATGAAGTGTTCCTTCAATATCAATAGTCCAGGAAATATTTGAAAAAAAATCGGAAAAATCAATATATCTCCAGAACCAATAAAGACTGAGAAATAATTTTTTTGTCAAAAATACCTCTCAATGAACTCTATCAACATATCCCAATTTGGTTTCTTCGAATTCGTTACCAGAGCGCAAAAAAAATAAAACCCAAAAAAATTCGTCGGGACTTGGAAAAAAATTTCGACAATTTTGAATAATTCTAAATATTTCCCAAACGGCTGCATATTTCCAAATTTTTCATAGAACCTTTTATGATTGCCTTTGGAAAATATACAAAAAATGTAGATGAATTGTTTCTTCAAAATCAATAGTCCGGGAAATATTTGAAAAAAAACGGAAAAATCGATATATCTCCAGAACCAATAAAGAATGAGAAATATTTTTTTTGTCAAAAATACCTCTCAATGAACTCTATCAACATATCCCAATTTGGTTTCTTCGAATTCGTTACCAGAGCGCGAAAAAAAATAAAACCCAAAAAAATTCGTCGGGACTTAAAAAAAAAAATTCGACAATTTTGAATAATTCTAAATATTTCCCAAACGGCTGCATATTTCTCAATTTTTCATAGAACCTTTTATGATTGCCTTTGGGAAGTCTACAAAAAATGTAAATGAATTGTTTCTTCAAAATCAATAGTCAGAGAAATAATCGAAAAAAAATCGGAAAAGTCGATATATCTCCAGAATCAATAAAAACTGAGAAATGATTTTTTTGTTAAAAATACCTCTCAATGGACTCTATCAACCCATCCCAATTTGGTTTCTTCGAATTCATTACTGCAGCGGGAAAAAAATAAAACCCAAAAAAATTCGTCGAAACTTTGAAAAAAATTTCGTCGATTTTGAATAATTCTAAATATTTCCCAAACGGCTGCATATTTCTCAATTTTTCATAGAACCTTTTATGATTGCCTTTGGGAAGTCTACAAAAAATGTATATGAATTGTTTCTTCAAAATCAATAGTCAGAGAAATAATCGAAAAAAAATCGGAAAAATCGATATATCTCCAGAATCAATAAAAACTGAGAAATGATTTTTTTGTTAAAAATACCTCTCAATGGACTCTATCAACCCATCCCAATTTGGTTTCTTCGAATTCATTACTGCAGCGGGAAAAAAATAAAACCCAAAAAAATTCGTCGAAACTTTGAAAAAAATTTCGTCGATTTTGAATAATTCAAAATATTTCCCAAACGGCTGCATATTTCCCAATTTTTCATAGAACTTTTTATGATTGCCTTTGGGAAGTCTACAAAAAATGTAGATGAATTGTTTCTTCAAAATCAATAGTCCGAGATATATTCGAAAAAAAATCGGAAAAATCGATATATCTCCAGAATCAATAAAAAATGAGAAATGATTTTTTTGTCAAAAATACCTCTCAATGGACTCTATCAACCCATCTCAATTTGGTTTCTTCGAATTCATTACTGCAGCGGGAAAAAAATAAAACCCAAAAATATTCGTCGGGACTTAGAAAAAAATTTCGACAATTTTGAATAATTCCAAATATTTCCCAAACTGCTGCATATTTCCAAATTTTTCATGAAATCTTTTATGATTGCTTTTGGAAAATATACAACAAATATAAATGAATTGTTTTTTCAAAATCAATAGTTCATGAAATATTTGAAAAAAATGCGGAAAAATCGATATATTATACACATTGATCGTAGTATTCACATTATTGGTGTCCAATTATAGTTTCAAACGGATTCAATGATAAAAACAGACACGCATTGATCGTAGTATTCACATTATTGGTGTCCAATTATAGTTTCAAACGGATTCAATGATAAAGAAAGACACTCATTGATCGTAGTATTCACATTATTGGTGTCCAATTATAGTTTCAAACTGACCCAACGATAAAGACAGACACGCATTGCTCGTAGTATTCACATTATTGGTGTCCAATTATAGTTTCAAACGGACTCAATGATGAAGACAGACAAGCATTGATCGTAGTATTCACATTATTGGTGTCCAATTATAGTTTCAAACGGATTCAATGATAAAGACAGACACACATTGATCGTAGTATTCACATTATTGGTGTCCAATTATAGTATCAAATGGATTCAATGATAAAGACAGACACGCATTGATCGTAGTATTCACATTATTGGTGTCCAATTATAGTTTTTAATCATTTTGACAATGAACGTTTGAAATAAGAACAACGCCTTAAGATCGTAGTATTCAAATAATTGGTATATATGTGTACACGGAAAGGATATACGTGTACACGGAAAGGATATACGTGTACACGGGGGGCTAGGATCGTCGCGCGAAGCGCGACAGTTAAGCCGCCGGCAGGCCAAGTGTGGGCGCAAGGCGGATGCTAGCGTAGGCGAATCCCGCGCCCATACTTGTTATACTACGATCTTTAGAGAAGTAGTATTCTGCGGTCTTTCGGACAGAGGGAGCCTAACTTTTTTATTTGGACAGATAGAACTTTGAATCCAACGGGACCTTGATCCTTAATAAAAAATAAAAAAAAATCGAAAAAATAATAATAATAATAATAATAACTTCGACCTGTAGGGGTGCCTAACTTTTTTATTCGAAAAGATAGAGAGATGGTTCAAACGGGTTAATGATCCTTATTTGACACTATAAAAGATGAAAAAACTGAAAAAAATTTAAAAAAATAAAAAAAAATTTTTGTCCCTCGAAAATTTTTAAAAGGCTATATTTCCCAAACTATCAAAGATATCGCTTGGGACTTTCAGTCATTTTATCAACTCGATGACGGTATTTGTCACGTGACTTTTTTTGGCTATCGGAAAATCCGGAAAAATTTTACGGTGATTTTCCGATTTTTTTTTTCAATTTCCTACTTTTCTCGATGCCGGTTCAAGAATTGATTCGAATCCTTTCAAATTTCTTCTAGATATACTTCAATATGTCTTACAGAAGGCTGTTAGTTTTGAGAATGATCGGAAAATGATAACCGGGTTTTCCGGGAAATTTTCCGAAAAATTCCGATATTGTAAAACACAAATGACAACGAAACCAACAATCGAAACTGAATTGTGAAAAATGTTTTTGGCAGTGCACGAATATACCAACAAATCACATCTTCGATATTTTTTCTAAGATGATCGGAAAACTGGGAAAATTTCAAATATATGAAAAAAAACATTTGAATTTCGGATAATACGAAATTACTCGGAAATGGTCGATATTTTTCCGAATCACCGAGACAGCTTTTGACTGCCTTTGGAAAATCTACAATTTTGTTTTTTAATTTTTTTCCCAAAATTAATAGTCCGGGAGATATCTGAAAAAATTGGAAAATCGAAATATTGACCGTACTAATAGAGGTAATGAAAAAAATAAAAGTGCATCGTATCCGCAACACATGCCTCAGTAATACCTCCAAACAGTTTTTCTCCGACTACATAAAAAGATGGGAAAAATACGAAACAAATGAAAAAAAAAATAAAAAATCTGTACTTCCCCTCCCAAATTGCCCAAAACTCGAAAACCAAACGAGATATCGAAAAATTTTATATAAACAATTTTGTTCCCCTTGAATAGACCTACAAAAAAGTCACGTAAAAATTTTTGCGATACCCTATAAATAAACGAAAAAACAGCTGATTTTCGTGAAAAAATGATTGAAACTATGAAACAGGCCGAGAACATAGAGGGGGGCTATTTTTTTTATTTGAGTAGATAGAGCCACGGTTCAAAAAAGAAATTGATCCTTGTAAAAAATTAGGAAGAATCCAAGAAAAAAAACAAAAAAAAATAATAATAATAATAATAATTGTGACACTCACTTTTTTATTTGAAGAGATAGAATCATTTTTCATAAAGGGAAAATGTGGCCCATTGAAAAATGAATATGAAAATGAAAAAACGAAAAATTAAAAAAAATAAATTTTTTGTATGTCCGCCATTTTGTCTGTCGTCTTTAGAAAACACCTTATATTTTCGAAACCGTTAGAGATATCGAGTTGAAATTTTAATCACGTAAATAATCAAAAAAATGTATCTCAAAATTTATTTTTTTTTGCGATCGGAAAACCCGGAAAATTTTAACGGCCATTTTTGTGTTTTTCCTAGTTTCCTCGATACAGGTCCAGGGTTTCGTTTTTTCAAATTCATATTTCTTTAAGAAGTACGACCAAATGTCCTACAGTGGTGTATAGTTTTTGAGAAGGATCGGAAAATGAAAACGGGTTTTCCGGACGATTTTCCGAAAAGTAAAAAACATGAAAAAAAAACGTACCGATGATCGAAATTGAATTTTGAACAATGCAGTGGATAGAGCTTGGAAATACAAAAAAATCATACCTCCTCAACACTTTTAAGAAAATGTCCGGAAAACTGAGAAAAATTGAAAAATATGAAAAAAAAAATTGTAATTTTTAAAAATACGAAATATCTCGGAAACTGCTAATATTTTTTCAATTTACCACGATGCCTTTTTTGACCGCCTTCAAAAAATCTATAAAATATGTAGATGAATAATTCCCCTATTTTCAATAGTACAGGAAATATTTGAAAAAAACGGGAAAATCGATATATCTCCCGAATTAAGAAAAAACTTGGAAATTAATTTTTTGCAGAAGATACCTCTCAATGAACTCTATCGATCGTCTAAATTTGGTTTTTTCGAATTCAATAACAGAGCGGGAAAAAAATAAAATCCAAAAAAAAGGCTGGACTTAGAAATTTTTTTTATAAAAGCACCAAAATCTCAAAAACTAAACAAGATATGGAAAAGTGTATGCATACAATTTTATTGTACTCCATTAGTGCTACAAAAAGTTTCGAATGAATTTTTTTCCTATTTCAAAAATAAAAAAATTCGTCGGGACTTGGAAAAAATTTCGACAATTTTGAATAATTTCAAATATTTCCCAAACGGCTGCATATTTCCAAATTTTTCATAGAACCTTTTATGATTGTTTTTGAAAAGTCTACAAAAAATGTAAATGAATTGTTTCTTCAAAATCAATAGTCCAAGAAATATTCGAAAAAAAATCGGAAAAATCGATATATCTCCAGAATCAATGAAAACTGAGAAATGATTTTTTTGTTAAAAATACCTTTCAATGGACTCTATCAACCCATCCCAATTTGGTTTCTTCGAATTCATTACTGCAGCGAGAAAAAAATAAAACCCAAAAAAATTCGTCGGGACTTGGAAAAAAATTTCGTCGATTTTGAAAAATTCCAAATATTTCCCAAACGGCTGCATATTTCCCAATTTTTCATAGAACCTTTTATGATTGTCTTCGGAAAGTCTACAAAAAATGTAAATGAATTGTTTCTTCAAAATCAATAGTCCAAGAAATATTCGAAAAAAAATTGGAAAAATCGATATATCTCCAGAACCAATAAAAAATGAGAAATGATTTTTTTGTCAAAAATACCTCTCAATGAACTCTATCAACATATACCAGTTTGGTTTCTTCGAATTCATTACCAGAGCAGAAAAAAAATAAAATCCAAAAAAATTCGTCGGGACTTGGAAAAAAATTTCTTCGATTTTGAATAATTCCAAATATTTCCCAAACGGCTGCATATTTCCCAATTTTTCATAGAACCTTTTATGATTGCCTTTGGGAAGTCTACAAAAAATGTTGATGAATTGTTTCTTCAAAATCAATAGTCCAAGAAATATTCGAAAAAAAATCGGAAAAATCGATATATCTCCAGAACCAATAAAAAATGAGAAATGATTTTTTTGTCAAAAATACCTCTCAACGAACTCTATCAACCAATCCCAATTTGATTTCTTCGAATTCATTACCACAGCGGGAAAAAAATTAAATCCAAAAAATTCGTCGGGACTTAGAAAAAAATTTCGACAATTTTGAATAATTCTAAATATTTCCCAAACGGCTGCATATTTCTCAATTTTTCATAGAACCTTTTATGATTGCCTTTGGAAAGTATACAAAAAATGTAGATGAATTGTTTCTTCAAAATCAATAGTCCGGGATATATTTGAAAAAAAATCGGTAAAATCGATATATCTCCAGAATCAATAAAAACTGAGAAATGATTTTTTTGTTAAAAATATCTCTCAATGGACTCTATCAACCCATCCCAATTTGGTTTCTTCGAATTCATTACTGCAGCGGGAAAAAAATAAAACCCAAAAATTTTCGTCGGGACTTAAAAAAAAATTTCTTCGATTTTGAATAATTCCAAATATTTCCTAAACGGCTGCATATTTCCAAATTTTTCATAGAACCTTTTATGATTGCCTTTGGGAAGTATACAAAAAATGTAGATGAATTGTTTCTTCAAAATCAATAGTCCAAAAAATATTCGAAAAAAAATTGGAAAAATCGATATATCTCCAGAACCAATAAAAAATGAGAAATGATTTTTTTGTCAAAAATACCTCTCAATGAACTCTATCAACATATCCCAGTTTGGTTTCTTCGAATTCATTACCAGAGCAGAAAAAAAATAAAATCCAAAAAAATTCGTCGGGACTTAGAAAAAAATTTCTTCGATTTTGAATAATTCCAAATATTTCCCAAACGGCTGCATATTTCCCAATTTTTCATAGAACCTTTTATGATTGCCTTTGGGAAGTCTACAAAAAATGTTAATGAATTGTTTCTTCAAAATCAATAGTCCAAGAAATATTCGAAAAAAAATCGGAAAATCGATATATCTCCAGAACCAATAAAAAATGAGAAATGATTTTTTTGTCAAAAATACCTCTCAACGAACTCTATCAACCAATCCCAATTTGATTTCTTCGAATTCATTACCACAGCGGGAAAAAAATTAAATCCAAAAAAATTCGTCGGGACTTTGAAAAAAATTTCGACAATTTTGAATAATTCTAAATATTTCCCAAACGGCTGCATATTTCTCAATTTTTCATAGAACCTTTTATGATTGCCTTTGGAAAGTATACAAAAAATGTAAATGAATTGTTTTTTCAAAATCAATAGTTCATGAAATATTTGAAAAAAATGCGGAAAAATCGATATATTATACACATTGATCGTAGTACCTATTCACATTATTGGTGTCCAATTATAGTTTCAAACGGATTCAATAATAAAGACAGACACGCATTGATCGTAGTATTCACATTACTGGTGTCCAATTATAGTTTCAAACGGATTCAATGATAAAGAAAGACACTCATTGATCGTAGTATTCACATTATTGGTGTCCAATTATAGTTTCAAACTGACTCGATGATAAAGACAGACACGCATTGATCGTAGTATTCACATTATTGGTGTCCAATTATAGTATCAAATAGATTCAATTATAAAGACAGTCACGCATTGATCGTAGTATTCACATTATTGGTATCCAATTATAGTTTCTAATCATTTTGACAATGAACCTTTAAAATAAGAACAACGCCTTAAGATCGTAGTATTCAAATAATTGGTAGATACGTGTACACGGAAAGGATATACGTGTACACGGAATGGATATACGTGTACACGGAAAGGATATACGTGTACACGGAAAGGATATACGTGTACACGGGGGGCTAGGATCGTCGCGCGAAGCGCGACAGTTAAGCCGCCGGCAGGCCAAGTGTGGGCGCAAGGCGGATGCTAGCGTAGGCGAATCCCGCGCCCAAACTTGTTATACTACGATCTTTAGAGAAGTAGTATTCTACGGTCTTTCGGACAGAGGGAGCCTAACTTTTTTATTTGGATAGATAGAACTTTGAATCCAACGGGACCTTAATCCTTAATAAAAAATAGAAAAAAATCAAGAGAAAAATAATAATAATAATAATAACTTCGACCTGTAGGGGTGCCTAACTTTTTTATTCGAAAAGATAGAGAGTTGGTTCAAACGGGATAATGATCCTTATCTGACACTATACAAGATGAAAAAACTGAAAAAAATTTAAAAAAATTAAAAAAATTTTTTGTGTGTCGAAAATTTTTAAAACGCTATATTTCCCAAAATATCAAAGATATCGCACGGGACTTTCAGTCATTTTATCAACGCGATGATGGTATTTGTCACGTGTTTTTTTTTGGCGATCGGAAAATCCGGAAAAATTTTACGGCGATTTTCCGATTTTTTTTTTCAAGTTCCTACTTTTCTCGATACCGGTTCAAGAATTGATTCGAATCCTTTCAAATTTCTTCTAGATACACTTCAATATGTCTTACAGAAGGCGGTGAGTTTTGAGAATGATCGGAAAATGATGACCGGATTTTCCGGGAAATTTTCCGAAAAATTCCGATATTGTAAAACACAAAAACCAACGAAACCAACAATCGAAACTGAATTGTGAAAAATGATTTTGGTAGAGCACGAATATACCAACAAATCATAGCTCTTCGATATTTTCTCTAAAATGATCGGAAAACTGGGAAAATTTCAAATATATGAAAAAAAACATTTGAATTTCGGATAATACGAAATTACTCGGAAATGGTCGATATTTTTCCGAATCACCTAGACAGCTTTTGACTGCCTTTGGAAAATCTACAATTTTCATTTTTAATTTTTTTCCCAAAGTTAATAGTCCGGGAGATATCTAAAAAAATTGGAAAATCGAAATATTGACCGTACTAATAGAGGTAATGAAAAAAATAAAAATGCATCGTATCCGCAACACATGCCTCAGTAATACCTCCAAACCGTTTTTTTCCAACTACATAAAAAGATGGAAAAAATACGAAAAAAGTGAAAAAAATATTAAAAATTTTTTACTCCCCCTCCAAAATTGCCCAAAACTCGAAAACAAAACGAGATATCGAAAAATTTTATATAAACAATTTTGTTCCCCTTGAATAGACCTACAAAAAAGTCACCCGAAAATTTTTGCGATACCCTATAAATAAACGAAAAAACAGCTGATTTTCGTGAAAAAATGATTAAAATTATGAAATAGGCCGAGAATATAGAGGGGGGCTATTTTTTTTATTTGAGTAGATAGAGCCACGGTTCAAAAAAGGAATTGATCCTTGTAAAAAATTAGGAAGAAACCAAAAAAAAAAAAGAAAAATAATAATAATAATAATTTACAGGGGGGGCACTAACTTTTTTATTTTAAGAGATAGAACAATTTTTCATAAGGCAAAAATGTTCCCCATAAAAAAATAAATATAGTCATGATAAAATTAAAAATTAAAAAAAATAAAAAAAAAATTGGTATTTTTTTGGGAATTTTCTGTATGTCCGTCGTCTCCAGAAACCACCTTATATCTCCGGAACCGTTGAAGATATCGAGTTGAAATTTTAATCACGTCAATAACAAAAAAACAGTACCTCAAAATTTAATTTTTTTTGCTATCGGAAAACCCGGAAAATTTTTAAGGGGTTTTTCATGGTTTTCGCGAGGAACTCGATAGCGGTCCAGGGATTTATTTTTTTCCTTCTAGATTTTTTGGTAATATGCGCCTATATGCTCTTCCGAGGTGTATAGTTTTTGAGAAGGATCGGAAAATAATAACGGGTTTTCCGGTCGATTTTCCGAAAAAATTTCTTTTTTTTGAGCCTCTATTGTGGTGAAACCGATTAAGGAAACCAAGATATCAAATATGCATTAAATAGAACTTGAACAAACGAACAAATCTCCATATGAACATTTTCCGAAGAAACGACCGGAAAAATGTGAAAATCCCATTTTTCCGAAAATGGAAGTTCTCATTTTTTAAAATATCGAATATTTTGAAAACGGATACAAAATTGAAAATTTCACACGATACCTTTTTTAAGTGTCTTTGGGAAACCTACAAAAAATGTTATTACATTTTTTCGATAAAATCAATAGTGCAGGAAATATTTGAAAAAAACGGGACAATTGATATATCTCACAAACTAAGAAAAAACTTGAGAATTTATTTTTTGCAAAAAATACCCTTCAATGAACTCTATCGATCCTCCAAATTTGGTTTTTTCGAATTCAATAACAGAGCGGGGAAAAAATAAAATCCAAAAAAAAGGCTGGACTTAGAAATAATTTTTATAAAAGCATTAGAATCTCAAAAACTAAACAAGATATGGAAAAGTGTGTACAAACAATTTTATTGTACTCTATTAGTACTCCAAAAAGTTATTGATGAAATTTTTTCCTATTCCAAAAATTCAAAAACTTGTCGGGACTTAGAAAAAATTTCGTTTCGTCGATTTTGAATAATTCCAAATATTTCCCAAACGGCTGCATATTTTCAAATTTCCCATAGAACTTTTTATGTTTGCCTTTGGAAAATATACAAAAAATGTAAATGAAGTGTTCCTTCAATATCAATAGTCCAGGAAATATTTGAAAAAAAATCGGAAAAATCAATATATCTCCAGAACCAATAAAGACTGAGAAATAATTTTTTTGTCAAAAATACCTCTCAATGAACTCTATCAACATATCCCAATTTGGTTTCTTCGAATTCGTTACCAGAGCGCGAAAAAAATAAAACCCAAAAAAATTCGTCGGGACTTATACAAAAATTTCGACAATTTTGAATAATTCTAAATATTTCCCAAACGGCTGCATATTTTCAAATTTTTCATAGAACCTTTTATGATTGCCTTTGAAAAATATTCAAAAAATGTAGATGAATTGTTTCTTCAATATCAATAGTCCAGGAAATATTTGAAAAAAAATCGGAAAAATCAATATATCTCCAGAACCAATAAAGACTGAGAAATAATTTTTTTGTCAAAAATACCTCTCAATGAACTCTATCAACATATCCCAATTTGGTTTCTTCGAATTCGTTACCAGAGCAGAAAAAAAATAAAACCCAAAAAAATTCGTCGGAACTTAGAAAAAAATTTCGACAATTTTGAATAATTCTAAATATTTCCCAAACGGCTGCATATTTCCTAATTTTTCATAGAACCTTTTATGATTGCCTTTGGAAAGTCTACAAAAAATGTAAATGAATTGTTTTTTCAAAATCAATAGTTCATGAAATATTTGAAAAAAATGCGGAAAAGTCGATATATTATACACATTGATCGTAGTATTCACATTATTGGTGTCCAATTATAGTTTCAAACGGATTGAATAATAAAGACAGACACGCATTGATCGTAGTATTCACATTATTGGTGTCCAATTATAGTTTTAAACTGACTCAATGATAAAGACAGGCACGCATTGATCGTAGTATTCACATTATTGGTATCCAATTATAGTTTCAAACTGACTAGATGATAAAGACAGACACGCATTGATCGTAGTATTCACATTATTGGTGTCCAATTATAGTTTCAAACGGACTCAATGATGAAGACAGACAAGCATTGATCGTAGTATTCACATTATTGGTGTACAATTATAGTTTTTAATCATTTTGACAATGAACATTTAAAATAAGAACAACGCCTTAAGATCGTAGTATTCAAATAATTGGTGACCAATTATAGTTTAAACCATTTTCAACAACTTCTAGGGTATGTACGTGTACACGGAAAGAATATACGTGTACACGGAAAGGATATACGTGTACACGGAAATGATATACGTGTACACGGAAAGGATATACGTGTACACGGGGGGCTAGGATCGTCGCGCGAAGCGCGACAGTTAAGCCGCCGGCAGGCCAAGTGTGGGCGCAAGGCGGATGCTAGCGTAGGCGAATCCCGCGCCCAAACTTGTTTATTTTCAAATTGAAATTAAAAAAAAAAAATTAACCTCGGTGGGTTTTGAACTCTCGACCTCAGAGTTGCAAGCCAGGTGCACTTTAACATTACGCCACGGGACCATATATAAATTGGAGTGACAACTGGTGTAATGAACATTTTCTAAAATTTTATTTGAAAATTGACAAATAAATAATGACAGATGGTACTAACCAATATAAAATGTATAAGATCAATGTATGTTGGGTTGCATATAATCAAATCGTTGATTAATAGAAAATCATTCATTAACAGGGGTCATTAATCAATGATTTTGAGTGCGTTAAAATGCATCATAAATGAACGGTCGACGGAAAAGACATATAAATCAACTGCCTTGAATTATATTAAGAACAATTCAATAATAAAATGAGTGCCCAACAAAGTCGTATAGTTTGCAAAGTTCACAAGTACTCAATAAACAATATTTTTCATTTGGAAATGTTTCCTACGCGGTTTTTATATCAATCGGATGTGATGTTGTATCCAAGGTTATTTCACGTTGATAAACTTGAAAGAATATTTTATTCCCAGAATTATTTTCACAGCCTTGCCAATAATGTCTCTTGAAATATTCTCAAAATGTAGTTGTAGTGATTTTCCGTAGATAATAATGTCTAACGAAATAATTTCACAGAAATTTGATGAAAAACAAGTTTTAATCAACTACGACAGGAATTTTATGCACATTTTTGATACATTGTTAAATAGAACAAATCATTTGCGTCCCCGAAAACAAATTATAACATAGAATAAGTTATATATTTTGCGAGGTATTGGGTCATTTGCAACAACATTTTTGAGGATTTGTCGTACACAACCCCCATAAAATGATTCATGACATAATAATAACGTATACAAGGAGGTTTAAAATACCACCTCAAAGAAAAATCATATATTGCATGTTTCTGAAATGAAACGTTACAAAAAAAGTAATATACCTAAGGTGTTTAAAAATATGCCATTAAACATAAAAAATTCAGTCACATATTTTCAGTAATTTTTTACGTTACTACGCTGACAAAATGAGGGATTTTTCGCATTAAATCAAAAAAAATATTCGAAACGGTATACTGATGTTGGAAAATGGTATTCGAAACGTTTTTCAGCTGTAATAATAGTAGGAGGTTTAAACGGATTCTAATAATGAGGAGGGAGGAAAAGCGGTCTAACCTACCTTGGAGAGTTATTAGAATTCCGGGGTCTAACCTAACTTGAGGGAAGTGATTTGGGGCCTAACCTAACCTAACCTAACATAACCAAACCTAACCTAACCTTACCTAACCTAACCTAACCTGACTGAAATAATTGGAGTTATTACTTGAGCAAAGTGATTTATGTTCTTACCTAACCTAACCTAACCTAACCTAACCTAACCTAACCTAACGCAACCTAACCTAACCCAACATGACCGAAATAATTGGAGTTATTAGAATTCCAGGGTCTAACCTAACTTGAGCAAAGTGATTTATGTTCTTACCTAACCTAACCTAACCTAACCTAACCTAACCTAACCTAACGCAACCTAACAACATGACCGAAATAATTGGAGTTATTAGAATTCCAGGGTCTAACCTAACTTGAGCAAAGTGATTTATGTTCTAACCTAACCTAACCGAAATAATTGGAGTTATTAGAATTCCAGGGTCTAACCTAACTTGAGCAAAGTGATTTATGTTCTTACCTAACCTAACCTAACCTAACCTAACCCAACCTAACCTAACCCAACATGACCGAAATAATTGGAGTTATTAGAATTCCAGGGTCTAACCTAACTTGAGCAAAGTGATTTATGTTCTTACCTAACCTAACCTAACCTAACCTAACCTAACCTAACGCAACCTAACCTAACCCAACATGACCGAAATGATTGGAGTTATTAGAATTCCAGGGTCTAACCTAACTTGAGCAAAGTGATTTATGTTCTAACCTAACCTAACCGAAATAATTGGAGTTATTAGAATTCCAGGGTCTAACGTAACTTGAGCAAAGTGATTCAGGGCGTAACCTAACCTAACCTAACCTGACCTGACTGAAATAATTGGAGTTATTAGAATTCCGGGATCTAACCTAACCTGAGGAGAGTGATTTATGTTCTTACCTAACCCAACCTAACCTGACAGAAGTAATTTGAGACCTCTAACCTAAACTCATATGAGGGAAATAATCTGAGACCTAACCTGAGGAGCGATTACAAATCAGTCTAAGCTAATCTTATGAAGTTATTTGATGCCTGACCCAACCTATATTTGTTGATGGATACCTCATTTCAAATAATATACGATTCAAAATTTTATCTATTTCAGATGTAAAATTTATTTTAATTTCGTATTTTTTTTTTAATATACTTTGAGTCAAAGGTTGGAGCAAAGGTTGGTGTAAAGGTTGATGCAGTTTCAATGCATTTTAAATGGGAAATAGATTTTTTCTCTGATCGTTTTTTATTTCATTTTAAAATTTTTTTTGCACTATACTTTGGGTCAAAGGTTGAGTTATGGGTTTATGCATAGGTTGAAAAAATATCAGCTAACTTTGATCAAAATCGTATATAGATTTTTTACAATATCGATAATTACTAGGTTGTTGTTGTATACTTGCACTATATGATGGTGAACAAACTCATACTTACCATTATTCAGTGTAACAAATCAGTGGTCTAAGCTAACCTTATGAAGTTATTCAATGTCTGGGGAAGTGATTAGACTCCAACCATTTTTTCATTTTTTAATTGAAACATAGTTTATGTATCTCATTTAAATGTCTACCACCATACAGAGAAGACGTAACAACGATCGCTCGAATAAGCAAGGTCGTGGGTTTGTGAATACTCTCATAAATAAACTACCGTTCGAATTACATATTCCTGGATACAATTATTGTGGTCCCGGTACAAAATTGAAAGAAAGGTTGTCTCGCAACGATCAGGGGATCAATCAATTGGATAATTCGTGGAAAACACATGACTTGCAATATTTGAAGTATCCTGACAATATTGCAGCTAGGCATAAGGCAGACAAACAACTCGAATACGCTGCTTGGGACAGAGTCCAATCGAAGGACGCAAGTATTGGCGAAAAAGCAGCTGCCCTACTTGTAACCAACATAATGAAAGGGAAAAGACATTTTGGGATGGGTTGTGGAGTGAACATCAACAAAAAGAAGACAAAAGCAAAACGAACAAAAAGAAAACAACAAAATAGTGGGAAAAAGGTGGCTTTTGGGTCAGGTATAGTTCGAAAAGTAAAGAATGTATTACAAAAGGCTGGTGGTGATAAATTTATAGCAGGTAGTATGGAGAAAGCCAGTCGAGTGGCATTGCAAGCAGCTCGTAAATATCTTAAAGCTGCGGGAGGAAAGAAGAAAATCCGTACACCGCGGATCATACCTATTCCGAAAGTGGGCGGGATTTTACCGCTAATACCAATATTCGCAGGATTGTCGGCATTGGGTACTTTAGCAGGAGCAGCTGCTGGTGTGACGAAAGCTATTAATTCAGCGAAGGCTAGTAGAGAAAGTCTCAAGGAAGCGAATTACCATAATAGAAAGATGGAAGCGATTGCATTAGGAAAAAAAGGAAGTGGTATATTCTTGAAACCATATCGCAAAGGGCTCGGTCTTTATCTGAAACCACAACCTTCAAAAAACTGATTGACGCCCTACCTCTTAAACCTCTCACTGACATCGAGTTGGCTTATTATGCCAAACAGTTGAAAATTCCGAATTTTAGAGGTGTATTCATGCGAGACAATTTACCCACATCAGAACCATGTCACAAAATTGAAAGAGCCATCATCAATTTGGATGGAATTAGTGGTCGAGGAACGCATTGGGTGGCATATAAGAAAAATGGAGGGATTGTTGAATATTTTGACAGTTTCGGAGATTTACCACCACCACTTGAGCTAGTTCACTACTTTCGAAAAAAATCATACACTCCCATTAAAATTGTGTATAATTACGAAAGACGACAGAAATTCAATACAGTTGTGTGTGGGCATTTATGCTTGAAGTTTTTATCGTAACCATCTACAAAAACTTGAAAAAATGGAATTCACACCTAAGATGGATCGGGAGGTTATCAAGCGAATGGGGCACTCTCTCATTGCATATTCAAGATTACGTAGCCTATCGAAAATGAGCAAAAGACAACTTGAAGATATGCCCAAGGAAGTAATAATCTCTTGTGCAGCTCATGAGATTGCTTTGGTTTGGGAAAAGCTCCCCAAACATCTTCGAGATGATGTTGATATGTTGAAATATAAATATTTTCATGAAAATAATTTGGATGATGGTGTGTTGAGAAGTGATACAATATCAGTTGATGATGGACCACGAAAATTATTCTGTTGTTACTGCAGCATTGAAGATTGTAATATTGGTGCCAATAAAAATGAGATGGCAAGTCACAATTCACCGCCTAAAAAACGTAAATTATATCATACATGTTGTCTACCAATAAATTGATGTGATGCCATCGGAAAGTTATCAGTTATGTCACGAAAGTTCGAGCTACAGCTTGTGGGGAGCAGTGTATTGAGTGCAAACTTTTATCCACCCATTGAATTGGATAGAAACAATCGTTATGGATTAGGACTTTTAGGATTCTACGGTTGTAACACCATTCACAATGTTACAGAAAAAAATAATGTAATCGGTTTTGAGATTCCTGCAGATGATACTCATGGAAAGAGGTTCTTTGCTGTAAAAGTACCTTGCGGGGCATATGAGATTGAGGAAATAAATAATTTTCTACAACAAAAAATTGTATCTGACTTATTTCCAAATGAAAAACTTGATATTGCAACATTGGACGATATATTTTATCTTCGTGCAAACAATAATATATTCAAGTGCATATTAAAATCCAAATATTTTGTGGATTTGAGAGATGACAATTCAATAGCTCCACTGTTAGGATTCAAAAAACAGCTGCTTAACAACAATAGAATACATCAATCCACATTTCCTGTTAATATCGTTCCTGTGAGACTCATCCGATTGGAATGCAATATAATTTCGGGGTCCTACATAAATAGTGAAGAGAATCACATTCTGTTTTCTTTTGATCTAGATGTTGAACCTGGTTATAATCTCACAAAAGAACCTCACAACATTATTTATATGCCAGTCAGCCCGGAAGGACGTCAGTCTATAGATAACATTACTGTGCGCATATTGGATCACAAGAATAATTTGATTGATTTTGGAAGTGAAGAACCGATAGTAATCATATTGGAATTGAAAAAGTTGAGTTAACGAATGTGATGGGTTTTTGTTACAATAAGCAGAAGCAGCACGTAATTTTGGACAACCAATCCACTTCAGAGGGCATTCATAAAAAGGAGACATTTTTTAAAAAGAAGATCAGTCCACTTGTGGATACTAAGCAGCAAAGACATACATTGTCTGCAAAAGATCTCAAGTTCTTGAAATCAATCGGTCTCAGAATACGAAAATAAAAAAATGGTTCTAGAAGCAAATAGTGAAAGATTGGATATTTTTGATGAACCAGTGATTGATCGTTCACTCATAAGTTTACATGAGCATACTTATAAACCTTATGGATCACCTCTATTTAAAAACTCTGATGAAATCCGAATTGCCATCAATAACCAAGATGTGATTCTCAATATTGCAGACAGTTTCATATATATTGAAGGAAAATTCACACCAAACGAACCAAATAAAAAATGTTATCTATCTAATAACACTTTGGCATTTCTCTTTGATGAAATTCGTTACGAAATGGGTGGGGAGCAAGTTGCCGTTGTCAGAAAACCAGGTATAACTTCTACCATGAAAAATATGATTTTATTTGGACAATCGTTAGCCCACTCACTTCTCACCACTGGATGGGGACTTTCTGATACGAAACAACATATTTTTGATGCAGACAGTAATATATTCAATGGAAAATTACCACTTAAGAATTTGATGGGTTTTGCTGAAGACTACAGAAAAGGTATTCTAAACGCAAAACAAGAACTCATATTGATAATAGCTCGCTCATTCAAAAATTCATATATTGGAGAAGTTGATGCGTCTTTGGAAATCACAAAGATTGAGTGGAAAATAAAACACATTGTACCAGATGATAAGCAGAAGCTCAGATTGTATACAAAAATCAATAAGAGCGGTCTGAATTCAAGAATAAAGATGGTTTATCGTATGTGGGATCTCTATGAATTACCCTCTTTACGTGATACATCTTCGGATATATGGGCACTCAAAACCACCAATGCTTTGGAGACACCCCGTTTCATTATAATTGGTTTTCAAAATACAAGCGTTTCCGAGAACAGGACAATGGATTCAACAACATTCATAAATGCTAATATAAACAATATTCGGGTTTATTTGAACTCTGAAGTGTATCCATACGAGCGTTGGAATTTGAATTTTGATACAAAACTTTATTCATCAGCTTACTATGCATATGAAAATTTCCAACGCAGTTACTATGACAGAGATATCAGCGAACCACTCATGGACATTAGGCAGTTTCAGGAGAACCCATTATTTATCATTGATTGCTCACATCAACCAACTGCCACCAAATCATCCACGATAGATATCAAGTTGGAGTTTGAAACAAGAAAAGTTAAATTTCCACTTAATACTAGAGTATATGCTTTAATTCTACATGATGCTATTATAGCATACAATGCATTGGATGGGTCTGTACGTAATTCATATTGATAAAAAATTATTCTTTTGTACTGTGAATGATTGAATTTTTATAGACAAATGAAATGAATAAACACAATTTTATAGAAATAACTCTGTTTTATTTTTAAAATTATACATCTGTAATATATCCCTCATCTTCATAATTATCATCAACACCATTATTATCGAAAAGTTGATACTTATTAATAATATCAACAGGTACATGTCTTTTAATGTTGTGAAGAAAACGCTTCAAGTCACACTCAACCATCTTTTCACAGAAATCATGTAAATCCAAGAGTCCATCGATAAATTCATCACAAAGTGTTGTACCAGCATTATACCTTTCTTGATCTTGCTCACATCTCCTAACTTCATCTTCATTAAAGCAAATACTGAGGTCATAGTTTATTGAATGACCAGCATCCCAACTCAAATCACTCAAATAACACCGCAGTCTCTCAACAGCTGTGTTCAAGTTGGTGGCTTCAGGCCAATGTTCACTAGAATAGATCATCCACATATTCAATCTGAAACAAAGAAAATAGGAATTTGTAAATATATAAATATCAGTTATCACGTTGAATATACTCACATCAAAAAAGATTAAACGTTCAGGACAAATATATAATGTGAGTGATTTTTTTCTATAGAAATAAGTATATTTTACATTAAATAACTTTTACCACCCTTCCCAATGTATAAAGTAAAATAAAAAATATTAGATTAAATTGAATTTATTCAATCAAGTTGAATTTCACCAGAGTACGAGCTTTCAAACCCGCTAGAGCTTGTTCACCCTGGCCCAAATATGTTATGGTATACTTGCCACCCACAGAATTTATGCAAGTAACATCATCATCAGTGAATTGATCAGCAATGTATTTTGGTAACCAAGATCTGAATAATTCATTTTCATTTTCATCATTTAACGTTAACAAAATTGATCTCCCGAATCGAGTAGCACAAATCTTCATATCATGTATATGGAAAGCTTTATAAATCGGAAATGATGAAATCACCCTGAACTCAAAATTTTTTACTCTCGTGTTAATCATATGATTAATTTTCTCCAAGTCTACTTTAGGAAGAGATGGCATGTTAAAATTCATGAAAATATAGCTCAAATCTAACAGAAAAAAAATCACTCACCTAGCTGTTCGATCTTGTAATATATTTGAACTTGTCACAGGGCAGCACGAAAGTATTTAAGAATCTATTGTTACATTTGTTTTATACACCATAAACGTAATTGTTTTCAAATCGTCTAATCAGTTGTAATGAGGTCTAATGTGTTTAGGTGATTTCACTTAGAAATTTACGTAATGTGATTTCAATTAGCTTATCTTTATTCATTTTATGGAATGTGACTAATGATTTTTAAATAGTCTATCTTCAAACGTCACAAAATTTTTCCTCGGGTATGATATTACATTTTAATGAGACCTCGGAAATTTGTTGTGAAAAAATTATAAGGCATGGAGTAGTATGAATGTTGAGTTTTTTTTTTATTTCAATAAAGAGTGAAATAATAATAAAACTATATTTATTTTCATTCAGGAAGAATGTCATTCAGTCATTTGTACAAAATATCAGAGATTCGTAGGCTGCAGTTGAAGGTATACATCCTTTGAAGTGATGTTGGTAAAAGTGTAGGGTGTTTTGGTTTTTGAATGTAGGAACCACCTATGATGATTCATCACAATCTTCCAAATTCACAATGTGTTGGTCCATATACATAATTGTTGAAATTTTATATAAAATTCTTTCTATCATTTTGTTTTTTGCCATTAACACCAAACAGAAAAAAAGTTGATGAAATTTACTGATATGCAATTATTTGAAATCCAGTTTTTATTACAAACCTAAAGAGGTAGATAATTCTAAGGTATTCATTTCTATAGAATAAAATGAAATCTTTATGGGGAATTCGGTACAGTATTGGGAGGAACTATTAAATAATACCGGACCCATTAAATTATTTCTGAAATTTATTAAAAATTCTTGGAAATTTCACATCAATCTGTACTAATGTTCTAACTGATATAATTTCCAACTCTTTACAGAATATGAGATGAGCACACATTAGGATAACATGTGTTATGCATATTTATTCATATATATGAATTGTATTGGATACTCAAAAATTTATAATTTATTTCACCACCTACCATACAATGTTGGTTTTTATATTCTCATATTTTAAAATATTAGAGTTGTGACTTTTTTCTCTGTATCATACCCACCTGCTTGATGATTCATTTTCATTTAAATTATTTTATTTATTGTGTAATCAGCAGAATATGTACAACAGAATATCTCTTGTTAAAAATTACAATTATTCATTATAACATCAATAAGTAAAGAAAGTCTTATTTTTTATAATGGAAATTCAAGTCCTTGTAACAAAGCCTAAAGTTTCATACGCTTGTGTATGTTAGTACCCAAATTGGTTTCAAGTTTCATGTTGAAATCTTTCGCATGATATTTTCAATGAAATTATTTGTACCGGTATTTTTTCTAGTATATTTTACTACAATTTTGTTTGGGGATTTGTCTAGAAAAAGGTACCAGAGCTGAAGTTGTTGTGGTTTTTTCAATAAGAAAATATCTAATCAAAAGTATTACTCTCAAATATTTTAACATAGACAAAATTATCATTTTCTTCTTGATTAACAGCAAACAGAGAAAAAGTTGATGAAATTTACTGATATGCAATCATTTGATATCCAGTTTTATTGTAATACCAGAGGATTAGTCTGTCCAAAGGTATTCATTTCTATAGATTAAAATGTAAACTTTTACCTGAAAGTAAAATTTCCATACTGGATTAGGAAGAACTATTAAATTATTTCCGTTACCACTGAACCTACCCACTGAACCTACCCATCAGAAAAATTCTTGTAAATCTCACATGAATCTATACCAATCTTTCAACTGATATATTTTCCTGTTTATAGAATATGAGATTACACATTAAGAGAACATGTGTTTTACAAAATATATGTTGAGTTGAATGATTGAATCGGAAAAAAGTCCTATTCGAATATAATTGAACAACTTGAGAAAAAGATCAAACTTTCTAGAGAACTACCATCAGTATTTTAACATAATCAAAACCAACATTTTATTTTTTACTTCATAATATGAGCTTTCTGTACTAAGACATTATTGAAAGTTGAGGCTTAGAATAAAATTTTAGAATATTCTGTAAAGCAATAAAAAACTAGAGCTGTTGTGATTTTTTTGTATCTTCTTGCTTCATGATTGTGGTTTTTTTTATTGGAAAATATTCAGTAAAAAATGTTACCCTCGATTATTCCAACATATAAAAAATTATAATTTTTTACGCATTTAAGAGTTCGTTTGGGGGCTATCAAAATCTCAAATCAAATCTTGAATATCAATGAATCTATAGGTACCAAGCATTCAATAATTATTTATTTTCTATGAATTATTATGGAATTTTATATTTGTAGACGGATTTCGTTGTCGTACTGAGAGAAATTTTTATATTATTTCGGAGGCTATTAAGAAGTGATTATTTAAAATTCCGCTTTCTAGACGTCTCAATTTTCGAAGGTTATTAAAAAGTAATAATTTAAAAATCCGCTTTCTAGACAGCTCAGACAGTCTGGTAGAATAATTCCTTTGTTAGCCTTGTTAATGAACTTGATAGCTTTCTAAGAGGCGGACGCTCATTAGGGAGATGGTAGGTAAAAGTATATTAGGTGAATATATCTCCTCAGTCAGTCACCAAATAAGATTCGAATAAGACATTCGAAAATCAGTTGTTCATGAGTAGATAGTCGAAAGGCAATTATTCATCGAGTCAGTGGTAGAATCAAGTGTTCAGTGAGTTAGTTGTTGAAAACAAAATTTATAAATATGTTTTCTTGTGTTTGTGGGAAATCTTTCACACGTAATGATAATTTACATCGACATCAGCGGGATAGCTGCCGTGGAGGGCCTTCCAGGAAACGAGCAATATTTGATGATGAAGATTCCATTTCAATTGATCAACAAGCCGGACCTTCAAGAAAACGAGTGAGAGAGAATGATGATGAATCTTCCTTATCTCTTCACAAGTGTGAATCCTGCAATGTAACAATGCCGCATTCTAAAATCACTGCCCACAATAGGACCCTTGCACATAAATCCAAATCAATTGTTGATTTGGGAGCTGGTATACAACTGATACGAAGTGCATTCAAGTGTCGAATTGCCAGTTACAGAATTGAAAGCAAAAATTTCTACTCTGAATATTCCGCCTTTTTTAATGAGATCAAGCATAAAGTAGTTGATCTTTTGAAAAACATCACTGAAAAGCACCACTCAGTCAAGGTTAATATGGAAGTCTTTGGCAACTATGTGCTTCAAACCCAGGAAGTTTCCGACATCAAATCATTCAATACAACAAACCGAATAGTTGATCTATCTATCGATTTGAATGAATTATTCGACGCTTTCCGAGATGCTGCCATTGCCCAGACAACAGAGTTTGACGAACGTGACTCAGGTTATTATTTTTAAATCAATAAGTTCATAACAATTTGTCTAATAATAGAATAAAACACTTTTATTTCACTAAAAGATTATAGTTTGTTTAATATTTTCCATTTTTACATGATTTTCATATAGTCAACAAAGTATTGAAAACTATTAGTGGAAAAAGTGTTTTTTTTCTATTCTTACTAAAAATTAATTTCTATAAAATAAATGAGTCTTCGATCAAGTCAATTAATATTTTGTTTCTATTGGTTTCAGGGTGGAGCTGTGAACGAATTCTATTTCTCGAGGTGAATGTGAACAAGTATAGCCCCCTTGGTGGATCTTCATACATAAAGCTACCACGATTCATTGAAACAAAAAGGGCTGTTATCAATGTGAAGAATGAGGATCAATACTGTTTTGCGTGGGCCATTACTTCGGCGTTATTTGCTGTAGATATAAGAACATCAGAAGTGTCGTCATATCCTCACTATTCCACCGTTTTAAACATAGCAGGTATGAATTTTCCAGTTACAATTAAAGATATAAAATTGTTTGAGCAACTGAATGATATTTCAGTTAATGTTTATGGATTAGAATCCAAATTCGAAAATAATAAAGTCAAATATGAGGTTGTGGGTCCACTGCGATATTCTCAAAAAAAACTTGGGAGGCATGTCAATTTGCTGCTTGTCACAGATGATGCAGGAAATAGTCATTACTCTTGGATAAAGAATCTGTCAAGGTTGGTGTCTACCCAAATTAGTGCTAGTAAAGGTGCAAAGTATTTTTGTGATGGCTGTTTATTACATTTCTCAAATGAGCGAAAACTTTTGAACCATCAAATGCGTGATTGTAATCATGTTTATACAACAACGCCTCAAACCGATTTTAAAATAAATAAATATGGGAAAACGGTGGCTGGTAATAAATTAATTTTTGAAAAATTCGAAAAACAAATGAAGGTACCATTTGTGGTATACACCGACTTTGAATCTGTTTTGGAACCCATTCAAACAAGTGAGCCAAACCCTGAATTCTCATACACGAATAGAACCTTCAAACATGCACCATATTCATTCGCATACCTAATAAAATGTTCTTTCAATGATAGCTTATCGAAATTCGTTACATACAGAGGGGCTGATGCTGCGAAGGTATTCACAATGCGTCTCGAAACTGACTTGAAAACTATTTATAATCAACATTTGAGATATGTGAAACCAATGCACGAACAAACTGCGGAAGAGGAAGACGAGTTCGATAATGCTACCACATGTGGTATTTGTGGAAAGTCATTCACAGATAGGGATATTAAAACGCGTGACCACTGTCACCTCAGCGGAAAGAAGAGGTATCCTGCAGTGCACTCTGTATGTAATCTGAACTTTAAAATTCCGAATTTCATTCCAATCATATGTCATAATATGAGCGGTTATGATTGTCATATGTTCATTAAAGAATTATTTGTGGAAAATGATAAGGTTGATGTTATCGCTCAAACAACAGAAAAATATATTTCCTTTACAAAACATATTTACACACATAGCTATCTTAATAAAAAGGGTGAAAGTAAACAGCACTTTTTAAAAATGAGATTCATAGACAGCTTCAAGTTTATGTCGAGTTCATTAGAGAAATTGGGGGGTAATTTGAATGATGAGCAATGTGTCGAGTTGGGAAAGCATTTTTCTGATTTGAATAAATTCAGGTTGATGAGACAAAAAGGTGTTTTTCCTTATAGTTTCGTAAATCATATTGATAAGTTGAATATTCCTACTTTACCAACAAAAAATCAGTTTTATGACAAATTGAATGAGGAACATATATCAGATACTGATTATTTACGTGCTAAACGTGTTTGGGATCTATTCGAGTGTAAGAGTTTGGGGGAATATTCGGATATTTATTTGAAATCCGATGTGTTATTGCTTTGTGATATATTTGAAAATTTCAGACGAATTTGTTTAGACATATATAAATTGGACCCGGCTCAGTATTACACTGCACCAGGGCTATCTTGGGATGCTATGATGAAATATACTAATATTGAGTTGGAACTTCTTACCGATATAGACATGATAAATTTTTTCAAAAAGGGGATTCGTGGGGGGATTAGTCAATGCAGTGAAAGAAAACACATTGCAAATAACAAACATTTACCGAATTTCAACCCTAACGAACCCACATCATATATTTCGTATTTGGATGCAACCAATCTTTATGGTCATAGTATGTCTCAACCATTACCAACTGGTGAATTCTCTTGGTTAACTAGGGAGGAAATCACCAATTTGGATATAATGAATGAGGCAAATGATGGTTCATATGGATACGTTCTTGAGGTTGACATTCATTACCCGCAAGAGTTGCATGATCAACATGCAGATCTTCCTTTTCTAGTAGAAAGCATTGTTCCACCATATTCGAAATATAAAACCCCCAAATTAATACCAAATTTAAACGATAAGAGTAGGTATGTAGTACATTTCAAAAACCTCAAACAGGCCCTATACAATGGTTTAATTATTACACACACTCATAGAGTAATGAAATTTAAGCAGTCATGTTGGATGAAGCCTTACATCGACCTCAATACCCAAATGCGAAATAGATCAAACAACAAGTCAGAAAAAGATTTCTACAAGTTAATGGTAAACTCAGTTTTTGGTAAGACCTGTGAAAACGTAGATAAAAGGGTGGATGTAAGGCTTATCACACACTGGCAAAATATTCGGAGAAAATTGGGGGCTGGTGCTCTCATTGCTCGACCAAATTTCAAACAATGTGAAATTTTTTCCGATAATTTTGTTGCTATTAAAATGAATAAAATAAAAGTGCATTATGATAAACCATTGTATTTAGGTTTCTGTGTTTTGGAATTATCCAAGACTGTTATGTATGATTTTTATTATGATTGCTTGAAGAAAAACTTTGGACCTAATATCTCTCTTATGTACACTGACACGGATTCATTTATTCTGAAAGTGCAGACAGAAGATTTTTATGATTTTATGAAGAATAATATAAATAGATTCGATACTTCAAATTATTGTAGACGTAACAAATTCGACTTACCAGTTACACCCTCAGTCTTGGGTAATTTCAAAGATGAGTTTCCCAACGATCCGATAATTAGTTTTTATGGTACAGGTGCCAAAGCGTATTTTGTACAATCTGTTGAAAATGATGTAAAAAGAGCCAAAGGCATAAAAAGATCTGTTATTAAAAACGAATTGACACCTGATGACTATAAAAAAATTGTTGAGAATGGTGGGAAAATTTTTAGAAAAATGAACTCATTTAGGAGCATATCACATGACATGTTTACTGAAATGCGAAATAAGGTAGCCCTTTCATATAATGATGACAAACGTTTCATAATACCGAATACAACTCATACACTTCCATGGGGCCATAATAACATCGCTTTTCATCAAAATGACCCTAATGAAAATATTCTTTTATGTGACAAATTACTTGAATCATTTACTGATGAATATAATATGGATCCTGGAAGTAGATTAGATTATCTAATCACATTATTAAATAATGAATCAACTGAATAATAATAATAATAATAATAATAATAATAATAATGAATCAACTGAATAATAATAATAAAGGCTTTTATTGATACGATATTTTTTACATATTTTTTAAAAGTTTATATAACACATTTGTATATCATCAAGATGCAGAGTTCAAACTACTTGTTTTGATGTGAGTGTTTACCCTTCCACTAAACCAACAACTGGTATCATTCAAAAGACTCAAACAATTTTATTTTACTTTTAAGAAAAACTGGAAAATTCTTATTTGCTATATTTGAAGGTTATGGTTATATATATATATATATATATATATATATATATATATATATATATATATATATATATATATATATTTTAAAAATATTTGGGTAGCAGTCAGTTGACCAGTTTAATTATATATTCTTCGTTTTTTTAAATCGAGCTTTCGAAAATCTTTATTTTCTTTGTCAAGATTTTAACTACAATATAAAATGGATGAATAAATGGTGTTTTAACAGTTGATTAATACTTACTAACGTGAAATTAAAAGAAATTTACATCATTAACAAACATGAAGAATTAGTGACACTTGAAAAATACAGACAGGTAGGAACGCACTGACAGAAAGATGAGTGATAAATATACATATATATGATGATAAAAACATAAAAATTGTGAAGATGAATAAAATCTAAAAAATACAAAATAAATTCAAGGTGGGCGACTATTGGAGAAAATCTGTTTACTTCTGTGTAAAATGTACGTGTATATAGAACTCAAATCTTTTATGTCAGTTCTTTTGTTGAATGTATTAGTTTTGTTATTGATGTGAACCATTTCCAAAAAAAGTCTTTTTCTCAAATTGCTTTCTACATCAAGAACACTCGCATTGTCATAGTCAATACGATGGTCTTTGTCTATGGTATGTTCAGATAATGCACAAGATCTTATATTCCTCCTAGAATCACTCTTATGTGAAGTAATGCGATCTTTGAGCATTCGTTTAGATTGGCCAATATACACTTGATCACAGTCTTTGCAAGGAATTTCATAAATAATATTGGATTTGAAAAAGGTAGGTATTGGAGTTTTCAATTTTGAATGTAAATTCGAGATTGTGGTGATATTTCTTTTTGCAATCTTTATTTCTTCATTTCTAAAAACATTTATTAATTTAGGAGTCAAATCGTGGATGTGTGGTAAGCTCTTATAATAGATCATGTTAGTGGAATTTGGTGTTCTTATATCAGGAATATGAGAGGAATTGTTTCGTGAAGGAGTACTAAAAAGAATTTTATTAACCCAAGAATATGGATAAGAATTTTCAAGTAAAATGTCTTTAAGTTCATTCAAACATTCAATTCGCAAAGAAGGGTGAGTCAACTTCTCAACCCTACTTTTCTGATTGTTAATCATATTAATTTTGATTTTAGTGGTATGATACGAGTGATAATTTATGAGACGATTACTATTGATAGATTTTCAATACCATTTTGTTATTATTTTATTATCGTCCATTCTGATCAACTTCATATCAAGAAATGGAACTGAATTATTTTTCTCCTCCTCCACTGTGAATTGAATATTCTCATCATAACCATTGAATACTGAAAGAACTTCTTGAATTCTTTGTTTTGGTAGAGAAAGAATGAGGTCATCAACATATCTCTTGATGAAGGGAAATTCAAAATCAAACTTTTCGATACATTGATCTAAAAGATCATCTAAAACATAACTGGATAGTATTGGAGATATACTAGAGCCCATTGGAGTACTCATAAAATAACATTGTCACAGTCACGAAATTATTCAATCATATATATATATATATATATATATATATTACTATGAATTCCTTTTGAATATCATCAGTACAAATCTGGTCCTTCAAGTGGAAGGATGAGTAACGTTATCGATAAATTTGGACGCAAGAGAAGATGTAACAATTCATTTAGTACACGCCGTCCTCCAAGCAGTGGTTTTAAACAAACGAAAGATGGCCAATACGATATGATGGGAAAGCAGTTGAAGAACATTGGTCAACCTACAGATGGTGGAGATTGTGTTACGTGAACATTCCTCGAAGATAAAATAAATGAAATAAATCAGCTAATCCTTACAGCTGCTCAAGCTTTAGATTCAGCTATACAGAATAAGGTAGATTACTCCATTGCAGAGACTTGGAAGGATGAAAACAATTTCATTTCATCTTTAAATACTTGTATAGAATCAGCTGAGAAAATTGTTAAAAAAATTGCTCAACTCGATGTAAGAATTACTGAATCATTAGATGCATACACAGTAATTCTACAAAAATTGGAGGAGAAGCAAGAACGTTTTGCTACAATTGTGAAAGTCGTTGTGGAGGATTGTGACAGATACTCATATTTATTCAAAAAACTCCATGGTATAGAAGGGAGACAAGTAGAGCAGAATACGAGTTGAAAAAGATTTGTTATCTAACCATTATGTAAAATATGTAACATCACCATGATTTTAATCTATATATTTATATTCAAATAAAATATGAGATAAATACAAACTGAGTTTTTTAAAATTTTTATTATATTTTTTAATATTTACAAAAAATTCAAAAATATGTAAATTAATTTTGAAAAATAGTTTTTTTAGTGAATTACACTATGGCACTGTTCTCAATCCAAGAATTATGTTCACTGGGGAATCCTAACCACTTCACATAAACCTTATTTCCCTTTCTCTTCAACACTTTTTCAACAAGGTAAACATCAGGATTGTGTGTTTTTTGCATTTCTTTCTCATAGAAACAACCTTTAATTGGGTTCCTATTCATATCTTCAAGAATGTACGTTGGGGGATGTGTGCTGTTAATCTTAACAATTTTGAATAATTCCGTAGTAAAGTTGGCTGTGAATCCTTTTTCAAATACATTTTTATATTTGCTGATGCGAACAATATCATTAACAGAGAATTTGGGTTTTATCATATTTTTCTTTTTTCTAGTTATTTTCAATAGTGTACTTGACGTCACATCAATCGGTTTCATACAAATTGTGCGATGTACTCTAGTGTTATACCTCAATGTTATAGATGGGAGACTTTCCAACCATTTATGGTTCCCGTTTAGTGAAAATTCTTTATAAAGCCAAGTTTTTATTGTTCTAATAACTCTTTCAGCCATGGCAGCCTTCATGGTGCTAAATGTTGAATAATGCTTGATTTTGTATTGCTTCATCAATGCTGAGAAATTGCTATTATAAAATTCCTTTCCATGATCACTCTGTATATGTTTTGGGGTATACTTAGCACCTTTCAAAATCATCTTCATAGCATTTGTTACCGCTACACCAGTTTTCGATTTGATAGCCATTGTCCATAGAAATTTCGAATAACAATCTATTACAACCAAAATATATCGATGTCCTTTATTATATTTCGCATATGGTTGAAGCTCAGCAAGGTCGATTTGCCATAAGTCTCCGAAACCTTTAAGAATGGTTGCTCTTCTTGGGAAGTTTCGACGACTTGGCTTGTGCAGTTCATCGATAATTTGTTGTTTGATATTACTTGTCATAGTGCGATGAATTATGTTTTGATAATCACCACATAACATCTAATCAAACACTGCTCCTTCATCGACCTACTTCACTAATATATTATACCCTCTTCCCGGAGTTCTTCCAATATAGATATGATCTCATTATCATGACCCGTGTGTCCACTTGCTTTCGAAGCCATCAGCAATCGTAGGCGATCCACCAATTCTTTAGGTTTATTCCAGTAGACATAGTTTTTCGGTTTTGATGAAAATACTTTCTGCAATTTTTTTTGTCTGATACCTTTGCCACTAACATTAAAACTTTTCGTGATGGGGGTATTCACCGACTTCATTATAGGTTTTATCACATTTCGATATTCATTCGACCTTTTATATCTAATTCCATTTATCACTCGATGTTGCTTATATATTGCTCTTGTTAAAGCTAATATCTCAGCATAAGTACGACGAACCCTCACGTCTTCAACCACATTAGGTTTCTTGAGAAATATCAAATTATAGAGATCTGGACTGCCTGGAAATTGATGTTTTTGGTTTTCACCATCCCAAAATGATATATCCCCGTCAGTGAAGCGAACTTCCAAGTTTCCCATTTTCAGTGTTTGCGATGAGGGATCTGTACGAATACCATATATTATATCATAAGCACTGTTGCCATTCTCAAGATTCTGCAGATGTTTTACAACTTCTGAAACATTATTTTTTCTATTTTCATTGGATGATCCTAATTCTGAAGAGCTGTTGTATGATGTGGGTGTATGGAAGATGGTGGATGCCCTCAATTCATAATCATTCATATGCTTAATGGTATCATCAGCATCGGAAAATGATAACGAAGATGATGTATCACTGTTGGAAATTTCTGTTTTTTTAATTGGAGTGCTCGTTGGGATATATGAAGCTATTTTAGAGGAAGATATGGATGGCTGTGATTTCATAGTAGAAAAGGTGTTCAAAGGTCTGGTTATAGGCTCATAGAATTTTTCAAGCGTTATTTTGTCTTCTATATTCCCACTTCTTATGGAGTTGAATTTTTGACGCACTGCTTCTCTCGCTTGAACTAGCTGACGCTTCATATTCATTTCAGTTTCTGCACTTTCATCTCTTAAATTATTCATTTTTTCAAATTTTTACTGAACTGACCTCGACAGAATTCAAAGACTGATTGAACATTGTCATGTTACATCATGGGTATATGAAGCTGTCGAATCCTTTTCGGTACCGTCCTTGATGCACTTTTTACCTTTATCAATAACTAGAAATCCATACTGATCATTCCAACACAGCATACACATCATTTGAAATTCTTTGAATGTCACATCAGGTGAAACATGATCTGAGAAGATATGATGCAAATTAGTTTCATCCTGCTTGAATATGATTATAAAGTTGGCATTATCTCGCACCAGCTGCTTGGGAACTCGTGAATATGTTTGTGCAAGATAGAAACAATCCACATCCATGTGACGCCCCATACAAAAATATGATCTAATAATATCTTGTTTTTCACAAATAACATCATCAAAAATGAACACTGAATTTGGTTTAGATTCAGATGGTTGCACAATATCTGCATTATGGGTGAATGTAAAGAAGCCTAATCCCATTATTGGTGTCAATACATTGTGCAAATACTTATATTTCGGTTGATTCAAAGACTTTGAATAAAGATACACATTTTCAAAACGTAATCCTTGTGGATGTGTCAGTAAAGCAATCATGGCATTAGTCTTGCCACAATTTGATGATCCTATCAACAAGCCTCGAACAGAAGAGGGTAGAAGTGGTCCATGTCGTAATGATTTTCCAACATTCGTCCCACCCCCGATTTTTTCATCTAAATTTTCCACTACTAATTCTTCGTCTTGCTTTACAATGTGCATTGTATAGCAGTTTAACACTGAATAATGGTAAGTATGAGTTTGTTCACCATCATATAGTGCAAGTATACAACAACAACCTAGTAATTATCGATATTGTAAAAAATCTATATACGATTTTGATCAAAGTTAGCTGATATTTTTTCAACCTATGCATAAACCCATAACTCAACCTTTGACCCAAAGTATAGTGCAAAAAAAATTTTAAAATGAAATAAAAAACGATCAGAGAAAAAATCTATTTCCCATTTAAAATGCATTGAAACTGCATCAACCTTTACACCAACCTTTGCTCCAACCTTTGACTCAAAGTATATTAAAAAAAAATACGAAATTAAAATAAATTTTACATCTGAAATAGATAAAATTTTGAATCGTATATTATTTGAAATGAGGTATCCATCAACAAATATAGGTTGGGTCAGGCATCAAATAACTTCATAAGATTAGCTTAGACTGATTTGTAATCGCTCCTCAGGTTAGGTCTCAGATTATTTCCCTCATATGAGTTTAGGTTAGAGGTCTCAAATTACTTCTGTCAGGTTAGGTTGGGTTAGGTAAGAACATAAATCACTCTCCTCAGGTTAGGTTAGACCCCGGAATTCTAATAACTCCAATTATTTCAGTCAGGTCAGGTTAGGTTAGGTTAGGTTACGCCCTGAATCACTTTGCTCAAGTTACGTTAGACCCTGGAATTCTAATAACTCCAATTATTTCGGTTAGGTTAGGTTAGAAAATAAATCACTTTGCTCAAGTTAGGTTAGACCCTGGAATTCTAATAACTCCAATCATTTCGGTCATGTTGGGTTAGGTTAGGTTGCGTTAGGTTAGGTTAGGTTAGGTTAGGTTAGGTTAGGTTAGGTTAGGTAAGAACATAAATCACTTTGCTCAAGTTAGGTTAGACCCTGGAATTCTAATAACTCCAATTATTTCGGTCATGTTGGGTTAGGTTAGGTTGGGTTAGGTTAGGTTAGGTTAGGTTAGGTAAGAACATAAATCACTTTGCTCAAGTTAGGTTAGACCCTGGAATTCTAATAACTCCAATTATTTCGGTTAGGTTAGGTTAGAACATAAATCACTTTGCTCAAGTTAGGTTAGACCCTGGAATTCTAATAACTCCAATTATTTCGGTCATGTTGGGTTAGGTTAGGTTGCGTTAGGTTAGGTTAGGTTAGGTTAGGTTAGGTTAGGTTAGGTAAGAACATAAATCACTTTGCTCAAGTAATAACTCCAATTATTTCAGTCAGGTTAGGTTAGGTTAGGTAAGGTTAGGTTAGGTTTGGTTATGTTAGGTTAGGTTAGGTTAGGCCCCAAATCACTTCCCTCAAGTTAGGTTAGACCCCGGAATTCTAATAACTCTCCAAGGTAGGTTAGACCGCTTTTCCTCCCTCCTCATTATTAGAATTCGTTTAAACCTCCTACTAATAATAATTAAAATGAAATGTTGAATGTCACTAACACGAATCTTAGCAGAAAAAACATACAGGGTAGTCCAGGAAGATTTAAAAATCAATTGTTGAAGAAACGAATAGTTGCGAGGTGTATAAAATAATTAATGAATTAAAATCGTGGAAGATATTCGCCAAACGTTATTCAACAAATTGAGTATATGACAACTAATGGAAGACATCTATCATTCAGCTGGAGACTGTAGGAGTAAGGTGTATACAGGGTGCCCCATAAAGTGTAATAGTGATAAAAATATATAAAGAGTGTTACATTAATTGCGATAGTAATAAAAATATGCCAAAAGGGCCATATTTCACATCCTTCACCAAATAAATTGGAGGAAAAGTAATCATATGTACCAATAAAATAACGTGGTTTGATTTTGAAGGAGTGGACATTATCGATTCGTTTGAATATCAGGACACACGGTTCAAGAATTTTTGTCGGAGAGTATCAAATACATGATATAGTAAAATCAACGAATGTCGAAATACCCTTCTCTCCAATTGTTTCCAAAAGGGTTCGTTTCCTGTAGAATATGAAACACTTCAAAGTAAAAAACCAGTAGGCACGAAACACAAAATTTTGAGTTTAAATCCATTTATGGACATCGATGGTATAATACATGTGGTGGTAGGTTGGAAAATTCAAATTGTGAGTTTTCAAAAAAGCACTCGATATTAGTTTCTGTCAAACACATTTTTACAAAACTCCTTTTAAGGAATGAGCATAAACAATTGATGCATTCTGGTTCCCAACAATTACTTGCCTCGATCAGAGAGAGATTCTGACCAACGCAGGGGCGTAGCATAGCGAGGGCAACGGTACGCCAATAAACCTGAACCTAAACCTGAACAGCAGGTGCATTAAACCTGTGACATTTCACACATTATGGAAAACCTACCTAAATCTCGTTTGGAGTCCGGGCAGGTATTTGGAGAAGTGGGAGTGGACTACGCAGGGCCTTTTCAAATAAGGGATAGAAAAGGTCGTGGATATAAGGTATCAAAGTGTTATATAAGCCTGTTTTGAAGGTTGTAGACGATGTAGTAACTTGATTACTTGTGCTTCGGACAAGTAATCAAGTTATATAAGCCTATTCGTCTGTTTTTCAAGTAAGGCGGTCCACCTTGAATTGGTAACAGATTTGACTTCTGAATCATTTATTCTCACCTTGAGACGCTTCGTAGTGCGTAGAGGAGTACAACGTCACATTTATTCTGATAATGGATCGTGTTTCGTAGGAGCCACAAAACAGTTGAATGAGTTGGTCAAGTATATTTATCAAAAAATAATAATGAGCTTCAAACATTATATAAATGTGAGAATATTTAGTGGCACTTTATCCCAGCTAATTCTCCATATTTTGGGGGTCTTTGGGAGGCAGGGGTGGAGTCCACTAAGTATCATTCGAAGCGGGTTGCGGGAAATGCATGTTTAACCTTCGAACGATTTTATTCTTTGCTGGCTCAAATTGGGTCTATATTGAATTCCCGCCCCCTATATCCATTATCCTCTGATCCTTAACGATCTCAATCCTTTGACACCTGCCCATTTTCTGATCGGAAAATCATTGACTGACGTTCCGGATCCGATGTTGAGCCACATTCCAGAGAACAGACTTTCCCAGTACTAAAAAATTCAGCAACTAGACAACATTTTTGGATTCGTTGGAGTAAAGAATACATCGGATAACTTCAGCAACGGGTGAAATGGCAAACCCATTACAACCAGTTTGAAGAGGAAGATAAGGTTTTAATAAAGGAAGACAACCTACCTCCAGATATGGCGACTTGGGCGTATCATCAAAGTGTTTCCAGGCAAGGACAACATCAATCGTGTAGTCACAGTGAAAAAAAACCTGCCAGCGGAGAATTGAAAAGGGGATTTGCCAAGATTCGTCCACTTTCAAAGACGGTATAGTTTATGTGTGTGAAGTTGAAGGTAGATTTTTCAAGGTGGGGGCCACCACGCTCACCTGACCTAGCCCTTTTGGACTTTTCATTGCGAGGTTTCATTAAAGACAAGGTATAAACTTTTGGCAATATTGACGAATTGAAAGAAACAATAAGGAGGGCTTGCATGGCTATAACTCCACACATGCTGAAAAATTGTCATAAACATACCTACTAGAGCAAGAGCGAATATGTGTTCAAGAAACGATGGATGGCAATTTGAACATTTAATGACATATCGTGAACGACGTTGATGGTTAGAAATACATGTATTGTAAATAATATCTGAATTTTATAAAACAGTGGCTACTAAAATTGATGAAAAAAACTTGAGGTCCATATTTAAAACCGAGGGGGAAACAACTAGTCATTTTTTGTACACCTAATGAATAATTACTTGTAATGAAACATAATTAAAAAAGTTCTAGGGGCCAGGTTATTATCTGAAAAATTATTGAAGAAGCATGATACGATTCGACTATTTTGATTAGCGTAAATTATTCATGTAAACGTTTTCATCCGTAAATCTGTAATAGCCAAGCGGTCTGATGCTCGAGACAAAAGAGTAATGAAGTAAGGGAAATATTATGATGTACACCTAATGAACGAGTTGTTTTCCCCTCGTTTAAAACAATAAAGTTGACGATGGAATTCAATAAAAGAAACTTCGCATTTGAAATTGGTTTATATAAGATTATAACAAATATGAATAAGTATTGAAAGTTTCTTTGACTTTTTTTTTTGAAACTACACTGACAGGAATTGTATGACCAAATATTGATGATGTTTCTTCGGAGAAAAACGTCAAGAAACACATGTATTGTAATACATAGCTGAATTTATTATGAAAATGGCTACAAAAATAGATTAAAAAAACTAGTGGTCCGTATTTCAAAAAATAAAGCTGATGATGAAATCTAATGAACGAAACGCCGATTCCAAAAGTGGTTCATATCAGATTATAACAAATATGGAACATTGTTGAAAGTTCCCCTGACTTTTTCGTATATCATTCGAAATGGAGGCAGTAGAGCCAAAAAACGGAATTCGACTATTTTAGTTTTTGGCGAATATCTCAAAAGCAACCATTGATATTTAAGATCGAAAAAAAGCTTATCATTACTCCCAAAAATAGTAAACTTTTGTTCAATTTAACCGACCCTGTAGGTCTCTCCGTTTCCGAGATAGCAATAGTGGGATCAGCTAAAAAACGGCCTGTATTATTATATCCGTTCAAGAACAGGACCGGTAAGTATAGAAACTTAATAAAAATTCTGTCCAGAGGACTGGAATTGAATTATGGTTTTTTCTCCAATTCTATACACCTGTATTTTTTTTAATAATTTAGGTTTAACTGGACAGTTTGACTATTATATTTTTTTTAAAAAAAGGTGATTTAACGGAAAACAACTACTTCCACGGCTAATCAAATCAATCAATCAGGTACTTTTATTTCTAACAGAATTTGAAACTAATAACTTACATTTACATAGTTCACTTGAAGCTAAGCAAAATCAGGTTTACAAATCAAAGTACACAAATCAATCAGGTACCCAAGTCCCAAGTTTAATATATAGAGAGATTAGAATTAGATGCTCTCGTTACGTTGTACCTGTACGTTCGTTGCCACGCTGCAGCTTTGGCATTTTTCAGTTTTTATGAAGAAATAGATTATATGATTAGATTTAGATAGTTACGCGTTGAATGAAATAAGATTTATTTTATAATCTTAAAGTTAATTTTGATTGAAACACTGAATTTTCTTCGATCATGGGGGGGGGGTAATTACCCCCATTACACCTCCCTGTTTACGCGCCTGACCGATTTTTTTCTCTCTGCTGTATAATTAGTGACTTTTGATTTTTTTTTAATATATGAACACAATGTTAATAAAACTTATCATAAGATTTCTGTTCATTAGAAGACCATTGCAATTCTAATAGTTGTCTCAGAATATTTGTTTCCGTTGACAAGTTTGGTATATATTTTGACAGGTACACCATCATGCCAAGGAAATGCTGCAATGCTTGTTTATCAGTTTATCAGTGGGGGGTTTCATATCAATGATGGCCTTCTTTTTATTTTCATCAACTGATATACCTTGACTGCTTATCACATGTCCCGAAAAATGTATCTGATTGACAGCAAACTTTGATTTACTTCGATTCAGTGTTAATCCAGATACGGAAATTCTATCTAATACTCTTCTCAAATTATTATTGTGTGCCTCCAATGTGCATCCAAAAATCAATATATCATCAAAGTAGGCTATGACACCTGTTAGCCCATCTAAAATCTCAAAAATATATTTTTGAAATACCTCTGGGGCTGATGACAATCCATATGGCAAACGCAAGTAACGGTATCGCCCAAATGGTGTTGATATTATTATACATAGAAGTGAGCTCTCTTAATCACTGGGCACCTGTAGAAATGCCGAAGATGCATCCAAAACAGAAAAATATTTGGCTCCCGCAAGTTCACAAAAGAGAGAGTCTTGAGTCGGTTTTGGTAAAAACTCTCGTTTCACATACTTGTTGAGTTCACGAGGGTCCATACAAACTCGAACATCAGTGTTATTAAATTAAATCAGTTGTGGAATCATCTGCGGCAGGAAGACTTTGTTCAAGATAACCTCTCCTTGTGAGGTATTTATGTTGAAAAAAGGAACATTCTCCATTGGAATTAAAGAATATCTCGACGAAAATCTCTTTCAGTTAGGGTCTTTTCACAATATCTATTAGATGTAGTTCAAAGTCCAGCGTAGCTTTAGCCTGGGAAGTAGATAGTTGTTTTCTGTTAAATATTACAAAAAAACTCACCTACATTTTCAATTTTAATGTAGAATGTTCCCCTTTTCAATTGGCGAATTTGTTCCAACCTTTACGTGTTCAGTGTACGGAGAAAAAAACAGTCACGCAAGTCCGGACCAGTTAATAAAGTACTTACTTGAGAAGTGACGCTTTTAAATTTATATTCATACAGAGAGACGCTAACAAGGGCGATAATTAATGAACGAAGAGCCGCGCTCCGCCCATGGGTTGTCCCGCATGGGTGCCGTCCCATTCGGCAGCTTCGCGCTCAGCCGCAGTCCGTTCACGTTGCGCTTTATTGACTGACGTCGTTTGCATGTCTCACGCCGAATATTTTTCAACACATGTGATTGTCGGATATCGGTGACACTTTTCATTCGCACGTGGGTGACTCTGGCTGTGATACAGGATTTTGTGAAGACTGATTTGTGAATGTAACGCTCGATTCATTTTTGAGAAGACGTAGGAAAAAAAATCCGGTGTGTATTACAAGTTATGTGCAATTTCCAATTTGCAATAATTATAATAGTAGTATGACGCTTAGATGGATTTAATTTATTGTTTTTTTGCTGATTTGTTATCTATCCACCATTCTGACGTGGATATGTTCATTTCCTATTCATTTCTCCATTCAACACCGTGCAAATCGGCCAACCCGTTTCAAACTGAAAAGTGTTTGAAATTTGCTTTCAATTGCAACAAAATTTTAAGTAACAATTTTGAATATTTCAACAAGTGCTCAAAATGATCACCGTTCACTTCTTGACACAAAAAAGTCGGTTTTAGAATTCATTCCGAACGTTATCAAATGTTCCGGGGTAATACTGCCATGCACACACATGTGTTATTCAGTCCATAAGTTCCTGAATTGACTGTGGCTGCGTGATGTACACCTTAGATTTTATGTACCTACCCCTATAGAAAAAGTCCATAGGTGTCATACCAGGTATTCTAGCCGGCCATTCAATGGGGCTGTCGGCCTATCTACTAATTTCAAACGCTTATCAGTTTGAAACGGCTTGGCCGATTTTTACAGTCAAAGTGGTATTCTATAGAGAATTGGAAGGCCTTCATGACCAGGTGTCATATGACCCGCCCCCTTTACATTTGAAAAAAAAGTTGATGGTGCCCTCTTGACACTAGGCCATGTGACCGCAATTATTTCTATGTCCAAAAGTAGTAAAAGTGGTACCTTTTTACCTGAATCTCATCCGACCTCCATAACTTCCTTTGAAATGTAAAGTAGGGGGAGGACTTTTTACGTCCTCACTGTATATGAGAATTTAAGATTTAACGACTGGCGTCAATGTTCTGGTTGACTTCCGGGTTATGCCGTGGTCCTGTTTGGTTGAAATATCCAAACGTTTCACCTGCAACTGCGGCAGTCATCTTCAGTAGCGTGGTCGAAGTACTCTTTTTTTTTGGAATAATGATAATAGTTTGACGCTTAGTTTAATTTGTTTTCTTTTATTTCGTTTCCATATGGCCAATTGTTGTTTATTTTTGGAATGTCAAAATGACGGTCATATTTACACAAGGGTGAATATGAGATTCTTATCCTTACTAGTGTGAATATGAAAATTGTTGGTTTACATTTATTTGGTAGGTAATATATTCAAAATAACATTGTCTATAGCAGCTTTAATAAACCTAATTAAAAACATTTTCCGTACCAATCAGAATTATTTTTGTTTTTGCTGCTGATTTTGAAGGAATAAATAATCAAAAACTTGTTTTTGTAATTTTGTTTCAATTTGGGGACTTTTTCTTTAAATTTCGCATATCAGAATAACGGTAAAAATTGCACAAGTGTGAATATGAGATTGATATCCTCACTAATGTGAGTATGAAAACCGTTGGTTCCGATTTATTAGGTAATACATTCAAAATTACCTCATCTGTGGCAGCCTTAATATAATTAGGAACCATTCTCGGAACCTATCAGAATAACTCCTTCAGTCTTTGCTGCAGTATTTAGAGAAATAACTAATCAAAAACTATACATTGGATGCCGAGTTGAACTTCGCCCATTATTTTCTGAAATATATTTTAATAGATTACTTTCATTTAAATGTACTGAAAGACGAAATAAAGATAATAAAAGAAAATAATTTTTTGATATAAACCTGTCATGGGCATTAAATTTTGATTTTTATTCGAAAATAGGAATAGAATATTCATTAAATCTGTTGTTGAATCATCTGCTGCTGAAAGACAAATTTTAGTCGCTATTTTCCATCGTTCAAGATAACCTCTTGGGAGGTATTCATGTTGAAAAGGCTAATATTCTCTCATATTTTTGAACAAAAATCAAAATGCAATGCCAATGACAGGTTTATGTCAAAAAATTAATTTCAAAGTGTTACCGCAGAAGGAATATCTCCATCATTTTCATCCTCGATGTATATAATTGTTTCTGAAGAGCCTGCTCTCCAATTCTTCCAATCTCCCTGATGAGCTCGACAAAAATGTATTGAGGATTAAATGCGAGAGAAGCGCCGATCCTTGCTTCAATGAAAACTATCTGAATGAAATGCGAATTTTCTCTTACAGATTTTTTTTTGAGTTAGATTCTTTTCACAATATCTATCAGATGTAGTCCAATCTCCAGCGTGGTTTTAGCCGGGGAAGTTATTGTTTTCTGTTCGATATTACAAAAAAGTCACATTTTTCAATTTTCACACCTTTTACACACGAATACCTCCCAAGCGGTTATCTTGAACGATGGAAAATAGTGACTAAAGTTTGTCTTTCAGACGCAAATGATTCCACAACAGATTTTATGAATATTCTATTCATATTTTCGAACAAAAAGCATGATATATTTTCATTTTAAAATAATGCGTTCCACCATCCAACCCAATTTTTTTCGTATCGCCCTGTACATGAAGCAATAAATTCTTGTTCTGGATTCTGTTATTTAGTTAACATTCGTTTTCAAATCAATATCACAACCAGTACTCGGGAAATTGAACTTTGACGCATTATGAAAGTATTATAGTCAGATTCGTTTTAAAAATGATTGTCCCATCATTTTCGAAAGTGGGGTATGTACTGGATAATATGAAAACATTGCATCCCTTTATTACAGAAAAAAAACAAACATTTTTTTGTATATGGCTTTTCCAGCAAGGTTTTAATTGTTTGAGACTTCATGTCAATGTAAAGTTGAATATGGCGTATAATTTCGCAGTAAGATTCGAATGTTATGTATGTGAATACATATATGGAGGACGAAGAAACCGATTAAATGAATGCACTTCAATCTCATGTTGTACAAGATAATAGGCAGGGTTTGAGTAACATTTTATTAGAATTTGACGAACGTATTGATATTCCATGTGTATGGAGTATGAGAGTAAAATTCAGTCATCAAAATACTATTAAATAACAACTGTATATCAACTACAATGTCAGTTTCTTTGTTCGTATTATTGTGTTCGTAAATGAAACACCCTGTAAATTATTATTAGAGTTTATTCGACAGTTTTTCATTTGGGTCAACGATACCATGTTAAAAATGTACGTCAATAACATAATATTTAGTTGAAAAGGGGAACATTCTCCATGAAAATTGAAAAATGAAAAAAGTGATTCATTTGTAATATCTAACAGAAAACAACTACTTCCCCGGCACAAGCCACGCTGGACATTGAACTACATCTGATAGATATTGTGAAAAGACTCTAACTGAAAAGGAAAGAAAAAATCTGAAAGTGAAAATTTGCATTTTCATTCAGATAGCTGACTTTTTAAATTCTTTTAATTTAAATTTAAAAAGTCAGCTATCTGAATGAAAATGCAAATTTTCACTTTCAGATTTTTTCTTTCCTTTTCAGTTAGAGTCTTTTCACAATATCTATCAGATGTAGTTCAATGTCCAGCGTGGCTTGTGCCGGGGAAGTAGTTGTTTTCTGTTAGATATTACAAATGAATCACATTTTTCATTTTTCAATTTTCATGGAGAATGTTCCCCTTTTCAACATGAATACCTCCCAAGAGGTTATCTTGAACGATGGAAAATAGCGACTAAAGTTTGTCTTTCAGTCGCAGATGATTCCACAATAGATTTTATGAATTTCCTATTCATATTTTCGAAATAATATTTAGTATAACTGAATCATCATTTTTATACTAATGCTAAAGTGCGAATGGAGGCTTGGTTGACCCGCCAGGAGGAGTATCTCCATCACACTCCTTGAACATCAATAAAATAATCGGATATATTTACATAATAATTCGACACAACCCTATAAAAATGAATTAGACCGTTTTTATTATATCCTCCTTGAGTTTCATCAACAACTTACAAGTATTAGTTCGACCATACCAGATGGAACACACTGTATAATTAACCTTCTGTAATGACACCAATGAACAATACTTTTAAATTATCTTCTATTGATGAATGTTTAAATCTTGGTTGATCAGAATAGTGAAAATTATTAAGGGTAACGTTTTTTGTTGTTTAACAATAGAGAAAAAATCCTCAAAACTAGCCTATAGAAAAAGTTATGCCCATTGAACTTTTTGTTTGGAATGACTTGGAATATAACATATCAAAAATTTAGCCGATTCGATAGGGGGACACTTTCCCTATTAAAGTGTGCAGTATCACTTGAAACGGAACAGTGAACGTAACCGGCAACGGAAAAGGTGAACGGAACGTCAAGTTTATGAATTGACCTTGGTTGCCGTTTGATCAGGCTTAACAAACTATTCCGATAGAGGAGCTACCAGTTATTTTAATGATTACTTATCCGAGTAACCAACCGTAAATAGAAGAAATGGAATCAAAATTTATTTCTACTATGCTTTGAATCACTCTACTGAGCAGCGTTGTAAATTATACATTCATTCCGAGGTGGTGCTGTAGGTTTTTCCGGCTTTTCCTGCAGCTGAAAAGTGAATACGCCACCAAAAATCAGTAAGTCGCCCCGGAGCGCCACGGCAAATGATAATAATAGCCGTCCTCTACCTGCACAGGCTATGCCTTTGGGTACACTCTACAGGTGTTTATGAGGGTGTATTATTATTACTATTCCCGTTTTATTCTATATATTCAATAACAAGTTTATATTCATTCTCGTCGGATTACAATATTTCCATTTTTCCCAAAATTAAAGAAAACAAGATTTTGTTTCGGTGATGATTCGAACCCATAACTTTTCGCGTGGTAGCCCAATGCTTTGCCTCCTCAGATCAATAATATTGATCTGAGTTTGCCACAGGTCTGAGGAGCTCTCTGCTTAGAAATCTGAAAACGATATTTAAGACGCAACGACATCGTAGTTCTCATTTTGAAGATAGTTGTTTATGATACAAGTGAAAAAAGTTAATTTTCAAAGCACGGGTGAATGTTTCCAAAACAAGCCTAGCGAGTTCTGCAATTCATACCAGTGTTTTGAACACACTTTTCAAATTTGAATCTTACAATAATTTTGACACCAAAGTAAAATTGGAAAAAAATCAGGTGAAATTTCAACATACTTGGTATATCTTTCGAATTTCTGATCAACCTGTAAATAGAGTATGCGTTTAAGTAACGATGTAGCGATGTAACGTTTAAGTAGCGATGTCGATTGTTATGGTTGGTTTATTTACAAATATGGATCTGTTATCTGCTCTCTGTTACCTAGAAGGTCACGGAAAATGAGCCACCAACATCGAGCTCATGAAATATCTAGAATGGACATCAGGAACCATCAATGATTGACAATTTGGTTTCCGGCATCAGAGGTCACTGGATGACCTGCTTGCTTGTGTCTCTGATATTTGACAGCACTCTATGTCTATGATGAAATCCTGGCCGTTGCATTAGATATATCCAAGGCGTTTAGCACCAGAGACTCCTTGCCACCCCCGCGTTGTGTTCCTTGCTATCTGCCTTTGTCTTGAACCGATCTCTCTAAGTGGTGGTGGTGGTATTCCATACTCTACCAATGAATGCTTGTATTCCGCAGAGATACGTTCTAGAACCACCACTGTTTCTTCGTCATATCGTTGATTTGTTGGGAGCTATTTCATGTTCAGTACACAGCTTTGTGGATGATGGTACCCTTCAGGTATACCGCTTTCTCTTCCAAAGTTTCGATATCATTCAGTCAAAGCAGAATTGAAAAGGGAAGAATCGTGAATGATTCAAATACAGAAATCTTAGAATGGGATCCAATAAACTTGGTAAAATTCAGTGCGAACAATTCCCAAGCAAGTATTTTCTCTAGAAAGACCGATCTCACAGTGGCCAACGTAACTATTTTAGGACTATATATCCATACCAATGAAATCTCCCATTCCAATGATAGGTATTAGTATCAACAGTAATAATTTATGGAATAACCATGTAAGTTCCATCGCCAAGAGTGCCTCTTAAAATTTGAATTTATTTTTTGTGCTAAGAAGTATTTCGCTTCCCGTCAATACCAATATAATCAATCGTTACACCGTTGGCGGTTCAATCGAGACTGACACGTCAAGCCCAGTCCTTACATCCATATGCCGTCACTTTGGAAAAATGCCGAACATCTCTTTACCAGGGCTTGTTTTTCCAACGATGAATGGCAAAGCTTTGAAACTCTTAGCTCTCATGATCTTCTCTGAACAATACAGGAGTTTCCATTTCGTGGAAACCAGAACTAAAAAAAAACTGTTTATGTTGTATATGTCCGACTTGTCCTAGTCCCATTTACCTGACACATCAAAACTTCAAGATTCTGCCTAAAAAAGAGCCATGTGTCTCGTCGATGATACTTCGCTTACACACTCGCTCCAACGAGGTAAAACTTTAGAAGTCACTGCATCGGTAAAAGGGTCCTCTGAGGCATTCACCCTGCAGAAATTCAAGAAGAACACCAATTCATGTCTACTTTTCCTATGCTCTTACGATGTTCTCTGAGCATTACAGGATTTTATAGGATGGTTAATAAGTAATTATTTTGTCTACCGCAGTGCGTAAAGTTAGTGTTTAAGCGCTGTGAAAAGTGATTCTTTTTGAAACAAGTGCGTGAATAAAAATCATCAGTTCGTAAAAACATCAACTGTGCGTAAAGTAATTTTTAACACACTGTTTATACTTTTATGCATTCTTGTTGCAAAAAGGCAGTATTTTGCTTTAAATTCTACTCATAAGTCACCATTTGATAATACGGACAATTTGGCAATATAATAAATGTAGCAAAAACTTTGTATGATAAACTTTCGTGAGTCTTCACGCTCATACAAAAAAGTCCCACTTAACGAACTTGTATCATAAATAACTATTGTTTCATTTGAATAATTTTTGCACTACCATTTCACTTTTCGCATTGGCGTATGGCGTTTTGAAGTGTTGTTGTTCAGATTGAAATGACAACTGAAGCAGAGTACAATTTAGTTTTAAGTGAAAATTGTCAAGCTGTGTGCACGTTCCAATGTAATTGGATGAAAAAAGGTTTGTATTTCGTGCAGAAATTTATTTATAAAATCATAGCAAAGCGCTTTCGACTATAAAGTCATCATCAGTGCGTACCTGTAAGTAAGTGACATTGAAATGAATTTAAGAAAATGACAAGTTAGTCAAATTTTGTGATTTAATCATGAAAATGTTTCAAGGTGACAGAACCAAAGTTAAAGAAACTTTTATAGTCTAATGAGAACTAAAAAACTTTTTTCAAACCGTCAGCTCTAGGATTACCAAGGAAACAAACATAATTACTTCACATTATTATTATTGGTTCAGCATCCTTGGAAACCAGATTAGAACATAAGATCTTGAGATAAGTCTGATGAGAACTTTCCCAATCTCAAAAGTAGCAAATATGGTAACCAAACTGATGAACCATACCAGAAAATTTTTAAGAAATTTTCCAATAATTGATCTGTAAGTCTATTTATAGTTCTGTTGTTCCAAACCCAAGGAAATATGACAATCCGAGAGAAAAGTCTAATGAGAACTTCAACCCGATGTGTATAGAACTCGGCTTAAGACACAATCTCTTGGGGGTTTGTGACACCAATTCAATGCTATGGACCATGGGGCAAGTCTAATGAGAACCTTCCCAATCTCAAAGCGCTAAAAAAGGTAGCACAGAACCAAGAGGCACTACAAACAGTAGGGATTTAAGAAATTTTCAAATTGTTTCAGAAATACTCAATTCAGTAGTTCTATTAATCAAAACAAAGGAAATTACTGTACCAAGAGAAAGTCTAATGAGAACTTGACATGGCACAAGCAAAAGCCCAAGCTCAAGAAAAACAGAACCTGAAGTTGAAATTATAAGTTATACAATGAAAGCAGTAGTTTATGTTCTGAGAATTGAAAGGACAGTCGAGAGGGAGGGAACTAAGCAAACTGCAGAATGGGTTCAAGCGATATCATCATCGAGAAAGAATTTAAGAGCAATTAAATGAGTAAATAATTTAAATGTATGAGTTTTTTTTTTTTTTATTTTATTTTTATTTTAAACGTCTATGAAGAGGAATGTAAGCTCTGTTTAAATTGACTTGAGTATTGAGACAAAGATCATTATTCAGTAATTCCTTGTTAATATGTAAATCTTCAAGAAAATCTAATCTATTGTAATTTTTGGAACTCACCTCCTGTAAAATTTTTGAATTCCTATTTGGACTAAAGTTAGGATTTAAATGTTCGGTTATTGTTGCCTACATTGGAAGAACTTGCAGACCTTTGAAAGCCCGTATAACCGAACATTTAAATCCTAACAAAATTTCAGCCTTTGGTCAACATTTGAGGTTTAACAACCACAACTTTAGTCCAAATAGGAATTCAAAAATTTTACAGGAGGTGAGTTCCAAAAATTACAATAGATTAGATTTTCTTGAAGATTTACATATTAACAAGGAATTACTGAATAATGATCTTTGTCTCAATACTCAAGTCAATTTAAACAGAGCTTACATTCCTCTTCATAGACGTTTAAAATAAAAATAAAATAAAAAAAAAAAAAACTCATACATTTAAATTATTTACTCATTTAATTGCTCTTAAATTCTTTCTCGATGATGATATCGCTTGAACCCATTCTGCAGTTTGCTTAGTTCCCTCCCTCTCGACTGTCCTTTCAATTCTCAGAACATAAACTACTGCTTTCATTGTATAACTTATAATTTCAACTTCAGGTTCTGTTTTCCTTGAGCTTGGGCTTTTGCTTGTGCCATGTCAAGTTCTCATTAGACTTTCTCTTGGTACAGTAATTTCCTTTGTTTTGATTAACAGAACTACTGAATTGAGTATTTCTGAAACAATTTGAAAATTTCTTAAATCCCTACTGTTTGTAGTGCCTCTTGGTTCTGTGCTACCTTTTTTAGCGCTTTGTGATTGGGAAGGTTCTCATTAGACTTGCCCCATGGTCCATAGCATTGAATTGGTGTCACAAACCCCCAAGAGATTGTGTCTTAAGCCGAGTTCTATACACATCGGGTTGAAGTTCTCATTAGACTTTTCTCTCGGTTTGTCATATTTCCTTGGGTTTGGAACAACAGAACTATAAAAAGACTTACAGATCAATTATTGGAAAATTTCTTAAAAATTTTCTGGTATGGGTTCATCAGTTTGGTTACCATATTTGCTACTTTTGAGATTGGGAAAGTTCTCATCAGATTTATCTCAAGATCTTATGTTCTAATCTGGTTTCCAAGGATGCTGAACCAATAATAATAATGTGAAGTAATTATGTTTTTTTCCTTGGTAATCCTAGAGCTGACGGTTTGAAAAAAGTTTTTTAGTTCTCATTAGACTATAAAAGTTTCTTTAACTTTGGTTCTGTCACCTTGAAACATTTTCATGATTAAATCACAAAATTTGACTAACTTGTCATTTTTTATCAATTTCAAAAGCACATATCATTATATTTATAGGTAATTTTCTATGCTATAACTTCATTGTCATTGTTAACTTTTGATACAATGTCAATTTTTATTCATTTAGTTAGACAATAGACTAAGCTTCAACAGACATGTGTTACTCTGCCTGTTGAAACTTTCTTAAATCATTTCTGTTTATGGTACCTCTTGATTTTGGGATACCCTTTTGTCGCTTTGGGGAGTGTGAAGGTTCTCATTAGACCTATCTCATGATCCTGAGCATGGAATTGGTTTCACAAATTACCAAGGGACTGTGTCTTAAGCCTGGTTCTGTGCACTTCGGGTGGAGGTTCTCATTAGACTTTTTCCCGGTTTGTCATATTTCCTTGGGTTTGGATGAACAGAACTATAAATAGATTTACAGATCAATTTGACTAATTGGTCATTCAACAATTTTCAAAACATAGATCAGTGTTTCCAGAAGTTCATGTTCGAAGCCAATTGTCATTGTCAACTTTTGACACAATGTCAATTTCATTCATATTTCATTTAGTTTGACAGTATACCAAGTTCAGCAGACATGTGTTACTCTGCCTGTTGAAACTTTTATCAAACTCAATCCTGGAATAAGGATTTTTTAAAATGTTAATCATATGATGTCCCGTTTTAAATTGTTACATGGTCCTATGGACACATGATATTTTTATGGTATGGCTCTTGTACACCTGACGAGTAAGTAATTTTTCAATTTTTCAAAATTCACATTATCAAAATTTCTTAAATTCATTTCAATGTCACTTACTTACAGGTACGCACTGATGATGACTTTATAGTCGAAAGCGCTTTGCTATGATTTTATAAATAAATTTCTGCACGAAATACAAACCTTTTTTTCATCCAATTTAGTTTTAGTTTACTGCCATATAAATAGCTCTTATGTTACTCATATTTGCCCCTATATCCATGTAGGAAATCATTAGGTCTGATGCTGGAATGAGCACAGACCACCCGTGGTGTTTTTGTAGGGTTTTTTGAAAGGTGAATGCGCCCCAGAAAATCTGCAAGTCGTCCCAGAGCGCTACAACAAAACATATTGATAACCGTCCCCTACCCAAACAGGTACACTCTTATGAGGTATTTTTATTATCATTATTATTATTTCTATGGCTTTTTTTATTATTGTTATTATTATTATAGTTATGCTAGATTTACTGTATATCTGTATATAATGTTCGAAACTGACACTTGACTTCAGTTTTTTTTTCTACTAATTATGCTACCTACTCTATTAGGCTCACAACAAGTGTGTGGTGAGCCTAATAGTGAAAAAATCAAAAGTTTTTGGGAAATGAAGGCTGACCATACACCAATGAATCAAAAACGCCCGAAAGCAAAACAGTTTCATCCAAAACGTTTAGCTGCAAATAGAGTCGGCGCTTCAACGTGTTGTCTACAACGAGGTTTCCCAAACGCTTTCATTCATAAACATTTTGTAGCAAGACAAAACATTTTGAAATACACGAATCACACAAAACAGATTCATTCAAAAACAGTTCGTTTCAAGCAGTTTTAAAAAGCCTGAAGGTGTCTCCTTGTTTTACCGTACCAGTGTGTGTCACTTCATATAATTCGTGAGGGAAAAACAACTTCTACCTAAATGAGTCAAAAACGTTTTGCGTTAAAACGTTTTTGATTTCTTGGTGTGTCGCCAGCCATAGTTAAGAATTCCATCTCCGTTTTTACCAAATCTCATTCAATATGCAAAGGATATGGCACAAAACCTTATAAAAATGTTCAAGACCCTATAGACCAAGCTATAGAAGTTTTTTCACCCAAAAAATAAAAGACGCAATAAGTTATCTGATCAGTACCTATCTCAAATACATTTCTTTCGATTCAGCTTCGCTAACAGGTTATGGGCCCAGAAGTCCTGTGTTAATTCAGACTAAGAACTCCTGAAACTGTTACGTATTTTTTCGAAGAAATGGATGTTTCGAAATTCAGCATAACAAAGCTTAATGGTGGCAATTACCAGATTTAGAAATTCAAAGTGGAATTGTTACTACTGAAGGAAGAGCTGTGGAGTACTATAACGGATAATCCACCAGAACCGATAACTGAAACTTGGTTAGCAAAAGATGGAAAAACTCGCGCAACGATTGGTTTGCTAATAGTAGATACACAAGTTGTTCACGTTAGAAACCGTAAAACTGCGAAAGAATCGTTGGAAAATTTGAAAAAGCAAAACGAAAAATCCACTCTCACTGATAAAGTGTACCTGTTGAAGCGACTTTGCCGGATCTCGATGTCAGAAGACGGTGGTATGGAAAAACATATAGCTAATATGATGAATTATGTCGATCAATTAGTTGCACTTGGGGAAAATTTGACAGAAAACTTATAAGTTGCTTTATAAGTATGTAGTTTGCCGGAGAATTATGAAAATTTGGTAACAGCACTTGAAGGTAGACCTGAAGGTGATCTTACTTTAGAAGTAGTGAAAGGAAAACTGCATGATTCAAGAATACCACCGACGAAGAGAAAATGCAATTTCGCAAAGTGACGTTGCTTTAAAAGTGCATAACCACTCATCAAAAACTGACTTTCAAATTAGTGTTCCAGAAATAAAAACATGTTTTTACTCTAAGAAAACCGGGCACATTAAAAAACAATGCTATTTTTTGAAAAATCAAAAGAAATGTTCGAATGTGGCACGCGTAGCAACAGACGTTGATAATGACAATGACTATGGTGCGGGGACTCGGCGTCGATTGGTACTCAGGTGCCAGTAGTCATATGATAAAACATTTTTCACGGGATATACTGATTCCATTAGCAAAGTTAAGTTAGCAGATGGGAGAAAAGTATATTCGTTTGGCTCAGGCACTGGTTTCTTAACTTGTCTTTTGAATAACAACAAACAGTCAGAAATAATGGTTAAACACGTACTATATGTTCCAGATTTAGGGGCTAGTTTGTTGTCAGTGAAAAGGTTAACAAACCTTGGCTTCAGAGTCGAATTTAAAAAAGAAATATGTAACATTATATTGAATAATCAAATTTTGGCTCAAGGCATTGCAAGCGGAAATTTATATAAGCTGTATTCTTTCAATAAAGCAATGACCGTTTGGGATGGCAGTGATAAGAGCTGTACCCATGTTTGGCATAAAAGATTTGGTCACCGAGATCCAACGGTAATCAATGATATGAGCAAGAAAGTAATGAAAATAGACGGTTGCGGTAATAAAATGACATGTGAGACGTGTATACGGGGAAAAATGTCGAAAAAACCATTTCCTAAGAAATCATTTATTAAAACTACTGATGTAATGGAATTGGTACATTCTGATGTCTGTGGTCCTATATAAACAGTTACACCAGGAGGAAAGAAATATATTCTCACTCTTACCGACGATTACAGCAGGAGAAATTGCAAGAGAATATGTAGAAATGGTGATGAACAAATTCAATAAAAGACCAAAAACACTAAGATCTGATAGAGGAGGTGAATATATGAGTTTCGAAGTGAAGAATTTCTTGAAGAAAGAAGGGATACAGATTCAGCTGACAGCGCCATACTCTAGTCAACAAAATGGGGTTGCTGAACGAAAAAACAGGTATCTCACGGAAATGACCAGATGCATGCTGATATATACAAATTTACCAAATATCTATTGGGGAGAAGCTGTAATGACTACGAACTATATTGAAAATTTGGTTCCCACCAAGGCAACGAATAAAATTCCATATGACTTGTGGCATAAGTTGAAACCAAATGTAAATCATCTGAAAACCTTCGATTGTACAGTATATGCTCATGTTCCGAAAGAACAAAGACAGAGGGTGGATGAAAAAGCCATGAAATGTGTACTGGTAGGATACGAATGGGTTCCAAAGCATACAGACTACTGAACAGAAGTTCAGGAAATATTCACATCAGCAGAGACGTTCAATTCTTGAAAAATTTTCATAGCGGATTCCATAAGTCGGACAGTAAGGAATGTACTGAGTATAATACCTCTAGAAATGAAGAAGTTGACATTTATTTCAATGACGAACCTGCTGAGCAGTTAAATAATGAGAAATCCGAAGATGAAATGAATATTGAAGGAGAAAGTTAGTACGAGGAAAATGAGCATGATGAAGAACAGGAAGAAATAAATAACGAGACTGGTAAGATGAACTTGAGACGGTCTCTTAGATCCAATAAAGGAAAACTTCCTGCTCGATTTTTTACAGAAATAGAGCAAGAGTTTGTTATTGAACGAAAGACGAGAAAAAAAGCCATGCTAAGAAATTATGCAGAAAACTGAAAATTAGCCATTGATGAAGAACTGGCTGCAATGAGACAAAACAAACCAGACTTGGAAATTGACTGAGCTACCACCAAAGAAAAAAGTTATTGGTAGTAAGTGGATATTTAAATTAAAAACAGATTCTCACGGTAAAATTAGTCGGTATGAAGCAAGAATCGTGGCTCAAGGTATTCACAAAAATTTGGCCAGGATTATAATGAAATTTTTGCACCAGTAGTGAAACAATCTAAATTCAGATTATTATTAACAATAGCTGGAACAGAAAGAATGGCTGTTTACCACTATGATTTTAAAAGCTTTCCTTAACTCAGATTTGGATGAAATTATATACCTAAAGTCTGTAAATTAAACAAAACTATTTGATTGCTTGAAACAATCTGCATGAGTATGGAATTCAACGATCAATAAAGTATTGCTGGATATGGGATTCAGAAGGGGCAACTTTGATCAGTGCCTTGATGTCAAAAATTACAATGAAATTATTTACCTATTGATTTACGTTGATGACCTTCTTATAGCTTGTAAAAGTATGCATTGCATAGAAATGAAACATTTGTCTGACAAATTCCAAATAACTTGCCTTGAAAATATTGAAAACTATCTGGGTATCCAAGTCTGTAGAGACACAGAAGGAATATTTTCAATATATCAAAAAAGATATACATTGAAATTATTAAAACAGTACAACATAGGTTCTGTAAAACCCACAAATATACCTTTAGATACTGGGTATTTTAAAAAGAGGACATCTGAATCTGACACATTTGACAACGGTGATTTATACAAAATCGCTATTGGTGCCTTACTTTATCTATCAGTGAATACGAGACCTGATATATGTGTCGCCACTTCAATTTTGGGTAGAAAAGTAAGTGAACCAAGGAAATATGATTAGACAGAAGTTAAAAGGATAATGAAGTACTTGAAAGGAACTATGGATTTGCAAATTGAATCAGGACGATCCGAGAGCGAAAATATACTGAATGGTTATGCAGACGCAGGAAGCATATAAGCAGAACCTAGCACGTTTGAGTCAGCGGCAGATATTCTAGCTCTCTGATTTTTTGTGACCAAACACAGGTGCATTTTGCCCATCCAGACTGAAACGTGGTGCATTTTGCAGTAGCGTGAATTAGTTTTTGCTCGCAATTGACACACAAACCTAACCTGAGCAAGCTTACCTAGCTTGCGAGTCGAAAATGCGTGAATTAGTTTTTTGCTTGCGATTTACACACAAACCCAACCTGAGCAACCTAACCTAGCTTGGCTGTTCACCACAGGGAATTTTTTCGAATACATTTCCGGGCCAAAGTGCACCACGTTTTAGTCTGGATGGCAAAGTGCACCTGTGTTTGGTCACAACCAATCAGAGAGCTAGAATATCTTCTATTGACTGAAACGTGGTACATTTTGCTTATATGCGGGCAGGAGACCGAGCAGACAGGAAATCAAACAGTGGCTATTTATTCAGTTACAAGTAGGCTATGTTCGATTGGCGCTGCAAGAAACAAACTTGTGTCGATTTGTCATCTGCTGAAGCAGAGTTTATTGCACTCTCAGAAGCCTGTCAACAGGGAATATATACATCAGAGGACTCATTGAACGAATATAATCAAGCTTGCCTGAAAATGTTGGAAATAGGAAAAATTAGTGACAGAACTAAACATGTCGAAACAAAATATAATTTTGTAAAAGACTTGAAGCAAAGTGGAACAATTTCATTTCTATATTGCGCATCAACTTTAATGTTGGCTGACTTTTTAACCAAGCCACTTGGTATAGAAAAATTAAGAATTTCGACAAAGATGGCGGGGATGAAAGTTGAGAAATCATCATTGTCGGGAAGGGGTGTTGAACTAAATGCTATAGAAGAGAACTATGACAACGACGATTGAATATTGATTCTCTCTGTACCACTTTATTGTTTCAGTATTACAAGTTTTCTTCTTTGATGACAAGCTGTCATATATGATGTATAATTTTCTGATTGAAGAATAATAAGTTATCTGTTCAGTACCTATCTCAAATACATTTTTTTCGATTCAGTTTTGCTAACAGTTGTTGGGAACTCCTTCAAACTTGCGAAATGAACTGTATTTCCGGTTTTGATGCGCTGGAAAACCTTTGATGTCACACTGACGTAAGATTATATTCGATCCGTCACTTTGTTTACATTGGTAAACAAACTTCTCCATCTCAGCATGCTCCATGTGCATACCTCAACTCAATATTTCGCGAAAATATAAATATAATTTTGGAAATTAAATAGGATTTTACTAACTTAAAACTAAATCAGTGGAGCATATCGAACATTATATGATAGTTTTTAATCAGAACTATGAGCATTTGGTAAAGGACACAGCTTCATCAATGCTCTTTTGATAGTATATTGTTTGGTACGGAAATTCGCAACACGTACTATACTATCTGTACCGTAAATAGAGTTTTTCTATTCAGCCTGAAGACCATTTCAGTGGTGAAGTTGACTCATTCTTTATTAGAGCCATTGTTCCTTCAGATACTGGACATGAGGCATCAAGCCAGTTGCCTCTCTGTTGGAGAGTATGCAAATACTCATTACTCCACCGTTTCCAAAATTGTTGATGGAGCCGCTGTATCAACTGCCATCGATTGAGTATTGATTTCCAACTGTGTCAAGTCAGTACCAGGAATTGAACTGAGTGGCTCAAGTGTCAGAAAGTGTCCCGGTGTTAGCACAGAAAAATCATTCGGATCCGAACTAAGTGGGTACAAAGGACGAGAATTCAATAATGATTCAATTTGCGTCAAAAGAGTATAGAACTCCTCATATGTCATTATTTGCTCACCGACAATGCGATACAAATGAGTCTTGATAGACTCCACCCCCGTTTCGGCTAGACCTGCAAAATGGGCGAGAAACCGCCGGAGTGAAGCAATAAAAGCTTCTCTGATTGAATCTGAGGCTAATTCAAAATGAATACATTTTGTTGCGAAACACACAAAAACACAAATGTAACCCTTTGTATGTATTCGCACGTCGTAATTTACCCATAATTATGGAAAAAGGGCCTGCGTAATCTAAAATAAGAGAATGCTTTGAGTTCTCTTAAACTGGGTAGATCAACCATTGGAGGTTTGTATGATTTTGGGGAAAAACGCCAACAGATTTTGCAAATTGAAATTATTTTATTTCTAGCACGTTTGGAAGACATAATCCAAAACTGCTCATTTATAAAAAATAAAAGAGTTTCTCTACCTGGATGATAATATATTTTATGAAAATTGGAATTGACCAATTTCGTTAGTCGAGAATTTCTAGGTGATGAAGCAGGAATTTTTTTTTGTACGATGAGGAGTATCGTAGACGTCCACCTACTCGCAAAATATCATTATCACCCAGGAAAGCATTGAGTTTTCTCAAAGGTCTTGATGCATTCTTTTCACTTTTCAAATGTTTGATATCGGTAGGGTGATGTAAAATCACAGCTAAAATCAGTGCATTTTGAAGCTCTGAAAGCGATAAATGGCCGGTTTTTCTGTTATGAGAATTACGGCAATTTCGACAGGGAGGAAAATTTATTCAAAATATCGTGAATAATACTTTCTACCGTCAGGTCAGGTGGTATACTTCCGGCAAAATAAAACAAAGTTGTTGGCCAAAGTTCGTTCTTATTCAACCAAGAAGGTCCAGAAAACCACATCTTATCTTTGATTAATTCTGAAGGAAGTAACCCACGTGATGCACAATCAGCTGGATTATCCTTGGATGAGATATGGTGCCAAAGAGAAGGAGGAATACGTTTTTGAATTAAAGTTACGCGATTACTAACGAAAGTTTTTCACATATGTGGTGAAGACTAAATCCAACTTAATGTTATGAAACTATCTGTGTAAGCGTATGTTTGAAGGATGTTTATTTTATCTTTGAATGTGTTCATAACAGTTGAAAGTTGAAAGTTGTTGGCAACTTCGCAAGAAGAACTGCAGCACATAGTTCAAGGCGAGCAACTGATATTGTTTTTATTGATGCAACCTTAGATTTGCCACTTACAAATTGTGTTTCGAATGAATCTTCACTATGCTGAAACCTGAAATATTAAACGCAAGAGTAAGCCTTTTTTGAGGCATCACAATATGCATGTATTTGACACTGTAAATAGTTCAGTAACATGTGGTGAGGAATTTGTAAAGTTAGTAAAGGAACTGTTCTGAACTGAGACGATTTGTTGATAATTTCCTTAGGTAGAACCTCATCCCACTGAACTCCGAGACTCCACAGGTGTGCATAAGTAGTTTAGCGAATAAGATGACTGAAGTAAAAAAACTCAATGGATCAAAAACGCGAGCGATATCAGATAAAATTTGAAGTTTTGTTCAACTGTATACAAACATTTCTAAAAATGTCAGTTAATCAATTAAAACGTGTTTCTTCGATTGATGGCAGTTAATTGGACAATGTGATTGATTTTTCCATACAAAATTTGAATTTGGACCAATATCTTGCTCAGGAAGGAATTATTATTCTTTATAATATATACGCTATATCTAATCATAGAGGCAGCATTTCCAATGGACACTATACAGCATATTGAAAACACCCTTATTCTGATTGTTGGCACCTCTGCGATGACTCCTGTGTATCTTCCAAGATTGATTCTCTCATCTCCCAGGGAGTATGTGTCCTTTTCCACGAGAGAGTTGATAATCTGAATTCTTATGGTGTTGTGGATTTTTCCGGATTTTCCTCCAACTGAAACAGTAAATGCGCCATCACTTCGAGTCCCGGACTTCAATTAAGATTGTCATCTTGATATTATTTTATATTTAAAACGCTTTTGTATTTTTTATTAATTTTCATTTCTATGTATTAGTAAAATAATAGTTTGATAGACTCCTGACCGTGCATGAAAATGTATATTGGAAAACGAGAAGATTGTCAGTGGATGGAAAATATGAATTTTGAGCATAGTTATATGTCAATTGGGTCGTGGTATAAGCTAGGCAAGTGGTTGTTCTTCGTCAGATTACCTCACCTCATATTTCCTCATGGAGGAAATATTTGGAGAGAAGGGTACTTCAAAATTGTCGATTTAACTATTTCATTTTCCAGCAAAAATCTATGAACGCTGTTCACTTCCTGGAGTCTTTGCTACCGAGGAATGTTTTTTGTTTCTTCCCCGCGGGTGATTTTCCGACTGAATTTACTATAAGTCGTTGCTTATTCATTTTTGAGGATATGATGTTCTATAGCAATGAAAAACTGTACTACTGTATGTTAAGTTATTGAGTTGTAACTCGAAATTAATACTAATTTCGAGTTTAAATTCGAAATTAAGCTTATTTCGAGAACTCGAAATTAAGAAAGGAATATGTCCGCTCTACGCCTTCGTACATACCACTGAAGTTTGGATTTTCATATATTGGTTTCGACAAAAATATTCCAAACAGTTTTGCAGGTAAATTTCCCAACAATTGATCACAACAAATTTCCTGCGAGCTTAGGATGGTTAACTGACACATGAAAGCTAGGATTAGACTTGCCAATAACAGTTTGAAAATGAAAATTTTGTGATTCATGACCCCGAATAATTCATCATCCCAAATTTACAGCAAGCTTTGGTTTGTAAAATATCACATCAAAGTGTGGATCAAACTTACGAATACAAGTTTGGATAAGCATATGTGATACAAGTGTTATTTTTTAAGTGTTTTGATAGTTAACATTTATAATTGGTGAAAAACTGTCAGGTATCAATTTATGTCCAGGAGTATTCGGTAAATAAGCAGTAACAAGTTTACGTGGACACGTTTCATGCATTAGTGAGTGGATTTTCCCTTTCAAGTTTGCATCTGCAAGAGCCAGAGAGTTCTCTGCAAGTAGTTGTAAGTTTCCATGTTTAGTGGGAAGTGTTGGAGGCGGAACCCCAAACTAAAAGAATTCTAAGATCAGGTTCATTCGTTTGCATCGAGGTGTAGCACTTTCGTACACCTGGTGTATTTTACACTTGATTGTTAGTATTCGTTTGCAGATTTTTTGACACATTTCTTTGTGTGAACTGCACTCAGTTACACTCGATTTGAAATGTGGTGGAAATTACTACACTTCGATGCAAACGTCTCACTTCAACTCATTTCGGTGTAAAATATAATATACTATAATGCTCAACGTAAGTTTAACCTTGAACGCTCCGACTGTCTATCTAAATACTCAAACGCTTTTCGCACCCCGGCCAACTTAATTTCTAGTAACTTTCGGTCTGTTATGAATTTCTATGCTTTTTTTTAAGGTTATTTTTACAAAAAATTGAAAAAGTACTCTGAGAGATGCCTAGATCCAACCTTTTCACCGAGCGAGTGAGCATCGAGTATTTTGATTTCTCCTACTCCTTGTTTCACCAATAGCCACTAATAGGGTTAACCCCCTCTTAAACCTGTAATTGAGACATATAATAATTAATGGTTTCTCCATCACTTTTTTTTCTCCATGTAAGTAATGCCATATCGTAGTCTGTTATCTATACTTAAACTTTCTGTTATTATAGAATTTATATTCAGCTGATGATGAACCTATAGGTTCGAAACATGAACTATTTTATAAGACATCACATAACTAATCGATCGTGGTATTAAATTATGGAGATGACTTTCATATTCATATCTTGGCTTGTTGAGTATACAGAAAACATCCAATATTTTTTGTTTACCAGAATCTATTTTATAAGCATTAATCCAAGCGCTGTAGCTGAAATGTCACTACAACCTGAATAAATCCAATAGAAATGATTTTTTGAATACGGGCAGTTTGCAAAGAGCACTTTGAAAAAAAAAATTGTTGAGCACGCGAGCACCTATGGAAAGAGGAGAAAATTCCCGGGATAACTCGGAAAATCAATAACTTGGAAGGGGTTGGAAATTTCGATATATTGTATGGAAACAAACTTGTAGAACGCAAAAAAGGTATCTATTTGTTTTTTCTAAATTGCTTTCTTTGAGAGATAATGAGCTATAACTGATATTTTCAGATTTTCGCGCGTACAATTCGGAAATCGCAATATAATCAATTTCTTAGATACCGAACTCGTGAAGTGTCATTTTCCGGAAGTCAGGTGTGAATCACTTTCCTCGAAACATTCTGAACTTTATTCATCTTTCAAAGTGAACATTTACAAAGAAAATTTCAACATAGCCATGGATCCCTGTAAGTGGCCAGCTGGAGCACATGCTCAAAGGTTTGTTGAAACTGACAGATATTTTTAACGAATACGTCACTGAAGAAATTATCTTCAACGGAAAGGAAAATTGAAAACCAACAGGAATCAATCGACTACAATACATGGAGTATGTTTTCATATTAATATAGAGTGTTTGTCAAATAAAATTCACCAATTAACACTATACTTAAACGAGGCCAGGTACTCAATAGTATGTATTTCACAACATTGGCTAAATAATACCTATGAGATTCTTTTTTTAAATTTCCCATCACAACAGATCTAACAAAACCCATGGGGGTGTCTATTCTTGATTTTGTGATGAGGTAAATGCCGAGTTTTGTGGAATAGTGTTCCCTATCGCTCTCTACATCAGATCATGTCTGGAACCCTATCCTGTATTCCTTGACAACATTGAAGATTGTTTGCACTAGCAAATGTCGAAAATTTGAGATTCTTGGTGACTTTAATGTTTACTTCGAGTCGGATTGAGACACTAATCTCCACGAGCTAATTCATCTTACTTCTTCGTTTGGTCTAGAATCGACCAGAACCTGTTAAAATAATGAATGATGTTTCAAAGGATCCAAATGATTATGAAATATACAAAATGATGAGTAAAAAATACCGGGAGGGCATAAACATAAAAAGATCCGCTTATGATAGCTATTTGATGAATTCTAATAACATAATAAGGGCCTCGTGGAAGTTGATAAATCATGAAAGAAACTATTCAAACAAAAAGAATATTGATAGCAAAATAGAAGTCGATGAGTTTAACAAATTTTTTTCGAACTTAGCTGAAACTATAATAAAAACGCTTCCAGTTTGCGATCTCAATTACTCTAAATTATTCTAAAAAATTCCATCCACCCTAGATTCTTTTTTCCATTTCAGCTCACGGAATTTCTGCGGTTACATCTATGGTGTCTATTCTTTGTGGACTAGAGTCCACAACTTGGGAATAAGGGTTATAGAATACTACACTCGTCACTTTACCAGTACCGCTTTATTCAGATGTCTGTACTGAACTGAGCTCTCTCATCTCCAGAGTTAGGTAAGAACATTATTCACAATTCGAGATGACCTCATTCACCGATACCGTAATTCCTAATTATATGCACACACTACATTCCCTTCCTTTTAATATATTTTTTCATTATTGAATTCATCTGATACTTACAAGTAAAATAAGTATATATGTATATGTACGAGGTATAAAACTAACAAGGTATTGTACGTAAAGAATACTATCATAAGGTAGATACTTGGACGTGTCGGACACCTGGAAACAGGTCCTGAATAGGATATTTAAAACTGAACTTCATCTCTTGGTTATTAATCGTATTGTTGTGCTCTCACTTCATTTGTTATAGAATTGCTATCCTTTTCCTTCATTCGTTTTATCCCATCACATCACGAACTATCGACCGTTTTCAGCAATAGTTGTTGACGGATATCTAATTTTCGAAAATAGCTCTTGATTTGTTGAATACCATATAGGCTGCAAAGTAAGCAGCTGTTACAACAATTTTATTGTATTTTACTCATTTCTAGGCTTCCATAGGATCTAACTGCTTGTTGTCACTTACTTGACTAAAGTGATTTTCGTTCTTCCATATTCCAAACTTTCCTAGTTACTTTCTCACTTTCTGAAATGGATTGGAGGGATTTAGGTTCCTGTATGTAGGTCTTACCTTGGGCCCTTCCCACCCACCCACATGTTCATAGTCTCCTTATGATTCATCAGTGCAGCACATTTCATGAGGGGGGTGTGATGATGTATCGTCATTTTCTAAGCACCATGATTTCCGATCCCAATATGGGTCAATCAGGTGAAAGTGTCCCGTTAAGTGCCTGCTTACAAAGACGAATAGATTTCCCTTCCCACTTTTTTCGAAGCCCAATTATATTGAGTTTCGATTCACTCATAGATTCTCAAGATGAGTTCTGACCGGACTGGTGATTTTCTACTCCTTCCTTGGCTAGTTTGTCTGCCTGCCATTTTTCGTGGACACCTAAGTGTCCAGGAGTTTCTGTTAGTGGAAACTTGGAGGTGGTTTTTTGACCTGGTCCACTACGTCACTTGCAGTTCTATTCTGAAACTCCATAGCTATGACAGTGGTCCTTAGTGACCATTGGCATTTGGTTTTTCCTTTCCGTACTGCATGCGTTTGGATCTCGTTGGACCTTTGCAATGACATAATATGAGCAGTGCTTCTGCTCCCTGACAGAACATGTATAGTCATGATACCGGTAACATTCAGGCAGGTACGCTATATAACCAACCTATATAATCGTCCCCGACTCTTGTATCTTGTTACGCTATACAACTCGTATAGCTATAGGGTTGAAGTTCTTGGTTCCTTCGGTCTATAGAAAAACAGTTTTTGTTCAAGATCTTTATTTACTACGTACGTTTCGGCTCGTCAAGCCATTTTCAAGTACTAAAAAATTAAATGGTATAAATTATAAATAATATATAATATAAGGGGACAGAATAAAGACCTGTTTTTACATTTTACAATCACCGACTTTGATAGCAATGCGCTGATCAATCTAATGATTTATTTATAAACATGTAAGTAATTCTGTCCCCTTATATTATATATTATTTATTAATTATACCATTTAATTTTTTAGTACTTGAAAATGGCTTGACAAGCCGAAACGTACATGGTAAATAAAAATCTTGAACAAAAACTGTTCTTCTATAGACCGAAGGAACCAAGGAACTTCAACCCAATAAAATTAGTCAGGAAACAAATAAATAATATACCTATAGGGTCGTTTTTGTGATCCGACCCAAATGGACACATCCTTTACCAAATCTCCAGGGCCAATCTAGCCTTATGTGCCACCTAGTCGATGTGGAGATTCCATATGAGCATTGAGCTTGTGGTCGTACAATACTCGTAGGTACTGACTCCCGTAGCAAATAGGATCTCTACTCTATAGATTACTGATGGATTCAGGCCTTTCAGCACTATTTTTTTACTAAAGGTTTTGACAGCGGTTTCCTGAGCATTGATTTAAAGTGGCTCTTTCTCGCACCACTTGTCTACAGCTACACTTTCCTAAACTCTCCAAAACCTAACAAGGAAAAGTTGAGGCGGTGATCTCTATATTTGATGTGAATTTCTTTCATACATCCATTTATTTGACAAAGTTCCCGCGATAGATATATCGCAGAGAGCCAGATCCGGACAATGGATGGATAGATGCGGTAAAAATCGATGAGTTTAACTTTTCAGATAAAATAATATTACTCTCTAAATCAATACAAGTTTTTTGCTTCGGGTTTTGCATTTTTGGAAATTTTAAAACAACTCTTTGAAAGTTCCTTCAAAACGTAAAATTAATCAGTTGCAATCTGAAATTGAAAGATTATAGGCATGGACATGTTTTGGTCCGTTGAAAAAGTGATTTGAAATTTCATTATTCATTATCCACTGAAATAATGTACAAGCTGCTGGTCTTAAAGGTCTCACAATCCCTGTATTTCCCTATATTTCATCACATGGTTGAATAGATATTACTTTAACCATTTGAAAAATATAGGGTCATGTAAGTTCATCATCGATATTTTCGGAGATATATCGATATTACTTGAAAAAATATGAGTTATTCAAAACCCTGTACTTAACTCCGCGTGGAAAAATAATTTAATGAATGTACGGACGGTGAAATGACTTTAATATGGTCTAGTTTCTGTAACATGACACACAGTTGCAATTTCATTACTTTTTGTGTACTGGATGGATCAAAATGCAAATTGGAAAATATCTTGGTTTTTTTCAAACGGAAACCCACACATTTGATTTTATTGGTGGAAAGGCCAAAACATTTCTTTTCCAATGGTGTATCACACTTTAGTATTCATGTGAATACTTCGGGAGTTATTACTGGAACAATTTCCTCACCTAAGGTAGGAGCTAAATATCCTGATAGGAGACATCCTGATGGAGGAAGAGTTCACTGAATAAATTTTTGGAAACTGAAAAATGGGATTATCTAAAACCAAATCGTACCAAGCCTGTGACGAATGGTGCAAGAGGAAAATCAATTGAATGAGAGACATCATTCCAATACATATCATGCATCTTCAGCTCCACCAGGAACTGCTTGAAAGTGATTTTAAAATCGCATGAATTTTTGTAACTATACAACATTTCTTCAAAAAAATTCTGTTTACAGACGATGCAACATTTCACAAAAATAGATTCGTGAACAGACAGAAGACTCTCACTATTATCTGGATCAAAATCCAAGGGTGATACGGATAGTGAATAACCAGCATAGATGGTCTCTGAATGTGTGGGGTGGAATAATCGAAGATCAAGTAATCGGTCCTCATTTTTTTGACAGACCTCCTAATGGACGAACCTATTAGTAATTTTTGCGACATAAGTTTCTCACTCTATTAGAGAATGTGAATTTACATTCGAGAAACTTGATGTGGATGCACTAAGATGAGGCGCCGGCTCATTATTCAAAAAATTATAGGGTCACCTCAATGATGTTTTTCCATACCGGTGGATCGGTAGAGGGGGGGCGACACTAAACGATATAAGAAATGCATTCGGTTATCTTAGGAATACTGATCAGGGCAGAAGCATATTTCAAAAACTTATTCACTTGTGTCTACAGGAGAATGGAGGAAAATTTGAACACCTTTTATAATTTCTGCATTTTTCATCTAGTAAAATGTATGTTGACCTTAAAGAGCATAACAAATTATAATGTTTTATTTCTTACGTTTACATGGTGAAGTAAACACCAAGTGTGATACATCATTGAAAAATAAATTTTATGACCTTTCCATCAGTGAAATTTGATTTGGGGGTTTCGATTTAAAAAAAACAAGCTATTTTTCAATTTGCGTTCCGATCCATCCGGTACACAAAAAGTAATGAAATTGCAACTGTGTGTCATGTTACAGAAACTAGACCATATTAAAGTCATTTCACCGTCCTTAGATTTTTGAAGTTATTTTTCTACGCGGAGTTACAGGGTGTTGAATAACTCATGTTTTTTCAAGTAATATCGGTATATCTCCTAAAATAACGATGATGAGCATACATGACCCTATATTTTTCAAATGGTCTAAGTAATATCTATTCAACCATGAGATGAAGTATAGGGTGTTCCATTACAAAAAACATAACTTTGGTTCGGTGCACTTTTTTGGGACACCCTGTATACTTCGGAATATTTTCGAAAGATACTCTCCCAAGAAGGAAATTTAAATTGCGTCGTTTAGGAGCTACCGACCACCGGAGCGCAGTAGCAGGACCCTGTATAATTTATAGTCTTTCTTGTCCAAATTGAGAAGACTTTCGGCTTTTCTTGATGATAAACTTGGTGGAACTGTATTTCAGTGAGATTCAATTTCATCGGTTACCCAGCGTCAAAACTCTTCTATGAAATGGGTTAGGAGAGTCCACAAGAAAAGTTCTGGGCCGTGAAATTGGGTGTTTGTCTTGGCAAGGCAGTCTGCTTCCTCGTTGCGTTGCCTCTACTTAATTGTTTGCTGCCTGTTGTTTGCAGTCTCATGTCAGCTCACAGGTGTATGTATTTTTCCGAACTTTCAGTGCTGCTTGACTATCTGACAGTATACAAACTTTTCCCCTAGAAGCCCCTTTCTGGTCACTTATGGGCACATATCTCTAGCATGTACTTCTGCTTAAAAAAAAAACATTCTATACAGTTAGTTATTTAAGACCAAGGTTGAGCATTACCTCTAACGCTGGGCAAAGGTAAGTAAATACTTTCTCTGTGATATCCAGATATGGTAGCCGCTGCAATTTCTGCAACTTGACTTGTGCCGAAATGTGGTCACCATATCAGTAAAGCGTAGAGGACCATGGTTTGATGATACGACCGGTAGATCCAGATTTGGTTACTCTTGGCTTTATTGGATATGCTGAAAGTTTGATTTTGTGGAAGAAATCCGATTCTTGACATGATTTTTTGGGTTCATGATCTTCCACAATCTGAAAACGAAAAAATGTTAATCCAAAGAAATCTATACAAGTGTAAAATGGCAAATTAATTCATTTGCCCGATAAGTTACTGCGTTCACAAGACTACTGTCTTGAAAGAAATTAATTTCTGTCAGTAACGTACCCTACACTGAATTTGCTTATCTGAAAAAATGAGATCGAATTTTTGGAAGTTTTGGATATAAGATCTTTCTTTGATAGAGTCAAATGAAATCTGTCATACATTCTTTTGATTGAAATTTGGTATCTTGATACATAGGGTGTTCGGTATCAATCAATCACCATTCTATTAGTTCTTATTTCATCTGTGAGGAGAGGTAACCAGGTGCGGTCCATTTCGATAGAATTGGTTGAAAAGCAGTTGTTTGATAAAAGAATGCACGCAGTTTCCTTTAACTTTCTTTTTTCTTCATTTGATTCTCTCAATAAAATTTTGGAATTATTCCATTCCATCATATGATCGCCATCAGATGTTAGAATATGTTCGTATATTTTCGGACCCGTTATTTTTCGATTTCTGATGTAACTTTTATGTTCTTCCTGGCGCACAATTAATGGTCTTGATGTTTCACCTATATAACTCTTACCACACGAACAAGGTATGTTGTAAACACAATTTTTTGAACATTCACTAGCGTTTTTGGGTTTTGTATGTGTGAGTATTGATCTCAATGTATTGGTTGTTTCAAATGTTGTTCTTACATCATACCTATGGCCAATCCGTTTTATCTTTTTCAGACAGTCCAGGGACATAAGGTATAATGTTGTTTGTCAGATGTGTATGGAGATGTCGCATGTCTGTGTGTTGTGTTGTTCGATTGTAAAGTGTTCAATTTCATTAATGGTTTTTTCCACGAATTCATTTGATTTTGAATATATGTTTCAAATTGACAGATCATGTTCTACGTATCTAATTTCGTAGGCTTTTCGGACTTCATTCGAATCTGGGTTTCAAATTGTTAAAATTTGACAGATCCTTCCTACGCTTCTTAGGCATTTCAGACTTTATTCGAATCTGTGCTTCAAATTGTTTCAATTTGACAGATCCTTAATTTTATTTTATTTTTAAAATAAAAATTGAATTTCCTAATATACAGTGCGTTTCACTCCTCATGGAAACACCCCCGTATCTTCCGTAATAATTGAGGTAGAACGATGAAATTCTTAGAACTGGTGAAAATGCTCGAAATGCCCCTACCACCTGAATGGGGTTGGCCTAAGTGATATACACTGCCCGCCACTCGCGAAGGAAACCCCCATTTTTACGATAAAACATACTAGGGGGCAAAAAAGGCTCGAAATTCCTTCAGATTCGTGATCAGGACTACCAACTTAGGACAAATACACTTTTTTCCTGGAAAAATTTCAGTCCTGAAAAATCCGAATTTGTCTCACTTCACATGGAAACACACCTGTATCTTCCGTAATAATTAAGGTAGAATATTGAAACTCTCACGACTGATGAGAATGATGATCAAATTGTACCTATCATCCTAATTGGATTGGCCTAAATGATATACACCGCCCACCACTCGATGGGAAAACCCATTTTTACGGTGAAATATACTAGGGGACAAAAGTTGCTCGAAATTCCTTCAGATTCGCGATCAGGACTACCAACTTACTACAAATTTTTTTTTCCGGAAAAAATGTCAGTCCTGAAAAACCCAATTTGTCTCACTACTCATGGAAATACCCTCGTATCTTCTGTAATTATTGGAGTAATACTCTGTAAATTTCAGGATCGGTAGATAAACCGGCTATGAATCTAATTCTTGCCTATGATTGATCTGAATTACATACACTACGCTTGTTATGGGCAATGGACTCACCTAGTTTTCCCAAAAATTATATTAGTGGTTAATATAGGCTCAAATTTCCAACGGATTCGATATCAGGACACAAATTTCTGTAATTCATCTCATTTTTCATAGAAACTTCCTCGTATGTTCCGTAATTATTGAGGTAGAATTCTGTAAATTTTAGGATCGGAAGATATTGCCATGTTTTGGGGTTTATTCACGACTTGCTAGGTAGGATCTTATTTAGTGAAACTCATAGAAAAATATAAAAACAATATTTATTTTAATTCAGTACGAACAAATAAATTGTTAAATAGAAATTTAATTTAGGATGGCATGACACTTCAGTGAAAGATAAAACAAAATGAATTTCTTCCTGGTGGTTACGTTTTTATAATAATTATTACAATGGATACAATAAAAATACTTAAAATATGAATGAACTATGAACTAACATTACCAGACTCTCTAATTATTCTTGATACTCATTGACTCCCCAGCTCCCCCATTTTCCTAACTAACTTTGGACACGGTAGAAAACGAACTCCCTGATCGATCCATCAGTAGCTTTTTCGAACACTTGTATTCTATATATGAAACATGAAAACTACAAAACAAGGCATAAACCGAAAAATAACTTTGCCCTGACCAGGAAAATTACAATCATGAATAAACATTTACGGGGTGTTCGGACTCTTACAACAATATACAGGCTGGCGATTCGTCTAGTTTTGGCCTGGGGTTGATCTGTTTTGCGAAAAATGGTAATATAATGGTCAAAATCGGTTCGAAACTCTAACGGTGGAACGGAAATGAAATAGAAATCATTTTACCTGAATTAATACGGAAGATACGGCAGTGTTTCCATAAGTGAGAAAAATTGGGATTTTTCGGGAATGAAATTTTTTGAGGAAAAAAACTGAATTTGTACTAAGTGTGCGGACATGATCAAGAATTTAAAGAAATTTCGAGCCCATTTTGCCCACTAGAATGTTTTATCAGAAATGGGTTATTCCATCGCGAGTGGCGGGCAGCGTATATCCCTTAGGCCGGCCCAATTGGTGGCAGGTGCACTTTGAGAATTTTCATCAGTCCTACGAATTTAAATTTTTCTACCTCAATTATTATGGAAGATACAGGGGTGATTCTATGAGAAATTCGGATTTTTCAGGGAAAAAAATTGTTTTTCAAAATATCAAAAAAATGTATTCAAAAAATTATAAATTTTTTTATTGTTGTTTCGGAAAGTATAAGATTCATCAAGAAACAGTTTGAACAAGGTGAAAGATAATTCAATTCTGCACAAGAAATATACTTATCTCTCACAAAATAAATAAATAAATTCCGATATCAAATTTCAGGCTCGCAATTTTCGGCAGGGCTGAAAATTATATTTGTCATAACTTTTCCAAAAATTATTGTAGAAGGAAAGGAAAAAGTGTATATCGTTCCTGAAGACCCAAAATGTGTTTTGTCCCACTTCACATAACCCCTCTACGATATTTGCGGAGGATCCGAAAGTCATGTATATTTTAGTTGGTATGAAATAGTTATACTGAATCATATGCAACGATTTCAGACTAGTGGGACACGTCCCACTTATACATACCAAAGAAAAAACTAGGTTATACTCCTGCCTCAGTTTTCAACTCACCCATAATCCCGGCAATTTCTTCAGTGAATGTTGAAAATAATCGCTCATACACATCCTACATGAAAAAGGAAGTATGTGATTTCAAGCTTGAGGTTTGCACATAATGAAGGATATGAAAAAGCGATTATTTTCAAAATTTACTGAAGAAAATGCCGGTTTTATGGGTGAGTTGAAAATTGGAAAGGAGTTTATTTTTTTGGTATGTATAAGTAGGACCTGCCACACTACTTTAAAATTGTTGCAACAGTTCAAAGAGGATATGGGTTGCTGCTTCAGTTTAATAATTCCATATTTACTAAATTATTCATGATTTTCGGATCATCCGCAAACATCTCCGTGAAGTGCAGTAAAACACATTTTAGGTACACAAGTTCTCGCATATTCTGTTTGCATGAGAAGATAGGAGTCTTCAGAAACGATAAGAAATTTTCCTTTTCCTTCTCCGATCATTTTTAGCGGAGTTATGACCAATCAAATATTCGGCTCCGCCAGAACTTTCAGCGGCGGGTAAGCGTGAACCTGAAAGTTGATGTCGGTGTTCAATCAAGTTTTTCATTTCATCAGAAATTACTAGTAATAATTTTTGTGGAGAATTGAATTGTCTTTCACCTTGTTAAGTTGTTTTTCCGATAAATCATATACTTTCCAAGATTGCAGCAAAAATCTATTTATTTTATTAAAAAAAAAAAATGTTCCACTCCTGGAATTTTGGTAAACAATTTTTATCATGCTTTCAACTACTAGCATACCTACCAAGTTTGGTGGTGCTACAATCGATCCTTGTCTCAAAACCGGCAGTGTATATCTCTTAGGCCAACCCTATTGGGGTGGTGGGTGTATTTTGAGCATTCCTATCAGTCCTGGTAGTTGGAAGTCCTGATCCCGAATCTGAAGGAATTTTCAGCCTATTTTCCCCACTAGTATATTTTATCGTAAAAATGGGTTATTCCATCGCGAGTCGGGCATTGTATATCACTTAGCCCAACTCTATTGAGGTGGTAGGTGCATTTTGGATATTTTCATCAGTACTGAGAGTTTCAATTTTCTACCTCAATTTTCTACCTCAATTATTACGGAAGATACAGGGGTGTTTCCATGAGAAGTGAGACACACCGTATACATAAAGAATACCCCAAATACTCAGGGAACGGGGACAGCTTTAGTTTTTGAAACATTGTTGATTAGTGAATAAAGTATTGATTTTTTTATGATAAGAAAGTAACGAATTAATAATTACGTTTCTCTTCCGTATTTGCATATTCTGGTTTTCAAACTGTAAATCTTGATTGAGACCTTTGTTCACAATATTGAAATAGGAGTTTGTTCGTTGTCTTAGACTAGCAAACTATATTTTGATACATACACACTTCGGAATTTGATACATTTTCATCCTCGTCGCCAATGTAGTCTTCGCTATTGTTTGTAATACTCACTAGAGTCCACAACTTGAGAATAAGGTTTGTAGAATACTCAATGTAGAAGAATAAATAAACACTTCACTAAGTACCGTTTTCTTCAGATGTCTGTACAGAACTGAGTTAACAACATTATTCACAAATGCCTACACTACATCATTGAAAAATTCCAAAGCCATAGATATCTTTGAAATAAACACTGACGAACCGAGCAGAATAGATCTCGAAAATAGTTCGTCCGTAAGTCTCCATCCAAACCATAACTTCGCAAAGCGTTGCTTGGCTCGAGATTTCGATGAGCCACGCGCTGTACCGTTCGAGCTGTCCTCTCGGATAAAGTGGAATGTGAATTATTGCTATTAGGGCTGAAATACAAAAAAAAATCACGTTTGCCGAATGCTTTACAGATTTCCTGATAACTGCCAAAATGATAACGATGGTGAAATACGAAGCATAGTTAGTAGATTCTGGTTTATTCATTTAGAAACGAAATCATAGAAAATTGCTACCAAAAACTTTCAAATCATCATGGATACCTCGATCTTTTTCGGTTCCGTACTTTTAATCATTTATTGTCTATTATGAATATATTCCATAGATATACCTACCTATAAAAAAATATACTTCGTCACTGTGCACCTACACCATACTTTGTTAATCACTTCCCGCATACACTAATTTAAATTTCGCAAACAAGTAAAAACCGATAACGTCTACTTGCCTGAGTATCAGAAAATAGTTATACCTAATTAGACTCATTTTATTACTTTGTTTAAATGATAATAGCTTGAATTATACATATATTCCAGTGGTGCCTATGAAATTTCGTATGCACATAATCTGCTTCAATGCAGATTATGAGACTAATTATATAATTTTTACTTAATTACGTTCTTTTCGTTTATCATTTTCCTTTTTGCGGAATGCAAAATTTCGAAATCACGAATGACTGATTTGGTAATATCAAAAGCATGAATATATGAATATAGATAATTATCGCGCGTTGGCAACCGCAAAGTGCAAGGGCGAAAAAATAATTAACCGGCTCTTATCAACGGGTCTCGACTGAAACCTGTGAATTTTTATAATGATTTTTTTTGGGCATCGGCCTTGCTCGAGCTTCTTTCTGATAACACCTATATGGCTTTCACTCCAAAAGTATATTGAATTTTGTGTAATCGGGTCATAGTCCGGTGGCCAACTGAGTAAACGTGTTCAATTTAGGTCTAGAGCTGGATTCATCTGTATTTTATGTTATTTGGGTCACTGAAACCGCATATGTTGATTATTTTGTTCAAAAACCTATAATTCAATTGTTATTAAACATTTTAATTAAACAATTATTAGCGTTTTTTCGCCCGAGCAACCCGGAGAAGTCCACCCGAACTTTTTTAGTACTTTACAATCGCCCGAACCTTAAGTCTCAGCTCTACCATGCATAGTCTTTCTCGTAGCAATGTTAATTTTCGCTGTTCTTTTGGTTCTTGGCACTGACTCCCAAGCATTAGTGAACTCTAAATATTTATCAGGCAAAGTGTAGAGGATTCTATTGATGAAGGGAGATTCTTGTAGTTTGATCCTTCCACGTTTCATCTGGCAGCTCAACCCACCATTTTTCCTGCTTGGAAATATGTTTGGCAGTACAATCATTGAAATCCTTTTCATAAATACCAAAAAACTGATTAAACAGACGATCTTGACGCTGCTTAGTTCCTTGTTCATACACACTGTGTAGTTTTTTCCACATGTCTTGTGCTGTACTACAACATGTTGATCAATTGCCGAACTTGGTAACTCAGACTGGATACTATGAACTTCTGTGCTGTATATTACGTTTTGTTCACCAGTGCGTAACTTTTAGCGTATTCTGCCTTTTGTGCTTCCGTTGAATCGTCTGGTAACTCCTTTGGGTAGGTGATAGGTTTTTCAACTGCCTGCATAACTCCATGACTTTGCAATAGAATTCTGATCTGGAATTTTTAGTCCACCCAGGTGGACTGCCCTTCAAGTTTTTCGATTACAATCGAAAACTCTATTTCACCTGTCTCAGCTACACTCGATTCAAAATGTGGTGTAAATTAAACTACACTACACTACACCTTGAAGCAGGAGTCGGCGCTGGAGTTTACGGGGCAAAGCCAAGGATTAACATCCAGCTTAGCCTTGGAAAACACGCCACAGTGTTTCAGGCAGAGGTAACGGCTATACAACACTGTGTCGGAGAAATACTGAGACGAGAGATAAGGGACAAAACAGTGGCCATCTACTCCGACAGTCAAGCTGCGCTCAAGGCAATCGGTTCCCACCAAGTCAAATCAAGACTGGTTTGGGACTGTTTGTGTGATCTGACCGAGCTGGGTAGTCGTAACAGTGTGACCCTAGCTTGGGTGCCAGGCCACGAGGGACACCTGGGCAATGAGCGGGCCGACACACTAGCCAGAGAAGGCTCTTCGGCAGCGCTCATTGGGCCCGAACCCTTCTGCGGCGTAGCAAAATCCACCACAAAAGCCCACACCAAACAGTGGTTACAAAACAAATCTCAAAAGTGGTGGGAAACCCGACCAGGATTGAGACAGGCCAAGGAGTTCATCAAAAGACACTCGCCAAAATTCACGACGGAACTCTTCAGTTATAAAAGGAGGATCGTCAGACAAGTAGTAGGTCTGCTGACAGGCCATTGTAGGCTTAACAGACATATGAATATTATAGGTCTGGCGGAAGAAGCAATCTGCAGGTTCTGCCAGGAAGAAGAGGAAACCGCAATACATGTAATGTGCCAGTGCGAAGGACTAGCAAGGGTGCGGTTTCTACAAATTGGAGATGAAAAGCCAAGAGCGGAAAGCTATCTCGAAAGGCCATTATCAAATTTGCTCAGTCTGATGAAATGGACGAAGCTAGATGATGTGCTATAAGCAATCGGAGCCTCCACAATAGATCTGAAAAGGTCGCAGTGGATTAGGCCAAGGGGCCAGCTCCCTTGTAACATCTAACATCTAACATCTAACATCTAACACCTTGAAGCAAACGAATAAACCTTATAAATTTATTTTCTGATAAACTTTACCAGTAATAAATATTAGTGACAAAACTCTTGCTGATGTATTTAATAGACATCATAACTATAATTTATTTGCCCGATAACTTTTACCAGTATTATAGTGACCTCCTGGGCAACTGTTTCAGTAATTATACAAATTTTTAACCAAACTCTGGTTGTATTTGATGGACCATACTTAACTATAATTTATTTCATGATAAACTTCACCATTATTGGATATTACTAACCTCCTAGGCCACTCTGACAATTAAACATATTTTTCGTCAAACTCTGACGTTAAAGTTAGACGCCTACCTTTTATTATTTATGTATTGGTGGTATCCATAGATTAATTAATCTATCCATAGATTAACTAATCTATGGTGGTGTCTTATTATACTGATTCTTTATGTCCACTGATAATTTTGTGAAACTCTTACAAACCATTGAAAGAAACTCAACAAGGCCCAGATTTATATCGAGATATTTGTCAAACTCTGACAAATTCTTGCAAAAAACTATTTTTTCGGCAACCTTCCGGGAAGTACCTACTCCCCGGACGATTTTCCTTTGAGAAAGTATCACTTCCCGGACTAGTCCGGGAAGTACGTACTTTCCGGACTAGTCCGGGATATGCTCGAATTTCAATATAAATACTTATATAAATAAGAATTAGAATGTTTCTGTTAGTACCTATCTTCTATTCGCATTTTGATATTTAATACAAATGAGAATTAAAATGTTCGAAATTTTCTTTTACAAAGAAATATGAAAAATAAATGTGTTTCAATTTGTTATTCTACACGGTTACCGAAAAAAGTGTGTACGCAACACGTCCGAAAACAGTGTTTTCCGGACTTAAATTACGTAAATTACTATTACAAGACTCATTCACTTCGCTGTTATTGTCATTTTCGATTTCGACTAAATCAAATTCTAGACATTTTGATGTCATGAAATATACTCATATCGGCTATTTTATTTGTACGATTCCGGCCAGGTCACTATGACCACGCTGGAAATCGGTCCTTTTCCTTAGATCAATTCTTCTGAAACCATTTTCCACTAAGACAGCTGAAACTAGAGGCCTGGAACTGGGGAAGAGTATCTCTTTATCAAAACTGAGGTGTCCAGCCTTTCTTCAAGATGGCATCCCATCTCTTGGCTAAATCAGAGTGAATATCTGGGTCCAGGCTCGATTGAACTATCTTCAATTTGGCCCCCAAGGCATTGACAATATTGTCGTTCAATGGCACATCCACAAACTCTATCTCAAGGGAGTCAATTTCCTTGGATAAAGAAGACCCTCCTGAAATATGACTCACCTTTATTATGATGTAAAATCTCTCTACATCCTTGATTGAAGACATCTCGTCTCAACAAACATGAGGCATTGCGCCCCAACAATAGTAGGCATCTCGCCTCAACAATAGTAGGCTTCTCGCCCAAAATGATTCTCTAGCATCATCTTGAGTTGAAGACATCTCGTCTCAACAAGCATGAGGCATCTCGCCCCAGCAATAGTAGGCATCTCGCCTAATATGATTCTCTGGCTCCATCTTGGCAACGATGTAGAATTGGAACTGTATCTTTTACGTTTCATTTCCTCATTCAATTGCAAAATTGTTACTTTTATAAAATAAAATAATATTCATTTTTGTACAAGCTGAAATCCATATTTTTTTTATTCCCATTCATTTTGGAACAAATCTGATCCCTTTATTTGCTTTAAGTCGATGCACAATCATTTCCACACCACATCAGATTTTTGAGGAATTGATCCTGAAGTAAAACGATTTTTATTTTTTTAAGCGATAACCATGCGGCGGACAAAGAAAACTCAAGAGATTAAATTTGCTCAAAAATAAATTAAAAAATGCACCTTGATGCATAGAAGACATGTACCAAATTTTATAAAAACGTCTACAATATTATCTCAGTTATTATTAAAAAACTGATTTTTTTTCAAAACTTTATCACCCTGTATCTCAAAAGTTAGGACTTTTAGGACATACGTTTATAGAAAGTTTTTTCCTTAAAATAAGTCAAAGAATCACCCCCTCAAATATTAGCATGTCTTTAAGGAACACCCTGTATACCGTTTAAAATTTGTATGTAAATATTTCAAATTGATTGAGTAAATTGGATGGTAATTATCATTTCACTACAGACAATTGTTAATTCTAATTAGTCTACCATCACATTATCTTATGATGGGGTCAAAGAGAAGTAATTCATTTTGCACAAAGCTTGGAGTTATTCATCTATAATAATTTCCGATATCTTCTTGATATTTTGTGCGTCCTTCAATTCAGTTTTCAACGAAGAATATCATCAGTAGATGTAGTTAATTAGTTAAACGGGTTCATTGTGAAACAAACACAATAATGATAATAATAATAATAATAATAATAATAATAATAAACGCGGCTCTACGAGTGTTGTACTACCATCTACGACACTCGTACCATATAGACGAGACACCGGTGTTGCCTTATGCCTCGGGGGATATTGAGTCCGTTGTGGAGAATGAGAAGTGCCGAATATATTGGAACTACTCATTCCCCACCCTCAGGCAAATACAAGCCAATAAGCCTGATGTAGTCCTGCTCGACCATCAGAGTAAGACGATTTTCGTCATGGAGTTTTCGGCTCCTAGTGAAACGAACATCGTCCGAAAAGAGGAGGAGAAACGGACTAATTATCGAGATTTACTTATTTACTTATCCAAAAATGTATTCCTCAGGTCAAGTGTGATGAAATCGGTGATCAAGGGATTCATAATGGCCTGCCAGGATGATGTCTTCAACACCCTGGTCTACCGTAGTCGCGTGATAGGTATAGACGTCCCGGATACTAGATGCAGAGCGTGTCGTGGAGCGCCTGAGACCATAATGCATTTGCTGTCTGCTTGTCAAGCTTATGCTGTCTCAGCCTACATCCACAGATATAACGCGGCGCTACGACTGTTTTCCAACCATCAACGACACTCGTTCGGTATAGACGGGACACCGTTATTGCGTCATGATCCGAGCGACAGTGAGTTCGCTGTATAGAATGAAAAGTGCCGAATTTATTGGAACTACTCATTCCGTACCCTCAGGCAAATACAAGCAAATGGGTTTGATGTAGTCCTCCTCGACCATCAAAGTAGAACGATTTTCGTCATAGAGTTTTCGGCTCCTGGCGAAACGATCATCGTCCGAAAAAAGGAGTAAAAACGGACTAATTATCGAGATTTACTCTTTGAACTCCGCAGGCTATACCAAAACCATTTTGTTAAAATGGTGGGTCTGATTATAGGGGTCGTTGGTGGAATGATGGACACGCTGCTCTCTAATCTAAAAAGCATACCGACTTGCCGTGATGCTTCACAAATCTTAGCCGGATGAATGCAGAATGATGTCATCCTTGTTTCACTCCGTCTACTCAAGGCACATAGTGTAAGACATAGCCTGTGCGGTTGGTGTACAGCCATTATTAATATTTGCCGTGGCACTCCGGGCCGACTTACTTATTTTTTGGTGTCGAATTGACGTTTCAGCTTTAGGAAAACCCGGAAAGCCCACAGCACCATCTTGGGGGGTCGGTGTGCACTCCAAGCTAGCACTAGACGGGATTGGCGTCTAAACAACTCACAATACACTTGCTTTTCAACAACGCATATGGTCGCCTGTCGAACCGATATTAGGTATGGGAAAGCCAGGTAAGTGGCGAAGTAGGTAAAATGACGAATTAAGTAAATATCCCCCTTGAATGAAAACCGACCATGTCAAAACAGTTGCTCTGTGTATACCCCCAAATGCCTCGGATCGTCACAGACATCAGATCATTCAGTTTCACTACACAAACAGTATCGGAAAGTTTTCATCTTGGGTATGGTGGTTTCATGAGAGCGTAAAGAATAGTTTGCTATATGATGAGAGAGCATTACAATTTCTCCTCTACTCGCTCAACGAAGGGATATCGACGTGAGCTGTTAATTCTTCGGGTGGGATAACAGGAGAGACGCACCACAGGAGAGGCGCACAGTAGTGCGTCTCTCTTATTTATGTAGTATTATCATATCATTGCGTTCCTTGTTGCTCGCGTAGATTTTTGTCTATACCCCAGAAAAGTTTCCGATACTGTATAGCATAGATTTAAACACGTCGGTTACCTTATGAATTTAGTGAATGCAAAAATAACGTTTTTGGGTTGGGGAATGGGTAATTTTATTAAAATCTATCGTCGCAAGGTACGTATTTATGCTTGAACTTCAGTTAGCAAAAAAAATTACTGAGAGTGACTGAGGGTAAGTTGGCGAACAAACAAGTTGGCTACGATGAAAAAGGAAAAAACAATGAGTTGTGGTTAGACTTAATTGTCTAATTACTATGGATATAATGTGTTCTGGGTAGGCTTTGTTACTAACTCCATACGCCACCTTAGGAGCAGCACTCTTAAATTTTTACGTAACAATGAATCGTGGAGGATTATTCCCAGCCGGCGACAAGATCCAATCATTCAGATTTTTACATCTAAAAATGAAAAAAAACCTTGCCTCACCTGGGAATAGAGCCAGCGACCTTCTGATCACGAACCCCGGGCTAACCGGCGTAGTGGTTAGCCTGCTTAATAATTATATGTTCAGTTGTGCACGAATGAACACCTAAGACATATTCTTAGGACAATCTTACGTTGAGTCTTGAGTTAGGACTGAGTTAATAAAAGTAAAAAAAAATCTATTAATCACCTTTTGTCCATTGGTAAGTAACTGGATCACAAGAGAGGTTAGATCTGTTTACATTTCTGTCTAGACTGTGACAATATGAACGTATTTTGTTTACATCAAAAATAAAAGTATCAGTTTAAATTGACATGGTCAAATTAGTTCATCATGAATATCATGACCTTGAATTTTATTGATAGGTGTAATTAGAAAATTGTCGTCAATTTGTGTAATAATTCATGAATTTTACGGCAAATTTAGTTACTTTTGGTCTGGTATGTCAATCAATAAATCAATCAATCAATCAAAATATGCTTTATTATCGAAGAACAATCTTATTGACAAAGCGTGTATAAATATAAATAAATGTAAATTGAAATAATAACATTTAATAAATGTATAAAAGTTGTCAGAACCATATAAAATTAAAATTAAATTGAAATCAGTCACACATAGGTATATATATATATATATATATATATATATATATATATATATACATTGACCGCCAAAAAGTATGTACCATATGGGAAAAAAGTTTATTATTAAAGTGTTCGAAAAAAGATTCTTGGGAAAAGTTTGTGCATGTCCGATAACCTAAAAATCGATTTTGACACATGTCACGTGATTGCTGGTATGGCAGCAAATTGAAAAAAAATACTTGAATTGGCAAAAAGTCGAGTAAAATGGCAAGATATCGAAAAAAGGAATATGAAAAAGTTGCTTAGAATTCATTTTATACACACATACAAAGTTTGACAGAATAATGTGAGAAAATTGAAAATAGCAATTTTTTAAAAATATTTTCCTAGCTTTATAAAAATATCAAATTATTTTCGTATTTAACAGTTATATCAGAACTCCACGATTATTGCGATGATGGAGAAATTCAAAAATATCATCTTTTTTCGATTATGATCAATTTTTGATGATAATCGTACACGAACGTTTCACTTCGCACATAATCTTAAAAATAGTGAGTCAAATTGAAAAGGCTAGAGTTTTTAACATTGCATGCGAAGTGAAATGCTCTGGTACGATTATCATCGAAACTTTATTATAATCTGGAAAACACCATGTTTTTGGAGTGTCATGTCATCACAATGGTCGTGGAATTCTGATATACAGTGTGTCCCACTTCTCATGGAAACACCCCCGTATCTTCCGTAATAATTGAGGTAGAATTATTAAACTCTCAGGACAGATGGAAATGGTCAAAATGCACCACGTCAATTGGGTTGGCCTAAGTGATATACACTGCCCACCACTCGCGATGGAACAACCCATTTTTACGGTAAAATATACTAGGGGGCAAAATAGGCCCGACATTCTTTCAGGTTCGTGATCAGGACAACCAACTCACTACAGACACTCTTTTTTCCTGAAAAAATTTCAGTCCTGAAAAATCCGAATTTGTCTCACTTCTCATGGAAACACCCTCGTAATTTCCGTAATTATTCTAGTAAATCTCTGTGAATTCCAGGACCGTTAGATATACCGGTATAAATCTTGCATGAACTTGATCTGAGTGACATACACTGCTCGCCAGGGGCGATGAACCTAGCCAGTTTTGCGAAAAATTAGATTAGGAGACAATAGAATCAACGGATTGGGAATCAGGACACCAATTTTACCAATAATACATATTTTCAAGAATAATACCACGAGGTTTTTATTTTAACGGACAAACTTTCATTTTGCACGAAAACTTGGTTGCTATGGTAATTGAAGACAACATTGAAAGAATTTCGAGCCTATTTGCCCCCCAGTATGTTTTACCGTAAAATCGCGAGTGCAGTGTATATCACTTAGGACAACCCAATTGAGGTGGTAGGTGCATTCTGACCATTTTCATCTGTCCTGAGAGTTTCATCATTCTACCTCAATTATTACGAAAGATACGGGGGTGTTTCCATGAGAAGTGGTAGAAATTCGGATTTTTCAGGACTGACATTTTTTTAGAAAAAAAGTGTATCTGTAGTGAGTTGGTGGTCCTGATCACGAATCTGAAAGAATTTCGAGCCTATTTTGCCCCCTAGTATGTTTTACCGTAAAAATGGGTTGTTCCATCGCGAGTGGTGGGCAGTGTATATCACTTAGGCCAACCCAATTGACGTGGCAGGTGCATTTCGACCATTTCCATCTGTCTTGAGAGTTTCATTATTCTACCTCAATTATTACGGAAGATACGGGGAAGTTTCCATGAGAATTGAGACACACTGTATAACTGTTAGATAGGAACCAATGTAACAGCCAGGGGTTTTGACAAAATCCAATTTTTTTAATTTAGTGCTCACTGGTGTGGAAAAAATGAGAAAATTTTGTCATTCTCATTGAAATACAAATGTTTCAGTATGGTCAAGCTATTCATAAGATATAAGATTATAATTTGATATTTTCATACAGCTAGAAAAATATTTAAAAAATAGCTATTTTCAATTTTCTCCCATTATCTTTTCAAACCCTGTATATGTAAATAAAATTTAATTCTAAGCAAATTTTTTCAATAACTTTTTTTGATATCTTGCCATTTCACCCTACTTTTTGCCTTTTCATAGTAATTTTTTTCAATTTGCCGCCATACCAGCGATCACGTCACATGTGTCAAAATCGAAATTTAGGTTATCGGACATGCACAAACTTTTACCAATAATCTCTTTTCCAATATACTAATAATAAACTTTTTTCCCATATGGTACAAAATTTTTGGGAACGGCCAGTGGATAGAAAAACTATTTGTTTGGCCGTTCTCAATTGACTTCAACCTCAAGGAAAACTCAGTTTTTTTCAACTAGTCCAGTCAAGTCTCCTAAAATATATATATGTATATATATATATATATATATATATATATATATATATATATATATATATAGGTATATTTAAACATGAAAATTCATAAAGAACAATAAAAATCTAAAAATTAAAAAATTTAAAAATACAAAAATTCAACAATTTAAAAATTTGAAAATAAAAAATTTGATAATTTAATAATTTAAAAATTTGAGAATTTAAAAATTCAAAAGTTTAAAAATCCAAAAATTGAAAAATTTAATTAAAAATTCAAGAATATAAAAATTCAGAAACTTAAAAATGTAAAAATTGAAGAATTTAAAAATATAACAAACAATGAAAGGTATGTGATATCACAGTATATAGTTTTGGTTTACTCATCCTTCTATTATATCTATGTACATAATATTCTTCCAAACTATAATAGGCCCTATTAGAAAGAACTTTTTTCAAGACGCAGAAAAACTCAAAATCGTCTCCACAATGTTAATGTTAATTAGAGAGCTAGAGAGTTAGAGAGCCGTGGATCTAAAGCCGTAATGGGCTATACAGTTTACGTTTGGTGAGATGAAAGTCCATCCGTTGAAAATTCCAAATATTTTTAAAATAGGGCGGGGCCCACTCAAAGAAAAACATAATTGGGTAATCGCGTTTGAAAAACCCGCGGCTCTCTAACTATGTAGGTTATTTATCAATGAGCATACCAAAATAATTATTGCCCTACAGCATTACGTGTCAAGTTTTATACTCTGTCTCCAAAATAATATTTGGACACCAAAAAACCTCAAACAGAAATAGAATTTATGAGCAACTGAAATGTTAAAAAGTTGGCATGAATACTAAAGTCGAACTTAATGTAATATAAACACCAAAAACATTAAATGATCTTTCACACATTTCCAACAAGCGAGTTAGGTTAGCTGGCACAGGTTAGGTTTGTGTGTCAGTGAACATCTGATTCATTCATTTTCGACTCGCAAGCTAGGATAGCTTGTTCAGATTAGGTTGGTGTCTCAAACGTGAGCGAAAAACTAATTCATGCATTTTCGACTCGCAAGCTAGATTTATTTTAGTTGCTGCTGAAATATATAAACTTCAAATACTCAATAGTTTGGGGCTCAAAAATAAATAATTTGGTAATTAAATTTTGGTGCTCAACTATGATTATTGGCGACACAAGATAAATATTTGGATATCATATCAATATTACTTTAGTGCTCGGTGGAATAAGACTCTTCATCAAAGTCATATTTCATTCATAGTAGTCTAAGAATAAATATTTAATTTCGTTTATCAAAAGTTACCCAAAATCGAAGTGAACCCATAATTGGTACACTCGGTAATATCTGAACTATTTCAATTTGAATAAACACCAGTTTTGCAGTGCACTAATGACAATGATTTTTTTTTCAGTGTTAATGAGTGCGCGGTGCTATCAGAGAAAATCAAGTAGACGGTTCAGTTATTAACAATAATTATCATAACATCGCCGGTTGTCTACGTGAATAGGCAAGATTTACTTACGAAAAACAAGGAAAAAACGATATTTCCATGGAGAGTGAGTGTATGGAAATGGATCTCTCCACAAGACAACGGGACCTTGTACCACAGGATCATGCCTGTAAGATTAGAGCAGCAAAGTCTGTATTCTCCATAAGGAGTTTGGTGGATTTAGGAGACGTTGGAGGGAGTATGGAGGCCATTGATAATGGTGCTATTGGTGAGTCACGTTTAACCTTAATTTGCTATAATTTGTCATAAAACCAATTTGAAAAGTAAAGTTGAAGTCATTATTTTAGTAGATGTGGCCAAATGTAAAAACAAAAATATATAGAGCGAGTCAAAATGAGACCAACAAACTTCAAATAGAGATGATTGAAAGTTTGATTTTGTGGAGGAAATCCGATTCTTGTCATAATTTTTTGGGTTTGTTAACCTTCCACAATCTGAAAATGACAAAAATGTTAATCCAAAGAAATCTGTACAAGTGTACTTAGAAGGGCAAATTAATTAATTTGACCGATAAGTTACTGCGTTCACAAGACTGGTGTCTTGAATGAAATTAATTTTTGTCAGTAACGTACCCTACATTGAATTTGTTTATCTGAAAAAAAAAATAGATATATATCTGCCTCCGTTATCAAAACTTGCTGGAAAGTCGCTGAAAACTGTATTTGAATTGCGGTTTGGAAGTGACAATAATACCAGTAATAAAAATTTCAAGGAGAAATCTGACATTGTAGTGAACGCAGTAACTTATCGGGCAAATTAATTAATTTGCCCTTCTACACTTGTACAGATTGCTTTGGATTAACATTTTTTCATTTTCAGATTGTGGAAGGTTACAAACCCAAAAAATCATGTCAAGAATTCAAATAGAGATTCCTTACCCCATTTTGAGGTGAAAAGTTCCTATCAAGGTAGGACCTCTGAGATACAGGTTGTCAAAAGTATGAAAAAATCAGATTTAATATTTTTTCTCTAAAACTCCCGAAGAAAAAATAAAATAAAACTTGGTACACTTATCAAGGTTCATCATCCTTATAATTTGAAATTTTAATTTTTAATTTTCTTAATCCAGTGGCCTAGTTACGATGGTATGCGGTCATACTTCCCTTTATTTCCCCATATTTTCTTTGGACAAGTAAATGGACAAATTTGATGAGCATTTGACCATCAGTTACTCAACCTAAAGGTTAGTTCAAGTAGATGTAAGGTAAGGTAACGCAAGAAAGTAAGATAGAGTAATGGAAATGTACGGTTCACGAAACCGCCAGGTAGAATATGTCTCGCAAATGATAGTGAGTTTGAAAATATTACGTAGGCTGCACTACAATGTCAGATTTCTCCTTGACATTTTTATTTTTAAAATCTTCACTCATATTCTTCCAGATTTTCACACTCTTCAATTTTCAGACAGTCTAACTACTGATAACTGCAGTAAATGTTGTACCAATACCAATTCAGATTTTCTGGTTTTGAAATTGACACCCGTCTTCTTAACACGGATTATATCTTTTTTTGAATCCCTCTTTTGGCTGGAGGTAAGAACGCAACGCAGAAAGTTAAAAGTTGGTTAACTTTTGCGTTACCCCACGTTTTATAGTTTACCTTGCTTTCTATCATGAACGTGTCTACATGATTCAATAGTTTGATTTTATTCCGCTCTTGCGTTACCTTATCTTACGTTTACATCAACTAGGCTTAAAAGTCATTACGTTCCATGTGCCTACAAGTGAAAGTTTCTGAGATAATTGAGAAAAACTGAAGATATGTCCTGAGTAACAACGTGTAATTTCATACTTGCAACAATCTCATAATGCTAATATCTTACATGTCGGAATATTTGTCTCGTGAACATCTTTGTAATGTTGGGAGAATCGGAAACATACGGGTGAGTTAGAATGAGATAGATAACTCCCTTCTTTAATTTATCATATTATTCGATCGAATCGATGTCGTGGATTCACTGATATGTTACCATACTTGCTTGCATATGATTGTTTTGACGGATCAACAGCCAAACAAACCTAACCTCAAAATCATAATACTCCTCTCAGATGATAGTTAAGTTCTGAATTCATTTTTGCGAAAAACTGAAGATAAGTATTCTTAATATGTTGTATTTTATGTTGGAGTATAATTTTTTGAGCCTTTTTTGATTAATTTATCAGCATATTCTGATGAAGAACAACAATGTATAATCGATCAGAAAAAGTTCTAAAAATTAAACTCTACCATAAAATTCAACAAATTGTGAGTACTAATGTTCAGTGTTTCGCAAAAATAGTTTCAGATCTTAACGCTGATCTGAGTGGAGTATTAATGAATTTGAAGATGGAGGTTTGTTTGTCAGTTAAAAAAATCATATGCAAGAAAGTATGATAACATTTCAGTGAATCCACGACATCGATTCGATCAAATATGACGAATGAAAAAATGAAGTGTTGATCTCATTCTGACTCAACCGTACTGTTTCCGATTCTCCCAACATTAAAGAATATTGAGAAGGTTGACAAATATTCCGATATATTGCAAGAAATTAGCATTATGCGATTATTGCACATACGAAATTACATTGCTACTCAGGACATACCTTCAGATTTTCTCAATTATCTCAGGAACCTTCACTTCAGGCGCATGGAATGTCACGACTTTTAGGTTGAGTATCGATGAGCCTAACTGATGTCAAACGCTCATTTGTCCATTCACTTGTTCAAAGAAAATATGGAGGAAAATATGAACACATGCCATCGCAACTACGCCACTGGTCTACGAAAATAAAAAATTATAACTTCAAATTATCTCCTTAATAAACCTTGATTATTGTTTGATTTTTTTTCCTTCAGGAGTTTAGGAGAAAAAAAAAATGTGATTTTTTTTCCTACTTTTGACACCCTCGAGGTTTATCCTTTGTGAGAATTTATTTCTGAACACGCTTTTATTAGCTTCAGCTGTATTTATCTATCTATATATCTATTATTATTATTATTATTATGGGAACTTTTCGCCTCGAAATGAGGTGAGGAATATGTATTCGGAGTTTGTCGGTCTTATTCTGACTCACCCTGTATATACAGTGTCCTTCAAAGAGTTGGCAACATATGCGAAAAACTTTCAATAATAATTTATTCTGAAATTCGACTTGGGCGTTGAGTCGTGCTTTGAAAAAGATGAAAAATGGCATATTCGGATGGGGAGAAAAGTTGTTTCTATTATATGCACTTACGCCGGGGGCTAACTATTACGATAACGCCACGCCGCCGCCAAATAATAAATTTTAATTGTTAGTTTCAAAGTACCCGTTCACTGCTTTTTTTCACAGCATACGACAATAACAAAATCATTACGATAACGAATCAAATTATATTCATTTCACAACTTAAACCTAACAACAAATATCCAACTTCTTTTGTTTATTCATCTTCTGCCGTTTCCAGAATGCACCACCTTCTTTTTAACAACTTTTTTTAAATTTCAGTTTTAATATTTATCATTACCAACGACGACCTATTGAATACTGAACTCTGGTTTTGTTACTTGTTATTGGGTTAGACGAATTTACCCCTACTGAGTAAAATGCGGCTTAAGTATGTAGCGCAGCCGCTTTTATATTGACCGTTCAAGGCATCGCTGACGCTTGATTAGTGAATGTTATGATTTTCACAACGTGCCGGCGCGTTTGCTTGAAAAGGCGACTAGTAAGAGGCGGCATACAAAAAACAATAAGCAATACTTGTCGCCTCGTCGGTGACGAGTATATTGCTGCTTGCTTTACTGCCTCTTAAAGTTTACCGCCGGGGGCTGATAGTCCCATAGCCCCCCTAAATCCGGCACTGCTTATAGCACTAGTTTCATCAAGCTTTGTCAAGTTTTAATTACTGAATATCGATGAAACCATTCCTTAAGAATGGTGTTTCAATTTTCTATACGATAACAAAATTTCAGACAAAAATTTTCATCCAAAACAAAATGGCGGTCCTTTCGAATCCTAACAAATTGACTAATTATTATCAGCAGACAGATAACAAAGCAAACTGAACAATAGTAAAGGATATTCATAGCAGAGCTCTAACGTTATTTACCGCCGTTTTAGTAGGCAAAAAGTAGTACACAAACTATCAAATCAAATATGCATCATAGTTGATCATGCTGCTGGCGACGATGCAGATCCATAATAATCCAGTACGACTGGGTTTTGAGACAAGAATCGATTGTTGCACCACCACACTTGGTATGCTAGTTGTTGGAACTATGATAAACACGAAAAAAAAATTGTTTACCAAAATTCCTGGGGTGGAACATATTTTTTTTCGTTTAAAAATTTATAAATAGTTTTTTGCTGTAATCTTGGAAAGTATATGATTTATCGGAAAAACAACTCAACATAGTGAAAAACAATTAAATTTTCCACAAAAATTATTCCTTGTAGTTTCTTATGAAATGCGCTCGTTTTCTCAGAAAACGTGATTGAACGCCGACATAAAATTTCAGGTTTACCCTTTCCCGCCGCTGAAAGTTCTGGCAGAGCCGAATATTTGATTGGTCATAACTCTGCTAAAAATGATTGGAGAAGGAAAAAGAAAAGTTCATATGGTTTCTGATCATATCATATATATCATGAATAATTTTGTAAATATAGAATAATTATACTGAATAAGCAGCAACCCATACCCTCTTTGGACTATATGCAACCATTTTAAAGTAGTGTGACTGGTCCCACTTATACATGCCAAAAATAGTAATTTACGTAGCAAGTCCGGAAAACACTGTTTTTTGGACGAGTTTACAAGATTCTGCGAGTCCAAAAAACTGTTTTCCGACGTGTTGTGTACACAATTTTTTCGGTAACCGTGTAGAATGACAAATCGAGACACATTTATTTTTTATATTTCTTTGTAGAAGAAAATTTCGAACATTTCAATTCTTATTTGTATTAAATATCGAAATGCGAACAGGTACTAACAGAAACATTCTAATTCTTATTTATATAAATATTTATATTGAAATTAGGGCATTTCTCGGACTAGTCCGGAAAGTACGTACTTCCCGGACTAGTCCGGGAAGTGATACTTTCTCAAAGAAAAACAACATTAGATGTTGTGTCTTCAGTAATGTTTATCTTACTTGCCTTAGAGCAATAGATAAAAATTGGAATCTTATCAGCAGTCATTGCACTATTAAAAAAGATTGTTTTTCTAACTTAATGAGATTTCTTTTTGAAAATAACTATTTTTGGTTTAATGGAAAATACTTCAAACAAACTTTTAGAACGCCAATGGGATCTTCAATCTCACCAATTCTTGCAGCTTATGTTATGGATGAATTGCTTGACACAGTAATACCAGTACTCTCTTTTGACTTATTTTTCATCAAGAAATATGTGGATGATATAATATTAGCACTACCAAAAAATGGTATAACCGAAATTTTGCATACTTTCGATCCATTTATACAGTTCACAATCGAAACAGAAGATTCAGATTTCTCAGTACCTTTTCTGGATACAAAACTTATACGATCGGTTGATAACACGATTTTAATTGATTGGTATAGAAAACCATGCATTTCAGGAAGGTATTTGAATTTCTTTTCTTACCACAAATTTTCGATGAAAGTGAATTTATTAAAACAAAAGAAAGACAGAGTACTAAAAATTTCTGATATATCTTTTCATAATAAAAATTTGAAAATACTTCAAGAACTTTTTATACAAAACTCTCATCCACCATCTTCAGTTAAAAAAATTTTGTTTGGTACATCTTTAACAGAAGTTGATAATAGTGTAAGACAAAATAGAAATTCTCATAATGAACTAACTACCTGTTGCAGATATAAATCAGGTTTCAATTTTTTATCCTTCTTTACCATAATCAGAATTTTTCAACCATTTGAAAACATCAAAATTGCAAACAGAACAGTTATTTCAATAAGACAAATATATTCAAAACTAAAAGACAAAATTGATATTTTTTCACTTTCAAATGTTGTTTATAGTATCCCTTGTTTTGATTGTGATAGGAATTACATTGGCCAAACAAAAAGATTATTGAATTACAGAATAACTTCTCATAAAAGTGATAGTAGATTACATCCTGAGAAATGTGCTTTAGCCAACCATGTCATTGATTTTGACCACCGAATGAACTACTCTTCAACAACTGTTCTTGCAAGAGAATCACATCTTTCAAAAAGATCTTTCTTAGAAATGGCTTTTATCTCTCAAGAGAATATTTCCATCAATAAAAGAACAGATATAAGCCATTTGAGTGGAATTTATTCTTTTTTACTGTCACTTGACATAAAACACCAATAAATCATAATTAACCGAACATAAGAATTTGAACACACTGAGATTATTTGTTTTGGAACATAATAATGTCACTTGTCAAAAAAAGTAACTGTCGTATATCAATTTAAACAAATAAAGTATGTCTCTATGTACAACTAATTTGTTTTTTCGTTTTCGTTTTTCTGTATTCTCAAAGAACAACGAAAATATTGCATTTCTGTTGTATTTATTAGCTGAAAAATTCTTTTTATATGTAACTTATATATAACATTTATGAACATATATGTAAGCATCCTCAAATATGATGTGAGTACTCATAATTTTGAATTTTACAATTTCTATATGACATTTTCCATTTGTAGTCTCCCTGATGATGGAATAAACGATTCCGAAAGCTTGGAAAAACTTAAAAGAGTTTCCTTTTACATCGCTGCAGCACTACTATTAGTTATACTCTTTATATACATATATTTAATAACACTATTGTGGAGTGCAAACCTCAAGCTTGAAATACATACCTATTTTTTTATGTAGGATGTGTATGAGCGATTATTTTCAAAATTTACTGAAGAAATTGTGGGAATTATGGCAGGAGTAAAACCCAGTTTTTTCTTTAGCATGTATAAGTGAGACTTTTCTAAGTCGCCCTAAATCGTTGCATATGGTCCTAAGAGGGTACTGATTCCTGCTCCAGTATTGTTGAAAATCCTGACTCAAATCACCCAGTACCTAGCTAGAGTAACGACAGATATATGAATGTCAATATATATATTTTCTGAGTGTCTCAAGTTTGATAATAAAGTTTTGCTAATTTACGTTATATCAGACCTGTTTTAACGTATCGTCAGGGCAGTGAATAACGTAGTTTTCACATTTGGTGACGAAACCAGGGAAGGTTTGATACTACTGAAAACCGTGCAGAAAAATGGACTTGGCTCTCAGGAAAACGTACCGGACTCAACTTACGAAGCTGATAAATACTGCGAACGACTTGATGAATGAAAGTACTACAGATCCGAAAGAACTGAACATTTTAATCGTCAGAATAAAAGCGACAAGGGAAAATTTGTCTAATGTTAACGAAAAATTACTTCCCATCTTCAAAGACGATCAGATTGAAGTAGAATGTGAGAAAATTGCCGAGTATGATGATGCTGCTGTAACAGTTATCGCGAGAATGGAGCAAGCAATCAATAAGAAACAAGTGGATGCCGGACGTTCTTCTACAAGCCAGCAACCAAATGCAGCTGGTGAAGTGTTAACATCTACAAGAAATATTCAACAGGCTAAATCAGTGAGACTACCTAAGCTTGATTCATTGAAATTCAACGGCGATATAACTTTGTGGCCTGCTTTTTGGGAACAATATCGAACTGTGATTCATGAAAACGACGATTTAGATGAAAATGCCAAATTCAACTATTTGAAATCATTGTTATCTGGAAAAGCAGCTGTAACGATCAATGGACTAACATCTAGTGTATCTTGTTATGCAGATGCAATCGAAATGTTGGAAAATGAATTTGGTAATAATGAGAGAATCATAGACAGTTATGTTCATCAACTAATGTCTCTTCCTCCTGTGAAAATTATACAACTTAGCTTCATCAATCACCCGTTCATTCATTTCTTTGGGCATTTTGGCTGATCAGTATGGTTTGATGGTAAAATCTGTAATTATGAAAAATTTACCATACGCTTTACGAGTGGAGTTCAACAAGAGAAGAAGCTATGACGATGCAAGCAGTACTGACTCAGATTATGATTATAAAAAGCAAATAGACTCATTGTTGAAATTCATGAAAGTTGAAGTTGAATCGTTAGAACAGGCTCAAAGTGTATCAGGAATAGAAACTGTCAGAGAAAAACGCCCCAACGGTAATAAACAGTCTTATCATAATCTTCGAGACATGCCTACAGCAGCAGGACTTATAACGAATTATAAAGAATGTTGTATATTTTGTAAATCATCAGCGCATGATACGATAAATTGTAGCGGATCGTTAACATTAACAGAGAAAAAAAACATTTTGAAAGAAAATAAAAGATGTTTTTGGTGTTCAAAACCAAATCATAACTCGAAGTTCTGTAAGTCCAGAAACATTAGATGTGCTAAGTGTAATGGAAGACACGTGACTTCTTTATGTGATCCGAGTTATTCAAGATCTTCAAGAGACTCTCAAAATAATGTATCCGGTGTTGTGAACGTTGTTCAACAAGAGCAGTGAACTAGTCTCATTGCTGAAAGTCGAATTAATAATGTATATCTACAGACTGCTTGTGTATTTATGAAATCAGAAAATTCATCAGAAAATGCATTCATCAGAATGGTACTAGATGGTGGCAGTCAATTGACGTTTATTAAAGAATGTATTTCTAGACAATTACAACTTCCAGTCATTGGAACTCATAATATATCTATTATACCATTCGGTAACAGCAGTCCATCACCCGCCAAGCTCTGTAATAGAGTTTCTCTGGAGTTGTTTGGACAGTTCAATGACGAAATTATTCAAATTACTGCTATCGAAGTTCCAGAGATATGTTTTGATTCTCTGAATCCACCATCGGTTTCTGATCCGTTGGTAAAACAATTTTCTATGAACTTCCAATTAGCAGATACCAGTGCTAGTGGAGGGCTTGACAAAAATGGTATCGTTCTATTGATTGGGGCAGATAACTACTGGAAAATAGTAACTAGTGAACAAAAAAGAATTTCTGAAAATTTAACGGCAGTAAATACGAAGTTTGGTTGGACTCTACACGGATTAAGCGATTTTTATTGTTTTGGAGTGAATTCTGATTTGATTCATACTCTTGCCTTACAAACTATCGACAACGAAAATGACTATATGGATTTGAAAAATTTCTGGAATCTTGAAACGTTAGGAATTTCTAAAGTTGATTCGAACAGTATCTCTACAGCGAAATTCATGGAAAACGAAATAAAATTCAAGAATGGACGCTATGAAGTGACTTTGCCATGGAAAATTACTGAGCCGAAATTGGATTCCAATTATAAAGGTGCATTAGCTCGTGTGAAAAATTTAACGTCCCGATTATTGAGAGAATCGAAGCTCGAAGAGTATGATAGCGCTGTTCGAGAATACTTTAAGAATGACTGTGCTGAGATTGCACCAGAGTTTACAGATGAAATGAGAACATATTATATGCCCCATAAACCCGTTTATCGAGATGACAAGCTCACAACGAGAATACGCGTTGTGTTCGATTGTTCTGCGCATGCTCCTGGATTTCCTTCACTGAATGATTTATTATCTCCTGGTGAAAATTTAGTTCCACATTTATTACGGATAATTCTGAATTTTCGAATAGGATCTATTGGAATAGTAGCTGATATTGAAAAAGCATTTCTCCAGATAAGCCTGGATGAAAGTGTTCGAGATTATCACAGTTTTCTGTGGTACAAAGATCCAATAACGTCAGTAACAAATTTACCGCCATTGAGGAAATACAGGATGAAGCGAGTCACTTTTGAGGTAACCAGTAGTCCTTTTTTATTAGCTGCGACTTTGAGGAAGCATTTATCAGAACAACCTGAGGAATGGAATCATATTAGTGATAAACTCAGAAAATCATTTTATGTAGATGATTTGCTGATTTCTATGAATTCGATGACAGAAGCTGAAGAAATGTTTTCAATGTCCAAATCAATTTTGCTCTCAGCTAATATGAATCTTCGAAAGTGGTGCACTAATAGTGTTACTTTGAGAAGTAATTTTATTAACGACATAGACCCTTCAGTAACAATAAAGAAAGTCCTTGGTGTTTTATGGTTTATTGAAACTGACGAACTAGGAGTTGACCTCAACTTTGCTTTGAAAGAGCAAGAAACCGGATTTGTAACGAAACGTATAGCTCTTCAAACTGTTGCGAGGATATTTGACCCACTGGGTATACTAGGACCATTTGTAATAAGAGCTAAAATTTTAATTCAAGAAATTTGGAAACTGAAACTGAAATGGGATGAAACTCTACCTGAGGAAATTTTGAATATGTGGATAAGATGGTACTCTGAAATATCCTGTCTCACTGGCTTTGTGATTCCTCGAAATGTTAGTAAATATCCACAAAATGCATTCGATATACATGTGTTTGCGGATGCAAGCCCACTTGCTTATGGAGTAGTATTGAATGATGGAAGTTTTTGTGAGATCTTGATAGCAAAAAATAGGGTAGCCCCTATTGATGAAAAGGGAGATAAATCGCTCACAGTACCAAAACTGGAAATGACAGCTGCATTATGTGCTAGCAGATTATTGAATTACATAACTGACAATCTTGATGTGAAAATAATCAATAAATTTTTATGGTCCGACTCAAAAATTGCATTACACTGGATAAAGGGCGGTCAACGTAAAAAGTGGCAACCGTATATTTCAAATCGTGTGACGGAAATTCTGAGTATAACAGCGGGTAGTTGGAGATATTGTCCTGGCTCTGAAAATCCAGCTGATCTGGTAACAAGAGGAATCAAAGCAGAAGAACTATTACGTTCAGAGTTGTGGATACATGGACCAGAATGGTTGATTGAAGATATATCGTCCTGGCCAAATGATGATATTCAAGTGTGCCGGAAAGAAGTATCAGTTTTTCTAATGAATATAGAAGAAAGCTCCTTTGAAATTACTCCGATATTTTCCCTAGAACGTTTTAGTAATTTGGAAAAAATTCTGAAAGTCACAGCGTATGTGAAAAGATTTCTTTATAATTTGAAACATCCCAACGATAGGAAGACAGGGTTCTTGAAAGTTGCTGAAATGAAGGAAGGTGAACAGTATTGGATAAGATTAACACAAAAAGAAGAATTTGGACCAGAAATAAAAGCAATATCCCGAGAAAAGCTGATAGATTCAAAATCGAGTATTTTATCATTGAACCCATTTTTAGATTCAGATTCTGTACTCAGATTAGGTGGAAGACTTCAAGAAGCAAATTTGCCATTCGATATTAAACACCCCATTATTCTACCGAAAAAGTCGTTATTTACCGAGAAGATAATATGGAATTCGCATTTTTGTACTGGTCATGGTGGAATTAATACAACATTGGCACATACCAGAAATAAATATTGGATAATTCAAGGTAAACAACGAATGAAATCCATCATTGGAAAATGTGTTGTATGCAAGAAGATGAAAGGCAAACCTTGTAATGAACCTTTCGCTCCGTTACCAAAGAACAGGATAACAGCAGCTAATCCTTTCAAAATTACCGGAATGGATTTTGCGGGACCATTCTACATCAAAAAGAAGAAGGCCAAGGTATATCTACTACTTTTTACATGTGCAATTATACGTGCTGTTCATTTGGAGCTTGTACCAGATCTCACGACTGAGAGTTGTATGAGAGGTGTGAGGCGATTCATTGGAAGAAGAGGTGTTCCTACCACTATTTATTCTGATAACGCGAAAACATTCAAAAAAGCATGTTTAGAATTACAAGAAGTTTCCAAAATTGTACAAAACTCAGAAGTTCAGAATTTTGCAAGAACTATGAGAATAGAATGGAAATTCATTGTTGAACGAGCCTCATGGTGGGGAGGCTGGTGGGAGAGACTTATCAGGACTATAAAAACTGCATTGAAACTTGTTATTGGTAAAGCTTCTTTGGAGTATGACGAACTATCTACAGTTCTAGTGGAAGTAGAAGCCATAGTGAACTCTAGGCCTCCAACATATTTAGATGATGATCCGGATAATTTAACAATTTTGTCTCCATCTCGTTTCCTAATTGACACCTGTACGATGGGATTCAGTTCAGATATCACTAATGTGGGTATCATGAGAAGCGATATCCTGAAATTGTGGAAATCAAGAGAACAGTGGATCAATAAGTTGTGGACAACTTGGAAATCTGATTATCTACAACAGCTGCGATCGTTTCATCATAGTAGCAGAATAACATCCAGGAATTTGAAAATCGGTGATGTGGCCCCGCTTCATGATCAAAATCTACCTAGGTTACTATGGAAACTTGTAAGGATCGTTGATGTATTTCCCGGTAAAGATGGTCGAGTTAGAGCTTGTGAAATGAAAACAGCTGACGGAGTCCACTTGAGAAGACCGATTCAACTTATCTACCCTCTGGAAGTTGATGTTTTGGCTGGGGAGAATGTTGAAAATCCTGACTCAAATCACCCAGTACCTAGCTAGAGTAACGACAGATATATGAATGTCAATATATATATATTTTCTGAGTGTCAAGTTTGATAATAAAGTTTTGCTAGTTTACGTTATATCAGACCTGTTTTAACGTATCGTCAGGGCAGTGAATAACGTAGTTTTCACAAGTATAGTTATTTCATATCAACTAAAATATCCATGACTTTCGGATCGTCCGTAAATATCGTAGAAGGGTTATGTGAAGTGGGACAAAACACATTTTAGATACTCAGATACTCACATGTTATATTTGCATGAGAAAGATATGCACTTTTTCTTTTTCTTCTACTATAATTTTTAGCAAAATTATAACAAATCTAATTTTCGGCCCTGTCTGAACTTGAAGTAGCGGGTTTGCGCGAGCATAAAATGTGACGTTGGCGTTAAACCACGTCTTCTGAAAAAACAAGCGTATTTCATAAGGTATTACTGAAAATCATTCTTGTGAAGAATTGAATTCTCTCAACCTATCGAAATCGTTTGTTGATAAATCTAATATTTTCTGAAATAATAACAAAAAATATATATATTTTTTAAATGAAAAATTTTTTAGGTTTCACCCCTGATTTTTTGGTAAACAATTTTTTCCCTAATAATACATGATGTCAAAATGTCATGTGCCAAGTTTCAGAGTGCTACAATTCATTCTTCACTTTTTGCTCGAGTTTGTCTGTCGTTACTGGATTTTAATTGAATATGATTTTTCTTGCACGTACCCACGATATATGGTGAGCCCTAAAGGTATCGATTTGTGCGGATATTTCCGAATAACTGAACGGTGGAATTTTGTTCATTTTCAGATTTTTTTTGCCCAGTAACCTAGTACATCCTGAGTTGCCTTAAATGTTGGTAGTAGGTTTCTTTTTTTTATCTTGTATGGGATGTGATTGAGATGCAAAATCCAAGTTTTCGACCTCGGCAGCCTCCCGAACCACTTTTAAATATCCCAAAAACTGTTAAATTTCTGAATTTTTTTTGGTTTTGTCCCATTTTGACAATGAAATAGCATGTTTTTGATAAATATCCTAAAACTTTTTATCTACGCGACCAACAAGGAACGCAATGATATGATAATACCACATAAATGAGAGAGACGCACTATTGTGCGCCTCTCCTGTTACCCCACCCGACGCATTAACAGACCACGTGGCAATGCGACACACCGCACACAGTTCACGTCGATATTCCTTTCTCGAGCGAGTAGAGGAGAAATTGTAATGCTCTCTCAACATATAGCAAGGTTTTCTTTAGGCTCTCATGAAACCACCATACCCAAGATAAAAACTTTCCAATACTGTATACATTTTTGAACTAGATTAAATTGACTTTGATATAATGGACTGTTGACCTGATAGTTTCCTTGATACAGGTTTTCAAAATTTGACAAATTTTTCAAATTTGAGATAATTTTCATGCTTCATCATATTGTCTGTATATCTTCAACAAACTGTCTGATATGAGCCAGTGGAGTGAACATTTATTCAATTGAACAATTTAAAGGGTGATGGGGGAGGAGTGGTGAGGTTTTGTGGGGGGAGGAATGTAAATGTTTCCTCCTCTACGAAGGACCAGGGCCAAGCAAATCCGCCAATTCGCGAATCCTTCATCACCGTAGATCTCCTAAAATGGAATGATAATATAAAAACCTTGTTAAGAAGTCCTAATATAAATGGAAAACACATGTTGGTAAGTATGAATTGATGGAAATAACGGTTCTATATACCTGATATAGTTCCCCGACAACAGAATCTCCAGCGAGTTGGTTTACTGAATATTAATATGATCGCTTTCATATGGTTCAGCGATTTTAGAAATTTGTGGGTAAGCGAGCTGGTATGGAAGGGGAAGAAGGAATGTATACAAATTTTAGGTGTTAAAAGGCTTTCTAATGCGTAATTAACTTCCCAGGTACAGGTTTTCTCCCCTCTTCAGAAATATCATTGAATACCGGAGGGGCCCAGTATTCAACGATATTTCTGAAGGGTAGAGGACACCGGTACCTGAGAAGTTAATAACGCATTCGAAAGCCATTCAACACCTATAATTGGTATATACATAAGTACCAGCGATCGAAAAAGTATCAAATAGTAATTAACAGACGATATTCGCCTCAGTTCAATCGGAATAGTGGTGCCTTTCAGATCGAAATATCAGTATGTCGACGTGTTTTATATGTGGTGAGAGTTTGCGGAGTGCGGGTTTCGAGTGCTGCGTCGAAAAATCATGAGAACGAGCGTTTATTGAGACGTATGACATACAACATTTATGGTCATTCAGCCTGTCAAAAACGGAAAGTTGAAACGAAGAGAAACTGATGTTGAAGAAAGAATGATGAAAGGTTCCTCTGAACAGTTCATCTTCAGAGAGAACTATTTTCAAAATCAACGGAAAACCACTACCTCATCCCATTCGTCCACGCTTTCAGCGGATGTGACTCTACATCAGCCATCAGCCTTCTTTTTCCATGGCAAACCGAAACTGCTCACTGCACTGAAGCGGGATCCTCAGCTGAAGAAGCAACTCTCACCCCAGGGGCTGGTCCCAAGAATGATGATCCAGGAACACCTGCAGCTGCAGTAGGGCAAGGCTGAGGTGCCAGAATATTCGAGAGATCACCATCCAGATTTCCGACTTGAACGAGGGCTTTGAGACGACGAAGAGCTATCCCTACCTGCGCTCCAAGATTATGACGAGTCCCCGTCTGAAGACGACGCCGACAATCATGTCCCAGATCCCTCCGACACCGGAGTTGACGACATGGGCCCTAGCCCTTCCAAGCGGGCGAAAAAAAATGTGTTAAATTAAATTGTCTTATAGAAACTGGTTTGCTGGGGTGGGGGCTCATTTAATGAAAATATACTTTTCTGAACCATATGAATGTGATTTGTGACGAATTCACCAAACTTTGGATAGTTGTATTTAGGAAACCATTGAGTCCACAGCAACAAAGTCGAGAAACCACTCCTTCATGGTCAAAAACTGAAAAAATTGCATTCTTGAACTTGATCAAAGTACCCCCACATTATCTTAAACATTGTATGAAAAAATCGCTTCTACCTTATTGCATTAACGTGAGATCGATTTTGGATTCCAATTTTACTGAAGTAAAAAGCCATTTGATATTTCGAAAAACTGAATTTCCACACCCTGTATAATCTAATTTGTTGATTTTGAAGCGTAGTACTTGTTCAATATCTATTCGAAGTTGTAAGTATATCAGTCGAGTTAAAATGAACATATATCATACGTGTGGTAGAAGTCCATGGTGTCTCGAAGTGGAGTGATAACTTTGTTAGCGAAACGCGCGTCGAGTGAAAGTTAACGTAGTTTTGGTTTTTTGGGTAGCTTTTATTTCTTGAACACCTTTTGAGAGAAGCATCATCTCATTTTTCTATACACAGAAATGCATTGTAGAAATATATTTCTCAAACAATTTTTTATAAGTGACATAAAAAACAGAAAGATAAAGAGTGGCAATGTCTCGTTAATTCCTACAAGTGAATTCTTTGTCTAAACTTAATATACTAATTCATAAACAAGTGTTGTTCTATCATTCTGAGCAGCGCGTACTTATTTTGTTTGTTTCCAAAAACACCACCAGAATTGTTGTCAATATCAAGTTAGTTATAGAATCTTCTGCGAAATTATCACATTTTTAAATAAAAATACCAACAAACCGCATTGAGTTTCGAAGGTATAGTGTAGAAGCGATGACGGAAGAAACGTAACTTGTTGAAAAGGCATAAATAAAATTATCAAACTAATAGTAGTACTGAATTATGTCGAGACTGTTTATTGCATATGAAAAGATTTTCCGGTGATATGTCAAACAAGTACGAGAGTTTATGAGCAAAGCATTAACGACAGTATCAGCAAACATAATAACCACTCACCTAAATGGATAAATTTGCGACCAAGCTAATATCCAAATGTCGAATCTACTATGAAAATGATAAATTATTATAATAACAGAAGAAGAATGGGAAGACTCAACTCATCACAATAAAGGTGGAATGATGTAGACTATATCACCAATAAAAATAACTGTAAAAGGAGAGAGGAGAACATAACCGACAAGATAAATTACTCAAAATGGTGATTATCAATGACATGGATTTATCAGAACACTAATAATGATACAGAATAATCACATATTTGTGTTCTAAACGGCAATGGGACAGGTTCCAAAAGTAAGCAGAAGACTCACGGCAACAGGTTGATTACCTACCGTATTCCAGAAACATGAGCTAATTTCTCAGTAATCCACCAGGGACAAGGTGAATAGCTCTGAGTGTCGTTTCTTTACAGAGTGTCTCAAAAAAGCTCAGCGACTTAGAAGTATTTGATTCAATAGGACACCCTGTGAATCATAGCATGACCGGTTAGGGGTGATCATAAGGAATCCAACAATATCAAGTTTGATGCTGTTATCAACAAAGACTACTGAGATATCGCCTATTATTTTCATGAAGGATACACTAAAAACAATTTTGTCTATTTTCCACGATAATTTTATATTTGTTGACTAGTTTCATTAGAGAGAGAGAGAGAGAACTACCATCAAACTATCAACTTCTCTTGAATTGATAGTAATAATTTAGTTACTTAAGTTCAATTATGTTTTGGACTATATTTAAAACAAATTATTTTTTATGTCGATAACCAATAGAGATAGGTTAGGTTAAAATATATATATATATATAGAAAAACTTGGGACAATCTTGAGGATGCAGTCAAATCACTGGGCTTTGTCAAAGAAAACTCTTTGTTATACTTATTGTCAAGCTCAAAATTGATTCGCCCTCTCTCTCAGGTTGATATCTCTTTCCTGTAGACAAACCATGTGCTCCATATAAAATAAGATTTTTTAAAATATTGTAATGTTTCAATTAACAAATAATTAATTTATACTGATGTATCCATGTCTAAGTGACTATTGAAAATATGGAACGTTTCATGTTGTGCACGTTGACTTTTACTTTTAACCTCAAGTTATCTGTCCCTATGAAGGAATAAATATAGTTCCGAAAGCTTGACAATAAGTATAACAAAGAGTTTTCTTTGACAAAGCCCAGTGATTTGACTGCATCCTCAAGATTGTCCCAAGTTTTTCTTTAACTAGTCAGTCAAGACTACCTCTCCACTATATATATATATATATATATATATATATATATATATATATATATATATATATCTATATATAATAGAAGGGTGATTCTAAAAATGTATTGATATACGGGGTGTTCTATTCAAAAAAATAAAGTTGCTAGGATTTTTTTATGGAAGCGGCAACGTTGCAATGCTGAAAATATTTTTTTTCTACAACTGCTATGAAAAGTAGCGTATTTCTCATGGCTTAATTACTTTCAAAACCATGTTTTGCTTATACTGTGAGAAATATTATTTCTCACGGCACTTTGCCTACACCACATATATTTATATGGAGAATCAACAAATATCGACAAAAACTAGTTGGCTGCTGTTCAGTTTTCACAGCTGTCAAAAACTGTCAGATCACATATAGAGGTTTTTTAAATTCTTATGATAGTATTTTATTTGTGTTTTGATAAAGAAGTAATGAAGTAAACTATTTTCAGAATTTCTTTCGCTTTTTTCCTCGAAATAACATAGCTTTTTGTAGTCGGTTCAAATCTCAAATTCTGTTAGATACGTATATGTACTATACTATTGAACAAATTAGAAGTACCAAGGGCTCTATGGCGTAATGGATCATCAATCAGCCTGTCACGCAGGCCCCAGTACCCCGATCCGGTTTTTTGCATCATCCTTTTCTGGAGTTCAACATCGAAATAACTTCCCACTAAAACCAGCAAATAGGAATATCCACATCGGTTACTATCAATACTCACGCATGAGCAATGCAGGACGCGTGTGTTTCTCCCAGCTACTTCCGTGACCAAACTTTATAGCTGACTTAGCGTTACAATTAGCGCGGGGGATATCAGCGCCCTCTCGCAAGGACCCGAGGTACCCCTTGCAGGGCGTCCTCCTGCTCCTGATACGAGTGCAGGAGGATAGCTAATTCTGCGTCCTGTTCCCATATTCCCTCCCACACTCAGGGTCGGGATTGTATGAAGAACATGAACTGTTATATATATATATATATTCTATGAAAATAATCTTTTATTTATTTTATTTATTTATTTGTCACGCAGGCGGTCCGGGTTCTACACCCGGGTCAGGCTATTTTTTTTTTCATTTTAATTTACATCTGGATAAATAAATAAATAATTCAACTGTTAAGAGGTAGGATACTTTATTGCTATTTTAGTTTTTCTAACAATAAAAATTAATATTGAGTTACAATATTTGTATTCTTCAAATTTGTGCAGTTGTAGAAGAAGTATAGTGTCCAACATGTGGGGAAAGTTACTTTCTCACTCGTGTGTTTGCGGCACTCACCCTTCAGGGTAACCTAACCTAACTTAACCTAACTTAATCTAACTTAACCTTACCTAACCTTACCTAACCTTACCTAACCTTACCTAATCTTACCTAACCTTACCTAACATTACCTAACCTTACCTAACCTTACCTAACCTTACCTAACCTTACCTAACCTTACCTAACCTTACCTAACCTTACCTAACCTTACCTAACCTTACCTAACCTTACCTAACCTTACCTAACCTTACCTAACCTTACCTAACCTTACCTAACCTTACCTAACCTTACCTAACCTAACCTAATCTACCACCGACGGCGAGTCACGCTGTATAAAAGGTTGAGCAGATTACCTCAAAAAAATTTAGGGAAGTTGTGTACTTTTCCATATTCTCAAGGAAAAATAGGAATATCCATTTTTCATCTACTAGTTTCCTTCGTCACCAATTAAATAATGAAACATAAACGTATTCTGATTACAATTTATTTGCTGGTAATTAGGCAAATTATTATGTTAGCATGATTTACGTCTTTAAAAACTGCTCTGAAACCGTAGACTAGTAATTTGAATTTGCAATTAATATATTTTCTAATCACATTTTTTTATATCATTAGCAGTATTTAAAGTCTAATTTTGTCGCACGTTGTTTTAAAAATTAGCATACATTTATTTTAATAGTATCTTCACGTGTGTTAATGAACAATTTTTCATCTTGTCTCGAGCGTGCTTTGTATTCAGTTGAAGAGGTTTTTGAAGACCTGAAAATTATAATTTTGGATACCTAATATAAAAGAGATAGATTTTTTATAAACGGCTGGTTTACAATAATAATAATTATAATCCATTACAGAAACTTCCCAAACGGCGAAATCTTGTCAGTTTTCTCAGAGGTATCTTGCAAATTTGTTTTTTCTACGACAGTGCGTAAAGTGATACTTTTTCGCATAAGTGCATTAAAAAAATCATATGTGCGTAAAATCATCAACAGTGTGTGCTTTTATGTACTCGCGTGTTTGTTGAACTCGGCTGCGCCTCATTCAAAAAATTTCACGCCTATACAACAAAGTCCTACTCTACGATCTTGTATCACAAATAGCAATTTTTTAAATATTTAGGACCTATGCACATCTGTCTGCATAATGCAAAATCGGTTGATGTATTATTATTCAGTAATTCATTTGTTTTTTATGTATCTAACAAAAGTTTTCGACTGTTTCACAGTCTCAGTGACTGAGTAATCTCACATTTTTATATTACATTTATTTTTAGAAAAGTTTCTTGTTATACAGCAGTAATATTTTCAGTGTTTTGTTATAACCAAGTTTTCAAGTTTTGTTACCAGTTAGTGATGCGTCACCAAATGGTCCAGAGTATTTATTTCACAGCTGAGATTTTTGGAAGGTATATCTTGATATCAAAAAGCTTTCTTTGGTCACCTATGTTTTTTTAACTGAATAAATATATACATTACAGACATGAATAGCATTTATTACAAAACTGGTACTATTAAATAAAGCAGGGAAAATATGTGAATGTTTTTGTAATATCTAACAGGAAACAACTACTTCCTTGACTGAAACCACGCTGAACATTGAACTAAATGTGATAGATATTGTAAAAAGACACTGAAAAAAAATATTCACATTTTCATTCAGATACCTAGTTGATTAATTGATTATCCAGTTTTCATTGAGATTACTCCCAAAAATCGTTCAACTAATTGGTTGGAGAAAAGCACTTTTCTTGCTAGCCTCCAAAAAAACACCTTTCAATAGGTCACCACAGCAGAACTATTTTCATCATTTACATCCCTGCTAAGTGAAAATGCTTCTGAAGAGTCCGTTTTATAATTCTAATAATTTCCCTAATAATCTTGAAAGAGTGAAATAGATTTCACTAAGAGATTTCTTTAAAAATGAATTGGGGGTCTAGCGAAAAACGTGCCTTTCTCGCATTAATGAATTGAACGATTTCTGTGACTGATACTTTTGAATAATATTCTCCCTAGCTCATTCATTCATATGAATCTTCATGAAAACTGGATACCTAAAAAATCAACTATCTGAATGAAAATGCAAATTTTTACTTTCAGATTTCTTCAGTTAGGGTCTTTTCACAATAATTAGATGTAGTTCAATGTCTAGCGTGGCTTTGGCCGGGGACGTAGTTCTTTTCTGTTTTAGTATTACAAAAAAATCACATTTTTTCAATTAGGAATGTTTTCCTCTTCAACATGAATACCATCTAAGAGGCTGTCTTGGACGTTGGAAAATAGCGACCAAAATTTGTCTTTCAACCGGAGATGAACATGAACATCTCGTTAATATTTTTATGAAAAAAACAAAAATAGTATTCAAGCTCAAACTGAAAAACCATTAGATTAATGAAATCTGTGAAAAATTTACTCTATGATTTTTCTTGCTATGTTTGTTACATAACCTGATAGGCAAATTCGATTTAGCTTCAGTTCTCAATGAAACCTATTTGAAAGTACATTTCAGATCACTTCCTTCTGAGAAAAAAATCAGTTAACGGTAAAATTGTTCCTTCTTCCTAGTTTTTTACGTTTTTTTTTCCATTTTTTTAAAGTATTTTTTTCTGTTTTTCTCCTAGATTTGAGGAAATCATCAGCCAGTCAGACGATTTCTCATTTCTCCAACCATGTTGAAGAACGGCCTGGTACTAACTATTTTGCAACGTTATTTTAATGTATGAATTTTTTTGAAATTATGATTATTATAGGTATTCAAATGTCCTTAAGAAATATCTAAGACTGCTCGCAGGCATCGGCGTCAAAAATCAAATTTTAATCTTCATTGAAAATTTATATATTTTGGAACGATTTTTCAATGTATATATGTGCCTTTACTGACAATTTGAGCTGATTAACAGACGAAAAAAAAATTACATGACATTCTCTCGTGTAGAAAGCTCTGAAATTATAAACTGAACATAAAATGAACTCAAAGAAAATATTTTAGAGAAAAGCTTATGTTTAAATGGGTCAAATAACATAATGTACACCAAATTAAACCATACATCCCTATAGCGCTGCCCGCCAAAAAATTAAATGAACAAAAAAAAATCTTAATGGAACCCAAATAATAATATGTCCACCGATTTTACTAAATGTTCACCAAAGGACACCGCACACTTTTATAGGGAAATTGGCCCCCTGTCGAATCGGCTGAATTTTTGATATGTTGTAGTCCAAGTCATTCCAAACAAAAAGTCCAATTGGCAAAACTTTTTCTATAGGCTAGTTTTGACGGTAGAGGGCTTTGAAAATTCTCATTTTCTCTCTGTTTTTAAACAACAAAAAACGTTACCCTGAATAATTTTCACTATTCTGAGTAATCAAGATATAAACATTCATCAATATAAGATAATATCAAAAGTATTGTTCATTGGTGACATTACACATGGTCAATAATACAGTGTGTTCCATCTTGTATGGTCATACTAATACCTGAAGTTGATGATAAAACTCTTGTTATTAACACGCTTATATTAGCTTCACTTGTATGTATGTAATTAATTCCGGTGACAATGCAATATGACATTTTTGTAATAGAAAAAAAGAAAATGGCGGCTCCATGATGGCGGACGAGATTTGTGATTATGGTCCGATTCAATTCAAAATTGGTATGATGAAAGGATTTTCGGGGTCAGAGATTATGATGTTTTTTTCAATATTCATAAATTCAAAATGGCGGCTCCAAGATGCTGGATGAGATTTGTGATTGTGGTCAGATTCGATTCAAAATTGGTACGTGGGGGTTTTTTAGGTCATATGTTTCAAATTTTTTGTCAAAAATTTATAAATTAAAGATGGCGGCTCCAAGATGGCGGACGATTTTTGTCATTATGATCTGATTCGATTCAAAATTAGTGTGCGAGGGTTTTCGGGGTCAGAGATTATGAATTTTTTGTCAAAATTCATAGTGTCTCTGGGGTAGTTATTGCTCGCCGAAAACTTGTGTTTTGCTTTTGAATATCACTTGCTATCAATTCGTGTAATTCCCAGAATTGTTCTCGACTGACTCTGAAATAGTCCTTCAACTTAAAATCTTTTAGGTTATTTTTTAGTTTGTGAAATTCTCCGAATTGTTCTCGTGTCTGGATGTAACTGATGCGTATTCAACATTTATTCCTTTTCTTTGTTCTAACCACTGCAACGATATCATCAATACCATCAGATTCATCTGATTCCGAACTCATATCTAAGAACAGCATGTTTGCAACAGAATTAATCCTTCCGAAAAAAACCTCAGCAGACAACTAAGGAAAATTCGGTTGCAGTGGCCGCACTCACATATTTTGGTTTAGTTCGCGTTTTCTTCTTTTCGCTTTTCTCGCAGTGGCCGCCCACCTTTAGCCGATGCTAAATATTTATGAGAAAATGAGTGGTATGCATAAAAGCTAGCGAATGCTTATACTCTAGGTTTGTCTCTCTCATTGATTAACAAAGTGAATAAGTCTCTTTCAAGAAATCCGAGTGAAAGCATTTGCTCCAGGTTTATGCATATGACCCAATAAATCGAGTGTTGCTGCGAGTGTTTACTACAAACTTACCTTAAAATTAAACTCATAATTCAAAATTAGTAAAACCAGATAATGATTTATTATATGAAACTAGCTGCAACACCCGGCGTTGCCCGGGAATAATAATATAATCTTAGGCAATGTCACTTGAGTGTTTTTTCCGATATGTTCTAGAACCTCCCGAAGACTCTGTTTTGGTTAATTTCACGATTTCCACGAATTTTCTAGAATTTTTCAGAAATATCGAGGATATTCTAGAATTTTCTTTTGAATACTCCAGAAATTAAGTACCTATCATTACCACTCTTTTCATCCTGTTCGACGAACTTTGGAGAACTTTACTTGAATGTCTTTTCGGTACATTCTAGACCATTACGGAGACTCTGTTCTAGCTTATTCCACGGAGATCTCGAAATTTTTAGAACTTTCTAGAAGGTTCTAGAACATTCGTATGTAACTGAAGCATTTAATAAAATAAAACATAATGTAAAATACAAATGAAACATAAAATGAAACTAAGTAGAATCTAAAAGGTGTGATGTAGTGTCTTCCTGCTTATAGAAGAGAACATAGGCATCTCCGCTCATGATGGATTCAGATGAAATTGGGGTTACACGTGAATCATTATATTCATGCCACGTACTCGCATACGGATGTCTACAGTAGGCTGTGTAGTTCCACTATGATTAGACAATGCATATATCCTATAGCGACAAGGGGCTACGTTTCAAAAGGATGATACTGATATTTTCGGGAACTTATGAATTGATATGGATTTCGTGCACTTCCTTCTATCTTTGCATTTCGTACATGTCGGCTTCTCGTCACCATCCAAAGTTTCTTCCCTTTAGAATGAATCCAAGCAATATGTGGCCTGTTCTTCGAGGTATTGGTAGGGAAAGAACGGATCGAAAGTAACCGAACAGTAACCACAATGAGTACATTTCAATGTAGATTTTAACTGGCCAACGACGTTAGCTACAATTTTGGAATTTTCCGTCCTGAAGTATCTTGACCATGACTCTAGAGCGTTCTCACTGTCACTTAATTTTTCATCTATCCCTATCATAATAGGAGCACTGTCAGCTGACGTCACAACATGGCGGTCATGGAGGGACAAACAAAGCATTTGACATTTGATGAATTAATTATGATGCAGAGAACTTTTTCCTAGGAAATCACTTTTCGCAGAAAATTGACCAGAAAGATTCACGTAGCCGTATGGAAAATTGATTCAATGGGTTTGTTTTTGTTCAGTTTGGTTTGTTTGTCCCCCTATGACATTGTTCGGCAACTGTCATATTACGTCACTGATGGTGCTCTATTATTTTCGACTTCTTCGTTGCTCTATTGACTTCTGAATGTAGACCCGCTAACAGGAATCCTGAGAATCTTCCTGGGCATAACCGATGAAACCTGGAGCAAATTTTTGGATTTGACTTTTCAAGGAGACTATATTCACAACTCTAACTGACGAATCTTCTGACCAAAGTGCCTTGATAACCTCGACAAATGCTTTTATTAAAGCTCCCTCCTTAGATTATATGTCAGTGTTTATATTGCTTGTGTAGGCGTCTTTTTTCAAATACTCCAATAACCATCTTGTGTTCGGAAATACACTTTATAACACTGTTCATATAACAAGTATTGCCAATACTTTTCAGACCATTGAGACCTAGTATGTTGAAGGCACTATTTTCTATAATAGGCTTGATGGTGTTGGGTGTTGAAGATCACACTGCGTTTATTACTACTATCTTCTTATGAGTAGTAGCCAGTAAAGTGGGAGTATGGTGTCAACGAACTAGCGTTAGGGCTGCTGGGTATTGAATTAGAAAAAAATTATGGAGATGTGAGTTTTGGAGAAGATGATGAATCTACCTGCTGTAATTTTTTTTCTGTTTTTTTTTGGAAAGTTACAGAATACGAGAATATATCATATAATATATGATATATATTTATTGTATATTATAGAAATTGATTTATTATATTCTAGAGATTTCCAGAACGTTTCCTCACCACGCCCTCTCCCTGATGGCCGAACTTTCGAAAATTGCACTTAGGGGTCTTTTTAGTATGTTATGAAACATTACGAAGACTCTGTTCTAGGTTATTCCACGGAGATCTCGAATTTTCTAGAACTGTCCAGAAGCTTCAAGAACATTCTAGAAGTTTCTTTCTCATATTAGAGAAATGTCTTTTTCGTATTCTAGAATATTCCAGGAAGTAGAAGTATCTCATTACACATTTCTACCACCCACTTCCACCTACAGCAACTTAACTCCCTCACTTGCAAGTGCAGACGTGGAAAAAAGGCTGGACATACCCACTAACACTTTCCTTTTATATTGATATTGATTTGATTATTCTAAATCATTTAGTGTCTTTGAATTTAATTCAATTATCCTATATCATGCTGGAGTATCAAATAACATTCTAGATGCTGACAGATCACGTCATATCATTTTAACAATTTTGAATGTTAGATCGTTCCAGAGAATACTAGAACATTTTGGCAAATTCTAGAATTTTCAGAAAAGTTCTTATTAGATAGAAAAGAAGAAAAAGAAATGGAACGTTTCATGTTGTGCACGTTGACTTTTACTTTTAACCTCAAGTTGTAAGTAATAATTTTTTTGTATTTTACCCATCTTTTTGTACAACGTCCAAATTTCGTTTTATAGATCAGTCCCGATGAAGTGGGGTAAGATGGCCATATACCAAAAAAAGTTTTTGGAAAAAGTTTCTTGGAATTCAATTTTATACTCCCTTAAAAGCAATAAATCGAAAAAGTTGAAAATTGCAATGTTTATTGAATATTTTCCGGTCTCTTTGAAAAAATCAAAGTTTTTTCTTCGAATTGGTTTGTCTGTAGTGGAACATTCCTATTTCGATGAAAACAACAAAACTTTCGCATTTTCTCCGCAACAGATGGCACATGCACATAAACTATAATCCTCTTTAATTTGGCGTACTATTTTCAAAATCACGATTATCATCGAATGTTGATCATAATAATATATTCTATAAAAATTGCAATTTTCAATTTTTGCGATTTATTACTTGAAACACTGTATGTGAATGACTACAAAATTTTATTCCAAGCTACTTTTTCAAATAACTTTTTTCGATATCTTGCTATCTTACCCCACTTTTGGCCTGTTCATGGTATTTTTTTAGAATTTGTCGCCATACTAGTGGTCAGTTGACATGTGTCAAAATCGATTTTTAGGTTATCGGACATGCACAAACTTTTACCCAGAAATGTTTTTGCAATACTTACTCTAATAATAAACTTTTTTCCCATAAGGTACATATAATTTTTGGAGGTCACTGTATATTCCAATCCAGTAATTGTTTAAATAAAAGAACAGACCTCAATCATCTTAGTGAGATTTTTTCTTACTTGTTAATGTTATACAAAAACCCAAGTGCTCTCAATAACAGCTCTTTTGGAATAATTTATCAATAATAAATAATTATACGAAATAATAATAAATATAATTCTACCTCTATATACAGTGACCGCCAAAAAGTATGTACCATATGGGAAAAAAGTTTATTATTATGTCATGTCACGTGATCGCTGGTATGGCGGCAAATTGAAAAAAAATTCTTTGAATAGGCAGAAAATCGGGTAAAATGGCAAGATATCGAAAAAAGTTATTCGAAAAAGTTTCTTAGAATTCATTTTCATTTCATTTTATACACATACACTAAGTTTGAAAAAATAATGTGGAAAAATTGAAAATAACAATTTTTTTAAATATTTTCCTAGCTGTATAAAAATATCAAAATATTTTCTCATGAATAGCTTGACCATACTGAAATATTTGTATTTGAATGACAATAACAAAACTTTCTCATTTTCTTCACACCAGAGAGCTCTAAATTAAAAAAAATTGAATTTTGTCAGAACCCTTGCTGTTACATTGGTTCGTATCTAACAGTTATATCAGAATTCCACGATTATTCCGATGATAGGGAAATCCAAAAATGTAGTGTTTTTCCAATTATAATCAATTTTTGATAATAATCGTGTACGAACGGTTCGCTTCGCACATAATCTTTAAAATAGTGCGTCAAATTAAAGAGGCTAGAGTTTTCAACATTGCATGCGAAGTGAAACGCTCTAACACGATTATCATCAAAACTTGAGTATAATACAGAAAACCCCATGTTTCTGGAGTGTCATGTCACCACAATGGTCGTGGAATTCTGATATAACTGTTAGATACGAACCAATGTAACAGCCAGGGTTTTGATAAAATCCATTTTTTTTATTTAGAGCTCTCTGGTGTGGATAAACTGAGAAAGTTATTTTCATTGAAATATAAATGTTTCAGTATGTCCAAGCTATTCATAAGATAATAATTTGATATTTTTTTACAGCTGGTGATTATCATTTTTTAAAACTTTGTATATGTGTATACAATTGAATTCCAAGCAACTTTTTCGAATAACTTTTTCCGATATCTTTCCATTTTACCCGACTTTTTGCCTATTCATAGTATTTTTTTTTTCAATGTGTCGCCATACCACCGATCACGTGACACATGTCAAAATCGATTTTTACTTATCGGATATGCACAAACTTTTCCCAATAATCTTTTTTCCATTACTCTAATTAAACTTTTTTCCCATATGGTACATACTTTTTGGCGGTCACTGTATAAATTCATCCATATTCAAAGTTAATCTACATGAATAAATTATCTTCCCACAAAAAATAATTTCTCTTTAGAACCAATTGGAACTGTATAGTACTCCTAGCAGGAGCAGCCAAAGGCAATTGTCTCTTTATTTTCATGACACTGACAAATGACAGATATTTTCAAATTATTCGAAATTAGCGTCCATTTTCTATAACGTTCTTTACAGCAGTTGTTGCAACCTGTTGCAATGTTTTACGGTTAACAGTCTTAACTTCGTTTTAATAATAAATGTTAACTTGTATTGTTGCCCCATGTTTTATATATATATATATTGATTAGATTGTTATGAAAGTATTGCTATTCGCAATAACGGATTTAAATCTTTGCTCAATAATAATAATAATAATAATAATAATAATAATAATAATCTGAATTGATATACTTGGGTGTGATCTTACTCGATGACCATCAAATAATTAGAGGTAGGATCGCTCCCATGTTATAATAATATTGATAATTCATTGTAGGGTATAAATCTGTAACTTGGAAGAATAAGGGCCAATCTCCAATATTGAACTGAATACACTGCCATACTTAGATTTTCGAACAGTTTGTTTGATAAAAAGGCCAATCTCATTGGTCAAATTTTTCATAAAAAAATAATTTATTTCAAGGCCAATGTACTCTATACCTTAACTTTGAAAGACCAATCTGTCAAATACATTCATTTTGCCCATTAGATGAGATTAAAAAGGACCAATCTCCATATTACAAAGATATTGGCACTGACAGGAAGTGCTTCATCTGGGATGAAACAATAGCTAGTCGAGGGGGCTTTGAAATTTCTTCATGTGTGAGAAATTTTTTTCTGTCGTTAACTGTGTCTGTTATGAAAAGTAATTTTCAGAGTGATTCTTGTACAGGACAAACATAACATAATAGCAACGTTTTCTGTTCTCATGCAGGAACTAAAAAAAGGAAGTAGGCCAATTACTGAAATCAATCATAAATTTCTAGAACCGAGCCACACGCATATGAAAAATAATTTAGTAAAACTACCTCTCAGATAGTTATACAGGCTTGTATACGTTTTTTGAACAAATTTTCAACATAAAAAAGGCACTTTTTCATTTGACGATTGTCTAGCAGAAGAAGTGAGATACACTGTATTATTGAGTTATATTTTCTTTATACGAACCAATTCAAGCGCGACAAAACTAATTCTATCACTATTCTGTGCAGCTGCCTTAATTTAGTAAAATATATCGTTTTCCTTGAAAATGAAATGTATTGTTTGACTGTTTAGGATGAATGCTTTTCACAGTTAATGTAATTACATGGACAAGTGAGATGCGCTCGTGCATTTTTTATACATTTGCCTTTTTATGGATGGATTTTATTTAATTCCGAAAGATTAAACGTTAATTTGTGGAACTTCCGCTACTCCAAGATTCACCATGAATTAAAATCTGGAAGGTGCTCGAAGTAATTGAATTGGCATTTCAGCTTGAATCAATAATATTTTTTTAATGAATCTTTAATAATACAATTATTCATCACGGGTACAAATCAGGAAATAATATAGCGTTCACCACAAAATGATTCATGTTTTAATATTATTTTGCAAAAGAATTATTCTTAGTCTGAGAGAAATACGGTGCTTTTATACACCATTGGGCAAAATTCAAGGGATACTTGATAAGATTGTGTACAATTTGTTAAAATAGAATGTGAATCTAATTTTGGTGTTATTTACAATTTCTAAATAGTGTTCATTCCGGAATGACACCAGAAATTCACAATTAAAAAGGTTTCTCGGTGCCTTTATACAACGTAATGCAAAACGTACACTAATAACATGGAATTGACACAATTTCATCACGTAAACGAAAATATGGTGTTAATTTTGAACAAATAACAGACATGATTGAAGCCGAAATATTACTTCGACTTTATGAGATGTATATTCAAGAAAAACACCAAGATGTTGTAATGAAACATGTTTTACGGTGCCATTGTGCACTGCCTTTTGAATGAAATACGAATATCGTTAGTTTGAATAAAACTCGGGTTGTGATGAATTCTACCTAAATGAAATATCACTGAAGACAATGATGATGCAAGCTAGTAAATTTCACCAAGTTCACTGTCATCGTCAGGTAGCCTGCATCCATCCAGTCGAAATTATCAGATAGAATGCTCCGTTGCTAGCAGTTTACCATTACCTAATAGCACCCAGCGCCTTCAATAGAGGGCCCACTCTACAGGACATTGTTGTTTGCAGAACACGAACACGAACGCGACCGTTAGCACGTTTCAGGCAGCACAGAGAAATCTGAAAAGCTCAGAAATGAGCCAGCGGAAATGAAGGAAATAGTAGAGCCCGACTGCCTTCCAAAGATACAGGGTGAGCAGTTCTTGGGCCAACCAACCGCAAGAGGTGTTTGGTGTCGTTGATTCAAATCGGATTGTTTCAAGGGAAACAATTATTGGTGTTATTTGATTATAAATAAACCAGAAGAGGCTCCCAGACTAGCGTTTGATTACACCAACGTATACAAAAAAAACATGGAATTGTATTGCTGGTATGGAAATACAGTGTTTGTCATGTTCAAAGTATGAATATATTCATGAAGCTTGTTTCGATCAGAAAATTTCAACTAACACCATGTTAGTGTTTAGGAACACTCACTATTATTGTGAATTAACTAAAGTCATATTATTCCCACATAAAGATGTGTTATGCAACACCGTAGAAGCATTTCCATCTAAACCATTCAAATGGACAATTAACACCACGATGGTGTTTTCTAAGACTTTTTTCAGGTGTGACATTTGATCATTCCGAATTCAATCAACACCATGAATAGTATTTTATCTTACAACATAGAACGGTGTGAAATATGTCGGTGCTATTTTTGACTATAAGGGTCAGGACCTATAAGGACACTGATTGGTGTTATCTGGTGTTGTCTGGTGTATTTGTTTTAGAGTGTAGTGGTGAAAATTGGTAGCCCAGTGAAACCACTGGGCGATATTTATGGAAGATTGAAAATGTTCCTCGAGGCTCGAAGTATTTCAGATTTTACTGCAGCAACAAGAGAGATAGTTGAGACACTTTTTGGTTCAGATTATTCGAAACAAAAGAAAGATGGAGAGGTTGAACACTTCGTTTCGGATAATTTTCCTGTGCCTTCTACCATTACTGACTGGTAAGCTATTTCATTTGTTGAAAATATCAGTCCCCAAGTTTTCAAAATTGGTGCAAACCATTATAATTCTTACTCCTTGTAGTTGTGGACCAGAGCGAGCTGTTTCCTGCCATACTACTTTGAAGAGTTCGAAGATAGTTAATCAAGAGACACCATTAGCAGCCGCATGAGGAACCGCCCACTTTGATCTACGACCGGCTGTAGCCAAATTTTTTTAATAGGGAATAGGGAAATTCTGAAAACATTTTCTGGCACTGACTCTGATATGTGCGTTATACCATTCATATACCTTTTTAAGTTGATTCGTTTAAAAATGAAAAATATTATAATAATTGAACATCATTATCATACCAACAGAATATTCAATTACGAGTTGATAGAACTGTATTCCAAAAAAATATTATTATTTACCTCAAAAATGTCCCGCCTATGGTGACTATGGTGCACTGGAAGATATATGTGGTAATAGTCATTCGTTTGGCCGGGATCATCTTCATCGACTGATCACATTAATTAATATATATTTTTTAAGGCCCATATAAACTTCGTTGTAAGTGGTAGTAATCTATAGGACATATGCGTTGAAAATTTATGTTATGTTATGTAGTTTTCTTCGCAAAAATCTATAACTGGAATCAACAGATGCGAGCCATGGTTATTAAAAATAAAATAGATTCTAAAAGGTGCGTAGTGTGCGAAATATTTCATTAAAATTAGTATTTCTCACTTTCACAAAACAAATTGCTTATAATTGATGTATGTCGCACACAAAGAGACACTTGGTGTTGTCTCAAGATATATGCCGTCTCATCAACGCGTCTGACCCTCCACCACCCCTGAGTATCCTTGCGTAATCAGAATTAGTCCTGATTTTGACTTACGCCTCAACAAACTGATCACTGAATCCATTCTCAGTATCACGAAGTTGAGAAATTTCCTGTATTTTGATTTGAACGATTCAGGGTTGGTGTTTTGGAATTCCTATACTGAGCAGTTAGTCCGGTGGCCAGCTAGGTTGACGTGATCAAATAAGGTCCAGAGCTGGAATTACCTATATTTTATATGTATTTTCGGTCGTTGAATCCGAGTATGTCAATTATTTTGCTCAAAAACCTATTATTCAATTATTATTACCAATTTTAAGTCAACAACTGGCCTATTTTTTTACTCGACCCTTAATTCGGAAGAATCAAAAACCGCCAATGTAAATTGTTACCGTGAAAAACAATAAACAGAGTTTTGTTTAAAGTTTGACGTTAAATGTCACGAGGGTACATTATCCCAAGGTTTTTGGGAACAAGTATCACGATTTTGTCATTTGTTTTTATCCTGGACCCCCTGTCTGATTACTATCAACTATTTCATGTGTATAAAATGCTCGATCAATATTCACAGCATTCTGGAGAGTACAAAGGGACTTTTTCAAATCGTCAGCATAAAGACTAACTGCTTGTTCAACTGCTTATGTTAAATGCTTGTATCGAACGAGTTTGTTTTTAGAATGGCTAGATTGTTCGGAAAAGTCCCACTTTTAGGGGTCCTGGATGGAAATAAATGACAAAATCATGATCCTCGCTCCAAAAAATCATGGGATAATGTACTTTTAACGCCAATTCCACGATAACGATTTTGCCATTTGTTTTTATCCAGAACCCACCTATCGATAGATAGGCCCAGCATTCGGGAAAGTACAAATGGGACTCTTTCCAACAATCTAGTCAGCTTAAAGATGAACTGGTTCAGTATAAGCCTATAATGTAAGCAGTCAAAAAAAAAAATCGATGAACAATAATTCATTCCAAGTTTCTTGGGGTCGAGAATCACTAATTTGCTATTCATTTTTATCCAGTACCCCCTGTCTGATTATCATTAACAATTCCAAGTTAATAAAATGTCTGATCGATATCCCAGCATTCCTGAAAGAACAAATGGTACTTTTTCAAACAATTATTGTTTATCGATTTTTTATTGAACTGCTTACGTTACAGGCTCGTAATGAGCGATTTTGTCTTTGGGCTGACTAGTTAGTTTAAAAAAGTTCCAATTGTACTTACCAGAATGCTGGGAATATCGATCAAGCATAATTGTTAACAATAATTAGACAGGGGGGTCCTGGAGAAAAACGAATAGTAAATTTGTGATCATCAACCCCAAGAATATTGGAATAATGTACCCTTGTGACTTCACACCAGTTATTTTCCATAACAGTCCATTATTAATCGGTTGTTTATTGAACTGCTTGCGTTATAGGCTTGTAGGTATTGAACGAGTTTGTTTTTTGACTAACTAGATTGTTTGAAAAAGTCCAGTTTTTGATGGTCCTGGATGAAAATAAATGGCAAAATCGTGATCTTCGCTCCCAAAAATTTTGATTATGTCAAGCCAGCTGGCCACCGAACAATTAATTTCGACTCAATTTCCCAAACTGCCGACTAGATATAGCAAACTTTTGAGTTAACTTTCGAAGTAAGAATTCTGAGGAATATTATTCCTTTGCTAATTATACATTTTCGTACTATCAGCTGGAGGTACTATGCTGAAGGAATGGATTGTTATAAATGTGTTTTGATCATTCCTTTCCTTCAATACATACTACAATTATTATAAAATGGGATCAAATATAATGTACACCATAAATCCTAGCGCTGTCCGCCAAAAAATGCAATGAACGTCGAACAATCTTGATGGAACCCAAATAATGATATATCTATACCGATTTTACTAAATGTCAACCAAAGGTGGGTTAGCTTTTGAGGTAATGTTCTATGATATGTTCTGATCAATTAAAAAAAAAATGCGAAGTGGCAACATTGTTCTTGAATTAATTCAATAACTAATTGTCAGAACTAACATTTTACACTGAAACCCAGGATAAACACATTCGCTGTGTTGCTCAAATGTAAATTTATTCATTTTATTCAACACATGACAGTTATGACTGTTATTATTTATGCAATTTTAGGCAAGTAAACTATCAAATAACACACTAGTGTGTTAGCTTGCTCATTTTAGGTTTATGTGTCAATTGCGACCATTTTCGGCAATTAAAATTTTGCAAGTAATTTTCTGGAACAAATAATATAAGAGACTAGCATAATGTAAATATTTGGTTGTCGCTCTCAGAATATGTATTTTCTTGATTTTGTAAAAAAAAAGGGTTAATTTGGTAGACTGTTGAATACCACCCTTATAAAATTCAGCAACTAATGTAGGTTTACTCGGTCGGTTGTTTTTCTCTAGAAGTCATCTAGTTTGTAAATTGAAGCTTTCCTTTTATTCCACTCACCCTTGCATCACAATGTAATCGTTCAAATACCTATGTCTCAAATAATTAATAATCGTAATAAAAGTATTTACTACTCAATAATACGGGTACCCAGCTGAGCAGATAAAATGATAATTAGTGTATAATTAAAAAGATCGTTAATCATATTTCAATAAATGCATTTAATCGATTCCAGCATTTCTTTTTGAAATATAACCGGGCACGTGATTAGCGGTTTCAACAATCGTTTATATTATCTAATGATGCCATGTGTAATTTTTACTGAATCACACAACACACAATGAGAAAAGCTCAGATGAGACGGTTAGCCTCGTCTAAAAAGATTGATAGGAGATTTGATATTACAATGAAATAGTTTTCTGCTGTTGTACACATTTGTGTTCTCTGTGGATTTTAGTTAACATAAGAGGAAACCTCCTGTATTTGTCCAGACAAAAAGAATCGTTATTCAGAAACGAAGAAAACTATCCGAACACCAAAACCATACGTTTTCACACGACACACGTTTCACCCCTTCAATCCGTCAATGTAGTTTAAATGTTTTCCAATTGTACACCCCAAAATCTATAGAAAGAATTGTGATTTATTTTCAACTATTATTTTTGAATTCTAAAGAGAAAACGCCCTGATATAGAATGTTCGACATGTCTCCAGGATGATGTGCATGGAAGAAAAGGAGTTATTCTCTGAATGGAATATTGTTTATGCGTTTTATTTTGGTGTAAATATAAATGAGAATGAAAGGAGATCACGAGAGTTTATGTTTTTTATAAAATTGACGGAGTAAGAATTGGCTTTCAATTTGAAACAAAAATACAAGTTTGTGAGAGGCATTTTTACTCATGAACTTCACAAGATCTTCCCAATGGAGAGTGTCACTGATTGTAATGGCGAACACAGAAAAAGAGGCAACTTGGATATTGAAACACCCAACCCAACATGACGTCACTACTAACAATCATACCGGAGAACTTTTGGATATTGGTACTATATTATTCCATTACTGTTTTTTCAGTACTGTAAGTTTTTCCATTCCATCGCAGTCTATCTTGTGCCCTTTTCACTCTGAGGGCGGAAAATAAATCTCCAGATCCCCCAATATACGCTTGGAATCATTCTCATCGCACCCGTTATCACTAAACAGGCCAATCGTATACAGGTTACCCGCCTGAAAACGCTCTTATCGAAAATATCTTCGTATTTAGAAATAATGAATTCATTCCAACCTTTACGAGCGCACTGTATGTTTTCAAGATCACGCTCTTCATCAAAAAGAGCTCAACCATAGGAGTTCTCGTAGGAACACATACTTATTTTTTCAGATTTTCGAATTGCAGTTGCATATTCATAGAGGGAGCCTTTATTACAAGTAAATGTAAATGACTGAAATTCGCGAATGATGCTGCCTGTATCATATTAATGAGATTCCTGTAACTTACTCAAGATGAACTCCGCCATTTATTTCTAATTGCTTTTGAGATACTGAATGTAAATTTTTATTTTATTTTGGGAATAATAGACTTTCCAATCCACCTAATTGATAGATTATATCACAGATATGTCAATAAATTTTCAAACTATAGATTAATACAATCATATTCACCAATTAAATATTTCTCGTTATCATACTTTGGCCCCCTTTCTTTAAAACTTAAAAATACCTTGCTGAACAAACTCAATGCTAACAGCATTTCAAATTTTGCTATTTCATTCAAAACCTCTAATAATCTCAACCACTTTTTAGTTAATTTCAAAGATGAATTTCTAATGCTGGATAAGTCTGGAGTCTATAAATTGAACTGTTCTAACCCTGATTCTAAAGCTTGCTATATTGGCCAAACAGGTCGCAGAACATGTAAGAATTATAGATTTCAACTCTGATAAAGATGAAATCAATTCTAATTCAGTTTTTTCAATCCAAATTAAAAATTTGGATCTACAATGCTTGAATGAGCAGACCCAGTTTGACAGTTTGAAACTTAACTCTTTATTATTTTGATACACTTTTTCCTCCCACATTTCGTAATATTCAATGAATCACTTACATTCCTTTGGCAAAAGTCTTTGTTAAATTTCAACAATTTTTACAAAAGGAAACATAAATTCTTCTTCTATAGTTCTGTCATTGGACGATACTAGGTTTAATGTTGTCTTGTTCCATGGAAGCATGGGACATCTCATTCTGTTCTCTGTCACTTATAACCGATTGTTACTTCCTCTTCCTAGTTGTCTGTTGTCTCTCGTGAACACATGGTGCATGGTCTTGTGGTTAAAAAAAAAATCAATTAATTATATCAGGCCCTCCACTGAGGCCAATGGCCTATTGTGGCTCACCATATGGTTATATTTCTCCCAGTTTATCCAATCTCTTAACGAAATTGAGTAACATATTGGGAGAACAGTTTACCAGATCTTCTGGCTTTACTTTTGTATTGCCAAATATTGAAAATCTGGTTCTGGCCGCTGCAGGGCATGTACACAGGATGTGTTTAGCCGTTTCATCATCCTCCATGCATAGACGGCACTCTGCATCCTGTGCAAGTCCGATTTTATGCATGTGGTGTTTGAGTTTGCAGTGGCCAGTGAGCAAACCTACTATAACTCTGAGATGTGCTCTACTGAGTTCTAGAAGTTTGTCAGAGTCCTGTTTTTTCCTTGTACAAGCAATAAATGCTTTGGAATGGGCTAGTCCTGGTCTTTTATTGTCTGCCCAGGCGGTTGTAGCATTCTTGGCAGTGCTATATGCTAAACTGATGACCGGTTCTGGCCCAGTGAACGTTGTTTCGGCCCCCCCTTTTGCTAGGGCGTCCGCTATTTCGTTTCCTTCTAGGCCCGTGTGACCTGGTATCCAAACTAGGGTAACGTTGTTGCCTTGTGCTAGTCGGTTCAAGGTGTCTCTGCAGTTCCATACTGCTCTGGATTTAAAGCAGTTGGATTCAAGCGCTTTTAATGCTTCTTGACTATCTGAAAATATTTTTATTGTTTTTCGTGTGAGGTGTCGGTTTTCCAGCTCCCTTGCAAACATTTCAATGGCATATACCTCTGCCTGGAATATCGTAGCTAATTTACCCAAACTGAATGAGCGTTTCACTACTGGGTTCATACCATATATTCCGGCTCTGACACCTTCCAAAGTTTTGGAACCATCGGTGAACCACCTTTCATTTGCCCTACATAGGTCAGTTTCATTCCGAACCCAGTCTTCTCTTTCAGGGAAGACCACGGTGTAGGACATGTTGAGGTTAGTGGTTTTAGGCATGATGTCTGAGGGCATTCCCAGAATGTTGTGAGCTATTATGCCTTCCAGCATGCTGCTGCCTCTCATGAGACATGCCTGCGGTAGACTAATGGCCGCTTGGTAGAGTCTGTATGTTGCCCATCTTGCCTCTCTTTCCAGAACTATGTGGAGAGAAGAGCTTCCATTGCTGCCGTTGGCGTGGAGCGAATGGCCCCAGTAATCGCCAGGCACGCTTGTCTCTGTAGTCCGTTAAGTTTAACCTGGGCCATTTTTTGTTAGCCTTTGTTCCACCAGACTACAGAGCCATACGTGATCATTGGTCGTATGACGGTCACGTACAGCCAGTAAACTTGTTTTGGTGACATGCCCCATGTTTTGCCACATATTCTGCGGCATGTCCATAATGATAGGCTAGCCTTTCGGATAGTCTTTTCCAAATGCGAGTTCCAGTTCAGCTTTTTATCTCACTCGCCTCACTCGCAAATGAAATTGTTACACCATTGATGGAAGGAGGTATTAAATGTTCCAGCTTCGTTTTCCTGGTGAACGGTACTATGACCATTTTGTGGGGGTTAATGGACATTTCATCCCTCTCACACCATTCATATATGGTATCCAGTATATCCTGAAGGACGTAGGAGATCGTCTTTTCCGATTTATCTTTTATTACTAGGACCAGATCGTCAGCATATGCTTGCAGATCGACCTCCCAGAGTGAGAGAATGGCCAGCAGATCATCCACCAGCAGTGACCATAGCAGAGGGGAGAGGACCCCCCCCTGGGGACAGCCCCTGGCTGGCTTGAAGCTGACACTTTCCCCCTGTAGAGAGGTCGTTATTGTTCTGTTATGAAGCATAGTTCTTATCCAGTCACATAGTAGCGGTTCAATTCCTCTAGAAACAGTGGCCTCATAGAGGGAGTGAGGTAGTGCATCATTGAATGCTCCTTCTATGTCCAGGAATGCAGCGACTGCTACCTCCTGGTGTTCCAGGGCGACGCTTATTCCTGAGACAAGGTTATTGAGGGCAAGTTCTGTCGATTTTCCAGCCTGGTAGGCATACTGGTGAACATTGAGGGGGTGCTTTATTAGTGCACCACACCTTATGTGCCCATCCAGTATTTTCTCCATGCTTTTCAACAGAAAGGATGTCAGACTGATGGGTCTGAGCGATTTTGGGTGTGGGTCAGTCCGACCCAGCTTAGGAATATAGATCACCCTAGTCGCGGTCCAGTTAGATGGTATATAGTTCCAAGCTAAACTGGCTCTAAAGAGTCTTATAAGGATAGGCATAATATGTTCCAGTCCGATTTGTAACAGAGCTGGAGCTATGCCATCCTCTCCTGGCGATTTGTATAGGTGGAACGAGTTAACCGCCCATCTTATCGCCTGCGGTGTGATTATTTTGTTGGCAACCACCCAGTCATCTCTGTGGGGTCGTTTAACTTGTAACTAACCCAGTTTTTGCTGAAGATGAAGGATTAATCTTTCGAAACATGTCCTCTCTCTCAATGTCAGTCGTTCGACTACATTGTATTTACGTGATGTTAGTCCTCTGACTACATTATATCTTCAATAAAGTTTATTTTTGGTGGAGCTAGACTGAAAGTTTTTTCACCTTCCTATGGATAAATAATAGAGACGTTTATTATTATTATTTGTATCCGTTTGGATTATACCAGTCGGGCCCTGTCTCCGAAGCTCCGACACATCCGGAGGGCGCTCTGGTGCCATTTACCCAGATAGCCACTCCCCACGTCCGTGGGGTGAGTAACTGAAGTCTGCATGAATCATTATATAGTTTTTGATTTTTTTTGCCTTAGTACGGTAAATATTTCAGTTCTATTTTTTTGTGATATTTCCTGGCTTATTGGAGTGTTTTTCTATCCCAGTAGCTTCGTTTGAGATATCTATATAATTTTGAAATAATTCAATTTATTTAATTTCTCAAATTTTCAAATTTTCGATTAAGTACGCGAAATATATTAATTAGGAGATTCGCAATTTTTGATTACGTTCGTTGAGTTTGTTAATATTTCAATTTGAATAATTTTATTTCAAGGAAATACGGGGACAATTTCCCGTTTTCTGATTCCTTTAAAATGCTAGTCGTTATCTTCACCCCAACAATGGCTGGAAATAGTGCTCACCAATTCGATATATGTATTCTTTCAAGAGTTTTATTGTTCCAAAAAACGAACACTGGACAGATAGGGCGCCAGAAACCCAAATGTCTTTATCCGCCTCTAGAACCATTCCAATTTATTGATCAAAATGAGTTACACCCAACAAAGATGCATTTATTTTGACGTTGCCTGATTACTCTAACCCTTAGTTAACATTAAAAATGCGATAAACCTAATTTGATGTACCTATACGTCACATTAAATGTAAAACGCCAACCATAAATTCTAATCAGGGGTTCAAGAATTAATTGTGCCCAAGGCCCACCGCCAATTAGTTTACGATTGGTCGGCATCACTATAATGAAGGAGGTTTTTGCGCCATCTTAGAATTAATTCAACACGCATCTCAGATAAAATTTTCTTAAATTATAAATTGGTACCAAGGGCGTATAATAAATAATTATTCAATCCGATCAATGATGTATATTTTTTTATTCAAAACTTATTGCAAAGGTATATATCTGTTTTGTTGATTCATTTCATCAAATATTATCGTGAAATATTCAGGAGTGTGAGCCATGAGAAAGCAAGGTAAGAATTGACTGAGAAGACAACAAGAAGCTCAAAACAGGACATCTTCAATAACTATTCTATCAGTACTCTTCAAGACGATATTCAACAGTAATTACACAAGTGATGGTAATTTTTTAATAATTTTAACTAGATGCACGAATCTTTGTTGCCATAGAAATCTCACGATTGGACGAAGTCCACGAGTGGGATTTCTTGATAGCATTAAAGTCGAGTGCTAATCTAGTTAAAATTATATAAAAAAAATTATGACCGAGTCAATGGCTAACTTTCTTATGTATTCATTTAAACAAACAACGTAAAAAAATTATCGGAGGTAAATACATAAAGGTCGATTCAGATACATGGGTGCCCACCCTGCATTTTTGACCCTTAATGAGAAGGCATACCCCATCGACGTTCACACTTGTGCCTGTTGGCGTGCGTGAAAAACGTGGGGTGAGTACTCATGGAATTAGAACAAGTTCCAGTTCGCATATTGACTAAGATTCTGTGAAATATTCGACGGTATAATTTGAAAAACTCAAATGTCGTTTGTTTGAAGGTGATTGACAATGTTCCACTTTCAGTAAGGTTATTCTGGACTTCCATTGTCTATACGGACAAAGAAAAGAAAAAAATCAATTCTCTGCAATTTTTATTGACGAAGTTTCAACTGTTGAGATCGACAGTCGTTTTTAAGTGTATACATGCGACATTCTCAAGGATACTTCTTATATATGCTGGTTTTTATTTGTTCCATTAGCCTGGGGGTAATTTGTCTGTGTCCAGGTACGTATGTTTACCAGGAACTTCGTAGAGATCCTGAAAGGGGTCAGAATCGCACCAGGAGACCAATTCATCAGTTTCAATGTTGAAAGTGAAGAGGCCTTACAAATTATTTGGAAAAAGCGGCAAGAGGACACAGAGTTGGAGAACAGGACAAACCTACCGGTACTGGGCATTATGAACCTGCTAGAATTCTGCCTTCGGAACTGCTACTTTCAAGAAAAAGGCCGCCTTTTCTTCGAAGAGGACGGACTTCCGGTGGGTTCCTCGTTATCTACCGTAGTAGCATCTATTTATGGAACATAAGAAACCTCAGATGTGGTTGAGATATGTTGACGACACGTTTGTCATATGGACCCATGGAGACGAGGAACTGAACAACTTTCTAGGACATCTAAATAACATCACAAAGTCCATAAAATTCACAATGGCAAAGAAGACCCAAGACGGTTTATCTTTTCTAGACGTGAAAGTGCAAAAGAACAATGATGTTCCACACATCAGTGTACAGAAAGCCAACGAATCGAACCATAATGGTGCCAAGAAAATGGGTATTATTCGATCGCTGGTGGACCGTGCCTACAGCCTGTGCAACACCGATGAAAGTCTTACCACCGAAATAAACAATATCAGGAAAGATCTGAGGCAAAATGGGTGCCCAAAGAAACACATTGCAGAGGTTCTAGCCCACAGGGGAGACAACAACAAGAAACCATACGAGCCGACACAAGCCACCCTGTGCGTTCCTTATGTTAGAGGTCTATCACAAAAAATAAGGCGATTTGGGTCGAAATATAAAATATGGACAGATTTCAAGTCAGGTAACACCATTCGCAGCCACATCACAAAGATGAAACCACGTAACGCTGACATTGACTCCAAAAACTGCATCTACCGCGTGCCCTGCGAATGAAGAAACCAAGTGACCACTGAGCGTGAGACTCGCTGAACACAAAAGAAACACTCAATGAGAAGAAACAACGAAATCAGGAATAGCGGATCATATTTGGACGACCCAACGCAACATCAAATGGACGGAAGCCAAAGTCATCCACAAAGAGGAGAGAAGGAAGTTTAAAGAGAGTGCATATAAAGAGAGTGCATATATTATGAACAATAATGTCTTCAGTCAAGCGAGCATATAGAAATCCGTAATGTGTGGTAGGGGTCAATTGAAATTACGATAAGGATTAAGAATGCTGTACCAGAGGGGGCCAGGCACGGTAATTAACAAACTTACCTATACACACAAATTACCCCCAGCTATATATAAGAAATATCCTTGAGAATGTCGCATTTATACACTTGAAAACGGCTATAGATCTCAACAGTTGGAACAAAAATGGCAGAGAATTGAATTTTTGTCTTTTCTTTGTCCGTATAGATAATGGAAGTCCAGAATAACCTTATCAAATGTCGTTCCTGCAGTATTGAGAAAATTAATACAATTCCAGAGAAAATGTGACCTTGTGATAGAAAGGCAAGAAAAAAGCACGTATGTGAATGGTCTTGCAGTTTTCAGGCACAAGGGTTAATAATTTACATGCGTGTAAATTGCACGGCGTACTTGAAAAACCCGGCATTGGCCCCTGGGCACCCATGTATCTGAATCGGCCTCAAGAGATCATATTTTCATCGAAAAATACATCTTTTCCGTCTATCGTTCATTATTGATGTATTTTAACGCACTCAAAATCGTTGATTAATGACCCCTGTTAATGAATGATTTTCTATTAATCAACGATTTACTTATATGCAACCCAACGTACATTGCTTCAATACATATTATACATATCAGTGGCCTGTGGCGTAGGCAACCATATACTTACCCGCTACATTTATTTTGAAATCAAGTAGCTGTGTTAGTACTATCTGTCATTATATATTTCATTGTTGTATTTTCTTAAAATTCATTGTTTCAATGGTTGTACAATTTCTAATATCAATAATAAAACTGAAAATTAAAAGTAAGATATTTTTATTTTTGAAAAGTACGGTCGACGGAAAAGTTGTGTAAAAAAAATATTCAGAAAACATTTAATATACCAGTGAGCCACAATAGGCCATTGGCCGCAGTGGAGGGCCTGATATGGGCTCACTCACATTTAAACCTAACCTAATATACCAGTTGTCAGTAACGTTGATAGGTAGTCACGCAAAAATGCTCGTGTGAGGCTTGAGGTGATTGCAATGTCGAGGGTTCAAGACCCAAATGAAACCGATTTTTTTTTGGATAATTACGGTCAACGGAAAAGTTTTGTAACGAACTCGTGAATTAAAATGGCGATTAACAATCTCGAACATTAACGCGCTCGCTCCGCTCACGCATTAAATTATCTCAATTGTTAATCGCCCTTATTAATACACTTGTTCGTTAAATGACCATTAATTGCATGAAAATTTTATTGTTTATCACAACCGAATTGGATAAAATCACTCGTCCTAAAGTTTTCGTGGAAAATTAAAATTGATCGATAAAATTTGAAGGACTCGTGGTATTTATACCTTTAACAAAATATCGAGAATCAAGGGAGTGAAAAAATCGCGATAGCTTGCTCGAGCGACTTTGTCTACTTCCCTTGATTCTAGATGATTTGTGAAAAGACAATAAAATTTGAATATATTTATCTATGAAAATATAAGCTCAAATGTATTTTTGGGAGATTAATATACAACAACGTGATACAGACAAAAAAAATATTTCGAAATTTTATGGTATGTTGACAACTCGAAAATAATATGACATGACAGTTCACAATGTGATTGATCACGTGATCAAGGTGCATATTTATCAGTTATTGGGAAAGTAAGGTGGGTTTTTATCAGTAGTAATAACCCAAGGACATTGATAATTATAGCAGATTCCGAAAGCTTGTTGCTTGGAAACAGATCGACGCCGAAGGCGGAGGTCTGTTTCCTATATCAATGTTCAAGGGTTATTCGGATAGAAATTTTTTTGCTAACCGATACTTTTAACATTGCAATAGTCTATAAATGATTTCCATACAAATTTGTTATTGTAAACACAGTACATTTTGATAGATTCGATAAGAAAATTTGATTAATCTTCTCAGTATTTCAACCAAATCATGACATCACTAACCTCTGTTCCGCTTGAGCAAAAAATGTTCACTTATAATATCACAAGAGCTTAAATTATTTCCGGAAATTTTTTTGAGGGCACAAATATTTTAAAATATTCGTGCTCGAAAGAAAATTTCCAGGAATAATTTAAGCTTGCGTGGAATTCGGTAAGAAAATTTCACACCATAATATGGAAAAAAATTATTGATCCAATCTGACATTTTAAATTAATTTCACTGCTTGTCAAGTCCACCATGTTTCGTTAAATAAAAAATATTACCAACTTTACTTACACCAAATGCTAAAACTCAGACGGGTTTTGTTAAAGTAATCCATAACTATTCTAATGTAAAAAATATAATATTAACATGGTTTGTTGCAGTAGGTGGCCGTGATATAGGCGGCCATGCTTTTGACAGATGAGGTTTATATTGGTAAATTACATTGAGTTACTGTATAGTAAACCAGCAAACAAAGATATTCTTATGTGAAACATTTCTTGTAAGCATTTGCGTTAAACAATTTGAGAAATGCGTCGAAAAGTACAATTTATGTAAATACTGCAAAGAGTTGAGTCAAGTGCAAATATATCATCCAAAATTAATATATTTAACGAATTTAATGGAAGATTGCTACCAGGAAGCGTTAGAGTCGACTGGTTTGTTTACGAAAATCCAGGAAAGTCTGCTGCAGATGTCAAGTAAATATGGCCTTTTGCGTAAAAAAAAGATTTGAACAAAATTGTTTCAAAATATTACATTAAAACACATTAAAACAGAGACATCTAATTAATTCGACACCTTCCTATTCACCATTAAGAAGAGAGGATGGGTTAGAATTCAAGCAACATTTAAATTTTACTATGTTTGTAGATCCTACGTTTTTTGAAATATAAATTGTTAATGCATAGTGATTGAACAAATTTGTGTTTTCTGTTTAATGAAACTTTATAGCGAATAATAAATAATAATGTTAATTCTTCCAGAAATTTTGCATTATTCACAGGTATATCTACAATGTTTGATGGTTGTGGATCATATGTTTACCTTTTCAACTGTCAAAAAATTTCCACTTAAATATCGTGGCGCCACGAAAAAAATTCTGGAAATTTTTTCAGTTGCCATGGTAACTAGTCAAAATTGAGGTATCATCTTATTGGTTAAAAAGTAGAGGTGTGAAATTTTCAGTATAATTTTGGTAATATTGCTCGATTGAAAATATTTTCTCATGACGATTGGCTGACAGGATTGTATAAAATATAATCACCAACGTTTTACGATTCGTTATTGAAAGTACAAATATTATCCTCTATCGTCAACCTTCTAGCTGAGCTGTGAATAATTTATTGATATGCTATTCATGAGTAGCTATAGCGGACAAAACCTTGTTGAGTTATTAATAGTGGCACAGTCAGCTCATTTCTTAGTAAACTGTGAACAGTGCCTAAACAGTTTACGCACTCTCGTAGAAAATACCTACTTATTTTATGATACAAGTTGGTAAAGTAGGATATTTTTGTTTGAGCCTGAAGTTGGTTGAATGAAAAAGACGTCATTTTGTAATAGACTACATTCAGCGAAAACGTGATTTCCGTCGCAATAGAAATTCTCATAAGGTTAAATTTCGTTTCTAGTGACGAAAATTCAATTTATATCTTCAATCATTTCGGACCCTCGTATGTAATATATTGACGACTTTCAATTATTAATAAACAAAGACAGGAATCATTACTGTAATTAGATTGTATTTTTTTTCTTTAATTGAAAAGCACAATAGAATCGAAAAAATACCGTAAGATTTATATCCAGTTGCCTGGTTTCATTAGTTTGACGTTCCTCGTTAATTGGGTAGACTTATCAAACTGAAATCATTATTAGTTTCTTAAGTTATTATGATTTTCGATTCGGAAAGTGACTAAGATTTTCCAAATACGCCACCAGAAATAGGAGATCGAGTTAAGGAAATCTTTTTGGATGTATTACCATTAAAATATAAAAAGAGATATGAAGAAATATATGCAATTTAAATCATAATGGAGAAACATACCGCTGGGGAATTTTGGTATACATGTCTTGGATATTCGTGGTATTAATTGGTTATTACTGGGGAATCAGAAGAATACGTTAAGAATTATTGGGTATTAGTTAGGAAGTAGGTGTATTAGTTGAAAATTATTGGGTATTAGTCGGTAATTCGAAGTATTACTACTTGAATATTATTTCGGTAGAAGGCCAAACAAATGTTTTCAATCCATGGGAATTTCAGGAATTATTCGGAAATTCGAGAACACCACCGGTGGAAATCATAATTGTTGAAAACAATAAAATTCTCGGTTATAAAGGAGTTACTTGGGCATTACTGGCATTAGTTCGGTGTATTACACAGGAATTCCTTAGGTATTAGAGGTCTTAGTTAGGATTTTTGGGAATTACTGTACACAATGTCCTCAGCCTCCTCCTCGATAATAAGTAATGTTTAAAGATATTCTATTACTTCTAATTTAAAATAAGATATTTGTTCGTGATAAACTGTTTCTTCGCTTCAAAAAATTTTACTTTCGTCACTCGTAAAACCATATACTATTAGTCACAGGTGATGATTTTACGAAGAGATGATTTTTTGACGCACTTCTGCAAAAAAGTATCACTTTACGCACTGTCAACAGTGTGTAAACACTCAGTTTAAGAACAAATAAATTATTGATATTACATTATTATGATCTACTATATACGAAAAAATAAAAACTTCTCTTCAAACTTGTGCACCATTTATTATTGATGGTTTTATTTAGGATTGAGGTTTCAACCTTCTAGCTGAGCTGTGAATAATTTATCAAACTGAAATCATTATTAGTTTCTTAAGTTATTATGATTTTCGATTCGGAAAGTGACTAAGATTTTCCAAATACGCCACCAGAAAAAAATAAAAACTTCTCTTCAAACTTGTGCACCATTTATTATTGATGGTTTTATTTAGGATTGAGGTTTCAACCCACTCCTTATCGAAGTAGGTACATCTGGATTCGATGATTGAAAAATGTAGGTTCCCAGGAAATTCATAAGCATCTTATTGCCTGGAGGAGCAATCAAGATCTATGACCGGCGACCAGTGGTAGGTGCAGGGAATTGAAACTACGAGAAACTGAAGATAAATACTTAATTTGTAGAATTTTATATTGGAAAATACTTTTTAGAGCCTCTTCTTATTGATTCATCTACGGAAATATCATCCAATCAGCATAAACAATACACAAAATTTAATTTCTCCGCAGCCCTTTGACAACATCCCATCAAACCCGGCATCACATGGAAAAATATACTGGGTGTCCCATTTAAAAATATCACCAAAGTCGTTTCTACTGAAATGCGGATAACCCTATATATTTTGAGTAGGGTTTACTTTAGGACCTTCACTGTGTATATATAATTCTTCTGTGCATGTGTATGTCACTGAACTCCTCCTAAGTGTTATTTATTAATTTGTTATAAACATTAAACGGAGAAAACTGGAAAACTCGGAAAATTTTACGATTTTTCAAAAAATTTACAACGCCACTTTTCAGTTTATGTAGTCGCCCACTTTCACGAAAGTAGTGAATCATGTGTATACTTCATTTATGCACAAAACAGGAACTGTCGGATTATTAATTTTGGCACAATTGTAATTCGATTTTTTTGGAGCGTGATAGTCCAATTTCAATTTCTCTACTAGATTTTCAAAGTTAAACGCCACGAAATTGATGAAAAAAGCTTACAAACTTGACCGAAAACGGCCGAGTCCACCTATGAGATAGAGTAGTGGGAAATTACGGAAATAGGGGACGTGATAATCCCTTTGCAATACGCTTCTCTCACCTCGCAGTCTCTTCAACTCGACCGCTTGAGCGGGCTCAGCCGTTTTCAGTCATGTTTGCAAGCTTTTTTCACCCATTTGAATGCATTTTAGCGAGAAATGAGAATATACGTTTTGTAGTACTATACTTTAACTTTCAAAATCTGTTGGAGAAATTGAAATTGGACTATCACTAGAGCAACCAGGCACGCTGCAAGATATTGAAACAAATATTCAAATTGCAATTGTGCCAAAACTAATAATCCGGTAGTGCACAAATGAAGTACGACTCTATTATAAACTGAAAAATGGTGGAATTGTGAATTTTTCAATAAATCGCAAAATTTTCCGGGTTTTCCAGTTTTTCTCCGTCTTGGTCTTGGTCTTGAGAAGATTTATTACGTCTTGGTCTTGGTCTATAAATGACAGTTGCGAGTCCAAAACATATCAAAATATTACTACGGACTGTCTTCCATGTGATGGCATAGTCGGTTTCCTTCTCGTATATTTGTTACAAAAAATTCTCCATTGATTGGCCTATCATTCTGACTCACCTGAACTATTATTCCGATTCTCCCAACATTAAAAATTGTTCAGGAGGTTGACGAATATTCCCATACATATCTTCAGTTTTTTCAATTATCTCAGAAACTTCAACTTTTAGGCACATGGAATTTCATGACTCTTAAGTTGAGTTTCGATGAGCCTAACTGATGTCAAAACGCTCACTTCTCCAGCCACTTCCCCAAAGAAAATTTGATCACATACCAATGTAACTACGCCACTGTTTCACGAATATAAATAATTATAACTTCAAATTATCACGTTGATAATAATAATAATAATAATAATAATTTATTGATCCCTTCAGACATTATAAAAAATGTATAGGACAGGTCGTGATAGCCTTGATTAGTCTCATTCTGACACACCCTGTATATATATATATATATATATATATATACATATATATAGATATTTACATATAATGAAAAATTACTTGTGACATCTACAGTCACTAGTTGACACTTAATTCGAAATCACTCTCTTCACTATATACATATATATTTACCGGGTGTCCACGGAAGGTGGCTCGTAACTATATTTTTTTTGTTTCTGGAGATATTGTAATAAAATTTGGAGGACATATATAATACATAAAACTGCATTTTTTGACAAGTGACTGAGCTCCATGCAACTTCCGGTATATTTTCACTTTTTTGTCTCCATATGACATTCTGAATACAACTATGTATCATTTATTACTATTTGTAACATTTTTTTAAATTTTGAAATTAATTTTTGAATCTAGAGGATGAATACATTCAAATTATTAATTTCAGTCCTAAAGTATTGGGAAAAATACAACTTTGCGATTTTCGGTAAAAATTCATCTGCTGGGTACAATTTAATTTTTTAATATTTATTACTATTTTTTTTACTTAAATGGTAACATAGTGGCTCGTCGGGCCAGAAAAAAAGCATTTCATTCAAAATGTCATATGGAGACAAAAAAGTGAAAATATACGGGTGTCTCATTTAAAAATTGGAAGTTAATATCACTTCCGGTGCGACCGGAAGTTGGACGAATCTGAGTCACTTGTCAAACAATGCAGTTTATGTATCATACAGGTCTGCCAAATTTAATTTAAATATCTGCAAAACAAAAAAAGTTATAGGGGCGAGCCATCCGTGGACACCCGTTATATACATGTACCCTCATGACTTTTAACGCCAATTTTACTTTAAACAATAGTTTGTTTATTGTTTTTCTCGTGAATTGGCTGTTTGATTCTTTCGAATTAAGCTGTGTGAAGTACGAAAAATTTCGGGAGGACGTCTCCGAGTGACTTGGGCGAAAACCCCGTCCAATTATTTGTTGGTCTGTACTTTCGCAGTTTGCCAAGAAAATGAAGAACTTACATATAACTAGACATTTCGTCAGATCCACCGCTTTTTTGTCGTTGAGACAAAAACATTTATTTCCACAGTGCGTTAGCAAAATATCATCCCAGAGATATAACTGTTAATAGAACTGAGGATTTGGTGGCTGATTCACCAATGTATTTGGACAAAATTTGAGAAATTTGTCGAAACATATGCAGGGTGACCCAGGATTGAACCGCCAAACGATCAGTATGGATTTTTTAGGTGAAAATAAGAGTTTTTCTTCATATGAGCATGTGTCCCAACTTGCATCGTATTCGAGATACAGGGGGTCCAAGTTTTAAGAAAAAATCAGTTTTTGATTCGTTACTCCAAAAATGTATGGCTGATTTTGATAAAAGTTGGCATGCGTATTTGCGGTAATGAAAGTTGAATGTACTTAGGATAAAAATATATATATATATATATATATTTTGTAAAAATTTTGAAACCCTGTATCTTGAAAACCAAACAAGTTGGGACACATGCTTATTTGAAGAAAAACTCTTATTTTCACCTGAAAAACCGATACTGAACGTTTGGCGGTTTAACCCTGGGTCACCCTGTATACGAATATCTGTTATAGTTGAATATTCGTTGTGGTATCAGTCAGGGAAGGAGTTCTTTGTCCTGTGTTCTGTCAGATAACATCCTCATCATTCTCATTTTTCAACAATGATGAGATTATATACCACAAAGAATAATTTTGTGCAAGTATTCAATATTTGATCGGAATTCACGGATTCTACTTTCTCACAGCTGATAGAGTAATTCATTTCGGAATTCTACAAATAATAATGAAATCCATTGCCGACACAAACTCTTTCGAGGAATGTAAGAAGGAGTTTTATTATCATTATAAATTTTTACATTTTTCATTGCGCACTTTTGTCAACCAATTAATTTATAGTCTAGCTCCATTAACCTGTGGACTGTTAGAGGTATAGGTCTGCCGTCGTTGTGTGGGTATTCAGCTTATTATGAGAAAACAAGTCAGTATCTCTCCCGAGGGTATCACAATTAAAAATGGTTAAACAATTACCTTTATTCACAATTAATGTATGACAGGTTGTAATAGAAATTATGAAGCGTTCTCATTCAATATTGCTAATGAAGGAGTTTTTTTTAGTAATGGAATTCCTAACGAATTTATATTGCACCCACATATGTATTTGAATGAGATCAAGTTATAGGTAAAATATGACTGGTTGGTTTAATGACAAAATATGTTCATTTCTATACGAGTGAATACAATTTTATCGAGGGTTATATAACAAGACCTAGTTTCTAGGTCTTGGTTTTTATAAACTTAAACTTAGCTGATTATGAACCGATATAGATTCGAAACATGTACTACCTAGATACCATTGAACTGATCGATAGTTTTTGATCGTTCTACCATCACATAACATTTGGTTGTTATATTAAATTGCGGAGATGACTTCGAGTTCTTCTGCATCGTAAATATATTTTTGACCCTTGTGCCTGTAAACTGCAAGACAGTTCACATACGTTCATTTTACTTGCGTTTCTATCAAAAAGTCATATTTTCTTTATTTCAGAAGTATTAATTTTGTTAATACTGGAGGAATTTATCATGCGGGGTCAAAAACTCTGGGTGGGCACCCAAGTATCTGAATCGGCCTTCAACACGAGTCTTGTAGTCTTGTTCAAATATTGATTAAAAGTTTGATTTTGTGGAGGAAATCCAGTTCTTGACATAATTTTTTGGGTTTATCACCTTCCACAATCTGAAAATGAAAAATTTTTTTAATCCAAAGAAATCTGTACAAGTGTAGAAGGGCAAATTAATTAATTTGCCCGATAAGTTACTGCGTTCACAAGACTGCTGTCTTGAAAGAAATTAATTTTTGTCAGGATCTAACTTTCAGTTGATAAGTTGTCACCGATGGGATTCATTGGTTGTCGGTCATTTATTTCTTCAGAATCTGCAGCAAAAACAAAATGAGTGATTCCGATAGGGACCGAAAATGTTCCTTATAAAAAGGTAATTTGTAATGTATCGCCGAATAAATTTGAACTAACGATTTTCATATCCACACTAGTATAAATATGAACTCCATATTCAAATATTGATTAAAAGTTTGATTTTGTGGAGGAAATCCAGTTCTTGACATAATTTTTTGGGTTTATCACCTTCCACAATTTGAAAATGAAAAAATTTTTTAATCCAAAGAAATCTGTACAAGTGTAGAAGGGCAAATTAATTAATTTGCCCGATAAGTTACTGCGTTCACAAGACTGCTGTCTTGAAAGAAATTAATTTTTGTCAGGATCTAACTTTCAGTTGATAAGTTGTCACCGATGGGATTCATTGGTTGTCGGTCATTTATTTCTTCAGAATCTGCAGCAAAAACAAAATGAGTGATTCCGATATTCAAACTTGTGCAAATATGACATTCAGAATGTAATCACAAAGTTGCCATGTCAAAACCAAATTACAAAAAATTCTATTAGCTTCAATAAATATGATTGTCTAGTTGTCATGTTCGTTAAATTAAGAAAGAGTTATCAGCAGTTGTGGATTGTGTACTGTTTTACTTACGAAAAGGTGTGTTTATCTTCGGATGACACAATATTCCTAGACAATTATTGAGACCATACTGCTAGAATTATTGGGAATGGGAATATACACATACAATAAGACAAGAAGAATATAATTCGATAAACTGTGGTCTACCAGAAACTGTTCCAGGGCTGTCCTCTCCGAACAAGCGGAATACTATCAATTCTCACTATACACTGTACTTGAGTTAGAAGTTGAATTAAATCTTCGAAAGAAGCTTACAATGCCAAAATACCATCAAAACTCGTAGAATGTTCTGTGATGTCCTATTTATTCTAATCTGATCATTGTTCGTTCCATCGCCAAACATTTTAATAATAATATAATAAAGTGGTATGATTATTACAGAAAATTTTTTGGAATATTAATGAATTGCAATCCCAAAGCTGAAAATACAACGAACCCGCAGGACGAGTTGTATTTTCTTGCATTGGGATTGCCAATGAATTGATATTCCAAAAAATTATAGGTTTTTAATCATACCACGAATTATATTTGGGACGACAATATATCGATTTGAAATAAAGAAAAATCGTGTCACCTGGTAATTGATGCTTTACTTCTATTCAACGGAATACTCTTTTCCATGGCCTCATCTATGATACCAATGGACATTTGTCCCCAACGATCGCTCATATTGAGAAATAAAGATAAAGTAGTCAAAACACATAAACTTGACGTTTATAATTTAAATCTTATTTTCACTTGACATATGTTAAAACAAAAACTAAGCAGGTTTATCACCGTGAAAATACAGCGACAAGCTATATTTTCACTGTAGTTCCGATTCTATTGGCTGAATTTCAAAATTTGAAATCCACTGATTCGTTGTTAAGCAAGGAAATATATTGTCTAGAATATATTTCGGTATACTGTGACACCCTTTAAGGTAACACTATATGATTGAAGTGATCATAAATTTGCAGATTGATATTATTCAGTTGCTAAGAAACACTCAATTTATTAATAGTTGTCTTCCAAAAAAACTCTTAAAAATGTAAACCTTTTTTTCAACAAACGTCGATTCTAGTAAAAATAATGAATCGGGCCAATTTTGCATTGAAATATCATCCTACTAGTGATGAGAAAGGCGCCTAAGGTGTATATGAGATACTTGTAGGTTATTTTTATAGGCTAGAATCATATACAAAATTGTTTTTTTTTTGTTGTGTAGGTGGCTGTGATTCCAAATCTAGATATTATTTTCAATTCTGAATTATTTTTCTAATCAAATTTCTTATTATTTGTCGTCTCCTGTTCACTTTTAAGACATTTTTAGAAATCATCCATTTTAATTTGAAAGATATGTATCATCCCTGAGTCTTACCTGAAATCGATCGTTATGTGCTCTATGATTTTTATAATAGAAATGTATACGTACATTTTTCCTTCAGTCGACCGATTTGCGCTCTCTAAAATAAATTAGCGAAACAAAAAAAGAATTTGCATTTTGCGAGGAGTAATTATTTACTCTGATCTTACTAGATCTTACTGGACATTTGAGTGCGTGGAGATTGAATACATAAATTTTGCGAGGAGTAATTATTTAGTCTGAACTAACCAACGAACTATCCTTACGTAGACATTTTAGTGCTTTTTTATTAGGAATAAGGCAACAAGCTAGTCGATAATTGTATGGAATTGAAATTATATTGTAAGGGAGCGCAGACCGGTTCACCGAAAAAAAATAATAAATATTACCGAATGCAAACTGGTCGATTTCAGGTTAGATTGCGAATAGGCCGAGCGCAAACCGGCCGACATCATTTAGAAGGTATATCTCAATTTTGCTATGATATCATAACCATAAATAAATCACCGTTAAAGATTATAATATGCATATACAGTGTGACCCATATAAGATGGAGACACCCTTATAAAACTTACATTTTTCAACCGAATGGAATGATATTTTTTTCGTTAGGTAAAAAAGTCGACTTGGACTCCAAATTTCATGATTAAATCTCCATTTCCAGGGCCAACTAATCTTATTTTTCAAAGTCAAAAATCAAAAAAAATACTAGCCATTTTTTAGAGAAAAATCTGACTGCGCCACTGGATTTGCGACATTTTCAAATGGTTCATATATATAAATTACGTTGAGATGCGTCAATCAATAAATAAAGTTACAAGGGAATGAAATTTGAAAAATATGCCGTTTGATCAACTCACCAATTCAATTTCAGAACTTTTATTAAAATTCGAAATACACCACTGTATTCAGGAGGTCTCGATATATCACTGGTCAAAATTTCATCGAAATCTATTCATAAATGAAATGATAGTCAGTGCTATTTTGAGACTCCTTCAAACCAGTGGTGTAGTCAAAGATTTGATAAAAGTTCTGAAATTGAAGTGATGGATTGATTAACGGTGTATTTTTAAAATTTCATTCCATTTTAACTTTTCTATTGATTGACTTATTCACCAATCCACTGTGTACCCGAAATGAAAAAAAAAAATCAGTAGAATCTATATATTTCTGCTATGTCTATCGATTCTGCAAATTACACAGTTCTTAGCCACAAATTAGGAAAGTTACGAGGGTGTCTCCATGAAAAGTGAGACAAAATACTGGTTTAGTAGTTTTTTGTTTTTATTGTGAATCCAAAGATATTTCGGTGGTTTCATCGCAGCTGGTGTACAGTATTCTAAAAAATTCAGAATTCTAAGGTAGAATTTACGGAATATATGGGTGTGTTCCCTTTATGGGTGTGCCCTGAGGCACACTTCATGTTGTGGTGTCTCACAGTATAGTCCATATTCTGAATGATTTTCATCTCGTGTGGAATTCTTCGATCACAAACTCGCTTACTCGTCACGAACACGGCAGAAAATTTGACGTTTTGTACCTTTTCATAGATATTGTCATTGCCGATAATCTTCCGATAATTTTCAGACATTCCACTGTTAGCAGTGTCATCGAGATCGAATTGAGTTCAGTTCCTTGCTGTTGGCCTGGTGACTTGCCAAAAACATCTTTTTTTTTCGGGAATCGTTTATTCGTTCTAATATTCGTAGAAACTCGAAACATTTACCCCTCAAGCGGTATGCTGTCCTTAATTTGGTCACTTTCAGATGGCAACTATGATTCGTGTATGAGTACCACCAAATTATAGGTTGCAATACATCTCTAATCGCCTAATCATGAGTCTTTCGTTGAAGAATAATATATTACCTAATTTGAGTGTGGAGCCAAACTAACTAGCAATAAACCTAGTAAACATTTGTAGAAAAACAACAAAAGAGCAATAAATTTTACAATGCTTTAATGATACAAAACGTATAAACCAATGAAAAATGCCGACTGTCATGTTATAAACTCGTACATAACCCCAATTAATGTTAATGGAGACCTAACAAACCTTACAACAAACGGCAATTTGAAATAACCCATCTGTGTATTTAATGGGAAAATATGGCGGTTTTGATCAATTGAAATAACAGCCTGTTGAATATTTCTTTTCCGATTTATTCAGTTGTTGATAATGAACTTTTGGGAGCTCTTTCAATGTTGTGTGCTAATTTTACTTTTGATGATGCTTATATTGTTGGTACATCACTGTATTCAAAGGTATGAGATAATAAATAATAATAATAAAAATAACATTCTTATTGAGATGAGATAACAATAACTAAATTATATAAACATACCTATATGTTTAATCCTTCCATGTTTTTAATCCCTGGTAATATAAACTTTTCCGTGATGTTTCTAGAATTGTATTGTTTGATTGTTGTAAATTATTTCAACACATTTTTTCAATGAGCATGAGCATTTGATTGAATATTACAGAGAATATTTTATCGTATATTGAAAATCCCATATGAAGCAGGACATTTTCGATCAATTACAGCGATTAATACATATATACACAAAATGGCAAGATTTGATCAAGAATCGTTGGAATGCATTGAAAAAACAGTTTGAAATATTTCTGAAAGAGAAGCATTATGAACTTGAAGAAACTACTTCAAATGCAGAATTCGGACTAAAGATTCGGCTTTCAATATGAAGAGAGTTGAGTGAAGAATATAAAAAATGTGTCATAAAGACTATGTGGAATGTACTGCAAAGTGTCGTCAAGAAAAATACTATAAAGAGTACTTACAGCCGAAAATTCAATCCATTTGCAGATATTAAATTCAATGTAGCAAGGGATGTGAAACGAAAGCAGCCTCAGTCTATTCCCGGGAAAAAAAACAAAGTTTGAATGTTTCATGTAAGGAATATTTATTTAAAATAATTAATTTATGGAACGAATATTGTCCAGGACAAAAAATATATAATAGCTTTTGAACTAGCCTGAAGAGGGGGGGAAGATGAGAAAAAGTTAAACGGTGAACTAACCGGAAGAACTGAATACAATCCGATATTTTCCAAAACGCAGTGATAAAATAACGTCAGATTGTTTATTTTTGACTGTTAATCGCTATTGGAATAAAACCTCTTCTGGATGGTACAAAAATCAAGTACTGTATCAAATTTTGCTAAATCAGGTGTCCTGGAAGAACAGCTCATCTTATTTACAGTTAGAGGAGGACCATCATGCTAGTTTAATCAACAACTTGAGACCTCGACCTTCTCGAATAGAAATATTAGGCGATATAAATATTAGACAAGGAAATTTTACTAAAGGAAACATAAATAACATGCAAAAAAAATCTGGTTGTAATGGAATCTGGTTGGATGGAAGAGCAAGTTCTGGTTGTGCTTTTCGTAGCGCAGTCAGAAATTGAATCATGTCATTTGATAGGACCTATTATGTAATTTCCATCGAAATTATTTCGTTTATCTTTTATTTTCCTATAAATGAAATCTATAATAATAATTATTATTATTGATATAATATACAACCGTTGCATATTCAATGTTCAGAATATGTATGTTAGTCCATAATATGTATTCAAATGTTTTAATATCTTTTCAATACATATAGTGATTTCGACTTACAAATCGAAATCAAGGCTGATTTATGAAAATAGACCGTATATTGAGCATTGGTGTTCAATCATTTTTGGCGAAGAGTATTAAATAAATGAAATAGTCGAAACGAAAATGCCAAAGTACCCTTCTGATAGAAAAACTACTTCCATGGCTACTACCACGACAGACATTGAACTACATCTAACAGATATTTGTGCAACCTTCTTCCAAGAAGACCCAATTGCAAATGCTTATTGTAATTAAACAGTAGTTTATCATTCATTTGGCTGGGAAAAACCACCTGCTGACGCGTTTTGGGGTTCTTGCCTTACGTCAGTGACAGGGTAAGTGGGACAAATCGTCCTGCCTCCGCCCAATGAATTATATTATAATTATAATTCACTGTATAACTAATATTTAATAATAATAATAGATTTTATTGTTCAAGAGTGCTCAAATATACAGCAGTCTTTCATTGCTCTAGAACCTTACTTCCTCTCAAATGAATAAGCAGCGACTTACAGTAAATTCAGTCGCAACGCCACCTGCGGAGAAAACACAAAACGCATTCCCCGGTAGCAAGGACTTCAGGAAGTGAACAGGGGTCAAGCATTTTTGCCGGAGAGTATCAAATGTAAGCACGTGTTAAGCCACATTTTACCTCAAATCGCGTTTTCCATGTCAGCTTTTAGCTAACTTCGAGTTGTAACTCGAAGTTAGTATTCATTTCAAATTAAGAAAAAAATAACACATGTCCGCTCTGTATGAAGATAAATTTTCTGTATCATGTAGTTGTGTAATATTCTCCCAAAAATACATTCGAGATCATATTTTTATAACTAAATACATTTCAAATTGCATAAAAATGTTATTGTCTTCTGACAAAACATCTCGAATCAAGGGAGTGAAAAAATTGCGAGAGCTTGCTCGAGCGATTTTTTCTACTTCCCTACAATTATAAATGTATTTATCGATAAAATATGATCTCCTATGTATTTACTATTTACCACCGAAAATACTAGGAAGCGGGTCTTTTTCAGCGACTATTTTTTTCACAGATGTCTGATATTCAAGTAAACACGATAATTTAGGTAAACACGCGGATATTTACGTAAACAAACAAAGAAAAGTGTCATGTTTGACATAACTCAAAATTGAAATGACTCGTTTTCGGTTCTCCTACTACGGAAATTAGTGAATATGTAAGATAATCCATCCCAAAAAAATCAAAAAGGAGTAAAGAGTCTGCCTGGAGAGAATTTATGTCTTTTTTGAAGCGTATATGAACTTGAATATGAATGATTTTACGCTGTTCATGAAATGGTCTTTCTAAATATCACTCGACCATGACAAATAGAGAATGTGAAAAACACCGAAAAGAGGTAGAGAGTCTGTCTGGTGAGAATTTATGTCTTTTTTGAAGCCTATATTTGAAGGTGCGTATGAATTATTTCACGCTGTTCATGAAATAGTCTTCCTAAATATCACTCGACCTTGACAAATAGAGACTACTATTTTCTTCAATTCATCTCGAGTAACTTGTATTTTGGGACAATTCAATTCGACCATATGAACATTAATAATCATAGAATAACTCCCGACAGCTTTAGCTTTTTAATGTTCATATGGTCTCATTTAATCGTCAGAATACAAAGTATTCTCGATAGAATTATGAAGAAAATAATGGTCGGCTATTTGTCATGGTCTTGTGATATCACATATGAAAATTGCCGGGTAAGTATCGAAAATTACCCGCTAGATTGTTGAATTGTGAATTTGTTATCTCGACATGCATGAATATTCGTCACTGAAACGTCACGTTTCGGAAATGATTTCTAAAATTCAATTCAAGAAAGTGATCAAAAGTAAACCTTAAAACACAACAGTGAATTATCAATATATATGGAAACAGCAGCACATACATTTTGCTTTCAACTCCGGAAATATTCTACCGAATTACACTCGAGCATCAAAATAAACCTGGGGTGGGATTTTGTATACCATCGAATTCTATTGTCGAAAGTAAAAGTGAGATGACATTATGGTTGAATTCATGGGAGAGAAAGAGACAAAACTGTCGACAATAGAAATGTATGTACACAGAATCCCACCTCTGATAATTTTCCATTCAAGCATGTTTGTTGTCAGTAAAAACTGCATTCGGTTATATATTTTCATATTTTGCTAAAAGAGCGTTCGGAGTCGGGCTCTATCCTGTACTTCTCCATATACTTCTTTGATCACTTCTTAAAGCTTTTAAAGCTTTGAATTGAAATATGATAACTGTGAGAAATTAATGTATGTATATTTCGAAATTTTTGCAAGTAATTTTATGATATATTCAACACAGTACTGAGTAATTCTTTTTCAAATTCTCTGACGGTTTATCAGCATGGCGACCTTTTCGATGTGAACCGCCTTTGTAGATAGACACACGAATATGCATACATAACATTTTAAAATGTTTCGGTTTCTATACTTCCCAAAAGGGTATAGTCAATTTGGAAAAAACTACATTGGAAAAAACACGAGGAGTCACACGAGGGGCAGGAAGATTACCCATTTGGTTAGATATTATTGGAGGATCGTCTCTGAAACAATGTAGACATTGAGCCTAATGAATAAAAATTAAGCAATCACTTGAAGCAATTGCTTTTTAGTAAAAGCTTTTTAGTAAAAGCAATTGCTTAACTAGCAAATGCTATAAGTAAAAGCAATCGCTAGATCGTGATATGAATAAAGTTTTGAAGCAAATGCTGCTTTTTTACATCTCAGTAGCAATTGCTTGTACTCAAAACAAGTCCAGACTTGTCTTATCCACTCTAGATGAATTGCGGCAGATGCGCTAGGGTTGACTACCAACACGTATTGATTTATTTATAATATACGTTTTTGTAAAAAATAAGTTGTGATATGGCAAATTTGAGTGAGAGTGAGGAATTTGAGAGCGATGAAGAGATTACAGACAAGCAACTGATATTTGTCCATAAATTAAAGTAACATAAAATCGTTCTTAATAAATCACAAACTCCGCAAGTGAAAGTAGAGAAGGAGGCCGCTTTAACCATCTTAGTGCAGCAATATAACGATATTTTTAACGTCTCACTTACAACAAAACAGTTGTCAAAGAAAATTAGCAATATGAAGGCAGAGATAAAAAAGAAATTTGACATTAATAAGACAGGCAATAAACCAATAATCTATAAGGCTACTATTCCTAAAAAGAAAATTAAAATATCAAATAAATTACCTGAAACTGTTGAAACTCAAATATTATCAACTGCTAAACTGCAACGATTAGTGTTATTAGAGCAGCTGAAATTATGCCGTATGCAACAGGAAGAAATCCTAAGAAGAAAACAAGAAACTGATGGCAGCAGTGTTGTTACTGACAAAGGCAAGGTGTATTATAATTTATAGTTAGAAAACTCCATATTCCTATGCGTATTGATATTTTTCTTCATTAATTATATGAGTTCAAAATGAAACTAGAATAATTCTATTGTAAGTTGTTTTCTACTTGAATGATAAGAATAAAGTTTGAGTTGAAAATACAGATATGTGAAATATTTATTTTGACTTTATTTCGTTAACAAGACTAAAATTATTCATAGCGTGTGTAAACATTTTGGCCACATAATAATACAGAAAACTGTATTTTCTTGGATATCACATAAAACTTATTTTTCCAAAAAAGTTCACCTCACTGTGGAAAATATACAGGGTGATTAAATACAAGAAAACGTGTTTTTATTGGTACAATTAGAGTATTACTATAATTGAAGAGATATGCAAAAAATATATTTAAAAAGTTTCTACGAGTCCAATTGTTGCCAAAATTTTCACACAGGCTGCAGACATAAGTGAAATTACATACTTACATGATTATTGAAGAGCATTTGAGTTATTAATTCTCTTTTTGCTGTCCTAATTGCCGAATTGTATTTATTCTCAGGTTGTCGATATTTTCAGCTGTAATTTCAAAATTATCTTCTTGATGGGAGTAATCAAAATCTTCATCATTTAAATGTTTAGCGATATGATGTAGTACCGCGCAGGAAATTATCGTCGATGGTATTTTTTCTAATTTACTCTTAATTTTATATTGAAGGACGGGAAACCTTGCTTTCAACTACCCAAAACACCGTTCAATTATTACACGTTCTCGGCAGAAAACGTTATTATAATTTTGCTGCTCTGGGGTTGCAGGATTTCTCCAGGGAGTCATAATCCAAGGCGAAATAGAATAGCCATCGTCTCCTAATAATACACATTCTTCTGTGTGGTTTTTAAGAAGGTTGTATATGTTTGAATTTTTGAAAATTCTGCCATCGTGCACAGAGCCTGGCCATTTGCAATCTACGCTTGTAAATATTTCTTTTGCATTACAAGTTGCCTGCACGTTAATGCTAGGATAACCTTTTCGATTAATATATTCATCACCGAATTCTTGAAACTTAGGAATTCGAGTCTATTACTCCAATGGCGTTTGGAAAACGGTATCTCTCTGACCACAACTGTTTAGCTTCCACAACAGCTTGAGTACTTCTAGGAAATTTAATAAAAATATTGGCCTTCTCCAAAACTGCATCCCTTACCGAGTTCTTCAGCTACAGAATTTTGAAATCCCGGATCCGACAAGTGCTGCAGAAAAATTTTTATTTTAGTTATAGGTGATAGTGCAGCCCCTCGCGTCTCACCAGTATCATTCAAAAAATAATTCGTTAACCACTCAACATTTTCGCGGTTAAATCGATATAACTTTCTGAAATCTTCATCTTTGCAAGTTTTACGTACACTGTATATTTTTCTTTTACGCACATTCATATATTCAGCCATAATTAAAAACGACAAAGACTGAGCAACTCACGTGCATATGCCGCTAAGGACCAAAGTAGCCTGTTAGCAAGCAAATGATGGAGGGGTCGACCTATCTTACAAATTTTAAAGTAATTGCTAACCTAGAAAAAGTAATTCCTTTAATTATTCATCACATTTCAAGCAAATGGTAGCAATTGCATCTATTTTTCAAGAAAAAGCTTTTTCTAGAAGCATTTCCTGAACTTTGAAGCAATTGCTGAAAGCAAAAGCAAATACTTCAGTTTTTATTCATTGGATTTCAAGCAATTACTTCCGTTTTATAAGAAAAAGCAATTGCTACATTTTTATTCATTAGGCTCATTGTCGGAGTACATTCCGCACTGCTTCGCGACCATTCAGTTGCCAGAATCTTCTCCGGATAAAAGATAGTGTTGCTTGGCAGCCAGAATAAAAATTCATGAATATGCCGTATCAACAGAAACGTAAAAGGATGTTTTTTAGGAATCAGGAGAGGATGTTTGGCATCAGGACTAATGGTTGCATGTTCTAACCTGCCACCTACTCGAATTATGCTATCGGTATGAAGATAGGGGTTTAGGGATTTCAGACCACTATTAAATCCAACTGAATTTGTTGAGGCTAAACTCTTGAAATCATCGGCAAAGCACTGAGCTTGAATTAGTTTGACTAAACATTTTTCTGAGTGATACCATTCAGAGAGGGTTATATTTAAAGAGGTTATCTTGAACCTGTGTTTGAATTTGAGTCCTTTAGCAAACCTTTGACAGTAAGCCATAACACGTATTAATTTAGAATAACTGGAAAATCTTTCAAAGATGTCATCGTTATTCTGATGTGACGCTATCAAACAAGTACGTTTCTTATTAAATTCCTCAAGATCTGATGGTGATCGTGAGTAATTCGAAATGTGACAACCTGAAAGAAAACTTGCAGAAGCAGTTCCATAAGTAACTGTATTTAGTTCAAAATGGGAAAGTTCTTGACTGGGATGGTCTCGCCATACGATACGTTGAAGACTACGTTGCATAGGCTGAATGTTGACGATGTCGGGTAGAAGTTCAACAATATCCGGCTCGAAGGACCATGAATGTGGGGTGTGGTTTTGTTTTAGAATAAACACAACTTATAATTTTATGAAATTAACAAAATAACATTAACAGTAACAGCTTGACGTTTCTCTCTTGAAAATTATTATGTTATTGAAAATGTTGTCTTGGTAACGTCGCCCTATTGTCCACACGACTACTAAACACGACCTGCTGAGAACCTCTTGATAAGTACATTTTCTATCAAAAAACAAAAGGAACGATAAAGCTTCAAAACTGCTACTAATCCTACAAACGTTTTCTCACTAAGCTTACGTTGATCTGCATAACTGAATTTTCTCTCTTGTTTCTTGCCCTTGTTTAATTGCGATACATTGTTGATGCAAAAATGTTGATAAGTAAATGAGATTTAAAAATTTAAGTGTGCATTAACGTTCTTTCCAGCAGTTGTTGCTACCTGTTGCCATGCTTTACGCCTAACAGACCCAACTTCGTTTTTATAATAATTGTTAACTTGTATGGTCCATGTTTTACAGGCATGTAATGTCTCATTCTTCTTTTCACAGAACATCTTTGAACGATCAATCTCAATGACATTCTCCCTGATGATGACAATAATACTGTTGAAATATTGGAAATATAATGTTATAAGAGTACACTTGCGTTTTGCTGCTTGTATGTATCTCCATTATCATACATGGTGCACGGTGTCCAACATCCAAAGAAACAATTGAAAGAAGAAAACCCAGTAGAAAATTTCATATAGCTTACCACGAAATATATGTTAAATTACGTCAAAAATAAATAATCTACACTGAAAGCAACCCCTAACTTCGATCACTGGTTATTCGAAATTCATTGGATAAAACGAAGAGATATCGGATACTTTTTTGTTGAAAATTTTATAAGGAAAATTTTTAGTATCAATTAGCAATACAATGTTCTGTGCGCTAAAGGGTTTCTAAGAAAAACGAGAAAAACCACTACAATGCATTGTATCTTAACACTTCTAACTTAAGAACAGTTTCGATTTTGAAAAGTCCCCTTTTGGTGCGTATAATCTCAATATATAAAAATTTTATAATTTTTTTTTATGATAATAACAATAGATTATAATTTCTGTAACATCTAAAAAATAAAGGGATGCCATGGAAGTTAAAAACTTAACATATTCAGATGCGGATTAGTTCAATATTGTATTACTGTTATCAGAAAAACTGGAATTGGAATATCTGAAGAATCATCATTATACTCTACTTATTAATCTTTGGGATATATGATCTGGAAGATTTTAGATAATTAGGTGTATCCGAAAAACCCGTACCACACAATCAATTATGATTCGTTTTGGTGATATTTGAAACACATGCTTTTTATTTATAATTTCATGGTCTTAATTCGTTTGTGGGTTCATCAGGTAGAATATTGTATTAGTAGTTAAGTAACGTTCCTATAAAAGAAAACAGAAATAAATGGTTAAGGATGATGTTGAATAACGAGCTCATAAACAACTTTATGGATTTTATAATGAAGGGGCGTTTTCTCAAAGCTAGCGTTATTACGGCTATTCAAACGATTAATAGAATATTTAGATTTTTTTTTGCCTTTCTTTCGGTCAGGGAGAATTCACGGATTATGGATTGTAGTGCTGGATTAACGCAAGATTTCTGAATTTCACCATCGTCGGATTATTGACCAAAAAGTGGAAGTTGTGCATCTGATGACAGCACGACGTCGGGAAATGTATGAATCAAACGTGTAAATTAAGTATATCACCTCTTCACCGGGGATGACTGGTTCCACTTGATTGATTTTCACAGCACTGTAAAAGTATGGTTTTTCTATGATGGATTCCTCTGGTTCCCTTTTCTGCACCTAAAAACAAGTCTATCGCTATGGCAGGCACTACACAATCTCAGTGCTTTCTGACTATCAGTTATAAATGATGCAAAAATAAACCTTTTTGCAATACGTCTACACAAAGTGTTTTAGTTTTTTCATAAGACAAGCTTGTTATCAAATTTTAAGGAAAAAGTAGTTTTTGTAAATGAAAACAAAATAATATGCTATGAAGACAATAGTTCATCTGCCCTGGAGGAACAGACCAGCATACTAAAATGATGAATTAACTGAAGAAGGTGAGATGAATAAAAAATCAAACCAATCAAAGGAAGGGATAATTTTTCTCAACAAGCTATGGATATGGCAACTGAAATAAATGATTTGTTAGAAAATTAAAAAAATATAGTGAAAGAAATGGAAGAAAAGATTAAGGAATTTTAAAAACAGATTATGAAAAAAATTCCACAAAACGATGCTAGTATCATGTATAGGCACAAATCCACAATAACAGATGAATATTACGACGGCTTGGAAGTGCCATTCTGGAAGGTATCTTTTTTTTTCATATAATTTACAGTTGCAATTGTAAATTAGCACTAATTCACAGTTGCAACTGTAAATTAGCAGTAACTCACATTTGCAACTGTAAATTGGCACTAATAAACAGTTGCGTAAATTAGTGGTCGTAACTGTAAATTAGGACTAATCCCAATTTACAGTTGCAACTGTAAATTAGCACTAATTCACAGTAAATTATATCAAAAAAAAGATACCTTCTAGAACGGCAGTTCCAAGCCGTCGTATCAAATATATGGACCAGAATCGTGAAAATCAAACACTTCAAAATTATGAAATTCATGCTTTGTAAAATCCAATGTGAAAAACTTGACGAAGTCATATATTCTCTTGTTCTGGTCTAAGGACACGAATGTAAATAATAAAAAAAAAACTAAATAAGATAACACACAAATACCATTGTCATGACTGAACCTTACTGTTCATGGGAAAATATAATTTTACTCAAATTAATAATAATATGAATTTTTGGATCTCTGAAACGGCTTTAATGATTTGAATCAAAATTTGTATTTAGATTAAGTTTTGCGTAATGAGTTCATCTATACAGGCGTTCCTTTTTAGAAAAGGGCGATTTTACAAATACTTAATAATAACAATAATGTGAATTTTTGGATCTCCGGAAACGGCACACTGTATGTGGCCGTAGGTAAAGTATAGTACGTAATGCGTGTTGTAAAGCAATTACGCACTCATGGAATTACGCACTCGGAGCTACGCGGCTTCCTGCGTAATTTTTCCATTCGTGCGTATTATGCCTTTTAAAACACTTGTTACGTAATATACTATTACCCACGGTCATATACAGTGTGCCGTTTCTGAGATCCAAATATTCATATTATATTATTATTATAAGGAAATGACCTTTTTTTCAGAAAAGACGCCTATATAGATGAACTCAAGTAGCAATACCTCATCAGAATAATAAATTTGATCCAAAAAGTTGAAGCCGTTTTCGAGATCAAAAAATTCACATTATCATTATTATTATTTTTTGTGAAATAGACTTTTTCTAAAAAAGACGTCTATATACAGTGTGACCCATTTAAGATGGAAGCACCCCTATAAAACTTACATTTTTCAACCGATTGGAATTATTTTTTTTTCGTTAGGTAGACATTCAAAAAGTCTACTAGGGCACGAAATTTCATGATTGAATCTCCATTTCCAGGGCCAACTAATCTTATTTTTCAAGGTCAAAAATCTAAAAAAATTACTATCGATTTTTTTAGAAAAAATCTGACTACACCCTTGGATTCGAACCATTTTCAAACGGTTCATATGTAAATTACGTTGAAATGCGTCAATCAATAAAAAAGTTATAAGGAAATGAAATTTGAAAAATATGCCTTTTAATCAACCCACAAATTCAATTTTAGAACTTTTATCAAAATTCGGAAAACACCACTGTATCAAGGAGATTTCGATATATCACTAGTCAAAATTTCATCGAAATCTGTTAATAAATGAAAAAATTATAAGATAATAAAATTTGAAAAATATATTAATGGATTTTCAGGAAAATGTCATTTTATCTCATAATTTTTATTTATCAGCAGATTTCAATGAAATTATAGTCAGTGATATTTCGAGACACCCGTAATACAGTGGTGTAGTCGACGTTTTGACGGTGCGTCCATCTTAAAGGGTCACACTGTAGATGAACTTAAAACGCAAAACTATCCAAATACAAAATTTGATCCAAATCATTAGAGCCGTTTCAGGATCCAAAAATTCATATTATTATTATTAATATTATGAGTAAAATCACATATTTTCATGAAAAGCGCCTACATAGATGAACTCAAGTAGCAATACCTTATCCAAATACAAAATTTGATCCGAATCGTTGAGGCCGTTTTCGAGGTCCAAATATTATTATTATTATTATCAGTGAAATTGTGTTTTTCCAAGAAAGACGCCTGTAGAGATAAAGATAAAGATATAAGATAAAGGAGCTATTTACTGAGGCTGCGAGCCTTGTGTTTTTGCCTGTTTTCTGCAGTAAACGTATACATTTATCGTGCATTTATCCTTTTTATCAAGCAAATGTGATTTTAATATCGAGTAATGCTATTGTGCGTTTGCATTATTTCATATAACATTTTCAATTTTGTGTAAATGTTCATTGAATATTAAACGCTTTATTCCTACCCTTATTATTTTACAGTTATGTTCTATCTATATTTATAAAAAGCTGGATCCTCGTCTCTGTGAATTAAAAGTTTCCACTCACGCTACCTTTGCATTCGTAAAACAAAATCTCGTCTGATGTTTTTGTGCTGTACTAGTTGGTTACACCGGTCGATAAATATATTGTTTCCTTACGTGAAAGGAAATTTAACTTTAAACAAACACAGAAACTGTGCGTGTTACATGCCACTAAACCGGCATATAAACAGGGTTTTGCTAATTTTATTAGATTTTCCTCGTTAACGATTGAGATGCTTAAATTTTGAACTCCTCTAAATTTGTTTTCGGGTAGTTTGCTGAATTAGATTTATTTGGCTTTATTGAAGTTGGCACGCGATGCTAGGTCTGCCTAGTGATATTCTGAAGAAAGTACTTTTATTTTCAACTCTAATTTAGTAAGTTATTAGATTATAGATGTAACTACTGAGTGTGGAAATAATCCAGAAATATGAGTTATCTATTTGAAGGTTGTAGACTGTTATAACTCGTAGTAAAAATTTCCTAATTACAACTGAATTATAAATATATTCAAGTATTACAATTCTATCTATTATATCAATTAATTTATAGGTCAAACTCTCTTGAGTCGTAATTACCTATATGTCAAACTAGAGAGTGAAGTGACAAGAGTGTCACTATATTTTTCAACTACAGGGTGGCTGTAACATACCTTCGAAAATGACTGACTAACATCCTTCCAATTTTCTTGGTAAACGGCTCTCTCTTCTGGCTATGTTGGTAATGAGTTCCTCATTTCCTTGAGATGTTGTCGCTTCTTGAAAATCGTTTGTCTGTATGGGATGACCATCATTGGAATCATTCAAGTCAAATATATCCAATAAAATGTTCATGGGTTATTTTTTGTGAGAATGGTCGGTGTTATGTTCATCTACTCTTGTTTACATTTAATTTGCATGGGAGCTTACTAACTTCTGATCTTCTAAAAACACATTGTACAAAATTGTTCAAATGCGTTCTATGATCTTTCCTGGGACCCATTTCTCTCTGCCATTTGATACAATATCAGCAAAAACTGGTTGATCAACTGTAAAGTATCTCTTCTTTGCTCCATTCTTGATACTGAACTTTTTTCCGTTTTTGAATTGGATCTTCTGTCGTCTTTTGAACATGGCATAATCACATCTAACAGTATTCTTGTTTTTCTTTCAGACATCAACCCTGCAGGAGATTTTTTCAGGTGCGTTTCTGTTTGGAGTAGAACGGAATGTTTGCAGAAAAGTGATTATGGCTTCAGTCGTTTCTTAGTGCTTCATTTTTTTAGCGAACCTTTGAATGTATTTACAAATCGTTCTGCCCAACCATTAGATTGAGGATGATAGGCTGTAGTACGAACATGTTCAATTCTATTCCACTGACAAAATTCTTTGACAATTGAACTCGTATATGGGTTCCGTTATCCAATACTAAGGCTGGTTTGGTATTGGCCAAGGTGCTAACTCGGTTTTTGAATCTTGTAGACAATTATCACATTGATGAACAAAATCTTTAATTTGTCAATAACAGGCCAATAAACGTAACTTGCCAAACTGTCTTTGCCTTAATGTCCTTTGTGTAGCTCGTTCAAAATTCTCGCTCTAGACAATTGTATAACTTGAGTACATTTATTTCGGACTTCCACCGTCTTATAATTGGTTTTGTTCAGTAGTTAGAACGTCGTGAACAACAAAGGTTATGAAATGAATATTCTCAACATTATACGTTATTACTGGGAATGAGTGTACTCCATGAAGTAAAATCTAGTGCAGTAGGTGTACCCAAGCAGCAAAATTACGTCGTGCCAACGTTCTCTTAGGCGACCGATCGTCAGCATATTATTACGTCGGTCCTACCTCAATCTGTCGTCAGATTTGGTATAGAAATTCAGTCGGTATAGTATGAAAAATACTTCTTGGGTAACATATTCCGGAGTCGGTACATTAACCACATTCACTATATGTCAGTTACCGTGGTAGACACATGACAGATTTCGTTGTATGAATACCTATCCCTCACATATTGTACATGGAGCAGTCGTATAGAAAGAACCGCACGGCAGATACGTCATTTTAAATAATTTTGGTAAATTTAAGCTTTGAGGAGAGAGCAATGTGGTAAGCTTATACCTTATTGAATGTCAACTCTCTTGGAGAAACGCGCGTCGAGTGAAAGTGACTTAGTTTTGTGTTTTGTGTAGCTTCTGTTGCTTGAGAGGCGTACCACCAATGAAAATCTCAAGTAAACTGTCCGGGAACTGGACATTCTGGAGACAAAGATTCAGGATTTACCTGTGAGCAATCGAGATGATATAAAAAAAAGAAGAGATTGTTCACCTACCAACATTAATAGGAGAAGACTGTGCAAGAACTTATAACACGTTTAGTTTCACCGAGAAAGAAATGGACAAATTGACATAGCGTATATATGCACAAGTTTGATAAGCATTTCAATAAAAAAAAAACCTTCCTCTGACATGAATTCTTAACATGCCGACAATAAAAAGGGGTGTCATTAGAATAATATGTAACATAATTGAAAAACGTAGCAATTGGATGTGAGCTGGGAACTTACAAAATAGCTTGTTACAAGATTTAATGATCTGCGGGATCCTGTCAAAAGAATTGAGCGAAATCCTTTTACAAGAGGATCACGACTCATTAGAAGAGGCCATCAACAAGTGGGTTAAAATGTAAAACAAAAAACAGCGCAGTAGAGAAAATTCAAACAAGAAGAACAGTCAGATAGATGCAATGAGTAGGAATATCAGACTTGAATATGTAAATCGATAAAAAAAACGAAGGACCAGACCAGAGCCAAGTGCCAGAAACGTGGACAAGACCATGGAAACGGAAAGTGTCCAGCATACGGGAAGAAATTAGCATGTGGAAACTTCAAGTGAAAAAGTTGAATGTATAGAAATCAACCCGCAGGGTAATGAATGCAATAACTGACAAAGACAATGATTTTTTATTTTTCGTTCGTATCTATAGATATATTATTAATATTATTGAACAAATACAAAAGTGTATGGTATTTGTGTTGACAAATATGTATAACAGATATGAAAATAGAAGGGAAGACTGGTAAAAATGAAATTAGATGCTAGAGCGTCAGCTAATACAATTTCATTCAAAAATCTAAAAAAATTGATTTATTTCCAAACAAATTGGGAGAACCTTCACAAAATTAACCTCGTATACAGGTGTAGTTGACAACTTGTAATAAGATTTTACTCTAGCTATAGGGTAGATTCTTCAGGAGACGACGACGAAAACAAGGTTCATGATTTGATGAACAAATATGAGAATTCATTTAAAGAAATAGGCTGTATAAAACATCCCAACTGAAAAAAAATACAATTCCAGTGACTTCCATGCTTAGAAAATCCATTTGCAATTCAAGAAAAGTTCAAAGAAACTGCAAATAAGTAATAAAAAAAGCAATTGCGAAAGACAACAACAGTGCGTTCCGTGGTGCTAGTTAAAAAACCAAGTGAGGCCATTAGAATATATTACGACCCAAAGTACTTAAACATGGCAACTTTAAATTACCAACATTTTTGAAGTACTCACGTCAAAACTGATAGGTGCAAAAATATTCACCATCTTGGATGGTTCCCAAAACTTTTTTCAAATTCAGTTGGATTATGAAATCTCGAAACTCTGCACATGTGCCACTCCATTTGACCGTTATAAATTCACTTTAATGTCGCAGAAATATTCCAAGAACGGATGTTTGGGGAGCATCGAAGGCTGTGAAGTTCATATAGACGACATATTTACCGACTAAAAACATTAAAAGTCAGAACATACGATTTGACGGAAGTAAATGCCAATTTGATAAAAACAAGTCAAATTCATGGATCATGTCATAAAAGAATCAGAGTTATATCCAGATATTGAAAAGGCCAGAACATGCCAGAACTAACAATGTAAAAGATTAACAAAGATTCGTAAATTTTGTCAATTATGTTGGGAAATTGGGAATTGTGAATATAAACCATTCCCGAATCCACTTGAACACACATAGATTTTTTTATCAAAATCCAGCCGTTTAGGAGGAGTTCAATGTCGTACACATGCACAGAAGATTGTTATATATTAAGATTCATTTGATAAATCAGATCCTTTGCGAGAGCTCTTGAAAAAAACGGTTATATTCACTTGGGAAGAGAAACAATTCAACGATTTCGAAAACTTAAAACAAATATTGAGGGAATCACCTTGTTTAAAATTTCACGATGTCAATAACAAAAATACATTCGTATCTGTAGAACGTTCGCAATACGGTATGGGAGTTACCATTCTTCAGAATGCTTTTCACTGCGCGCGTGTGTCAGGAGCACTTACTTAATGAAGTCCAAAAATCATACGAACAAATCGAAAAGGAGCTTCTTGCTATTTGGATGCTCAAAATTGCATCAATAAATGTTTGGTGGTAAAGTAATAATAGAGACTGACCAAAAATCATTATTAACTATGTTTAAAAAACCCCAAGATGAATTTTCTGTAAGATTACAGATAGTGTTGATCCAACTGAGAAAATACGACTTAGATCTGATATTAAGGGCAGAAAAAAGTCTAATCATTGCTGATATGCTATCCAGAGCATATATTGATAATTATTTTGATGAAAATATTGATACAGAATTAGAAGCTCAAGTATTTTCGATTATAAATTTTGTAAATACATCAGACAATATATTTCCTTGCTTAACAACCAATCAGAGGATTTCAAATTTTGAAATTCAGCCAATAGAATCGGAACTACAGTGAAAATATAGCTTGTCTCTGTATTTTCACGGTGATAAACCTGCTTAGTTTTTGTTTTACTATCTGTCATGTGAATGATTTAAATTATAAACGTCAAGTTTATGTGTTTTGACTAGTTATCTTTATTTATCAATATGAGCGATCGTTGGGGACAAATGTACATTGGTATCATAGATGAGGCCGTGGAAAAGAGTATTCCGTTGAATACGGCTAGAAGTAAAGCATCAATTACCAGGTGACACGATTTTTCTTTATTTCAAATCGATATATTGTCGTCCTAAATATAATTCGTGGTATGATTAAAAACCTATAATTTTTTGGAATATCAATTCATTGGCAATCCCAATGCAAGAAACAGCTTTGGGATTGCAATTCATTAATATTCCAAAAAATTATCGGTAATAATCATACCACTTGTTATATTACCCCTGATAATACAATTGAGCAATTGAAACAAGCTACAGAAAATGATCATATCTTGCAAAACAGTTATTTCAGAGAATGGACTTAAGATTAGTAAAGGAAGGGGACTGACCCCTATTTAGCAATTTCTCTCAATTTCTCTGTATTCAAACTTTATCGGGTAAATATTGGGGAAAAAAGTACGAGTCTCCTGCATACGAAGGCGGTCATGTTGGATTGTGCGCAGAAGGAACAACGCATCATCTTCGCACAGTCCGCGTGCTCGTTGTCTCAACAGACGAAAGCAGCAATGATAGTTTCGTACCATTTTTGAACTTGGTGGTAGGTTCTGAAATAATACTGTAGTGCTGCTGCGTCGGTTGGTGGCAAGCATGCAAGTTTGTGAGCACTCTTCAGAAATTGATTCCGTGAAGCACTGTAACCTGCAATCATTCCACAATGTGTCTGGTGAAACATTTGGGTCATTGGAGATTCCAACGGTTTCTCGTATATTCATATTTCTTTGAAATAGCTTGACAGATTTCTTTTTATATGCTGAGATTGTTTCGCACCCACTGAACGCGTATAGGAAGAGTATGTGCTCAGCAACATCTTTTGAATGTTTGAACGACTTTGTCGAGTAAATTCTGCTCTCGGTTTTTCCTTTTCTTGGTTTCATGAAATAAACATTTGACAAGGCCTATAAGTAGTACGAGGAGGTCGACATCTTCACCCACTACCACTACTCATAGTCTGCCGATAATTCAATTGCAGTGTTAATTATTAGAGTGTCAGCATCTTCAGCAGCTTGCTTGAGAAAGCCTGCAGCTCGAAGTTTGCCATCCAGCATGGAGATGAGATAAATTTGTCCCGTGACATTGATGCTGTCATCGTTTCATTAAACATCACATTAGCAACGACATGCCTCTGCGATCTACGGAGTCGTTCAGCAGATTTAGTACTTTTGTTGTTAGCGTCATTCGAATAGCCGTCAAAAACAATTACGCTGTTGGCTTGGTAGTACTTCTGTACGTATCGTGCATACTCCTCAAGAATACTATAGAACGTATCTTGTTGGAATCAGACTACACGATGGAGAAGGAATTCACAATTACTTATTCATAAAAAAAATAAAAAAAATTCACCAGAACGAGAAAAGTGTGGAATTTGATAACCAAGAATCAATATTCACTGCATTTGTCAAAACGCGCAACAACTTCGCGTGGCTACTGATCCGAAACTATACGTCCAATGAATACATTATGAAGGAGTATTATGTACAGAATGTTGTCACCCTGTACTATTTTGGCCGTACCACAAAGAGAAAACGGAATATTACCGAAAAAATAAATATTTGTACCTTTATAGCCTCACGGAAATCGACGCTGCGCTCAAGGGTGTGGAAAAAACATAGACTCTTGCTAATAACACCCTGATAAACCATTTGAAAAATAGAAGATTTGTCAAATTTTTTTCACCCTTTTGAATAATTTTATCGCTCTGCTGCCTGGCCTATTATATCCGCTTGCGAAACCGTGAATGATCAGAAAAGCAGAACAACGATGGCGATCTGATTTTTCAATATTTTTCCATTGTTAACTCTTCTGCAATTTCGATTATCATTTCTCTCTTAACCACTTCCAAATCTTAATAACGCAAAACAATAATCACGAATCTTTAGAGGTGTATACGAATCATTCTCTCAAATTCAGACGTGTGTATGAATCATTTTTCAGAATTCAGACGTATAATCGGTATAAACTTTTATCGTTTTTATTTGTATGGGTGTCCAGTGGGCTAGACGTCGAGCCCGGATAAAATGAAAGAAAGGCACGCGACAAATGGATGTTAAACTAATCTTGATTAGTTCGTATCACTCTATGGAGTATTTAAATAGTAGTGCCACTTAGTTGCATTCCACTTCTGAAAAGTGGCCACACATATTACATTTTCTACATTTTATCTGTAGGAGAAACTTAAAAATTTATAATTTCTATTGATAATCCTGTAAATACGAATTCTTTGGATTATCGGCAAAGAAATAATGGACACTAATTTTCCCAGATATAATAAATTAAAAACACTTCGGTTGAGGTGACCATATATCAGATTATTTCTGAGAGTTTATTTATGCATACATTCTTCTTCTTCTAGCACAAATAGGCGGGTTTGGAAGCCCTTGCACGTAGGCCTCTTTATTTGGAACCGTTGTGTACCCACATGTTTTGGGAGGCACCTGTGTATGTTCCTCCAGCCGTAGTTCCCCTGTTGAATTGTGGTCTAGTGGTACTTTCGGTTGCTATGGGTTCCTTTTCCAGGGTTTTCACTTCTGTACCTGAGTTTGCCATCTCAGAACCACCCTTGGGGTTTCTCTGTTCGGCACCCTCGGAACGGTTGGCTTTGCTCTTCTCAAATGGGTTCTGTAGGTCTCTGCTTTGGCTTCCTTTGGAATCGTGTTGTTGGGAGCTGGTTGCAGTGGTACCTTTGAAGGTTCATCTGGAAACTTGTGGTTGGTGGTATATTTGGTTCTTTTGGTTTTCTTTTCCGGGATGCTCACCTCCGCACCTAGGTTTGCCATCTCAGAGCCACCCTTGGGGTTTCTCTGATCGGCGCCCTCAGAACGGTTGGCTTGGCTCTCCTCGAATTGGGTTCCCTAGGACCCGCTTTGGTTTCCCTTGAAGGCGCGCTCTTGGGAGGGAGCTGTTTACAGGGGTATCTTTGAAGGTTCCCCTGTAAACTTCTCCCCCTTTATATTTTGAACGGTTATAGGTACTTGAATTATTGAAATTCAGGATGTAAACAGCATCATAGATGACGTTAAAGTGACATTTTGAACAATAACTTCAAATAGGATGATTATACTAATTAAGGAAATTGAAAGACCTATTCACAACCATACTAATTTTGTTGAGGTTCGACGACTTTTAGAGGAATTAAATAAATAAAAACTAAAATTTCAGTTTAGCGTACCTATAACAGATCAGGAACCTTATGGTAATTGTTTGAAATGTGTCCCATCTACTTCCTGACAGTAAAATAGCCTATTTGTTCAACTTTCACCATTGTGAACAATCAGATATCTCAAACGCTTCGTTGATATTCGAAATAAAAATTTGGAAATTGAAAGCTGTAGAAAAGCTAAAAAGTAAAACAAGTTCGAAAACCACAAAATTTTCTCCTTTTTTCAAAATATTACTTTTTATTCAATGAATCCTTCCAAACTTCTCATATTGAAACAAAATTAGTATGGCTGAATATAGGTATTTTAAAGACCTTTCAAATGGGGTGTTGCTTACCGTACACTCTGACGTCATTTATGATACTTGGAATGCTTGTGGAATTTTGGGCCTGTCTCCACTCCAGAATGGTTCTGGATGATATGACCATGATATGATTATTATTACAACTCTTTCAGTTTCTCCTCTTAGGTACCTAATCTATTTTCAGTCATGTATTTTTTTCAAACAGTATTTCCGCTTTAACACAGTATAAATTTGAATAAAAGGTATTGTTGACAGAGTAAATATTTTCATTTTGAGCCAGTACAATTTTGAATACATGTGATTGTTTACACAGTAAATATTCGGTAAAAACTCATGTGAATGATTGAGAGCATGTTTTTATCAATATGTATAATAGTCCTTCGAATAATTTGTTACTTTACATCTTTTACCTAATTTTGCTTCAGTGGCTCTCATTTCAAATTCTTCCACACCTTTCTTCTTTTCGAAATCATTGATGGTGCAACTTATTCCCGCCTCTAAATTTGGGTTTTCACTCATTTCAGTTTATCTGTGGTTGATTGTTCGTGTATGTACACTAATCTTCTATTATGTCACTGTTTTCATGCTCATGATCATCTACATCAATTTGACTATCATTTTGTTCATTGCTAGTGAGTGGAACATTAAGATAGACATATTCTTCGATCTCCCTATTTTTATACAAATATATCAGTGTTTTCTGACAATTATGGTGAGTCATCATAAGTTTTTCTATCATGTGAAATTTTTGTTGCATTTGTGACTCATCAAATAATTTGTCATATTCTAGTTTATTGAAATGGTTTTTTTCTGTAGAATATGTCAAAGTTTTCCTTAATCTCTACCAAACATAATATTCGCAGGTGAATGTTTTCCATCTAAAAAAGTATTTCTTAATTCTGATGAATGATAATAATTACCATGACGTTAAATCAGTTGACTTTCTTGGGATATACCATTCATTCACTAGGTTTTATCTCAAATACTGCATCTTCGAAGTGAAAGGAACAAACCCTAACAGACTTTGGAACACATTCAGTTGATCATTTTATTCCCAACTTCTCCAACCAAGCCGCTTTTACTGTCACATCAGCTGGAAATCTTAAGATAAATCGAAATTCATTTCTTGGACTTTTTCGCAACCTTTTTTTCTGATTGCATCATCCAAATGACCAAATGAAATAGTAAATGTTTCGTGAGGTGTCTATTTCATTATTTCCACACATTAAGGTTTGAATAAACATAATAATTTCATTTTGTTCGGCGAAAACAGATTGATACCCACTGTAATGCCTATGGTACTTACGAATGGAATCTGATATTCGGGTTGGAACATACCTATGGATTGTTTGCAAACCTAGCAAGTTTGCACTCTGTCTATTATTAAACTGCCACTATATCACTCGAATAAGTTCGAAAAACACTATTTCAATACAATAATCCCACAAAAAAGCAATAACAAAATGACAGATCTGTCAGAAGTTAACTTTGTGGAAAACATAAACAATGATATTCAACAGCATTGACAAACGATCAAAAACAACAAACTTTACACAGTCATTTGAAGATGCAAGTAATGATTTTTTTCGATAGTTTGGATTTCGAAATGTGTAAGTCTTACAGGTGAAAGTTGTTTGATAAAGTTACCATCACTATAGTTAATTTTTTAATTGTTATCGAATGAAATACGTACAGTGACATAATTTTGTCTATGATAAAGACTTATCACCTACGCGATGTGACAACGCCCAACTCAATATCACGACTAAAGATTGTGACCATTCACGACTTCAGACCACGCTAGGTCCAGTTAATTTATACGTCCATGGTTATGACCAATTGAATATTCAGCTCCGCCAGAATTTCCAGCGGCGGGTAAGCGTGAACCTGAAATTTGATATCGGCGTTCAATCACGTTTTCTGGGAAAACGAGCGCATTTTGATAAAAAATTACCGGGAATCATTTTTGTGGAGAATTGAATTGTCCTTCACCTTGTTGAGTTGTTTTTTCGATATATCATATAATTTCCAAGATTACAGCAAAAATCTATTTATTTATATTTATTCGAACAAAGGAATGTTCCATCCCTGGAATTTCAGTAAACAATTTTTTTTCGTGTTTGTCACGGTTCCAACAACTAGCATTTCAAATTTTGTGGTGCTACAATCGATCCTCGTCTCAAAACCCAATCGTACTGGATTATAGGACGAAAAAATTGCGAGCCAGAATAATTCATTTTCTGGACTAATAAGTGTTTTATCTTTTCCCCGAAAAGTGGGGTGCAAACTCTTTGCAGGCCACACAAAAACTCAATTATCAATTCTAAAATAACGTCAAAAATATTGGTGTTAGGCAAGCTTTTACGGAGAGTTTTTGAATGAACACCAATCATATAATGTTTTCAAAGGACACGCTGATTTCAAAATATTGAAAATTGTGAGTTTCTTATTATACTCACATGTTGAAGCATGGTTTTACAATAACTAAATCAGTGAATAATCAGTATTCCAAATCACTTGTGAACTTTTCATTCCATTTGTTATTTTACGTACATACATCTTCAAATGAGATCAGGAGACTCATGAAATTTCATATTGTGTTGTGTGTTATTATTGTTGGCAAATAGTATTCAAAATGTTTTCGTTAAATTATATAGCTGAACCCCAACACTCTGGCCGGTTATGATTATTGACTCGACAGGGCTGTACTAGGACGTTTTGTGGTGAATGTGTACAATTTTAAATGGATCCTATGACGTTTATCTACTTGAACAGACACGAAATAAAAATTCAACATTGTTAAATAATTATTTCTTTTTAACTATAATATTACGAAGATAGATGTTTGTGTAATTATTCGATTTTTTTCCAGAACACAATCATATAGAGTAATTTCAAATTATGAAAGATATATTATCTTTTCTCAACTTGATTCTTATGTTTTATGTTCATACATTATTTTTCACTATACCGTATTATATCATAATCCTTGTCAGATGCATTAAAAAGCATGCAAAATCTTCAATTTTAACACACACCATGCCAGAAAGGTTATTGCTAGTTAACAACGCCAAGTTATCAGTGTTATTATATGAAATGTCAAATAAGCCTCCTTGTAAAACATTTTTGACATCAGAAGTCCATAACCTACGTGATAAGATGTAATAAAATATAAGGAACATTATCGTGATCTGACAACCATTTCCAAAATTATTTTTGAAGTCATGAAGCATTTGCAATAATATATCTAAGAGCACGACACGGAGCGCACTCTTTAAAGAATTACTTTATGTAACCGGATTCACCGATTCTGATTTTATTTTTATACTAGCGGTCCTGGCAGACATTCTGCTGTACATCGTACATCGAAGTGTATTTCTGTTTCGCTGACTAACCCTTATTAATGTTATTTTCGAACTCATTTTATGGCGAAGTTGCTACATTCAATTCATAAATGGAAAATTAACTGAAAAACTATTTTGTAGTGGACCGAATTGTGAATCTGAACCATTCTCGAATCCACTTGAACACACACAAAATTTTATCATACTCGGTCCAGCCGTTTAGGAGTTCAATTACCTACACACGCACAGACGATTTTTGTACATAAAAATTTGTTTTACGATCTTATTAGTAGTTTTAGAGTAATGTCAAAAAATATATCCCAATATATTCAAATACTGTTTGTAACTCGAGTATCCCCTGGAAAAAGGAAGCATTGCTAATTGCTACAGTGGAGATAGTTACGATTAAAGCGCTGACCCATTTTCACATATCTGAACACGTTCTTTACAGTTTTTACGTGCTGGTAATAATTTTATGTATGGTTGATATGATAATCAATTTCATTATCCACTCATTGAATAGATATCATATATATGACTAGTCTAAAAAAGAAAGACTATTGCTCTGATGTTTAACCGAAGGAGAAGCATGGAAAGGGAATATACACGTATTCTCAATGAAATTTCAATGCTCTAAACAATTATAGAAACATGCGGAATGTATGCAAAAAATAATCCTGTCCTAATCCTACTTCATAATATATGGTCAAAAAATATACGGAGTATTCCATTGAAAATCACGAGAAAACTAAATACAAATAGATCCGAATAGCAGAGACGCAGCTATCGCCTTTCAACGTGTGATGCCTTGCATCAGACCGGAGACGACCGGTGAATCGAACACGTGTACCTTGTTGAAGAAAGCGGGCACACTACCTACGCGCCACCAAGGCCCACATTATAAATGTATAAATTCCGCTATCGTGGCGACATTGATTTTTTCGGTGTGCATTTGCAGATAGCATCATTTCAACAAAAAATAATTTTTCTAGCGATTTGGAAATAGTTTATACTGTTGGAGGGGTGAGTGGAGGTCGCGAATATGTTGAACACATATCATTCCATTTACTAAAAAGCACGAGGCACTATTGATTTTCTTCGGTTCACTTTGTATATTTACCGATTTCTTGATATATTTTTTCTATGAATTCTGCTGCTTGTTTTTGCTTTACTTATCGACTTCCTGGCCTGCTGCAGTAGGTTTTTCGTAGTTTTTCTGCAATTAAAATGTTAATGCGCCACCAAAATGTCAGTAAGTCGCCCAGGAGCATCACAACAAATAATATTATTAGTCTTCTACCCGCAGAGGCTGAATAATATTAGCTGTGTGCATGTTTCTGAAAGAGTATTTATTTCAATTATTATATTATTATAATGTTTTTTATCAATCAACATCAAAGAGACATTTGAATTTTCTTTCAATAACTCAATTCATGCGATAAACAAAGATTGAGATTTGTGGCTAATGACCATAGAAGTCTATGCCAAATTACCAAAAAAAAAAGGCCACAAATGTTTGTATCCTATTTTTAATTTGAAATATTAGATGAAAAAAATTGGAACAGTACTTTCAACAGGAACTCCAGGCAGGTTATTGTAGATAATGACGCCCACTTCACCATATTAGAAAAACTGTTGAAAACAGCAGAAATTCACCCAAATAACATAATTCAAAGAATTTTCCGAAGATGATTCTGCAATTTTGCGAGCTGTTGATTTATCCAACATTTGTCAGGAAAATACTTTTTTTAGGCATGTCCTTTAGCATGCTCTATGTTAGTTATAGCAAGAACTGTTGCTATTAGGCTGTGATAACTCCACACATGATGATGGAGCAACGTATACTGTCTTCAAGGGGTCAATATCTGGACAGGAATTATTGGTAACAAAATCTCTGACGGAAATATCAGCGGGACAAGACATCTACAAGATTATGTCATTCCACCATTGATTGTTTTCCAACTTTTGGAAAATTCGTATTTTTAACTTGATAAAATTCTTCCACATTTTGCAGCAAATGCAAGCTGCTATCTCCTATTATCCACTACGTAGATTGGTCGTCAAAGCCAGAAAAACTAACTAGCAAGATCTGATCTACCACTAATATTGTTCCTATTGGTATACATAAAGAATGTAATCAATAAATATCAATCTAATAGGAAAGGCAATAATTCGTTTTGAAATCTGACAGTATATGGTCTAATCTTAATGGAGTTCAATAAGAGTGCATCAATCGGAAAGAATATATCCAGATGCAAGCTTAATAAATTGAACTTTTCTTATAAAGTTCAGAAAATTGAAATATTTCTGTTAAGTATAATATTTCATTCGGTATGATCTAGTTAGTATGGTATACCTATAGTTTTCAACTCCTAAATGAGAGAAACCCTTCGAATACATTGTCACAGGAAAGAAAATATATACTCATTTCAGTTGGAAAAATACGTGGTCCCATGATAGACTGGCAGGTAATGACACATATTTTGCAACGATTATTTGAGTTAAAATGCTTACTTGCAGCGTCACAAATCAAATTTTTACATTCATTGATATATTCCATATATTCTTGAATGATTTTGGAATATATGCAAAGTGGTTTCAGTTTGAACAGATCAATTCTCGGTAAATGCATTGCAAACTTTTCTCCCTTGTAGAGAGCCCCGAAATCATTGAACTGTTAGAAAAACTACTTTAGATGCAAAGAAAAATCGTTTGAAGATATATAAAATTTCAAAGAATATTAAAATTTGGTTGGTGATGCGGCTGGATGCGAGCAGTCACAGATAGTTATTTTGGTGAGGACATCAAACATGGAAAGAGCAAAAGTACAATAAAAAAATGAAAAAAATATGTTATTATCAGCTGTTCTATAATAAAATCAGTAATGATAGTAATTCTTATTTAGTTTTATGCGGAAGATATAATAATAATGAAAAGATTAATGAGAGACTGAGAACCAGAGCCGAAAATTTTATCTGATCTTATTAAAACTGGTTTTTTGTTATTTAGTTATAGACCATGTGTACATAAACATACTCCGGTCAGTCAAGCGTATCGTAGAACACGTGACTCAGGAGCGACATCAAAGGTGTAGCATTTACCGGGGTAAGAGAATGGATTCATCAAACCTAAAAATGTTATACAATTTCTATAATGCATATCAATAGAAGATACGTAGGTCAGTCACTCATGTATTAGAACAGAATGTTGAAAATTAACAAAAAATACAGTTCTCCCTCAATATCTCTAAAACTGATTTAGGTTTTTCTTTCAATTCTGGTACATGCAAGCTTTGAAACACATTTCTCCCATGTCGAAGGTTTTCTTAATTTTCATCAGTGGCGTCCCTGTTAACATTCCCTGCCATATTTTTCATCGATATAGTGATACGCGACTGTTTTTTTTTAATAAATAATGTTTTTGTAATTATCTTTTGAAATGTCTTCATTTGCTTGTACCTAGGTATGTCAGTCTTTTTAGTATCAATTTTGTTTTTTAAATCGAAAATTGTTCGCCGGATGAAAAAAAGGTAAGAGGTTATTTTTATGGAAAGATAGAGGACAACTACAAAAATAATAATTATTAAAAAAAAAAACAGTGGCATATCATTATTTCCATTATCATATCATTATTTCTAAACCTTTATCATGGGAAAAATGTATTTCAAAGCGTACTTTGTCCCAAACTTGAAAGAAAAACTCAAAGTGGCTTTAGAGATATTGGGAGAGAACTGATTTTTTTTGTTAAATTTCAACAACCTGCTCTGTTCTGATACATGAGTGACTTGACCTAGATAACTTCAATTGATGTGCATTATGGAAGTTGTATAACAGTTTTCAGCTTCAATAAATTACCCCGGTGAATGCTAAATACTTGTTGTCGCTCCTGAGTCCCCTGTTCTACGATATGCTTGACTGACCAGAGTATCATCGTCTCCCAATAAATATAGATACGTGGAAAAACGTTGAATTTTTCAAGTAACGCCACTATCATTCATCGTTGAAAAACGGCAAAATGTCGTTGGGCAATACGTTTCATAAGAGTTTTATATTAACGTTACCTCTTCGTTGATTCAACGGTGTTTACACGTTGCAAATGTTCTCGTTTTCAACTTTTTTTTTTTCAATTTATATTCAACATCAGCATAACGATGTATTTTTGTTTCGAAGTTACGGTGCTGCGAAACGAATTCTAAACGTGTTGATGGTGGTCCTAGAATAACACCAAATTCAACGTAGAATTCCAGTATGTAGGTAACGTTGATATTCATAGTTGAATCAACGATGATTACTCATATCTTTGAATATATATTACCACCTATATTAAACGTTATAACTTCACTTGAACTAGGATGAAGAAACGTATCCATTCTTACTATGTATCAACCTTTGTCATCACCACTATGAAACGTTCTATAAACGTTAAAAAAACTCATATATATTACGTTTAATGAATGTTGCCAGTGTTCAATCTATATTCAGGGTGATCTAGTTTTTCTGTATTGAAAAGGTGGGTATAAAACACTTATTTTTTTTAATAAGGAATAGGTATAATAGTAAAAAATTAAAATAGAAATAAAATATGAAGAAGAACATAGATTGCATTACTCAGAGAGGATAACACTTGTAGCACTTGTAAGAGATTCAAAATGTAAATAGTTATCGTTTGTATCGACGAAAATATTTATTAATATCAATCAAATATTCTTTTTTTGTTTTGACTTGATGGCATCATTCATACTTTTCTTCGCAAACTTCTACCAGTCTTTTGTAGCATCTACTATTTGAATGATGCTCCAAACTATCAAACAGTATAATTATGAAATTTGGCACATAATGTGTGACCATACTATAAATTAGTTAAATCACAGGTGTGTCCTTGGAAGGGTCGTTATCTTAACCTTCCAGTTACAGCGGCAAGCCAGCTCATTCGTTGAAATAAATCTTAAAATTCTTCTAGTGTGATCTTCAGGAGAAGTGCCACCAATTGACTTCAATCTTATGACCTGAATAATATATGAATAAAATTACACTAATGGACATCATTATGTAGGTATTCACAAGGGTATTATAGTTATTTATGCAACAAGTGCAAAATGGCCTCGTCGGACAATTTCACGTCGAGTGCAATAAACTGTTTTTGCACGAGTTTCATACAATATTTTTTCTACGTTCATGTAAAAACAAGAAATTGTTTCATTTAGGTGGCACTAAACTGTAAAGAAGACATTGTTTGTTTAACTGTATCTGCTAAAAGTAATTCAAAAACATTTTGTGTAATTCAGTTGATATTCGAAGGAAATAATTTTATTTTTAACAAATTGCATTTTCTAGTAATTTCATAGTCCATTATGTAATGAATATGATGAAACATGCAACTATTTAAAACGTAATTCAATCTCACAGAAAATGGCCTAAATTTGGCGTCAATTTGAAAGTTTATATCTGTCATGATGACAGAACGCTATAGTAGAATGACAGATGAGTGCAATAAACTGGTACTTTATTGCACTGAGTGCAATAAAGTACCAGTTTTTCCACCAAATATAGTTCAATAAAGTTTTGTTTTTTGCATGAACGTAGAAAAAAGAACAAAAACATAGTCATTTCAAGAACGTTTGATGGTAGTCGATTATCGATTTTTCATAAAGTCTCTCAGACATCATTACAAGGTGATGGTACATGAAATAGTCTTGGTTTCTAATGTAGACTATGTGAATCAGCCTACCTATATAGCGATTCATCACAATTTTCTAACATATTGTTGTACCATTGTCAACGTTTGTTCATCCACCCATTTTCAACGTGTTTGATTATCTATCTTTCATCCACGTTTTATCAACGTATCACAATTGCATAGACATAACCACTATATTATCAATAATTAATTATCCTATATCTTAAGATTGTTGAACCAAAAGTTATGATTATTAAATGTAATTGCTCCAAATGAATTAGTGCAAATTAGAACAGTATGGAAGTTTCCATTCCACTGGAAATGATACTGTGTCAGATAACTAGCTCGGCACTCATTGCTAAAAAAGCAAATAGGCTTTACAATCTTCTTGAAGGTGGCTGTGCCTCATATAATAATATATCCTATATTACAAACAGAATATTTGAAGTTTGCGCAATGCAGAATTCAATAACAAGGTAGAAAGGTACTTAACAAATTATCCTCGGACACAAAATCTTGAGTGATTAATTTTGAATTCATCGGGAATTATCATAATCACGTGACATGTGTCAAAATCGATTTTTAGGTTACCGGACATACACAAAATTGTCCTAAGAATCTTTTTTCGAATACTCTAATAATAAACTTTTTTCCCATATGGTACATACTTTTTGGCGGTCACTGTATGAAAAACTGAAGTAAAAACGTGGAAGATATTTTTTTGGGAATTGTGGATGTTCAATTATAAAATATGAGTTGTTCACATCCGGTTCCATCCGTATCTGATGGCTGTCTTCTATCAGTTGAAACAACGTTGAAATAAAATGGTTGTCTTGAAGTTTCGTGAATGATGTAATTATTATTGAATGCTTCATTCAACGGATCGAACACGTAATTTCATCACCTTCAATAAACGTAGAAATAAAGAGTTACTGAAACGTAGAATATAGGTTGTACAAATTTCGGGTTATTCAGTAGTGTTAAATTCAACGTTTATGGAATATTCCTCAGTTCTATTGAACATACGTTGAAATACCACGTTAAGAACAAGTTTCATAATGGTGACTATGTAACGTATTTGTTACAATGTATGTATCCAGTTGAGTGAACGTTGAAGGAAGACTTATTCTGCAGAAATCAACTTAACAAAGCAATTGATTTTCAACGACCTGATGGATGTATTCTATCAGTTGAAACAACGTTGAAAAATAAACAATCCGAATGGTTGTCCCGAAGTTACGTGGATGATTTAGTTGTTATTAAATACTTAATTCAACGGATTGAATGCGTAATTTCATAACGTTCAATCAACGTAGAAAAAAAAAGTTACTGAAACGTAGAATTCAGGTTGCTCAAAGCCTCGAGTTGTTGAATAGAGTCATATTCAACATTTATGTAATGTTTCTCAGTTCTAATTGAATATACGTTGATAAAGCACGTTATGGACACGTTTCTGAATGGTGCTTTAGTGAAGGGTTCACTAATATACGTTCGTTATTGGTAGAATCAACGTTTGGTTGAATTTGGGTTACGAAAGTCACGTTGCGAAATTCAACCAGTAACGTTTAATCATCATCAGCTACCAATTATAAACGTAGATTACACGTGTATATGTTTATTGGGCTTTAACTAATTAACGAAAAACTAGCTTTAATAAACTAAGAGAAAATTTTCGGCTCTGGCTCTTGGACTATAAGTAGGTATATAAAAACGAGATGAAAGCAAAAGGCAAATAAGTTAATTTTTAGAGACTTATTCAATCAATCAATTTAGGATAATCTCGTAAAATTGCCATATCTCCGGAGAAACCTGGAACAATGTACTCAAATAGTATGTTAATCGGTAAATCATTTTGTGTCAGAGATTTAGTTTTAATGCCCTTCACGATACCATTAATGATCTAGCTGATGTGTTTTTCCATATACTCAAATCAACTTTGTCCACCTCAAAAAATTTCGACATCATATTTTACCATTTGTTGAAAGTAACATCTCATAAAAACAAAATGCGGCCCTGTCCATATTTACCAAGACACTAATTCCGTACAATGATAAATAAGTGAGGTTGGCTACAATAAAAAAATAATAAACAATACGTGAGTGCTGAGATCGAGTTTTGATTGGATAACGTTTCGTAATGACGGGTTCTATGTAGCCACACTATACATTAGTTTAATCTACTGTAATATACCATAACTACAGAGTTTATACAAATCTAAGAAATTAAAAAATGGTTTGTGTTCGACAAATTGCTCGAGTGTATTTTGGGTTTTGGAAATGGATTATTATAAGATAGTTAGGTTACAAATGCGATGAGAGTTGTTGAACGATATGGTTTACCGTGACTATTGAGAGACCAATATAAAAGATAATCGATATATGATTTGATCGGTTTTTGGTTTATAGTTGGTCGGCAAGTTGCTAATGAAGATGAAGGTGGAATCTTTGGATTCCAATAGTTCTTCTTCTTCAAATTTGTGTTGTTAAATTAGAAAATGAGTTTTTGGCACAGCAGACGGAAAGATGAAAATCAGAACTAAATTAAAAAAAATCTGGATCAGTTCTGATTTTCACCTTTCTAGCGAAAAAACTCATTTTCTAATTTGATTCACGTAAATCTACTTCATTGACGTAACACTACTTCATTATTGTTGTTGTTACAAAATATGTCAACCATTTGCAGCTCTAGACAGGCGACTGAAGTAAACGAATCAAAGAATAAGTACCTATTGGCGACCGAGCTTCGCTCATTTCGCAATCCAATATGAACTGTTATCATTTGAATAGCGAACGTAAAAGCAGCATTTGGAAATTCTCTTCATTATTAAAATTACATTAATATTGTGGAATTCTTGTATTATTGTCAGTCCTTGATGTGTGTGCCAAATTTTAGAATATTCGGACGATTGGAAGTGGGGTTATTGAATTAAAAATTAACATCTTCAACATTATTATCATTATTATTACATTTTTATAATGAAGTACTTGTATTGCCATCGGTCCTTGATATGTGTACCCAATTTCAGATAATTGGAATTGAATTGTTGTCTGTAGTGAATGTGTGACAAATTTGTTGTTGGATAAGTTGAATTTGAAATTCTCATTATTATTATTATTTTCTACTCGCAAGTATTGTTCCAGTCAGGCCCCGATACATCTGGAGGTTGTGCTGGTGTCATTTACCCAGATAGTCACTCCACTCGTCCGTGAGGTGAGTGATTACTGGGAGAGTCATGTGCCCTGAGCAGACGGAGTGAACCAAGGATCATAGCTTTATGCATTTTCCCGCTAAGATTGGATGATTTTAAAATTGTAGAGCAGCGAGTCCATCATTCCACCAAGGACCTCTATGATGATAGAGCCTGCGGAGTTCGAAGAGTAACTCTCGATATTTATAAAAAGAAGGGGGTGGGGATTGCTACAGTAACCGATAACGTTTCAAGGGGGGACGGGAGGGCTGAATCTTCGGCAGGGTTTTCGTCAGCAGAATGTGGAACAATGCAGACTGGCTTTTCTGCATCCACATGCTGCGTAACAGCCGGTGACACACCTGCATGATACCGTCTTCAGCAGATAGACGTAGAGTTTAAATTACACTTATCTCAGTGCTACCCATCGCCGTTTATTTTTTTGATACAGGAATTTCAAAGGAAATTAAATTCTCTACAACTTTCATTCAATGAACTTTTTGATGAGATCAAGTCTTTTCCCTTTTTTTGTTTTGCGATGGAAAGTGGAGCGAAAGTGAAAAATTTGCGAATTCGCCAATTTTTGCTCTTTTTCGCCTTCTCGTAGCTCAAATATGCTTGGTTCTAGAAAAAAAGGATGTTCCAAATTTGTTGGAAATTTAATAGTCTACATTTTTTCAATTGAACATATTTTCAAAAAAATTAACTGGGAATGAGCTAGATAGAGACCAAAAACTGAAAAAGGTGCCGATTTCTGACAATTTTTTCAAGATGACGGACGAAGCAAAGGGGGACGACGGAAACTTGTATAAATTACTACCTAATGGTCCTAAACAATATCAAAAAATAAAAAACGATCCCGCATTTGAGGTAGAGTGAAGTTCGTTTATTTACTGGATTATAGTATGGGAAAAAGAAAATAATGGTATTTTTCATTTAAGCAGACCACTAAAATAAAGCTTTTTTTAACCATCGAACTGCAAGTCGAGTGCCGATCGTGAACTATATTGCGGCTTGCTGCCACCCCTTGTTTGATCGCGCCTGCATGCAGGGCATGCGCTGCACACCTGCATCTGCCTAATTTTAACGGCGTATCAAAAATTTGATGCGGTATTCTCAATGGGGTACCGAGGGGAGGGGGCGGGGGATTTCGACAGATTTACGATGACGTATCAAAAATTTGTCTGCACTGGTGTTTCGGGTCCATATTACAGGAGATATATGTATCATAATATTAAGTATGAGATTTACAGTGGTTGACCTTGAATTCTACAAAAGAGGCTTTGATACATTGCTTTGATCTATTTTGAAACACCCTGTTTATGTTTTTAGACGGCGTGAACGTCGGCTTATACCCGCATTATCCATATACGGAACGGCGCACACGTGGGCCTGCTTAGTGTAGTCCTACTACTAATAACACGAATTCCGTATATGATATGAAAAAGTCCTCCAACACGACACCATCTTTCCCGAAATTTCCACACCTATCTTACCTACTCCTCACTTCCATTCATATTTCACCGACAGACCGCCATACTTGTACACAATTTTTCCTCCTAAGAATGCACCACGAATGCCATCTTTCTGGGTCCACTTGCCACGCTCGTATCCTATCGCTACTTGCAACGCTCCTGTCCTACAGCGACTATGGAATCTGCTTTACCAACACCATCTCGCTTCCATATTCAGCCGGCAGACGGACGTGAAAGTTGTCTCAAAATAAAAATCGAAAAATATTGGCCGTCCAAGCTCCGACGCACTCCATCTTCCGCAGGGATGTTCCTGGTCAACGCCCCCCGCACTTCCCCCCAGCCAATTCCAGTTACCCAATTCTACGTTCATTCTGCCTCACGCGTACCACTATAGCGGGAGTAAAAATTGAAATATCTCAACCATCGGAGCTTTCACGTACCCGATCTCTCGCAGGGGCGTTCCTTGTCAACGCTCCCAGTCCCCCGCACTTTCTCCCAACTGATTCCAATTACCCAATTCTACGTTCATTCTATCTCACACGGTCGTAATTGGCGAAAACTCGCGTTCCTTTTTTTGTGGGGACGTTCCTCGGAGACCCCCCGGCCTGTAGCACCACCCCTAGTGCCGAAAACTCGAAAACAAGACAAAAACACCAAAGCACGGCCAAACTGCGGGACTCGAAAAATTATCAGAATGAACTTTGCCCTACTACTAATATATCTGAGATGGAATTCTCATTTTCAGTTTTTCCGATCACTGGCCACCCAGAATCAAAATATGACTAACAGTTATTGCGTCTAATATTGCGGGAAAAATTATTAATGTTTTTTTCGATATCCTGTCTTCTATACTACAGAGGAAAATCCAAAAAACGTGTTGATTTAGTTCATTGGGTAGTGATTTGGCGCATTAAAAGTTGATTGTTTTAGCGGTACAAATTCGATTTGCTTCCAGTAAACGAGGTATTGTCAGATATCAGTTAAAGTAAATAAAGCGATAAAAACTGCTTCTTCATGCTCCATCCTGATCTACATTTGTCGTTAATGAACTTGTGAACATGCCAACCGGAACGACGTATAAAAACTCTTTAATTAGAGGTTTCATTGAAAGTTATTTCTTTATCGTTACTGTGTTCATTTCCAAGTGAATGAATTTAGATTATTTAGGTGTATCATCTCTTCTTTGGTCAAATTCAAAGAAAACAAGTAATTCAAAATCACCATCAGTAAAACAGTAAATGATTTTGGATTGGTGAACGCCAAATTCAACCACGTGTATTTCATGGTTGATTCTTGAGTTGAAATGAATAATTTGAGACGATTTTTCTATTACAGGCATATTTCCTGAAATATGCAGATTGCCTATCACAAACAAATCAATCTATGAGAATCATAGGAATAGGGTTGTGAATTCACTAAAAAAGAAAAAATCTGAATACCATGAAAACAAAATCAATAACTACTCACATGACTCTAAAAAGAAGTGAAAAACATTTGAAAAATATTTCAAACCAAACAAACGAAATCAACCGAAATTACAGTTACCTACCATCAATATGTGATGTAAATCATAACGATACTGATATGAGTTTCGTAATGAGGTTCATTACGACTCTGGAACTTCATCACGAATTTCATAAGAACACAATATAAATTTATACCTATCTCGTACAGTTTGTTAGTTATCATCATTTATGTTATGAAATCATCTTCAATAAAATAAATATTGTATAGTGATTCAGATAGTAGGCTATGCTCCAGGTCAGTCACCCTCAAGCAGGCAGCATACTGTCGATGGTTGAAAAATCAGGGCCCTGAGACTAGATCGGAATATGTTGAAGCAAGAAACATCTGCAAGAAAACAATCGAATCCTTACAACGTCAAGATACGATTCAAGATAGTTGAGTATCCTAACGGGTCCCGCTCTTTGGTCATTTGACAAAGCTGCTGGAATAAATTTCACTTCCAGCTCATTTCCTCTCCTAACCAAGGAAGGTGGAAGACGAGCAACGAACGCTCAGGGAAAATCAAATATCTTTGCAGACATGTTTGGTGCAAATTCTACTCTGGATTTATTGGGAAAACAACTCCAGAACATCATCCCCATTGACAGTCATATATGACTGAGATTATCTTTCGCCTACGAACAATCAGACGCATTTTACTGGCCCTTGACACCAACAAAGCTAGTGAATCAGACGGAATTCCGCCGATTATTCTCAAAAAATGTGCTCCCGGACTAACACCAGTTCTTTGCAAGTTATTCAACCTCTCTTATGATAGTGGTAATTCTGTAAGCTGTATGGTAATTTTTAACGGATGTTAATTTTCACATATATTTAATATCTGGTTATTCTGTAAAAAATATAGAAATGTAGTGGTATATCTGCAAGCTGTATGGCCTGTATGTTCATGTTCACATATATTAACATATCTATTTATTCTGTAAAAATTATATAAAAATTAACATAAATATAACAGAATTATCACTAATATGGGGGTATTTTCGTGCGATTGGAAAATTGCAAGAGTACAACCAGTCCCCAAAAAAGGGGAAAATACCCTACCCGACAATATGGTCAGAGATCAACTGATGACCTGCTTGCTTATGTCTCACATATTTAGCAGCAATATATTGAAAAATATAGTGAAAATCTGACCATTCCACTAGATATATTCAAGGCGTTTGATCGCGTTTTGGACCCAAGCTAGCCAAACTTCCAGCTTATGGCTAGCCTCCCCAGGTGTTTTTGGTATCTAGCGCTCAGACCGATCTCTCCACGTGGTGGTCGATGCAGTATCATCTGATACTCTACCAATAAATGCTGCAGGGATCCATTCTAGCACCAATACTGTTCCAAAGCTTCAATATCAGCTAATTAATGCAGAAACGACCGGGAAAGAAATAAATACGGACAGAATTCTAGAATGGGAATCCAACAACTTGGTGGAATTCAATATGAATAAAACCCAAGCTTGTCTTTTCTCTAGAACGACCGAACCATATGATCTCCATTGCCAAGAGTAACTCTCAAAAACTTAGATTTCTATTTCGTGCCAAAACGTATTTCACTTCCAGTCAACTGATTATGATTTATAAGACGGAAATCCGATCTCTTCTTCCCATATATAGAGTTCAGCACCTAAACAACTTTGTTTCAAAAATATTTTCCTGGACGATGCTCTTCCGAAATATCAATCGTTCCACCCTTAGCGGTTCCATCGATAGTGACCCGTCGAGCTCGGTCTTCACATCCATATACCGAGACTTTGAAGTAAGTTAACATGTAAAAAGACAAAAAATGAAAATTAAAAAATCTATGCGGATACCCGGCTACCTATTGTATTTGACGATGGACAATGGGGGGAGTAATGCTAAATAGGATTAGAATGGCAAATAAAGCGAATGTTTAAATTGTAACAACACGAATATTCAGATGATTTATTGCAGTATCATGCTTTGGACTGTGTAGTAGAGGTTTTTTGTCAAATACAAACAGTGATACACGCATCTTGACTTTTTTATTCTAAAGTTTTGCTGGAACTCTTTGTCAGTACAACTGTCAATATTTTCATTTTTATTTTCTGCTATGGTGCTATCGACTACGTTCCAATAATCATTAGTGCACCACATCACAATCGTATTTCATTTTCTACCTCGATATCTGACGACAAAGTCTCCTCCCTTCAAAAAAATACAAAGCAGGATCCATTCTATTTACAAAAATGAAAAATTCTTTAGGTTACCTTCTTATGATGACACGTAAACAAACGGTGCTATGTTTTCGGCTGACCCCAAATCGTGAACGAGGATCATTTACCGTGCGTCAACCGTCACATTAAACCGAGGTGACACGAAAATTTCGGGTTGACAATTATGAACGCACCCTAGGATGACAATGACGGAATAACATGTCAGTTCTCTGTCAGAATGAAGTTCATAGTCTACTATCTAAATCACTCTCCAATATTCATTTTATTCAAGACGATTTCATAACATAAATGATCATAATTAACAAACTGTACGAGATAGGTAGGGTAGGATAGGTACCAGGTAGGTACAGGTATAGGGAAAGTATACTTTTACCAAGTCGAAATTAGTTAATTCTGACTTAGTAAGTCTAAATTATAAAAAATACTTACTGTGGCCCTTCTACGCCTTCGTAGAATTGTCATAATTCTTCAAGTATTGTTAGGTGGCTGGTGCCAATTACATTGTGTTATAAGAGAGAGAAACAGAGAGCATTACCGTTTTTGACACTGAAACATACAAGAGTTCATATTTCTAAAAAAACGTGAGTGAACATGCACGAATAAAAAAATAGAACAATCGTAAAAAGGCTATCAAGTTACCGGAAAAAGAATATTCCCACAATTTCAATTAATAATGCATTAAAAGGAACATGATGTCATTAGAAGAGATTGTGATTACTTATAAGAAGTTTCTAATGATTATAGCGTGGTCAGGATTAAATGGCGACACTGCAAAATTACGAGGGAATATAATTTATTTCTACGTCTCCTGAATCAAATTCTTGAACGGATATTCATCTGTAATATTATTCTCAAATGTTTATTAGAATATGTTAACATGAGTATATAGATATTATTATTATATCTTTTCTCGATGGTGGCTCATAATATAGAATAATAATTACAATCATGTGGCATTTATCACTCATATACAGGGTGTAATCTAACCTCTTGCACTCCCGTGAATGACGGGTGTATAATGTCATTTTATAAAGAAACGCAGGTGTGAAAAATTCGAAAAAAAAAAATTGTAGAAATTTTAAATTTTGTTGAAAAATTCGGAAAATCTTGGAAAACGCTGTTCGAAATTACACAGTTTCTTCCATCCGTCTGTTCCAGTATTCCAAAATTTCGACGAATTTTCCAACACAATTTAAACTTTCCTCCTTTTTTTTTTGAATTTTTCATACCTGCCATTCGTTAGAAAATGGCATTATACACCCGTCCTTCACGGGAGTGCAAGAAGTTAGATTACACCCTCAGATATGTTTTCTAACCAAATTCAATTGAAGTTTATTACTATTTCACTTATATTTTTATCGACATAATCTTAAACGAATCGATAAAATGTTCAGCCGTTTCGAAATTATTGAAAATAAATCAAAAAGTTGGATATGTTGCTTCCCTACGAGAACCCTCCAAAGTTTTTTGGAACTTGTGTAAAACTGAGAGAGCCTGGGGTCCTACTCTTCAAGGTACGATCTTAAGCATGGTTGAAGAATTTTTGCCCGGTACAGATTCTGGGTATAAACTCAAAAGTCTCACGAACATATTACAGAAAGAAGGCTAGAATCAGCGTTATTCAGTGTTGGTGCAATAGAAAATTCGAAAATACTGATTTCGGAATTCCGACTTAGATCTCGGAATTCCCAACTAGATTTTTTGAAATTTCTTATGGAACCACCCGCGTTATTAGCACCTGTCGGCTTGATGGTGATGGCCTGAATAATATATACTGCCTGTCACTTGCAATGGATCAAGCCAGTTTTACGATAAATCATAATATTATGGTGCTCGAAAGTCATTCAGATTCGTTATCAGTGCCCACAACTTATTACAGATTTTTTATGGAAGCACCGTGTAACATCCGTAAATATCAACATAGAATGATGAAACACTCAGGACTGATAGAAATGCTGTAATTCACTGTGGTGTCTTCGATTAAATTCAGATGATTCTTCGCGATAAGACCTCGTACATTCTCCAATCATCAGAACTATTTCAATGTTTTCTGGTATAGTTCGTCGGGCCATGATTGAGACTAATCATCGATACCAAAATCAACAGATATCTATAATAACAAGAACTTACAAGAACACACAAACAACAGGATCTATAGGATCAACAAGAATGACAACCACAGGAACTACAATAAAATTAATTCGAGGAAGTAATAATTGTTTCAGTACGCACTATTATTAACAATATTGTTGGGTTATATCAATCCTCATTTTTTTGTCCATGACAAAGCCAGGACATTCCTTCGTTTTGATTGAATATAATATAACCAGATTTCGTAAATGACGATGGCAATGGTTTATATTTTGAACAAATATTGGGAGATTATAAAATTTTACCAAAAAGACGTGTTCAGGAAATTTCCGTCATTTTTTTTGTCAAAAATGTTATTTACGAGCAACCCTCAGAAGTCATCGAGAGACTTTTGCGAGCTGAGGAAGACTCAGCCCTTACCTTTTACGTAAGTTGGAATAAGAAGCGAACATACTACCCGCATAAGCCCAATAAGCTCATAATTTATTATTATTCTCCTCCAGAAGTATTGGTGTACGCGGAAAGTATTTTTGGTGTATTCAGTAAATTTCATAACTCCACGTCCACAGTTACGGAAGATACGAGGGTGCTTCCATGAAAAGTGGGACAAACTCGGATTTTTCAGGACCAACATTTCCTATGAGAAAGGTTTACCTACCCCTAGTAAGTAGAGGGACCTGATTATTGCTATTTATTTTCACTTACTGGAAAACATGCATTCTGCAGGAAAAATACTTTTATCCAACACATGACAGTTATGACTGTCATTATTAATGTCATTTTAGACAAGTAAACTATCAAATAACACACTAGTGTGTTATAATCCATAACTACTGATTTCATATGAGCTGAAGTAACACCTTCAACAGGTATGGTGTCGCCTGAATTTTCACCAGCACTGGCTGTGTCAGCATCAGGACTATTACTTGATACACTTAACTTCGGTAGGGTTAGGATAGTGTAAGTTAAATGAATTTGTCATATCTGATTACAAGAATACTATCAGCATGAACAAGTTCAACTATCTGATTTTCTGTCAACACTAAATATACCAAATATGTTAAATAGCTTAAAATTATCCCACAACTTGGTTTGAGTATGCTTAATATAAACCTGATCATTCATTAGTTTATACAATTTTGGACATTTCGTGCTATTGAAAGTAGGTTGAGTTTTTTGAAAATTTTAATCAAGTTTCATAATATCGAATCTAGTTTTAGGTTTAATCTTCAGAACACATTTAGAAGGAGTGAGGCCAGTGACTGTCAATGGGTTGTTTCGATGAGGAAATAAGAAATTACGTATTTTATGTAGTGATAAACTATTCGATATATCTTCCCCATTGAGAAAGAATAAAGCCTTATTTAAATCTTTTTTACTGTCTGGACTGATCTTTCTGCAGATCCATTACTCTGGGGGTGGTAAGGAGGAGTTTCAATGACTTCAATACCATTAGATTGGCAAAAATTTACAAATTCTGATACTAATTCACAAGGTAAAAAAATTGTACAGAATATTTCTTTTAATACAGAAATCAATTCTTTGACAGGGGTTCCACTTTTCATATATTTCATTTCAAGCCATTTTGACTTCTGGTCTAATAAAATAAAAAATGTTTGACTATGTTTTATAAATAAATCAACAAACACCCTACATGAGTTGGTTAGCGTGGGAGGCCATGAAGTAAGAGGATTAGTGTTAATCATATTTTGATTCCTCTGGCAAGTATCACAGCAATTTATGAACGTTTCAATATCGCCATCAATTACTAGCCACCAACAATGTCATCTAATCAACACTTTAATCTTACTATGCTAATATGTTGTCCATGAAAGAGTTCTAAAATCCATCTACTCAATTTTCCTGGAACAACAATTCGACTTCCTAGCATGAGACAATTTTGTTCCCCTGACAAATCTTGTCTTTTTCTGAAGTATGTTCTTCTTCTACCCTATAAGGAAAACCCGATCTGGGACTTTTTTTTGTCTCTTAAGCAATATCACGTGCATTGAGAGGTATTTCATTCACTAAATTGAAAGAAAATAAAAAGTCTGTAAATTATGTGTTACCTTTCATGGGTAGTCTAGATAAGCCATCTGATTTGCTATTAATAACCCCTTTCTATACTCTATCGTATAGTCGTAACTAGACAAAGTTATGGACTCATCTGGTGATTATAGCTGCAGCAGCCAACCTTTATTACGACCAAAGATGAATTAATGTTGTTAATGATCGGTGATTAAAACTATTTTTCTTGCAATAATATACTCATGGCATTTTTTAAACCAAATATAATTGCTAAAACGCATCTCTCTAAGTTGGAATACTTTTTTTCTGTTGGAGATAATGTGCTTGATGCAAAGGTTTCTCTTCGTTGTTTATTCGATGGCTGAGCACTGCGCCTACCCCATATCGGGCCATATCCACTACTAACGTTAAATATAATGCTAATTTTGGGATATAGTGAGCCAGCACACTGTTAGAAGTGATAAGCCATTTACTTAAATTGAACGCTTTCTGTCGATCTGTAGACCAGTTCGTGCTAATATCGATATCTGCTTTACACATATCATATAAAGGTTAAAGTTTTGTGGATGAGATAGGTATATATTTGCAGTAATAATTCAGCAGACCTAAATAGGATTTAAGTTCTGTTATGTTAGTGGGAGTGGGTGCGTTTTTTAAACATAATATTTTTTCATCAGTAGGGCGTATTCCGTTTTGGTTAATAATATGGCCTAAAAACTCTACTTGTTCTTCAAAAAATTTATATTTCTTTGATTTTACTTTCACATTATACTCTGAGGTTCAAAAACTTTTATCAAATTTTGGTTACAATACTTCAGGGTTTCTTCAAAAATCAGAATATCATCAAGGTGAGCCTAATTTTAGATAATTTAGCTTTCACTTTCGGACGTAAAGCAAATGGCATGTTGTCTCTATTGAAGATAGGCTGAGTACCTTCCTTGACTTTTGAATCAACAAGAAACTTTTTGATACATAAGTTAGGTTGTTCATTGAACAGTTCTGGAAACTGGCTTTTAATGTTCGTAATGTGAACCTCATACATTTTACTTCTATTGACTCTTGTACTATTTTTACCTTATCATACTCAATTTCTGAAAGACTTGGTATTGACTTATTGAACCTAGACTGATTATCTTGACGTAGTTGATTCAGACTAAATATGTTTTTCCAATTACGACTCATAACATCTAACCAGTTTCTACCTAATAACGGTAAAAATAGTCGGAATTCCGAAATCTTAGTCGAAAAAATCTTGAAATAAAAAAATAATTTCTGTTGTGACCCTTGTACGCTTTTCGAGCGGCCCGGGTTCGATCCCCATCGCCATCACGGAGCTAAAGTGGTTCAGAATCCACTTTTCAAACTGTAGGTCCCGGGTCTCCCTTGCTCGGACAAGCTCTGCTTCTGACGATTTTTCTAAGAAAACCTGGGAGATTCTTAATAACAAATTTTAGCAAATCCAACTCAGTATAAGAATAGGCGAGGACACTAAAAAATATTATGGCTCCAAATATGCTCTAAAATACACAACGCATTTATAAATGAACGCAGAAAATATTTTTGGGGTCAAATTTCAATTACAGTCGTTTTCATTCGTTTCTGAATATCAGCCAAAGCTACTAATATTGGCACTCTTTGTGACGTTCTCTCCCGAGCCCAATCAGCCAATTCTAATCGAGTTGATTATGATTCGAAACGGTAATGCTATTGGCTCGGAATTCTTGGGAGAATACATCACAAAAATTTGAAATAGCAAGAGAAATAAGCCATTTGAATTCTGTCGACTTGTTTTTTAAGATTAAAAAAAAATTAAGGAAAAAATGAAGAATTGTCAACAGAATTTTCACAAGCTGCAGAATTAATTATTTTTTCTTTAAAATTTCGTGTTCTCACCTGCACAAACTTGGCCAGTGCCAGGCAAGAATCACTTTTGTAAGCCCTAGACCAGTAATCACTATACTAAAAAGTTAGTGAGGGGGTTACTGAATAACTGGGTGAAAAAAAAATTGAAATACCTACTAGGGATGACGCGCGGTTATCTTCGTTGCAGACCAAGCAAAAACAAACTCATCAGTTGCTATCTTCAAGCAGGAACAAGTTGATTATCATTAGAGGTAGATTTAAAAAAAAATATCAGGAGCCTTTTTTTGGTTACGGTGCCTCCGCTAACGCCATTAATGATTGACCACTCGTTCCGCTTGAAATTGCATAGACAGTGACGGTATATAGTTTTTTGACAGTAATATTTCTTCCATTTTGATTATAACCTCATCAGCATCAGTATATTTTATCAGTTATTTCAAGAAGTATCGAGTGATTTTCACCCATTAATTATTTTAGAAAAAAAAAAACAAACACTTTGATGATTTGCTGACTATTTTTCATGGAGCAAGTTACGATGACAACAATTCGTTGAAATATTCCGTAATGAAAATATTTTGTATTTCATTCCGATCCCCCTCTTGCTGGATACCCCCAGAGTAATAATAATGAAAAACGATCTGCGGTTTTTTAAAGTGGGAATAAAGGCATTTGTCGGATAATAATTATAAATAAACTCACATCTTTATACATGGTGCTACGAAAAGAAATTCCGTAAATTCAACTTTTATATCACTTGAAGTTTATGTGTGACATTTCAATTTGGATTCATATTCAGTCACTTGCTGTTTTATTGGCCTTATTTCACCTATCTTATATGATACCAGCTGTATTTAATGATATCTTGTGGCAGCCAGCCATGTTTACGTATATGACCGCTCTCTGTTGGATATATTTTATATCTCTTAACCGTGCTCACTTTATGTCAATCTTTAAACCATTACGAATGTTGAATTGTATGCATCGATTCACATACTACCTTTAAAACTATTATCTCAAATTGTTTGCATATCTGCAGAACTATAATGCCATAATTTATCTGCGAAAGAAGTTTTTACATTAGCTGGTTCTGCTAATGAATTTGTGAGGATTTATCAGAATGTTTTCATGAATAGATCACTACTTTTATATTTCGAAGCATTTTAGTCCATTTTGAATCATGTTATATTTTCATTATTGTGGAATAATATAACATGTCACCACTGTACATGTGAAATGTTGATTCATATAAGTTTGATAATCGTTTTGGAACAATATATTCAAATATAATAAATGTGGACTTGGATTAATTGGATAATATCAAAATTTTTCAGATTCCCTTTGTACATCTCCAGGTATCAAATTCATTCATTCGAATTACAATCCTCCAATCATTTCACTCTCATTCGTAAATCTGAAATGACATTATTATTTTTCATTAGATATAGGTAGGTAAAAGTATCACTTTTTACTTTTCAAACGACAAGCAAATATTTGTCCTAACACCGTTAATGAAAAACAGTTAACCGCTCTAATTAGTCATGGTTGTATTATATTTCATTTCATGATAATAATATCAATTGCGTCTTTATTTTCTATGTGAATTTTCAATAATATACAAATTTATAGAAGTAATATGTTTGTTCGTTTGCATCAAGGTGTAGTGTAGTGTAATGTAATTTACACTGCATTTTGAATCGAGTGTAGCTGAGTGCAGTTCAAACAAAGGAATCTGTCAAATTAATCTGCAAACGAATACTAAAATCAAGTGTAAATTACACCTGGTGTAGGAGAATGCTATACCTCGATGTAAACGAATAAACCTAATGATCTTGGCGGAGTTCAGCTTCAAAATATAGATTTAAGAAACAAATAATTCTGATATTTCTTTCAAGTTAGTCGGAATATCATTATAAACCTTCATAATCTGGAAACTATAGAAAGCCTTGTACTTTTCAGTTCTGATTATAGGAGGTGTTGAGAGTCCTTTGAATCTCAAATTCAATAATTTTATTGTATAAAGATAAATTGGGACTTCATTCTTGATAATGTGATGATACAGGCATGCCAAGTGCAACAATACTCGACTTTTCATTTCAACCTTCCTACAACATGTAATTTATGTTTTTTTTTCTATCTTCAATAGTAGGAAGTATAAACCACTCCGACCTCACAACATACACATATTTATTTTTGAGTGAACAAAAATTTAAAACTTACCATTTTCTCGATAGATCGAAATGAGATGAAGTTGTTGCAGAGGAAATCGAATATTTCAAACGACTGAAACAATGGCCTTCTTGACGTACTGGTCCACTGTCAATGCATTTTTTTACTCAATAACCTGCGGGTTGAACACGTTTCTTGAGATAAATTTGGGATGAATTTAGAAAGATGAACTATCATTCCAAGAAAACGTAACTCCTTTCTATTGGTCGAAAATTTTATCTCAAGAATCGCTCATGTTTTAATTTTTTCAAACAAAATTTCGACGTTTCTTTACTTTATTTCAAACCACTTTCTATGATATGTTAAAGAGCTTTTTTCAAATTGTCATTATTTTCCTCAACAGTTTTTCCGAAACCAAGTGTGTCATCTAAATAACAGAAACACCATGAGATTGCCTAATATTTCATGAACAAAATGTGAAATTCCATATGGCATACGTAAATATCGATACTTATATCCCAAAACTTGTTGTTATTGTACACAAAAGAAAACTTTCATAGTTCAGAAGAATCTGTATGAATGCAGAATATGCATTCAATAAACAGGAATATTTTAAAAGTAATCTTGTGTTGGTATTTGGTACAATTCACGTTTAATATATTTGTTCATATTTCGAGAAACCATGCAAATCCTAATATCTTTAAATTTTTCCAGACTAATCCAGTAATTTTTTTACAGAACAAGTCCCGTATTTTTTACAGGGCAGTCGTATAAAGTTTTTCATTACAGTACTCAAAAGGTTTTTCTGAACCAAAATCAAGTATGTAAAAGTGTATTTTACGACAGAGTATGAAATGAAACTAATTCAACAACTCCCACACCATTACCGCTTTGTTTCTGCGCAGAACTTATGGATTTACATACTTGGAAATCAAATAACGAAGTGGAAATATGTCGATTGAATAACTTCAAGCATTTATCAGACAGTCGTTTCTATCGTTGGCATGAGAATGTGTGACAGGTATTTTTTCAATTATATAATCTAACTGGGAGGTAGAATACCTCTAAGAGGCAATAACAATAAGCATAAAATTGGAATCACAATGCGAGCACTAGCGAGCCAGATAATTCAGAAACATAAAGATCGCATTTAAAATCGGTTTTTATCATGAGAAGAAGTCGTTTTACCGCAAGCACAGGATATTGTCTGGCGCTACAAAAACCCAAACGAGCATAAAAATAAACACCACTCGATGTAATTTCCTCGTGTTCAATCAATATACCCGTAATGAGAAGAAAATATTCTGAGTAACGCGTGCACAATGCGGTTTCCTCGAAAAAACCACTAACTATCGACCTGTGTCATTTTTACAAATAACCAAATGTGTTATTTCGTATTGTTTCGCTATAATGTTCGATCAGGATTTCTGCTGGCCGACTATCGTCACTTAAGGTTGTATGTATAACCTGTTTACATATTAGATTTCTGATATTGATGGGCATTACGTGAAATGGATTAACTTTTTTCTTATCTGGTATCGATTCTTGGTAGCTTGAAATTGGCTATTATTATGACTATGTATGGGATGGGGCTGATGCTTAATCCTATTTTATTTGCGCGAAATAATTTAAAGAAATGAAAAAAAAAATTAGTACAATTTTAATATTTGAATGTACGTTTTCCTTCCATTTGTGGTTAGTTTGTTAACTATTTTGGGTAACTTGAACCTGTAATTTGATAATTATCTGTTTTTTATATTTTAATTTCAAGCCGCCCAAATGTCATGAAAAATTGATGTGACATTGGCGCCAGAGAAGAGTAGGAAAAACCATACATATTATTATCACTATTAGGTACTATCACTCCTAAAATAGCCGAGTAGAAAAAAATTAATTATAAAGTTTTGCCATTTGGGGATTACAAAAAATAAACAAAGAAAGAGCTTTAAAATCAAGAGTTCTTGAGTTAGTAGGGTGAGCTTCACAATTGGTCGCACAGGAAATACTTAATAAAAATAATTAATATAAATGTTTCTACGAAAAAAGTATTTCAGTTTATCCAATGTATTTCGAAAAATAACCGAGTGAAAATAGGGGCGGAACACAGGTCCTTCCGAAATATGTATTTTGTGTAATATTTTGTTTCTGTTTTTATATTTCAACCTATTTTAATTTTACTGCTAGTTTCCACAACACCCATGAAGTAGAGCTATCAGCGCGTTTTTTTTAAGTAGTTTCTCTGTAGGCCTATTCCACTAAACTGACTTTGGTCTATATTTCATTGTCTACAGTTTCTTCTATGCATATACAGTGTGTCCAAAATGAGGCTGGGATAGCATTAGGATTTCGAAAACGGTTGGAATTACAATGTTGAAAAAGTTGCACAATTCAAAGTTCTTTCATATGGATTGCGCAGAAGTGGGATATCTTTTTCTGTTTCAGAGATATTTTGACTTTATTTCAAAAGATACAAAAAAAATATAGAATATTTATTATTATTGAGTAAGTCTCGACATCATGAAGAGAGACACACTCTGGCTGACGAATTGGCCTAGCAGCAGTCCATCGAACCAAGATGATACATGTTATTTTCGTCTTCGAAAAAACGTCATAACTTAAATTCATATTTTGACCCATGAAAGGACCCTATTCCGACAAATTACGCTTTCTAAGGGTCGATTCAAGCATAGCAGTGACGTGACAGTGTCGTAACCGGTACGTGATTTCACCGGCGAGTTCCAAATTATTCTCTTAGGAATTTGATGGGACCAATATTCACATCTGCCCGACGCACTACCGTCACAGTGCAATCAGTGCTGTCGCCGACACCATAACGTGATCGTATGAATATAAACTTATTATTGACTTGGTATGTGGGTATCCTGTCTTGTATGACATGTGCAACTCAAAATACATGGACTCTGATTTCAATAATGATCATGAAAGTAGGAGCGAGCAGAAATGAAATTCGAAGGTGACTAAAAGTTATGACTATCTAGCCACAAAATGAACACGAGTAGTCACTACGCAAGTTAAGAAAATTAAATATTGTTTTGCCTACATTTTTTCGATATTAAAATAAATGTTACTACACTGCCGCGGCATTGCTGAAACGCAGACCAAAATGAATAGAAATCACTGTTATGTGACTTTACGGTCGGTAAAATTACGTGCCAGTTAAGTCACTGGTATATGTGAATAGGCCTTAAGATGTTTTCGCCCCGGTCGTTTCGCTATTTAAACTGTTTTTGAGGAGCATGCGGCCAGAAAATAAAATTTCAATTTGTGCTGATAATTCGTGACTTTTTATGTGATGGAATGGATTAAATAAAAGCTCAAGTTCGTGGATATTGTAAGTACCAGAGTCACTCGCACCTTGGTTCAAACATGAAACACTAGTGAAACACATTGAGGCAGAGATTGATAGATCCGTGATGAGGATAATTCAATGGAAAAATATTTCTGATTTCTCCTGGGTGGCATTGCGTATCAAGAAGTTCATCGACATAGAAAGCATTCAGATGGTTCAATATAATTAGTTATTAAGGAAGAACTCATTACGACTTCAACTTCTTGAATTCGCTTTATTACAGCAATTTTTCAGCTGTCATATGTTGAGGTATCAACAAACGCAACAATCCATCATTATTTATCAATCAAAGTACAATAGCTACACTCAATTGGCCACTGATCATCTGCTGACTACCTTATTTAGATAAACTAATTAATCATCTTGAGCCAGTAGCGCAGCAAATGTACTTTCCTAAAACCAAAAGGATCTATGCTACCATTAATAAGTTTTAAGTTATAATATAATAATAATAATAATAATAAAAATTTTTCCATAAAAACAGAGCTTATTTTTTGACAATAATTGATGTATACAATTTGTTTTCTGTGAAGTAGGAATAAAAACGAAAAAGACCCCTTAAGCAAGCTTTACAGCACTATAGTAATAAAAAATTGTAAAAGACAAAAAATTCAACTATAACTAACTGTCTAACTGTAAAATAGAAAGGTTTAATATATAAAATATAACTATAATTGAAAACAATTTTCATACATATGCCACATTTGAAAACACAGCCACTAGTGTAGAAATGGGAATATATAAAAGGATATATAATTATGTTACAGATATATAATATTAATAAGAATGCAGAGATTACGAAATTTTTGGAAAATCTCATTTGAAATATTCATTTTGATCTGCTAAGTATTTAAATTGATTATATTATGTATGGCTTGTCTTGGAGTTATTAACATAAATCTCTTCATTTCTCTTTTAAATACATATGGAGATGTAGTGTTCTTTATCTCTCGTGGAAGTAGATTGTACAATTTTGGGCTCAAGTAAGCATTACTCCTTTGACCTATTGCTTTTGTCATGAATGGTGATATAAACGTATTGTCTTTATGACGTGTATTATACGTATGCTCTGTTTTTTTTGCGTTTGTGACCGCTTTTCTTTGCCTAATATTTGAGAAAAGAAAATATAGCTGTCGCGGATCGAGGAATTCACTTTCCTGATACAAATTGTCTGACGGATATCGATAGGGTTTCTTGAATATTACTTTGATTATTTTCCTTTGAGTAACTTCTAGTTTTTTTAGAAAGGTTTTTGTTACACCGCCCCATCCTAAGATTCCGTATGTGATGTGAGATTCGACCAATGCATAATATATTTTTCTTAGTAGATGTACTTCTAGTATTTCTCTCAGAATTCGAAATTTGTATATGAGGTATTGTATTTTTTTTACTATATAATCAATATGTTTATTCCAACTCAATTGATGATCGATAATGACACCTAGATACTTATACTCCAGACAAGAATTAATCAATATATCATTGTCAATGTTTAGTTGATTGAAGTTTGGTTGATTGGATTTATTTCTGTAAAACGGTAGATAGTAAGTTTTTGCAATATTCATCGTTAACAACCTATTTTCCATCCATGCTTTAATTATCGTGAGGTCTTTCTCAGCTTCATGTTTGAGAGAGTTCCAGTTATTTCCAGAATGAAATATGGCAGTGTCATCAGCATATGAGGTAATTTTACCATTGATACGGAGATTTGACAATCCATTCAGATATATGTTAAAGAGAATTGGGCCAAGGACACTTCCCTGCGGAACACCAAACTCTATTTTCGTCATATCACTAACGACACTGTCAATCCTTACAGCCTGGTATCGATCATTCAGGTAACTTTCGAATAATTTAAGCGGTATTCCCCTAATACCGATTTTTTCCATAGATTCGAGCAGTAGCTTATGACTATTTCACTCTTTTCAGTCATAGCCCACTCAGAGGTCCAATCAATATAAAGTAAATCAGTTATTTATTTAGGGCACTACGTTGAGCGGTGTTCCATATTATAACGTAAGTGAAAGTACAATTTTTTTGAGTTTGGGGTTGTCCGGCAGGGGGTTGAAACCATGCTAAGTGTCCGGCATAGGATGACGTCCTTTTAAATATAATTCTGAAGAAAATATCAAAAAACCGAGCTTTATACTTTAATGTATTTGAGGTGCTGTTTTTTTACACCTTTGTTACCTGTTATCTGTCAAAGTAACCGCTACCCAAACTTCATAGTCGCTCATCGTTCTTACCTATGTTGGTGACGTATCCAGACAAACTTTCAGGTTTTATGAAATGGTGGCTGTTGCGGGCTCTTAGGTTATATTAAAAGGGGTGTCACATTGATAGGAGAGCCAAACCGAGACGGCTCCAAAGTGATTAAAAGAGTGATGTAATGATAATGGAGCGAAATGGTGAAAAAAACTTTGGTTTTTCACAAACGCATACTCAATGTTGAATATCCTGATTCTGTTTTTGACAAACTGTTATCGTTCGCTAACCTCCGTTTCGAGTGATGAATGGTGCAGCCAGGCCTTATATGGCCATGGGAAACTTTTTTCGAGTATAATCGTTACAGATGAGATAATCGGCACTGTTCAAATATTTGGCAAATGATCTATTGGGAAATGTCTATGCAATCAGGAAGATACAAAATTATGTTAGTTATGAAGCTGCCGATACCGCTTGCATATATCAGTGTTTCATAGTTCTTCAATATATGGATTGATAAACTAGGACTAGGCATTTCTCGACAATATTTCTATTTCAAAAACGTGCAATCTGACTAAGCTCTGGTATAACACCATAAAATGAAAATAGATTGATAATAATCCAGTCATATGATTTATAGGAGTTTTGGCAATATACACCAAACAGAAAATAATCCAGCAGCCCATGCGTCTGCCTAGTCACCTCTGCCCAAGTTTTTTCACAAGAACCAATATTGCAATACTTCCTATAACAACTAGCAAACTTATTCAAAACAGGTAACCATCTGCACGCTACTTTAGAAGTTTTGCCGATCTTCAGACGATGAGCTAATGCTCGAATCCGTCATCCTGCAATTGACTTCTATCTGCTGTTAGGGTACAATTTTTTTTTAACGATATTTACAGTACTCACCAAGAAAGTGGGGCATAGAGCCTCTATAGAATCTACAGAAAGCACTTCGACTGAGGCCCAAACATCAATTCGAAGCCAAAGAATATTTTATCGTGTAATGAAACCTGCGATGATACAATTTTTTGAATCATTCACATATTCAATGGGATCATATTATAAACTAAAGAATCAAGGTGACCCCGAATAATAAAGTCCAAGAAGTTTGAGCCTGGAGATCTGAGAGGACAAGGTTGAGGTCCTGCTCGGCCTATCCAACGATTTGTATACAAGTCGTCCAAGAACTGACAAGCATTTATGCTGAAATGGGCAGGCCCACCATCGTGCATGAACCACAGAAGTCGTCCAATAGCTAGAGGAACATTTTCAAGTGAAATGGGAAGCTGCTCCTGATGGAGAAAGTTTGTACAGTCTCATTTAGTCTCAGCGGTAGAAAAACATTTTCGCCGATAATTTCGACGCACACGCATTGAATGTGTTTTCTAAAAATTTACCATTTAGAGTAATCGTTTGAAGACTCCATTGACAAAAATGTACTCGATGTGGAAAATCTCTCGGCAAAAGTGCCTGAACTCGTGTTCCTTTAAAAATTTCCAGATTAGTTCCAGATTGCAAATATTTAGTGTGTTAGCAATTTGACTTCATTTCGGACGATCTTCAATCATATTGAGAACCTCTTCTTCCAGTGCCATCGTTCTTATTACTCGTGGACGACCAAAATTAGTCTTTCATTTTGAAAAGTTCTTCTTTCACAGAGACCTTGGTGAAGATGTCCAAAAATCGTATGATGAGGCATCACGCGCTGAGGGTACATCTCTGCATAAAGTTGTCTAGCTTCTACAGAATTTCCATTGGCAAGACCTATAAATTGCATATCGGGCATTTCAGCGTTAGTGTGATTATTCGTATGAAGATTGAAAAGGCACAATTGAACTTTCAACTACCACATAGAAATCAAGGCGAACTGAACGGTCAACTACCACATGAAAATCGAAGGGACTTGACAGCCACATTCTAGATTTTTTCGATTCCATTTGCAGAAGATTAGTTCATGCATGATATTGTATTTATTTTTTATTAAGAAACTATTACTTTTACGGAAACAACACAAGCTTTTCTCAATTTTCAGTAATTTGTCAAAATAAAAACTTTGAACTGTAGACTGTATTCAATCCCCTCTGATTTAATGGTACAATGATACTCCGCAAACAGTTTCAAATATGAAGCCCACGCCACTGAATACGTGAAACACAAAAAGGAACTGACCAATTAGAAGGCATTTCAACAGCTCGAGGGTGGTCGTCAATTAGTTATGGGGCGCCGCTGAGGTTTTGGCGGTTGCTTTTGATATGTCTAATGACACTGTTTATTTTGACATCCGGTACACCGAATGACATATCCATCAAGGATCATCGGTTGCCGCTTTAAATATAGACTTATGTTGAAGTCAGTTTTTTTTCTATTGCTGATGCCGTGAGAAATTTGCAACAAAGTGAATCAATTTGTCAATATAATTTACCTATTCTTGAATGAATTTTGATAACAGAGCTTAATTTCCAGAAATAAAAAAATATAGATACAATGTGGACCCTAACTTTTGCAGCATATGGGAAAAAATGCGTTATTATCCGAGTTACCAAAAATGTATTATAATCGTTTCTGCATATTGGAAAATCTAATAATCGATTTTGACATACGTCTCGTGACTACCTACCAATTTGGCGACAATTTGGAAAAATTGATTACGAATTGGCATAAGTGGGGTTATTTGTAAAGAGAGCAAGCAAAAAGCTATTTGAGAAAGTTGTTTATAATTCAATTCATGCTAACATGCGGAATCTGAAATATCTATTTGAAAAAATTTAAAATCGCAATTTATTCTAAATGTTTTTTTATTGATTAAAAATCGCAGCATTTTTGGCCTTGAATAATTTTTAGAGAACAATATAAACTTATTATTATTATAATTTTTCAGGTTTGTTTCCAAATGGTAGTGCAAAATTTCTAAAACTATAGTTTTCACTATGACTCTTGCTCTTGCAATATTTTATATCTTCCAAATTCGTCTGATTTTTTCACACCCTTTTAAAATTGATTGAAATTGAACACATTTCTCAACTGCAATCAAGGTTTGTGGAAAAAGAGGGAACAATATGTATTCCACAGTACAACGTGGAATACTTGAGAGATTCTACTTTAGCTAGGTACTAGTAGGCTTCATTATCTTCTCAAAAAATTCATATTGTTTTCCTTCTTTTTCCACAAATCTTGTGGACTCTTCAAATTTAAAAAGTAATGAAAAAATCATACGAATTTGAAATATATGAACCACTGCAACAGCAAGAGTCAAAGTGAAAACAAGTTTTAGAAAATTTGCACTACCATTTGAAACAAACCTGAAAAGTTTTATTTATTTACTAAATAAGGTTATAATGTTCCCTAAAAATTCGTTGGGACCAAAAAACAGCGTTTTTTTTTAATCAATTGAAAAATATTCAGAAAACATTGCGATTTTGAATTTTTTTCAAATAGATATTCAAAATTCCGCATTTCCATCCTCGATGTGTATAATTGCTTCTGAAGAGCCTGCTTTCCAATTCTATCAATCTTCCTGATTATCTTGGAAAAGCAAATAGATTTTCGTCGACCAAAATGTATTGGGGATAAAATGCGAGAGAAGCGAACCTTGCTTCAATGAAATAAACGATTTCTGTGAGTGAAGTTATTCAATGAATTTTCAATGAAAACTAGAGAAAATTAAAAAAAATCAACTATCTGAATGAAAATGCGGATTTTAACTTTCAGATCTTTTCTTTTCAGTTAGAGTCTTTTCACAATATCTATCAGATGTAGTTCAATGTCCAGCGTGGCTTTAGCCGGGGAAGTAGTTGTTTTATGTTAGATATTACAAATATATCACATTTTTTATTTTTCAATTTTCATGGAGAATGTCACCCTTTTCTTCAGCTATATTGTTGTATCACATGCAAAATGTTTATGATCGTTCTCTGTGAATTATTACAAAGTCAGTATAGCTTATTTGCTTACATGCATCAAAAGTCATCACTGAAATAAAGTTTTTAATAATCAATGATGACTTTATTCACTTCTAATTTTTCAAAAATTATGACTAAAATTTTTACGGACTGGACAATCGATGTAGCGTATTTTATTGTAATGGAAGGAACATGATCATATTAAATTAATGACCTTATTCAGCTCTACATAGCAAGGGTCTACACCTGTCTTTGTTTAAGTCTAATTGCTCGTTATGTTTATTACTCATTTCTAGCACATTACAAGATTATATTATTAGATACTCATGCTTTTCGACTGCTCAATTTGAATCGCCAGTTCGTTTGTCTTCTTATAATTATGTGAAATTATGTTAAGATTCAGAGATTAGAAAATAGATTACTTTTTTGTGAGGTTGATATTAATAGAGTTTTAAATGGTCAATTTTATTTGAATTAGTGCTAAAAGTGTGGTTCAACGTATTAAGTACATTTCAACACAAATTTTTGATGAGAAATGGTTTATTTAGAAGCCATCAGAAGGCGAATGGAGGCTTACTGTGATTTGTTATGAAATACATATCATTGAATTCATCGTGATTCAAATTTCGTTATGGCCATAATCAAAGCAAGTTTTTTCATACTTAGGACGATTTTTCATACCAGGTTCCTATGATGGCCATATCAAACATTTATATATATATTTTCATTCATAGAGTTGATTTTTAAGAATAATTTCTCTGTGAAATTACTTCTGAAGTGTCGGCTTCCCAATTCTTTAGATCTTCCTGATGGTTTTGAAAGAGTGAAATAGATTTTCGTCGAGAAAAATGTAAATGTAATGTGAGGAGTGCGTTCCTTTCACGATTTCTGTGAGTGATACTTTTGAATAACACCCTCTATCTCATTTATTTATATGAATTTTTAATGAAAACTACGGATATTTGAAATATCAACCATCTAAATGCAAATTTTGACTTTCGTATTCTCACAATATATATATATATATATATATATATATATATATATATATATATAACAAAGCTCGGAACTATTTGGGATAGCAGCAAAACGCAAGTGTACTCTTATAACATTATATTTCCGAGCTTTGTTTCTAACAAGTCAGCGAATACTTCTGCTCCCTTTCTTATATATATATATATATATATATATATATATATATATTTATTTACAGATATTGTTACAGACCTGAAATTTGATTACGAATTCTATTTCTATTCTATTTGTGTTCTATTGATTTCTTAAGTTTTCTAGAACTTTATTTGTATATAAAAGCAATGCATTTGTGAGATGAAGTTAGTTAGAAAGTTACCTTGAGTTACCTTGGATACAAGTATTTTGACAGTGACTTGTATTACAGTGTTGTCAAGTAAAGTTTGATTAATAAAGGCGAGTTCATACCAGAGTTCACTTATTTTTGAACCCGAAGACACAACAATTGGTGACAGCGGCGGAATAAGTGTTACTGAAGAAAGAAAAGTAAGGCAGTTTTCCAGTATTTGATGGTGAATACTCGAGCAAATAATTACGACGAGATGGCGACATCAGCAGATATCCTTGAGTTTTTAAAGGAACAAGAAGCCAAACGAAAACAAGAACAAGAAGAGCTTCTACAACAATTCGAACTGAAAAGGAAACAAGAACAAGAGGGACAAGAAGTCAAGCGGAAACAAGAACAAGAGGAACAGGAAGCGCGGTTAGTCCAGCAGTTACAACAACATGCTGATCTTCTGCAACGTATTAGTCACAGTCAACAGTGCTTCCAGAATGAAATCACTGAAGAAGTACAAGAGGTCAGAGGAAAAGTCCAGGAGGTCAAAGGTGAAGTCCAGGAGGTCAAAGGTGAAGTTCAAGAGGTCAAAGGTGGAGTTCAAGAAGTCAGAGGCGGAGTCCAGGGAGTCAACAGAAGGGTCCAAGACGTCGAAAATGAACTGTCCAAAATAGATGAACGGGTGGCACGAGAGGTGAACAAGAAATTCAACGAAGAAGTGGATAGGATCAAAAAGAGGCTGGAAACGTTACAACTTCCACACAAGCGTGCACCATCTGAGGAAATCTTCCCCACCAGCGAAAGGCCATCCTCACTGACAACTCCGATAAGGCCTACACAAGTGAAAATTTTGAAGCCTCCAACATTTGATGGACAATCCTCGTGGTCCATGTATAGACGTTAGTTTGAAGCGGCAGCAAACGCAAATGGCTGGTCCGAGGAAGAAATGGCCACCTCTCTAGTCTTGTGTCTACGAGGACAAGCATTGGACATCCTTCAGAACATCCCCGAGAATAATCAGAAGGAATATTCTAGAATCGTTGAAGCTTTGGAAATCAGATATGGACAGCAATATCTCAAACAAGTATTTCAAAGCCAAATAAAGAGCCGATACCAAAAATCCAACGAAACCCTACAGGAGTATGGAGCCGACGTAGAGCGACTCATTAATTTGGTATACCCACAAGCACCGAAGGAGTTCATAGAACAAATTGGGGTGCAGACTTTCATCGATGGTTTGAGAGATACTGACATGCAGCAAGCCCTTCGACTAGGACGACTTCAAACCATAAGCGCAGCACTAATAGCATCTTTGGAGTTCGAGGCCGCGAAAAACGCATCAAGAAATACGAGGCCCAAGTTACGTGAAGTTAAACGAGGATTCTCCTACAAGCGAGGCGCTATTGAAGAAAATATTGGACTCCATAACAGCATTAAGCAACCCAGTGCATTCCCCAAAGAGGTCGTCATCAGATAGCCACGAGGATAGATCGAGATCTCCGAGCAAAGGAACAGAGTAACGTGGGCGTTATAACAGAGGAGCCTTCAGGAGATCGACCACGCCAGAAAGGAGACCTCAAACGTCCGAAAGAGGACTTGCTCCCACCCAGGAAAACGAGAATTAGTCGGCACTAGGTGGCGTGTGGCGACTTTCAGAGTTCAAAGCCCCAAGATCCATATATCGTCATTGAAGAAAAATGGCCAAAGTCTACTAATACAAGGCTACTTAGAAGATCGGAAATGCACCTTCACTATTGATACAGGAGCTTCGAGATCAGTCGTTCACCCAGACCTCATACAAGAATCTGTGAAGCCGATGAAAAGGAATCTGGTTTTGGAAACAGCAATGGGACAAACCGCACCAGTCATTGGGGAAACACTTGTACACATCCAGATAGGACCTATTACCATGGAACATTCTATGTTAGTTGCGGAAATAAGGGATGAATGTGTTTTGGGTCTGGACATCATGGAGAAAAACGACTTCATCCTTAACATCAGACAGGAAATTTTGCGGATTGGCAATGAAGAAATCTTCCTGAGCAGGTACAATGAGAAAATCCAACCAATTAAGATTTATATTGACGAAGACATCCACATTCCGAAAAACTCCGAAACCATCATCATGGCCAGAATGGATAAAGAACCTGGAGATTTGAGCACTGGAATAATTGAAAATGATGAATACCGCCAAGATGGAATTTTAATTGCCCGATGTCTTGTGAACACAGAACAACTAATTCCTATCAGGGTTGCCAATACTTCGGAAAATAAAGTCCTCCTGAAGAAAAACGACCAATTGGGATTCTGCAAACCTGTCACTCGACTTGTCAATTGTGAAAACCACACTCAGGTACCTCGAAGAAATACCACGATCAGAGAACACTAGACAAAATGATGGAATCCACGGAACATTTAACTATGGAAGAAAAGCAGAAGGCCAAAGAGTTTCTTGATAGCCATCATAACATTTTCTCGACAGAGACTTCGACAGGACGTACCAGTCTAGTTCAACATCGCATCAACACCGGCGATGCCCTACCAATCCGACAGGCTCCGAGGAGACTACCGTTTGCCAAACAGAGAGAGGTAGCAGAAATGATAAACAAAATGATGGAGGATGACATAATTGAAGAAACCACAAGCCCATGGTCCTCACCGGTAGTATTGGTAACTAAAAAGGATGGATCAACCCGATTCTGCGTGGACTATCGTCGATTGAATGACGTAACGATGAAGGATAGCTACCCATTACCAAGAATCGATGATACACTAAACACATTATCCGGTTCCAAATGGTTTTCAACGTTGGATCTGAAAAGTGGGTATTGGCAAGTGGAAGTTCATCCTGATGATAGAGGAAAAACAGCGTTCTCTACCGGACAAGGGCTGTACCAATTCAAAGTTCTTCCGTTCGGATTATGCAATGCTCCCGCCACCTTTGAGAGACTTATGGAACTAGTATTGAGAGGTTTGACATGGAAAATTTGTCTAGTCTACTTGGATGACGTCATAGTAATGGGAAGGACATTTGACGAACATCTGAATAATTTGGAAGAAGTATTTTTGAGGTTAGAAAATGCTAACCTGCAACTGAACCCAAAGAAGTGTTATTTATTTCAAAAAGAAGTCAATTTTTTAGGCCATGTCATCTCGGCCGAAGGAATTAAGACCGATCCTGCTAAAATCGAGGCTGTTAGGAGTTGGCCACGTCCTAGGGATAAACATGAAGTAAGAAGTTTTCTGGGGCTTTGTACCTACTCCAGGAAGTTTGTTCAAGACTTTGGTAAAATTGCCAAGCCACTTCACCGCTTAACTGAGAACAACGTTCAGTTTGATTGGAGCCCTGATTGCCAACAGTCGTTCGCTGAACTGAAGAAGAAATTGACAACTGCGCCTATTTTGGCTTACCCACGAGAACAAGGCACTTTCATTTTGGACTGTGATGCGTCTCAGCAAGACATTGAATCAGTTTTATCCCAAGAACAGGATGGCGAAGAGAAAGTAATAGCCTACTTTAGTAAAACTCTGGGCAAAGCTGAAAGGAATTACTGCGTTACAAGAAAGGAGCTTCTATCGATAATCAAAGCCATTGAACATTTCCATACCTTCCTCTATGGCAGACGTTTTCTCGTAAGGACTGATCACAGCGCTTTGCAGTGGATAATGAACTTCAAGAAACCTGAGGGTCAGGTTGCGAGATGGCTAGAGAGACTCCAACAATACGACTTCAGAGTTATTCATCGCAGTGGCAGGAAACACAGAAATGCAGGCACATTATCAAGACGTCCATGCTTGGAACAGCATTGCCGATATTGCCAGAAACTTGAAAACAAAGAAGTCAACTTTTACAATGATGAACATTGCAAGGAAATTCTGCAAGTTACCACCGTAAGAGTAGAGTCTGAAGAATCTGATTTATGGACCACAGAAGATATGAGGAAGAATCAGAAGAAAGACAACAATTTAAAGTTAGTCCTAAGCTGGCTAAAAAATGGAGTTAGACCTGAGTGGAAGGAAGTATCCAAGTTTGGTGCAGTTGCCAAGGGATACTGGGCTCAACGGGATTCCCTATGTCTTCGTGATGGCCTATTGCATCGCAAATGGGAGAGCCCAGATGGAGCAACTGTGGTGTACCAACTGGTCCTGCCGAAGGCACTTACTAAAGATGTGCTCGAGCAACTTCATAGTAGTCGTGCAGGTGGACACTTTGGAATCAAGAGGACCCTTGCTAGAATTCGAGAACGATTCTATTGGGTGAATTGCCGTCGTGATGTAGAAGAATGGTGCAGAAGATGTGACCTATGTTCTTCAAAGAAGGGACCCAAAACTAGAAGTCGAGGGAAAATGGCGCAGTATCTTTCTGGTGAACCATTCGAAAGAGTAGCAGTTGACATTCTTGGGCCAATTCCTGTTACCGAGCAAGGAAATAAATACTTGATGGTAGCCATGGACTATTTCTCCAAGTGGCCTGAAGTTGTGCCCATACCAAACCAGGAGGCAAAGACCGTTGCAAAGGCCTTCATAGAAAATGTAATAGCCAGACATGGAGTCCCACTAGAATTACATTCTGATCAAGGAAGAAACTTCGAATCTGGGTTATGGCAGGAAATGATGAACATTCTAGGTGTGAAGAAGACTCGTACCACAGCCCTACATCCACAATCAGATGGTATGGTTGAACGACATAATAAAACCATCAGCCAGTACCTGTCGATGTTCATCTCCAAAAATCAAAAGGATTGGGATGAGTTGGTACCACTATTTCTCCTATCCTATCGAAGTTCCCAGCATGAGTCCACCGGATATACCCCTTCAATGTTGATCACTAGGCGAGAAATGAAACTACCATGCGATCTGTTGTTTGGAATGCCACCCAGAAGTACAGACGACAAAGTCCTACCAGAATATGTCCGAGAGTTGCGAGAAAGACTGGACCAAGTTCATGAATTCTGCAGACGTCGTCTTCAAATCTCCAGTGATAAAATGAAAAAGAGGTTCGACAGGAAGAGTCCAGGGACTATGTTCGAGCCAGGTGATGCCGTTTGGCTATACCAACCTCAGAGAAAGAAAGGAAAATGCCCCAAGCTACAGAGAAATTGGACAGGACCCTACGTCATGATAAAGAAGATCAACGACTTGGTATACCGCATCCAGCTCAACCCAAGGAGTAAACCCAAAGTTGTTCACATCGAGAGGTTAGCAGAATACCGAGGCCACGATTCCCCAAATTGGTTCCAGAGGGACAACCAAAATGGTGATGGTGTTATCCGGGACGGAATAACCTAAAGGAGGAGGCAGTGTTACAGACCTGAAATTTGATAAAGACTTCACAAATTGTTCGAGATCGTTCGATGAATTAGATGGAAAAATCTAGAAGCACTAACTTTTGTTCTGGATCAATCGTCGAACATTCTATTTGTGTTCTTTGTATATAAAAGCAATGCATTTGTGAGATGAAGTTAGTTAGAAAGTTACCTTGAGTTACCTTGGATACAAGTATTTTGACAGTGACTTGTATTACCGTGTTGTCAAGTAAAGTTTGATTAATAAAGGCGAGTTCATACCAGAGTACACTTATTTTTGTACCCGAAGACGCAACAATATATATACAATTGGGAAGATTATTCGGGTAAATATATACATATATATATATATATATATATATCATATGTAGTTCATAATGTCCAGCGTGATCGCATTAGCGGGGAAAGTAGTTGTTTTGTGTTGGATATTACGAAAAAAAAAATACATTTTTCAATTCTAAGGATGTTTCAGAATGAGTTTGGCTCAAACCTCCAAAATAGCTTCGACTGATAGGGCGCCTACAAGATATTGATTAGTTTTTTAGAGCTTATTCACCAGGAACCATTTGTTGGGATAACGGTATCGTATCGAATATAAAGAAAAAGGCGTTGTTCCTGTTTAAGCGAGATTTTAGATAAGGGTTCTTTCGTAATTTTCAACATAACAAAATATTTTACATTCCACTAAAAAAAACAGTTAAGTACAGTTCCTTGATCAACTTCTCAATTGCTCTGAATAGATGCATGTTATATGCGATATTATGGCACTTATGGCCTTCTCATAGGTATCAGGTTACACGCGATAACAATGATTCCTTGAAAAAGCTGATCTTTGTTATCAGCATTCGCAGAGTTCCACGATGGGAACTGCTGATGCTGAATCAACACTATGTAAGCATATAAAAGACCTAATGCCGGTTCTACAGTCAGTCTAATAAAGCTCGTCACTATATCAATCAGTATTTTTTGTAACGGTGGTACGTACCACCCTGTAGTTTGTTTTTGAGAAGTCAATCACATAATAATCGGGATAACAAACTGGCGCAGTCGCTATAGGATTCCGAGTACTAGAACACGGTAAGGCAACTCCTCACTAGCGGCAATGGATCCCAATCCTTTACCGGAATCAACATGAAGTAGACATCACTCGAAGAACCTATGGAAGGAACACCTGGTGAAGCCCCTGCCAGACGTCGACGAGAACAAGACGAACTCGATGCTTCAACAAATAGAGTAGGTAATCATATATTGAATTGTGTCTTATATTCTATTTTTTTCAATATTTCCACTTGTTCGGATACCCAATTGATCCTAATATAATACCCAATTGCTGATTTTTAATCAATACCAGTAAACGAATAATCGCACTGATCGATTATCCAAATTATCGTACTGATCGATTATCCAAATTATCTTACTGATCGATTATCCAAATCATCTTACCGATCGATTATTATAGAGTAGTGAAATTTTCCAATAGAGTTAAACACAATGGCAAACCAGGAAGTTCGCGATGGAAATCAACCTCAACCTCTGGAGGTTGAGGTCTCTAGAGCCATACAAGCTCAGCGGAATATTCTCCATAATACCCGAGTACGATGGAAATCAAATTTTCCTCACAACGTTTCTGCAAGCGTGCAATACTGCTCACACAATGGCTGTAGAAGACTAGAAAACTGTATTGGTCTAACATATAAAAACCCATCCACATGGAACGAAATCAAACATCTTTAAGAAACTCATTTCGGTGATTCTAGGGATCTCACATCATTGATTCAAGATCTACAAAGAATACGCCAACTAACAAGTGAGTCGGTATTAACTTTCGTTTCTCGTTTCCGATCGTAGAACGCAAAAATGCATTCATCAATTCAAAAGTAACTCATGACAAGAGAGCAGAAAACAGAACAATCACATCTAGTCGGAACAATAATACTAAATACCCTTCTGACTGCATATACTTGAACCAAAAATAGGACACATTTTTAGGGCAGGAAATCCTCCAAATATGTTTCCTGCAATCATTAGAATCAGGCGTGAACTCCAATTATCTTACTTTGAGAATCAAAAATTGCAACCGAATCGCGATCAAACCATTCGGAAACCAAACTCAAATCAACCTTTGAAAAATTGTTGGTCGCGTGGGACATTGAAAAAACGAATGTCGCACCAGACAAAATTCAAGTCAAAATAATCAGAACTTCTCTAGACCAAACTTCCAGAGACCTCCAATTCAGAACACGAATAATCAAAGGTCATTTCAACAACCCGGTGCATACATATCCAAAATCAGTTCCAACAAAACCGACCTCCGGTCATTAAACCAAACCCAACTTCCAATAATCAAAGACCCTCCACGATACAACCCAATCCAAACTATTGACCAAATAACCAAAAGGCTATCACATAAACTAATAACAATTTGACAATCAATACTATGATTATTATGATCAGAATCAAGAAAACTACTATATACTGCTAATAGCTCCGAACCAACCTTCGACTATAAACCAGACTATTATACCGATAATGGTCAAAACCAATACGAATTATTTAACACTGAAAATCAAATCCAATTTGATGATTTCTCCCAGAACTTTGATCCCCAAAATTTTAGGTTGGACCCAATAATTCCAAGAGGAATCCCCAGACCAAACCATAGCCCACCTTCAAACACAAATTCAAACAATGAACTGGACAATTCAAAATATCTGTCCTCTTAGCCATCGATATAGCATATGGTTGAATTCAGAATGGACTAGCAAATTTAGGGTTTTGATCCAGTGACTTAAGGGTCAGTGAAATAAAGCATTATAACAAACACGTCTATGACAAAGTCAGTGTATGATAATAAGTGCTGGTTGAAAAGACGGTTACATTGAATTTTCAAAACAATCAACCATATAAGGATTACAACGTACCGTTTACCCGTTAAATGACACATTATAGGGGCAAAATAAATTTTTTTTCAATACCATCTTTCAACTACAATCGTGTCCTTTGTCAAACATAAAAGATAACATTAAGAGCTTTTTGAAAAAACATTGACATTTTGCATTCATCCAAGAAAATTTAGTGGCTACAATATTTACATTAGCACCTATAAGATTTTTTTGAAATAAAATATTGTCATGGAACATAATATATTCGTTTACATGGTGTGGCTGTTTGATATCATTTGCCAATAGGTAAATGTATCTATGTTCATACCACAGTGCCCTTCAATTCAGTTGTCAGCTTTTAAAACAATTATGAAGGAAAACGTTGTTTCCATTCAGATTTTACACATTTGTCTCGTTTCTCGAACGTTTTGTTGCAACTTTTAATTTATGCCATTATTTGATAACTACGAAATTTCTGATTTATAAATAAAATTGCAAATTAAAAAAAAATGTTTTATACCAATAGATTCATCATGCATTTGAGTTTTAGTTACTGAATATCGATGAAAACACGAAAACCTTTTTAATATCTGATGCAAAGTTGATGTACCTAAGCATTTAACATAGAAATTTATTTTATAATCAACTTTCGTTAGTAATAAAATGATACCGAAGCCATTATTCAAAGAATCATTGAACTATACTTCACGTATCCAATTAAATTAACGACTTTTTACACTACCAAATAATGTCAAGAGATTAATTATTTTCAAAATAATTACTCGAAATTATATAAAACTCGTAAAAAGTTCAAAATTTGTTTTTTTCGTCAAGCGACTGCATCCTTACCAGCAAGGGAAGAAGTTTCTACCATATGATGGCAATTCTTCGAGGAACACCGTTACCTTTTAAGTTTTATTTCAACAATTGGAATACTAGCGTTTCTGCATCAAGCGACATCCTTCCTCAGCCCAAAGTTCTTCGTGTTAGATTCCGCCGTTCTCTTTGCCATCAGCATATTATAAATATTTACTAATGAGTTATAATGAAAAATTGTTCACTGTGTTCAGAAATAATATTTTCAGAAACTATCGTTTTCAATAGCTGTTCTTGATGAATAATTAGTCTTTTGACTTGAAAATAATTCATTCTTGATTTACCCATAGTAATGGTTATTCGTTTGTATTATTATTACTGAAGGCTGCAGCCCATTTGCGTACCGCGGACAGAAAATTGACCCTTTAGAAAAGTAAGGCCGAAGAATAGCCGAGGTGCCTCCGTCTATCCGTTAGACTAAAGTGGTATGAAAATGAATACTTGGACATTGAAATAAAACACCTGTTCAAGTAGTGATTATTTAGTCTTATCTAACCAGACCGAACTAACCTTACGTAGACATTTAAGTGCGTGGAAATTGAATACATCCATTTTGAATAAAATTAGGTAAGATCAAGGGCGGATCTATAGAGGGGTAATTGGGGTTACCCCCCAGAAAAGTTGCCTAGATCCGTCCTTGGGTAAGGTCATTCTCTAACCATAGGACTATTATTATTGAAATTGACCCATTTCAGATCTACCTACGGCGGGTCGCAACTAGGCGGGCGTAGGCCTTTTCGACACCAAATACCTGTTATTTTAAATCCTACAGTCGTTTTTGACAACAACCGTTGAGGTTATAGATAGGGGCGTATGCCATTTCGACAACGAATACCTGCCTCAGATGGCTACAATTTAGGTAAAAGAAAATTTGAGTTCCAGATTGAATATTTTTAAGTTTATGTACATATATCTTTACATACTACAAATATTTATTCAAGTTTATGTACATATATTCTTGCATACTAAAAAATAGACAAATTTCTATGTTTTTGTACCACTTTATATTTATAACCTTTAGTTACTGCAGTTTCGTCCTATATGGACATTTTCAAAACATTTTCAGTCATTTTATATAAATATATATAAATATATATAAATATATATAAATATAAAGTGGTACAAAAACATAGAAATTTACTTTTCCCATTTTTCATGATGATCTCCTACATCCATCAATTTATTAAAAAATAGTCATTTGAGTGCGGGGAAATTGAATACATAAATTTTGCGAAAAGTAACCAATCAGAATTGAACCAGAACGAAAAGAAGGCAAATCATGAATTAATGAATTGCAATCCCAAAGCAGAAAATACAACGAGTCCGCAGGACGAATTATATTTTCTTGCATTGGGAAAAATTATAGGTTTTTAATCATACCACGTATTATATTTAGGCCGACAATATATTAATTTGAAATAAAGAAAAATCGCGTCACCTGGTAATTGATGCTTTACTTCCAGCCGTATTCAACGGAATACTCTTTTCCACGGCCTCATCTATGATACCAATGAACATTTGTCCCCCACGATCGCTCATATTGATAAATAAAGATAACTAGTCAAAACACATAAATTTGACGTTTATAATTTAAATCATTATTTTCACTTGACAGATAGTAAAACAAAAACTAAGCAGGTTTATCACCGTGAAAATACAGCAACAAGCTATATTTTCACTGTAGTTCCGATTCTATTGGCTGAATTTCCAAATTTGAAATCCACTTGGTTGTTAAGCAAGGAAATATATTGTCGTTAGAATATTGATAGGAATAAGAATAGAATCTATAAATATAATTGAAGCGTGGATTAGAGTAGTGGTTAGCGCTCGGGCCTTGTGACCGAGAGGTTCTTGGCTCGGTTCCTAGACGGTGTAAGGTTTTTTCATTTTCAGATGTAGAAGTCTGAATGATTGGATCTTTTTGCCGGGTGGAAACAATCTTCCACGATTCACTGTTGCGTTAATAATTATTAACAGTGCTGCTCCTGAGGTGGCGTATGGAGTAAGTAACAAGGCCTATCCAGAACACGTGGCTAATTATAGTTATTTTATTGTTACCTACCTGATTATAGTTGTTAGGGAATGGTGTAGAAAAGGCTTGTCGGATTTTTTTACCTGACAAGTTTGGTGGCGAAAAGGCACCCACCGAACTAGGCGACCTTGTAATGCAACTGGGACCCGATTCTCAAATGTCGAATACTCTATGTCGTATGCGACAAAATATTTCTATCAATTTTCTCGACCAAGCATTAAAAAGAAATAGAGATATTTTGTCGCATACGACATAGAGTATTCGACATTTGAGAATCGGGCGCCTGGGCTATGAAATTCAATTTGTGGGATGCAACTAGGCGTTTTTGTAGGCCGTTTTTCTGACCGCAGGACAGGGTTCCAGCGTTGCTGAAAAAGTAGAATTGTTGTTATTTCAAAGACAATTTGATGAAATTGCAACGTTTGAAACGCATCCTTTTTGTATTCGGAATTATTTTGTGAGTTCAGAATCATCTAGTATTGACAAGTTTCATTTCTACATAATGCTCTCGGTAACACACATCAAAGATTAGAGACGAAATTGACTATGAAATAATAACATTATGATATATTGGTTTTACGGCGCCAAGTATAAAATGAGCTTATAAATTTATGCTAATTTATTCCGGAACGTTCATAAAAGATCATTTGTTTCAGAGAGAAAATTATTTTTTGACGTTAGTTTTTTCAATTCATTATATCTTGGAGTATTGCCTCGGAATGATAAACCCAAATAAAGAAAATTTTAAAGGTTGCTTTTACGAGCACCGAAATATTCAAATTGCTAATTTATTAGAGGTTCAAAAAGTTATATCATAAAACTGTCCAAACAAATTTGGATAAATTATCCGAATTATAAAGGTACTATTGACTTGGATGTGACAAGGATCACAGAGTGGACCAAACAGAGAAACAGTCAGGTGTTTAAAACGGTTTTTAATATAATTTTCTTCTGAAATGTATTATTTTTAGGGTTTTCAGGAGAAATTTGAGGAATGGCACTCAAAGAGCGACTACTAGCTAATAGGCTAGTACCAATACGAATTTGAAACGCTAGAAATAAAAAAAATTGTTACAGGCAAGGAGCAGCTGGAAAATGTTGTTGAGGTTTCAACTTTAAGGAAAAAATAAAATTAAACACGAAAACACTCAAAATGGTGAAATGGGGATGCACTTTAGGGGTTGAAAACGGTTTTTTGCAATTTGTGGCGAAACTTACCTCCTAGCGGAAAATGTCCAATGCATAACTTGTAGATAATAAAGAATCCTAAACTTTTAAATTCAACACTTGACACAACCTCAAATTAACCGTAAAAGTGGCTAAAAATCGATTTTTCACTATTCACATTTTTTCTCGCGTATTAATGATTTAATTTACATGAAAATTTACAAAAATATGTCTTTTTTGGTGTCGTACAGGCATGATTTTTTCGCAATTCAAAAGACGACTAGTTTTCGAGTTATGTACATTTTTCGAAAAAAATACCCCTATTTTCCACGAACAATTGTGTTGATGTTTGTTTTTTTGTATTCCGAAGGTTTATAAGTGATCATTTCAATTGTTGAAATGTCTACTTTGAAATGGTTCGTTCATACAACTTGAGTTTATCGATTGTTAAACCATTCAAAATTGATAAAAACCGAAAAAAGTCTTTCTGAATCATGATTTCCTCAATATTTTCAATGATTATTGATTTTCTTCATTATTTTTATCATAAATATGTATATTGAAATTAGGATTGATTCTTGACAATGAATATGAAATAGTTTCTTCGTGATGTTGCACTGTGGTCTTAAAGAAAACTCTGTTTCATTTTACTAGGTTTCGGAAAGTTTTATTCCCTTCTTCAGGACAACTAAAAAAAGGGGAATTACAAACGAAAAAGACTAATGAATCTACTTACATAAAATGAATGAAAAATAGATCGCACCAACAAAAATATCAAAAAAGAAAGTGTATAAAATATAAATATTGGACTGACACTAATATAAAATTTGAAGTAAATGTATATCATTTAAACAAAAGTCAAGTTATTCTACTAGGTGAATCAGCATTACTATAAAATTTGGATTTATCTCTATTTAGTTTAAAAATGTAGGTATAAATTTAACTCAAGTTGTTGAGATCGGTTTTCTTATTTAAGCTATCACTGTCCTCATTGACTGGTGACATTTTTAAAAATGTTCTCTTGAATAAGTTGTTTTCAATATCTTTTCTAAGCCGCAACATTGCTCTAGATTCAATTCAATAACTAATTGTCAGAACTGACAATTTCTAATCATGGTACATTAAAACCCAGTATAAACACATACGCTTTGTTGTCATTATGACTATTTTATCATATGCTCTGAAAGAACTTATTTGAAGATGTTTGGAACTTGCTATTTTGGGAAAATGTTTCTTTTTGGGAACAAATAGGTTAGCTTGCTCTTATGTTTGTGTGTCAATCGCGAATGAAAAACTAATTCACGCATTTTCGACTCGCAGGCTAGGTGAGCTTGCTGAGCTTGCTGAGCTTGCTGAGATTAGGCTTGTGTGTCAATTGCGAGCATTTCCGGAAATTAAAATTTGGTGAACATTTAGTATATTTAGGCAACGAAAGTCATTTTGAGGAACAAATAATGTAAGAGACTAGCATGACGGAAATATTTGGTTTTCTTAATTTTAGTGAACATTTAGTATTTTTTGGAAACAAAAGTATTTTTTTACAAAAAAAATTGGGTAGATTTGGTAGATAGTTAAACACCACACTTTCTTTTTGATAGACCTAGAAGTGTGCAAAATCTTAGACCGGAAGCAGTTGGCCCAGAATTATAATTTTTTAGAGTACTAAAATACAACTTCTGCGAAAGTTACATTTTTTTTTTTGGAATTTTTCTCCATTTAGTACAAATCACTTATATTTCAACTGGAGTTAGAGGAAGATAAACATGTTTTCCATCGAGGACTTCTGAGGGTTGTTCGTAAGGGTGCAGCCAGTTGAAGGAAGGAACAATCTCAACAATAACAATTCAACAACATTATATGAGATACCAGTTAAGAAAAGTTAGATACATCGAAGAATATGTCACCCTCAACGTTCTTAAATTTCAAGAAATCAAGGGATTTCTCAAAAAGACAAACTACAAGTTACTGTTACTGGCAAAGTGAGAAATCCAGGTATTCTATAGAGTTCTAAAAATAAAAGCTATCCAAAACATAAAAACTACATTACTTCTACTCGACGCGCGTTTAGCTTTAGGCTTATAGCTCTTGAGGATGCTAACCGTGTTGGCCAAACGCTCGTCGAGTTACGTTGTTTTGGGTAGCTTTCATTTCTTGAACTGAATCCACACCAAAGGTTCGAAATATTAATTTTCTACAGGGTGTAATCTAACCTCTTGCACTTCCGTGAAAGACGGGTGTATAATACCATTGTATAACGAATGGCATGTGAAAATTTCGAAAAAAAAATTGTGGAAATTTTAAATTTTGTTAGAAAATTCGGAAAACAGTTCGAAATTACACAGTTTCTTCTATCCTTTCTTCTATAGTTTCAGTATTATTGCGGCACTGCTCCGGTCAGGTGACGTTCGGCGGACAGCGGTTCCCAAAATATCAATACGAATTTTCCAAAACAATTTAAACTTTCAACAAATTTTATTCTCACACCTGCCATTCGTTATAAAATGGCATTGTATGAAAAAGAATAATTTTGTTGAATGTTGACAGAAAATTATTGTGGTTTATCGACAAAATAAGTATTATAAAAGTTACATAAACTTACTAAGTTACTAAGTACTCATTACAGCAAGAAAGGCAGCTGTGGCACGTTGAATTTCTCAGGTTAAGTTGGTTTGTAAATTGCGAGTAAAAAACTAATACACGCATTTTCGACTTGCAAGCTATGCTATCTTGCTCGGGCTAGGTTTTTGTATGGATCAAGAGCAAAAAACTAATTCACGCATTTTCGACTCACAAGCTAGGATAGCTTGCTTAGGTTAGTTGTGTGTGTCAATTCAACTAAGTTTTCCTGACAAGTTATAACCTGAAAACTGTGAAACAGACGGTATTCCAAACCCTACCTGAAGTGTATGCAGGTATCCTATGCTTACGATTTCATACTTTCCCTGCATGGCTAACTCTATAGGCATTGTATAGAATACCTAGCTAGGTATTCTATTAAATGCTTGATTGAACACTACTTTTGATTCTTGTTCTGTGAACAAAAACATTCTTCCTTATGGGTGAAAGAAAAGTGTCACCACTAAAGTCATTACATTGATGAATAATGATCAGATGAAGTATTGGTTTTGAAAATGCGCACAATTCACTTATTTACTTTTTATTGTTTCGAACGGGTGAAAATCTTTTTGTTGCCTATCACTCGGGTTGAATTGATTTCTTGTTTCAAAAAGCGGATGTTCCTAGCACGTACGACAGGCTTCATTTCACATTAAAAATCGGTTTTATAAACAAAATTATATACCAATTAGTCATGGATTAAAGGATGACTGAACATGCAAATTGGTACTATTAATATGAACAGAAATCATTGTCGGAGTTTTCAACACGAGCGCAATCCCAAGTAATGTAATATTCAAATAAATATACCATTGGAGACGAATTGGAGATAAACGCTCAATTTTATAATGCATCCAATTTAAAGCTTATTATAACTTTTGGCTTCTTCTAGACATTTTATTTTAACATCTTTTCACAGTTTTACATTATTTTAAATTTGAGGTTACTTTACTTTAATTGTGAAATCGATCATTAATATCAACATTTGAAATATAAAAGTACAGTTAGGCAAACATCAATTATTGTTATCTGTCACTATATATACATTAGTAATCTGAATCATAAGAGGTCGTTAATTGAAATATTTCTTATATCTTCTTGAGATTATTGTACTACTTCTAATTATGTAACCTACTACATGTTAAGTTGCATTAAAAAGGTGGTAGTAGGTTTCTTTCTTTTTTCTTATATGGGATGTGTCTAAGATGCATAATTCAAGGTTTCGACCTCGGCAGCCCTTCATATCACTTTTGAATATCCCAAAGAATGCCAAGTTTTCGCACGTATTCCGGGTTTTGAAGGAGATCACTACCGGACGACTGAAATTGAAATACAAAATATATTCAACAAACATCGAGTGTACAATAAATGAATTAAACGTGTTTCCTCGTATTCGAAGGACTAGGGACAAGAAATTTCGCCAATTCACTTCTTTCAGTGTCATATTTATCGTCCGAGATCTACTGAAATGGAATGAAAATATTAATTTGTTGAACATCCCAAAGTAAAAGCTTGTCAAGAAGTCCTAATATAAATGGAATACACTTGTTGGTAAGTATGAATTGATAATAATGATTCTATAAGATTTGAATTAATATCAATAAATAGAAATAATGATAAGTTCCAACAACACTAAGAGTATGAGTATACCTGATATTGTTTCTCGATAATGGTATCTCTAGCAAATTAGCTGACTGAATACCCGAGCGGCCTATTCATCTCGCCGTTGTCGTAAAGCTCCAAATCATGGTGCCGCAGACAAGTGAACATTTTGAACCCGCCTTGCAACTGCAAGTATTTTGGTATCCTCTCTTGCAACTACAGGAAATCATGTTCAGACGGATTGAGCGGACTACTGCTCTTGACATCATCTTTGGGAAGAGGCCTCGGTCTGTAGCAACCCATCCCAATTCGGGCGGATTCTTTTTGTAAACCCCTCCACTTCTACACCTGAATTTTGCGTGGTAGGAAGTCCGGCCAGGTTGAAACTGGTCTGGGCTGCAGCCTTTGTGAAGGGCTGGTAGTACCGGTTGTTGAGGGTTTGACTGGACCTTTCCCCACCGAACAGCTCAATGAGGTTTTTCTCTCCAACTTCATCTACTGAGGCAGGTGTTGAAGCTGGATCAGAAAAAATTGTAGCTTTTTTTTGAGGTCTACATGTTTCTGTAGTATTTGAAGCAACTTGAGTTTTCCTTGGCGAAGACGTATGAGGTGAAATCACAGCCGCTGAAGGCGTGGATGAGAGGAATGAGTTGACTGTCTGCAGATGTGCAGATGTTGAGGTGGTATAATGAAAGACATCTGGCGTTTTGCCTCTGTGGGACACGTGACACCTATGATGATGACTAACAAGTCTACGTCCTCTCCTGCAATTAACACGACCCAAAAATCAGAGGCCTTTCTGCTAGCTGTGGCTTCAAATGTGACCGTTTTACTGCCCCAGATATCCCAATACCTACGTGCAACTTTTATTCCTCTAATTACGCTCAATTTACTCACAACTTGTCATTACTTTCAAAATTACCAGCAGACCACGAAATAACTCAAATGGCAAACCTTTACCGTTAAGGCCTTTGTTACCAACTGCGCGGGACTCGGGGAGGAATGTTTCGAAAGGAACGCAAACCGTGGTAGAGGAGTGGGGTCCCAAGGAGATGTCCTTGTTTTTCGTTACCCGCTGGTTTACTAGAGGGAAGAGGGAACGTATCACAAGTAACACAGCTCAAGGTAATCCTTGTTCACTTATTTTATTAACTCACTTATTATATTAGGTTCACAGAAATCCTCATAATATTCTAATCTCTCATTACGTATCGTCATTCCTATTTCTATGCAACCATCCCCCCTTCAAAATATTAAAATAATTAAATGTTTCCTTCACTGACTTATAAGGCAAATTATTGCAAATTATCTTAAAGTTTTTCAATTTGGGAAATTTGCCAAACTTTGAGAAGCTGTATCTCAGTAACTATTAAAGCTACCAAGCCCGTCTTTGCTTCATATTATAGTAAATGTATTCTCGTTTGAAAATTCATGGAATGATCTCTGACGAAAACATGCTCCTTCATGATCAAAATGGGATAACACAAAAAAGTGCAAAATTTTAACAGTTTTTGGGATATCTAAAAGTGATCCGTTGGGCTGCTGATGTCAAAAATCTTGATTTTGCATTTCAGTCACATCCTATATAACAGAAACCTACTACCACCATTTGATGCAACTTAGGCCCACCGTTTTGTTGGATTATAATTTTGGTGATTAGACTATTTTCACATCTGAATAGACACTAACAATGTTTATTGAACCTATATTGTTTTTTAAGCTGACGTATTTGCGATTCTAATATATGAGGCAGAAGGCGACATAAGGGCCAAAGCAGAAAATCGCTAAGAAGAAAAGAGTGATATATATTTGTATCATCTGCATAAATTTGAATATTACAGTAATCCAGAAAAGTTGGTAGTTGGCTAGTCGGTATATGTGAACGGGAAAGTGCCAATGATTGATCCTAATGGCACGCCACTGCTGATTGTCCTACTTTCTGCGTGCGACAGGTTGAATTCAATTGAAGCAGTTGCAAACTTACATATACAGTGCTAGTTCAAAATTGAAAAGAAAATGTCATATCAAAGTCCTTACTAAAGTCTAGGAGAACTAGCTCTGTATGAAAACTTACGTACGCCACTGACTGATTCAAATTGCCGTATCGCTGGAATATCCGTCCGACTACATTTTGAACAAATCGAGCAATAGGTAAGTGAATGATAAATAATAATTTCATTTAAAAAAATTCCAATGACATCAGTTTTCCACCAATGACACATAAAAAATGTATTTAAATTCACAAAAATACCCTTCAACTTTCATCCGAACTTTTTTTTTATAGTTTTACTACTAACAGAAAAATGGGCGGGTACATACATTTTACTAACTCTGCGTATACGAGTACATTATAACTATGTGTATCTGTATAATTATTAATACAAACCTACGCCAATGCAGAGAAACATAATTTTCACGGATTAAAACGAATTCTACTCCATTACTGTTTTAAACAATATAATCAAGTTTTTGTGACTAGTACCACCTGAGTATATAAACCACTAACCAATTATTTTCTTTATCATGAGTTCTCAAAATACCTTGTTTTAATTTATTTCATGCGGAAAAGTATTTTTCGGATTCACTTCATTAATTTCAGTGTAACTTTCGTCTCAAAGAGATATAATAATTTTTTATAACTTTATTTCTTTTCAGATATTACCTTCAGATTTTTTATTGAATGATAATATCACTGATGTTGTTTTCTAATTATTAAATAATGAAAATAAAATAATAATGATAAATGAACAATTCGAACTTCCGCATGAACCTTGTCATACAACAGAAAACAAATACGATCGTAGAATTGAGTCTATTAGATTCTTATGAAAAATATTACTTGCTGTATTCCATATTATATTCAAAATAGTTTATAGGTTCATGCGAAAGTCTTATTTGTTTATAGTTCAATTGTCATTATTGTCTTCCGTCGAGCAATGGAGGAATCGGTATGAAGTTAGCGACGAATTCTCTTCCACAAAGTCTAACAAAGGAGATTTCCAGTAGTACCTCATGGTGAAATTGATCGCCAGTAGAAATTCTTTGCTAGATATGGAAGCTATGAATGCATTTCAATATTTAATGTCATAAATTTTGATGAATAAAGTATATCTACGATATTTCTACTATAACATAATTTTCATACACTCTGTAGACTTGCACGTCATGTCAAATTGTTGTTCATTACTCAAACTCAACTCAATAACATACTTTAACGTAATGTAGTAATGAAATGATCGTCACCTTCTCAGTTTTTTTTTTATCAGAGATGTTGGAAGTTTGGGAGTTACGTGTATTTATCAACGTTGTTTCAACAAACAATGGGCATTAAAACTCCTAATTTTGTTTCTGCGCATTTGCATTTCATATCAAATGAATGCTGATGATATACTCCATCAAATGGTAGTGATAAAATGTTTGTCACCCACAAGTTTTTTTAATACAAGGGTTGAAAGCTGGATAGGTGTATTCACGTTATTTCAACAAACAATGGACCTCAAAAACTGTAATTTTCGTTCTGCTGAGTTGCACCACATACCAAATTGTTGCTAATAAACGATCCATCTGAAGGTATTGATGAAATGATTGTCACCCCCTCAGTTTTTTTTATCAGATGGGTCAAAAGTTATATAGTTATTTGTTTTCAAAGAAAGCCTTGAAGGAATTCTGCACGGAAATTCATTAGATGTAATTCAACTTTCGTCGCTGATAAGCCAGAAAAGTAGGTATTTTCTGATGGATTTTTATCCAATTACTCCTATTGTATAGAATTATGGCAATGAGCAGTCTTGGTAGGGCAGGACACCTTGTTTCTTTCATGTGTTTTCACGTTATTTCAAAAATTAATGGACCGCAAAAACTGTAATTTTCGTTCTGAAGAGTTGCACTACATACCAAATTGTTGCTAATAAACTACTCCGTCGGAAGGTAGGAATGAAATGATTGTCACCTCTTCTTTTTTCATACTAGGGATCAATATTTCCGTTCTTCCTGCCTCACCGCTGGTAGGTGGGTTCCTGGTCGATGAAACCTAACCTAACCTAACCTAACTCTTTCCTCTGTTAACAATGTTATCGGTGGAATTCCTGTAATAGTTTGAACCGCTGCCGCTGATATAGTGCGGTATCCGCTTGTTACCCTCAGCAGTACCAACCTTTGCGTTTTAATTAGCATGTTTCAGTATTTATTGATAATAATTGTGGTTATCCAGACTGGTGCTCTGTACTGAGTATTGACTGAACTATCCCATAAACAACCGCCCTCTTCAGACTACCAGGTCCACCTACATTAGGCAGCAATCTTGATATCGCGGCGAAGCTTTTTTCGCTTTCGATACTACGTACTTGATATGTTCTCCAAATCTGAGTTTGTCATCGAGGGTGACTCCGAGATATCTTGTATGCCGTGATTGAATAATTTCAACTCCCCTAACGTGAAACTTGATATTTCTCTTTTCCTTGAGGACGATGGCCTCAGTCTTGTGCGGCGCTATATCTAAATGGTGGCTGGTCATCCAGCTGTATACCTTGGCTAGAGCTAGGTTAGCTTTCTGAAAAATTTCTACCGAGCTATTTGCTTCTACAATTACAGCCAAGTCGTCGGCAAATGCGACTGTAGTGACTCCTTCTCCTAGTCCCAGCACTCCATCGTAACCTAACCTAACCTAACCTAACATAACCTAACCTTTTTTTTTTTTTTTTTTTTTTCAGTAGGGTGGAAATCCTCATAGGACACTGATCGCTTGGTATCCATCGCGTATCAGTAGTGTCAGGACTTTTACCGACTAAAACCACCCCGTGCCCTCTCTCATACCTGGAATATCCATCGTAGAATAGCCATCAGGTATGAGCGGCAGTCGTCTGTTTATCCGTCTTGTACTCGTCTTGCACTTTGTGCCTCCCTTTCCTCCCTTTCCTTCCTTTCCATCACCCCTCTCAGAAAGCTGTACCCTTCCCTCCACCTCACTGGATTTCTCATCATAAGCCCGATAAGATTTTCGGGAGTGGGTTCCACACCCCATGCTTGTTCCAGCGTCTGCCGTTCGCTTACCCATCTGTGGCATACAAATATCGTGTGGTACGGATCATCCCTGGTGTCACAATACCTACACCTATCGTTCGGAGACTTCCCACTGTAGATCTCCTAGCCCTAAAGCCGAATTGCGCGTCCGAGATGGACCCGCTGTCCTCCAGCTCCCCTAACAGTCTGCCTTTCACGAGGTATTCATATAACTTACCAAAGCCATCCAGCAAGCATATGGGCCTGTATTTCTCTTCGACTCGTGGATCTCCTTTTGGTATTAGTATAGCCTTTCCCCTCTTCCAGACATCAGGAAAGATCTTGCCTACGAACACTTCGTTGAGAAGCCCTAGTACAGTTTCCGGGATCACATCAACGGTCATCTTGATAGCCTCAGCCATGACTCCATCAGGGCCAGGAGATCTCCTACTCTTCAAGAGTCCTGCTGCGAGCCGCATCTCCCCAGTGGTAAAAGGCAGGGATATTTCTCCCCCCGGTTCCCGCAGTTCTTGGTCCATATCTCCGGTTACTGGAAAAAGCTCCCGCAGTAGCGCCTCCTTCCTTGCCAGATCCATTTCATATGGAGCCTTGAAACCCTTCAGCTCCCTGGTCACGATCCTGTATCCCTGTCCCCACGGGTCATCCTCAAGCCTATCGCACAAGGCCATCCACTCCTCCTTCTGCGCTTTCCTGATGGCCTTCCGCAGTTCTCCTCTCGCTCCTTTGTACGTTCTTTCGTACTCTTCGATGACTTCCGCGGGGGCACTTGTACGGCGCGCTCTCGTAACCACTCTCCTGGCTCGGTTGCATGCCACTCGTAGCTCGTCCAGAATAGGGCCCCACCATACCGGCTGCATCCTCTGTGCCATCCTGCCTCAGGCTAACTTTCTGTGCCGCTGCGACGACCTTCGTGAGCTCCTGTATATCACTGATGTTGTGCCTCGTCATCAACAGCGATGTTCTAAATATCGCAGGGTCCATATAGCTCGCCAAGTGTTTATTAGCCTTCCCGCGTTTGCTACCGGTCTCAACTTTAAAGATTATATACCTATGCAGGCTGCCACTTTCTTCCTGCAATACATTCCACTCCTTAACGCTGGATGATGTCAATAACCGACTTTTGTGCCGCTCTTACGAAGGTAGGCACATAGCCAGTATTCAACACAACCATGTTCGCCTCACTGATCCAGACCTCCAGGTATTGTCCTCTAGCATCTGTCCTGTTCAGGGTCCACAGTGTGACTTAGCGTTTAGGTCGCCAGCAATGACCGCTTCCTTTGCCTCGTCTCGCACGTGCTGCGCCAGCCTGTCGATGTAGGCCCTAAACAGAACTGGAGTAATATTTGGCGATACATAGCAGTTGTACAGGTTCCAAGTGTCAAACCTCAGACAGATAAACCCCTGTCCCGGAGTATGGCTGATTACGCCGCATTTCCGGTTTCTGCACCAGATCGCGGTGTTCTCGTCCGTGTCCATTATCCACCTTGAGTCTTTTCGTGCAATGGCCCTGTTTGGTTCCTGTACAACTACTAGGTCTACGTCCATGACCTCCGCCGTGCGGAGGACGAGTTGATGGGCCAACCTTCTTCTATCGACGTTTATCTGTAGTATCCTTAGGCCGGCGGTATCTAGGGTGGGCTTACCCGTCCAGGATACCCCGGAGGATACCTACAGACTCTGCTGAAGCTTCCATCAAGGACCGGTTGTGGGCTTCTACCGGTAGCTCGCCTACTGTTACGCGCTCAGGCGCTGCCATGTCATGCCATGTCATACCACTCCATGCTGCGTCTTCCTGCCATGCCGTAAAGTTCCCTACCTCGTTTTCATTCTGGACCACTGGTTCAGTTTCTTGTTTGGCCCCTTGAAGGTTTTTCGCTGGCCTCCTCCTTGTCCTTTCCCTCTTTCTCACCCCAGTCAGCGCGTGTTTGAAGGCTGGACACCTCGCTGTACCCATCCTGTGTCCCTCCTCCTCGCATACTGGGCAGTGCTCTTCGTTTTCGCATTCCTTTGCACTGTGACCCTCCTGTCCGCACTTATAGCAGTGCGCCGACCTATCGGGGCCCTCGCACTTATCCTTCATATGGCTGAAGGACCAGCACCTCGTGCACCTGTCTACTCTGAGTCGTTTATCCACTCTGCACCTCGCCAGCCCCACCTTTATGTGCCCCTTGGACAGGACCGCTTCAGCCAGCTGTTTTGGCATTACTAAGGTTGCCGTGGTCGTATCATTTTGCGCGTTCCTTATGTCGCTGATCTTCCACTCATCCTCCCACTTCCCGGTGACTTGTTTCACCGCCTCTATTACCTCATTCTTCGTGGTATACGCCACCATGTCCCTTATGAGCACCGTTTATGTGGGGTCTTGCCCCACTCGGCGTACCTTAATCTGGTCACTGCCTCCCAGGGCCGAGCTGACCGTGTTCAGAGCCTCGCTGCTCCTGTCCATGGTTAGGAGCATCTTTCCATCAGTGGTGCTCCTAATGTGCCTCGTGGCGTCTTTACTGGTCATCTTTTCCTTAACCTTCTCTAGTGTCTCCTTAAACGTTTTTTTCCCACCATCGATGATTAGTCCATAAGTGGTCCTAGTCCTTGCCGCGGTAGTCCCAGCACCCTGCTTACCGGTGGTGTAAATATCCACCTTGGTTGGGGATCTGTGAAACATTGGTTCCACCATCTTCCGCAGGTCCTCCACCTTGATACCCTCAACATGATGCATGACCAACCTTTTTCCCTGCCCGATCTCTTCCCTGACCTTCAGGAGTTTGTCCCATACATCGGGCTCCGTACCGTTGTGGGTCACCTTAATGACTTTCCTCGTGACCTCGCTACGTCCCCTGATCCTGGTCTGCTGCTCTAACACATTGAACTCCTCCTCAAGGTTTGCCAGTTCAGGGAACCTTTCCTTAAACTGCCTCTGTATACTGTTATCCATTTGGGGGTCCTTTGGTTCCACGAGTACTACCTTAGGCGCGGTATCCTCCGATGCCAAGGGATTTCCTACTACCACCCTTGTATTTTCGTAGAGCGAGTTACCCCATTTCCTGGCCTGTACCTGCTTGAACGCGGTGTACTCTGTGGTAGGCTCCATATGTATAAGGGTGTCCTCCTCCTGCCCTTGAGTCATGCTCACGGCTGTCCCCCCGTCATTATCCAGTACCTCCTGCAATTCCTTGGTCATCATCTGGCTAGTGATGCTCCGCATCCTGTCGGCTATTTCCCTAATTTTATCCAGGTCATTGGGGGAGTCCCTGATCGCTCTGCCCAGATCTCTGGACGCCTTCTCCGCCTGCTTAGTTAGGTCTCTCAGCTTCTCCCGCTGCCATCCAGGTTTTCCTTCCTTGAGTGGGCTTCCCCGATTTGCCTTCTTAGCCACTGCTCCCACTTTTTCCTCCTCTCCTCCTGCAATCTCCTCTTCCTCCCTCTTCCTTTTGGCACCTTCGGACTGGCCTTTTTCATCGTCCCAAGTGAGATCTATGATCCCAACGTTGGCTGGTTTCGGCTTCAGGTATTCCTTCTGGGGGGGACTCGATGTGGATCGTCTCCTTACCCTTTCTTTCGCCTGGTGCACAATCGCCTCCAAGTCTTCGAATGTGGGCTCCTCCTCTCCCTTGGACGTGCTAGCCAACTCCACCGGTGTGCCCTTGGGCATCCCGCCGTGTTGCGCTGACCTCTCTATTTGCTGATCCGCTTCAGTACCAGCGTCTACCTCGGATGCGCTCTCAGGCTTATCCGCTTGGGGTGTTGGTTTCCCTGTCTGGCTGGCCGCTTTGGCCTTACTTGCTTTCCTCATGACGATTGCACCGCCAGTCGAGTTTCTCCTCGGGCTGGTCTTCTTAAGGGCAGCCATCTTCGGTATATCCAAATTTTTCGTAGTACCCGGTTTCGTCGGTATACTCTGCTTCGTCGGTATACCTGATGTTCCGCCCGCGCTCTTTTGCTCTCCTTTGGCTGACTCGGGAGGTTTACTATTAACTTTATTTATTTTGCTCATTTCTGTTCCCACGAGTAGCTAGGGAAAATATCGGTCCGCCCCTGCAGAGCCCCGCTTGCAGGGGTAAGGCTGTCTACGATGGGAAGGCGCCGGTTTCTCATCGGCTCCGTTAGAGACCATATAACGCCTGGCCATTCACCCCTCAGCACGGGTCGCTTAACACCTTAGGTTGCGGATTTTTGGAAGGGTTTACTCCCTGGGCGAAGATAGGTGGAGGGTAAGAAAGAAGACGGAAGAGAACAAGAGTTTGCCAAGTAAGGCCGAGAGGAAAGTTTAAAGTTATCTCACCCAAGACAAGAAGAAGAAAGGTAAGATAGGCCAGAGAACTCCCAGGGTCCGCCATCCCTGCACACCAGATGTGTGTCTCCAGGAGGGTTTTTTTTTTGGAGTATTCCCCCCCTAGATCCAATTGGGTTCTATAAGAGACAGTCCGGCCACGAGTAGGCACCCAACGGTCTTGCCGGTGGAGAGGCTATACGTCTCCGCATCACACCAGCCTGGGAAAGGTAGATGTTGCCACCTACCTCGATACACCCCCCTTTTTTTTTGAGCAGTGGGTTTATCCCAAGTCCCTCGGACCAACATAACCTAACCTAACCTTACCTAACCTAACCTAACCCAACGTAGCCTAACCTAACCCAACCTAGCCTAACCTTACCCAACCTAGCCTAACCTAACCTAACCTAATCTTTTTTTTTGTGGGGTGGAAATCCTCATACGACACTGATCGCTTGATATCCATCACGAATCAGTATTGTTGGACTCCTACCAACTAATATCCATTACCATCTCGATGACATTACTTCAAGTATAGGTGGCATACTGTGTCTGGTCATTCTGGACTCTTCCTATCATTCCTGCAGGCCTTGTCTCTGTCTTTCGTCTTTATCCTTCTCGCTTATACCTTTCCTGTTCAGGATATTCGTGGCGGTAATTGCTTCACCGTACTCTATCTCCAGGCGTTGTCGTTCTCCTAGCCATCTGTGACATCGGAACACAGTGTGTTCTGGATCGTCCTGCTCCTGGCAGTATGCGCAGCTATCCTATCCTATCCTGCGCGTATAGGTTCCAAAGGATCCGTGCCCAGTGAGGAATTGAGCCAAAAAATAGTCGTTGTCTCTATAAGGGCATTCAATCCATGTAGCGATGTCCGGGATTAGCCTCTTCATCCATCGGTCTGTCTGACTGTTGCTCTCCCACCTTGCCTGCCATTCCCTTATAGTTTCTTCCCTCTCTATATTTTTTCCCTATCTGTTACGTCGTATATCCGATCCAGCCTGACCCTCTCATTTACGAGCAGGTCGATTGGCGGAATCCCCGTTATCACTCCCACAGCTGCCGCTGATAAAGTTCTATACGCTGAGGCGGTTCTCAATAACATCCTTCTTTGTGTAGAAATGAACATTTCCCCCTTACATTAGGAAGTGTTTTGGCCAGGGCTACCGTGCGCTTTTTCGCATTTTTTCTTCACATATTCATTATATATACATTTGTCATCCACTTACACTCTTGTAATATTCTTGACCACTTTCTTGGGGGTGATTCGCGTTCCGGAAAGTTCGAAAAATACTTCGTCTCTTTTCCTCGGCCCTCTCACAATTACAGCCTCCGTCTTAGCAGGAGGTACTTTCAGCCCGTTCTCCTTCATACACCTAGCCACTTGCGCCAGTGCGCGGTTGGCCTTTTCTATCAGATCTCCTTTTTTGCTGGCTTTACTATTAGGGCCAGATCATCGGCGTAGGCGACCGTATGGCACTCCTGTGGCAGTTCCAGTCTTAATACTCCGTCATAAAGTAAAAGCCAGCAAAAAAGTAGATCTGATAGAAAAGGCCAACCGCGCCCTGGCGCAATTGGCTAGGTGTATAGAAGAGAACGGGCTGGAAGTAGCTACTGCTAAGACGAAGGCTGTAATTGTGAGAGGGCCGAGGAAAAGAGACGAAGTATTTTTCGATCTTTCCGGAACGCGAATCACCCCCAAGAAAGCGGTCAAGTATTCAGGAGTGTGGGTGGAACCCCCTGCTGGTAGCTCCCTGATTTCAAGACTCTTCTAGACAGGTAGTTAGCGATGGTCTTTAGGTATCCGCTTATTTCTAGCTCGTTTAGCTTTTCCATAATCTGCTATCATTGCTTACTTTTCTGAGAACCTCTTTCACTGCTTGTACTGTGAATTTTGAAGCCGTACTGTGTTGGAGATATTCTCTATTTCCTCCTCCAGTCTACTCCTAAGGAGATATTCGTATTTTCGTATTTCCCCATTATGTCCAGCAAACAGATGGGCCTGTTATCTCTCCCGGTCCCTTTAGGTATAAACACCACCTTTGCAGTTTTCCAAGTGATTGGGATCACTTCCTCTATCATCATTCGGTTAAAAATCTTTAACATAGTTTCCGGTATGGTCCTTACTGCAATTTTGACCGCTTCCGGTAAGATACCATCCAGTCCCGCTGCCTTCTTATTATTGATCATTTTGGCTGCCGTAACTAACTCCTCCATCGTAAGGGGTGGAGGAGGGTTGTTTCCTTCCCAATTTGTTGTCACTGAATCATCGCAATCCGGAAAAAGGTCCCTGATGACCTGTACCCTTGTCCCCAGGGGTCATCTTCAAGCCTGTCACACAGCAGATTCCACTGTTCATTTTGCGATCTATTCATATCTTTTTTGAGATTTCTGCGCAGTGTCCTGTGTTCCTCGACCAGTTCATTCACATTCCCGTGTCTACGCCAGGTTTTGCTCAGTCTCCTTCTGACTTGATTGCATTCATTCCTAATGTCTTCGATATCATTGGTCCACCAGATCGGCTACCTCCAGTCCCTCTAGACATGCCACTCTCTTGAGAATCCTTTATGGCTCTTGTGAGTTCCCCTGCATTCTCGATACCTGATTCCATGAGTTGAATTGTCTCCGAGAAGTCCCTCTCATGGACAAAGCTTTCTCCCATCCAAGTTATTTTGTTTTTTTTACCTCCGAAAAGTCCCTCTGATTGACAAAGCTTTTTCCCATGTAAGTTATTTTGTTTTTTTTTTTCACCTGTCTTTGGAATGTCGAAGGTAATACACCTATGGAGGCTCATAGATTCCTTCCTATGTAGCCGTCATGACTTGACCTTACTTGCCATACTACTTGTCGACAAGGTTATGTCTATCACCAAAGCCTGTCCCTCGTAAAGGTGGGCTCGTCCCCGCTGTTATGTACCACGAGATTCATGGATCCAATCCATTCAGCTATATATTCCCTCCTGTGTTTGCTGAGTCCCATGGTGCCGATTAAGAGTTGAAATCGCCAACTATTATAGCCTATCTGGCTCCATCTCTAACATGTTGCATAACCCCGTCCACGTAACGTTTGAATCTATCCATTGAGATATTGGGGGACACATAGCACGCACCAAAAACCTGTCAAAGTCCAGGCTCACAAACCCTTTTCCTGTCATGTGTCCTCTTCAGACGAGAGTCCCTAATTTCTCTGCCCAGATCCATAGACGCATTCTCTGCCTGCCTGGTTAAGTCCCTCATCTTTTCCAACTGTTATCCAGGTTTTCTTTCCCTTTGTGAACTTCCTAGGTTTGCCTTCTTAGAAACAGCTTCCACGTTTTCCTCTTCTACGTTGCCCATCCTGTCTCTTTCTCTTGTCGCTATCGGACTGGCCCTTCTCGTCGTCCCAAGTGAGGTCTATGACCATACATTGGGTAGTTTCAGCAGGTATTCTTTCTGGGAGGGACTTGATGTAGATCGTCTCCTAAATTATTTACACGTTTAGTGCTCTGTCGGCTCTATGTCCTTGGACGTACGAGTAACGTCAGCAAATATGTTCGTGGGCATATCACCGTGCTGCTTTGGTTTCTCTGACTGTTCGGTCGTTTTGGTACAAGCGATCCCCTCGAATATATTCTTGGGCATATCAGCGTGATATACTGGTTTCTCTGTCTGCTTGGCCCTTTTGGCAGTAGTTGCTTGCCTTATACCAATTACGCTACTAGTTGAGTTTCTCCTCAGACTGGTCTGCTTGAGGGCTGTCATCTTCGGTATGCTCGGTTTCGTCGGTATACCTGATGATCCACCCGCACTCTTATGTCCCTCCTTGATTAACTCAGGAGGTTTACTAACAATTTCATTTGATCAAAATTAGATCAATGTTCCGATAGAAAATTTTAATATAATTTCAATATTTTTATTCGATATTTTATACAACCCTTAGAAATTCCATCGTAAACTTGGTCTTGTTTGGATAACGGAAACGTATACAATTGGCTCAAATTCACGTCAACTGAGACGCAGTTTTTTCCGTCAACCGACTACATATTTACGAGCAACACTCAGAAGTCTTCAAGAGACTTGTGCGATTTCGGCAAGATGCATTCCTTACCTCTCAACGTGTAATACCATGCTCGAGACCGGTAACAGCGCAGTGACAAACCAGTGACAGCGCGGTGACAGTGACCCTTCTGATGAAAAAACGGAGGGGGTGGTAATAATTGCATCACTACCTTCTCTTGGAATAGTTCATTAGCAACAATTTGGTATGTAGTGCAACTCCGAAGAACGAAAATAACAGTTTCGTTACATTGTTAGTTGAAATAACGTGAATACACATAAGTATCTAACTTCCTACCCCTCTGATAAAAAAACTGAGGGGGTGACAATCATTTCATCATAACCTTGTGAAGAAGTGATTTATAAGCAACAATTTGGTATGCAGGGACAAACGCGATCAAATGCCTTTGCCTCTGCCTTTGTTTTCTTTGACAAATGACAGCTGGTATGGCATTTTACAAGCAAGTGCCATTAAATGATGATTTTTTCTCTTAATTGATGAGTGTTTTGAGACCCCCTTTATACAATATGATTTTTCGACAAGCTATTTTTTTCTGTGATGTTATGTTGGTAAACCTTGTATATTTTTTTTCTTCAATAATTGAATTTAAAGAACCGGCAACATCCCGCCCACCGTAACTCCAATGCATAATTTTAAAACCGGCAACACCCAATGCCAATGTTCTTTATCTTCAAACGTGGACTTCATAACAGAGACTGATCTGAAATATACATGCCGCTGTCATATACCCACTTCCAACCGACTCCGTCACGATTAACGCAGCGCGCCGACTTCATTACAGAAACCGATCTGAAATAATCCTATGCAATAGGAATAATTGGTTAAAAATCCGTCAGGAAATAACTACTTTCCTGGCTTATTCCACGACGAACATTGAATTACATTTAATGAATTTCGGTGCAGAATTCCTACAAGGCTTGAAAACAAATAACTATATAATTTTTTTTATAAAAAAACTGAGGGGGTGACAATCATTTCTTGACTACCTCCCGTTGGTGTAGTTTATTAGCAACAATTTGGTATGTAGTGTAACACCGCAGAACGAATGGTACAGAGTTTTTGTGGTTCTTTGTTTATCGAAATATCAAAAAAACACTTGACACTTCAACTTTCGATCCCTCTGATAAAGAAACTGAGGGGCTGAAAATCATTTCGTTGTTACAGTCTTATAGAATGAGTCATGAACAACAATTTGGCATAACGTGCAAGTCTACAGAATGTATGAAAATTATTTTATGTTAGAAATATCATAGATAAACTTTATTCATCAAAATTAATGAATCAAATGTTAAAATGCATTTATCGCTTCCATATCTATCAAAATATTTTACTGGCGATCAATTTCACCATGAGGTAGTATATCCCATTGGAAATTTCCAGTGCTAGATTTCGTGGATGAACATTCGTCGCCAACTTCACATATTTCGTGAATGGGAATTCATCGCTAACTTCACACATGAGAGTGCCTTCAGATTCTAGACTGGATTCATATTACAGTTTTTACCTTAGGAATTTCAGTTTAATATATATTTTTTGATTCAATTGGGTGAGCTAGCTTTCATTTATGATTGGCAATGACCATGAAACCGGTGTGTAGGTGTTTTCCAGTTTTCAATCAGTATATATAAGAATATGTTTTCAACGGCCTTCCGACAAATGCTGCTTCGTGTAAATAAAATGTACTTTCGGAATAGTGTTGATATCTCCATTCGCGACCAATAGGAATGCAACTGGATGCAAAGCCAATCTTTTGCATCAGCATGATCAGCATATATCAAGGCCGATTCAGGTACATGCGTGCCCACCCTGCATTTTTGAACTTGCATGAAAAACGCATATCCATGGACGATCACACTTATGCCTATCGGCGTTCGTGAAAAACACAGAGTGAGCACGCACGGAATTATAATATGTTCTAGTTCACATAATATGGATGATTCAGTGAAATATATGACGGAATGATTTGAAAAACTCGAATATCGTTCCTCCAGTATTGAGAAAATTAATACAGAACCAGAGAAAATATGACCTTGTGATAGAAACGCAAGTGAAAGTCACGTATGTGAATGGTCAAATATGTCTATAATTGTAACTTGCACGTGCTTCAGTAACCCTGTGTGGGCACCTATGTATCTGAATCGTCCTTCAGACTGTCAGATAATGACAGATTTAGCTGACTCATTTTCTCTTTTCTGGAATTTTAACCACTGAAAATGATGTCAGTGTTGTGCTCAAAACTCAAAATTTTGCGATCGGATGTGTGCTTGGAATATGGAAGATTGAATTATCCTGTGTAAAAAAAATGTTTTTGGTTTCAATCTCTCACTCACGGCATTTTAACACATTAACAGGTAGGAATAATCTCCTAGTGAAAAACCAAAGCCATAAGGTTTGCACGTTCTTAAAAGGTTATAATAAGGACTCCATCTTGTAAAAGAATACTCAGTTGCTGACGCATTTTCTCGCTCAAGGCAATCGATAGAATTGAATTTGATATCGTTAGTAACCCGAAAAAAAAAATCCAATAAGCCGGTCAGTTGTTTTTTCATACGCCTAGCACACGTATGATCGCTGAATTTTCATTTTTTGAACTCAACACTGACATTTGACATTGACATTGACATTTGATCATTTCTGATACTCTCACGATACATACAGTATCGGAAACTTTTCATCTGTGGTATATACAGAAATCTACGCGAGCAACAAGGAACGCAATGATATGATAATACCACATAAATAAGAGAGACGCACTACTGCGCGCCTCTCCTGTTGCCTCGTCCGACGAATTAACAACTCACGTCGATATCCCTTCCTCGAGCGAGTAAAGGAGAAATTATTGTAATGCTCTCTCAACATATAGCAAGGTTTTCTTTACGCTCTCATAGAACCACCATACCCCAGATGAAAACTTGTCGATACTGTATGTTTTCATACTCTCCGAAGAATGTTGATTCCTTCGTAGAAAATAAGAAATGTTTCATCTGCCCTGCGGCATATCAGTCACATTAACACCGACAGTGACACATTCTGCCCTTGACCATCATCAATCAAATCATACGGACAATGTCCTCGCTCTAATATGTTTGCTCGGCTGATGTCATTTATATTCCCTGACTCATACATTATACTCATTCGATAAGTTTAGTAGTTTCAAAAACCTAAACCTATTAAAGGTATACTAATTCAAAGTAACACTGGATAAACATTTTTGCCATGAAGAAATGTTTATTTAGTAAAATGCCTATGAGCATAATTATATGGCTTCATGCCTAAAAGAACATTGATTTGACTGATTCCAGTAATATCTATAACTAATGAAATGTTAACATATAATTTAAGTGTAACAGATTATATTTGCTGTTTGCATGTAACGTATTAATCTACCTATTATACTCTTAACGACGTTTTAAATTGAACTTTTTACATATAAAGATTAATTTACCGCAAGAGTATTGTTAAAATGAAGTGAGAATGAATTGGTATTGAATTTATTGTGTACAGTGAAATTGAGTTCGTCGAATTGGTTTCATACATACGATGAGATTGAATGTAAACTCTATTAAAATGTTAAGAAAAACTGTACTTGTATCTTGGTTGGGAAATTTTGAGATCTCAATCAAGACATCAATTACTTCATAATATCGAAGGATGTTTTGAAGTGAAGCACAGAAAACCACATCTTATTTTTCTAAGAGTAGGTGCGTAACCGCCAGAAAAACAAAAGAAGTTGCTACATGTCCATTCTCTCTCAAAAAAAACTCTGAAATAATGGAAATTATTCTTCACAATGAAATCATCAATTTTCATGGGAATAAAAAGGTTTAGGACTGTCTATGGACTCTCATTTAAAGTGTGACTGCGGGGTGACGACTCATGGTGAGTTTATACACCACGTAAAATAAAATGAGAATTAAAATAAAGTAAGATGTGAAGTAATAATTTTTGGGGTGTTTATACAGCAGAGTAAAATAATATAAGAAATAAGAACCTGCCAATTAAAAATTGGAACTTTATATTGGCACCACTTTTAAAAAACTCAGCCTTTTCCTATTTCTATTCAAATGACGGACTTATTTTAAATCGACAGGGCCTTGCTTCATTCATTGAAAAATAATTCCCCATTGTCATCATTAACCTTATAGGTAATAAAATCTTCGTTTTCTAACGGCATCTTTACTAGGCTACAGAAGTTCAATGGCAATTTTCAATATTGGCAATACAAATAATAAATAATGCAATGGGAAAAATAAACAAAAACAAGCACTCAGCCGTATTATTCATATGTATGTGTTCTGTCATCTGTCAATTGTCAACTTAAAATAAAATAAATGATAACCATCTTTTATTTTAGTCGGATCCATTCGTTGAGACTCGGGACAGTCGAAACTCCCATTATAGGAATTGTGATGTATGTGACTAATTGAGGGGCAACAGCATGACAACATCAAAATAAGGCGCCTTTTTTAAATTATCTCAACTTTCGAAAATAATATGTAGGTACCGTTTTTCCTTTTATATTTCTTTTTAACAGGAAAATGTTGATATTCGAAATTCGCTTTGTTCACATATTTTTTTATTTTATGAATTTCGTTTATTGAAACATATCTGTAAACATCAATTTTATATAATAAACACTCCATATACATACAAATATTTTCTGACTTATTCTGGAAAAATAAAGAATGTCGGACCTCTAATGGATATACTAGGGACGTACATGTTTGGACGTCCAGAAGATGTCCGTTTTTGGACGTCCTGAAAACGTCCTTTCAATAGCTAGGTACATTCGGACCAATAATGGACATAAACCAGACGTCCCGAAGACGTCCTGTGCTATCTGGGTTGTGTGTCACAATCAGACGTTGTGTGTCCCAAGTCTGGGCTGCACAACGTATGCTGTTGTATATATGTTCTAAAGGGCTTCATAACGAATTTACAACCAAGATACAGCACCTAGTTCAAGGCATTGACAGAAGGGGGCACTGTACCCATATACGTATTAATAATTTTACCATATTTAGATGAGTCCCAATATTTCACAAAACTTCAAGATCGTTGTTTAGCCCTAGATTTTCCAACATGCATGCTAGGTAACGAGGGCTTCACAAAGTTAGTATCGTGGCAAGTTTATATTCCAAACGTCAATCAATCTGACTTTGTGAAGCCCACCTCACAAGGTGTGCATTATTTTTAGGACTGGATATTTCCATCAGAAAAATAGTCTGTATTCAGCTTATTGAATTAACACAGGATATGTACTTTTTATCTCGTCTTCACATAAAGTTTTGCTCATTGGCAATTTATAGTTATTGAATCGTCTTTTAAAATGTTTTCATTTTGGTTCGAATTTCCGACGAAGGGCTCTTCATCCGTGCATTTTTTTAAATAATTTTGCGGACCTACTAGTCTAGTTATCTATTCTTCTTGATGTTCACAAAACTTTTTTTCGCAAGAAAATACTTGTTAAAAATTTATATTTTGGCCCACTGGTGGTTAATATCTAATACGTAACAGTTATTTTGGGAAGGATATGGAAAAAATGAATATGTGTGTCTGGTCTTAGATATAATCAAGTTACTAGAAATAATACGGCAACCATTTTAAAAGAATAATAACTTCAGATATTTTGAATTATCTCAGTTATAACCTCTGGATAAGAAACTATTGTGTAACTAGCAATTAGTACTTGAATATTATGTAAAACGATGATAGGATAATACGATAATATACGGAAATTGATGAGTGAACTTATTCATTTTTGTAACAATTGTATACGAAAGCTTTTATTAACACGCTTATATTAGCTTCATTTGTATGTATATGTATGTTTGTAACGGAATCTTTGAACGTGACTTTTACACACTTTCATCAGACGTCCGAATTGTCTGAGATTTGACATGTGCTCATAACATATTTGTTATAGAAAAAAATGGCGGCTCCAAGATAGCGGAAATGTCGGAAAATAATCAAAGTTAGAAAATAATACAATTTCGAGTTTAAAGTCGGAATTTTATGATAATGCTAGTTCAGGAATACGCAATTTAATTCTGTATTTGATTGAAAATTTTAGTCGCTATTTTCCGTAGTTCAAAATAACTTCCTGGTGGTTATTCATGTTGAACAGGGAAACATTTTACTCGAATTTTCCATTAAAATTGAAAAACTTTATTTGTTTGTAATACCAAAGAGAAAACAACTACTTCTCCAGCTAAGGCTATGAACCACGTCTGAGAGATATTGTGAAGAGACCCCAACTAAACAGAAAAAATGTTAAGGGGAAAATTTGCATTTTCAGTCAGATAGTTGATTTTTTAATTAGCCATAGTTTTAATTGAAAATGCATATAAATAAATGAGAAAGGAAGAAAGTTATTCAAAAGTATCACTTATTGAAATCTTTCATTTCATTGATGCAAGGAACGGACCTCTTAGATTCAATCTTCAATACATTTTTGTCGACGAAAATCTATTTCGTTCTTCCGAACTTATCAGGGAGATACGAAGAATTGGGAAGCAGACTCTTCAGAAGCAATTTAACACAGCAAAAAAATATTTCTTCTGTGTTAACGACGTTACCGCCAAAGAAATATTTCCATAGTACATCAAATACGGTTCAATGTCCGGCTTTAGCCAGGGCAGAAGTGTTTTTTTTAATCTTCGCATATTTTTCGTATCTCCAGTATTTTTTGAGTTATTTAGAAGAAAAGATAATCGTTTCATTTTGAGTTTTAATTTTTCAAAAATTAAGCATTTCAAATCGGTCAAACTTCTAGGATCTATTATGATAATACATAAACAAAGAAAATCGCAGGAGGGCGCCGTACCTAAAATGTGTTTTCTCCCACTTCACATAACCCTTCTACGATATTTACGGAGGATCTGAAAGTCATGGATATTTTAGTTGATATAAAATAATTATACTGAAGCATAAATCAGTACCCTCTTTGGACCATATGCAACGATTTAAGGCTATAACAGTGAGACAAGTCTCACTTATACAATTATACATGCTAAAGAAAAAATTGGGTTTTACTCCTGCCTCAGTTTTTAACTCACCCGTAATCCCGGCAATTTCTTCGGTAAATGTTGAAAATAATCGCTTTTACACATATGTATTTGAGTATGTGATTTCAAGCATGAGGTTTGCACTTCGGACCATAATTTCAAATCTTGCCTGCCATTCGGAAGCCGCCATTTTGTTTTTTGCCTCAGAAAAATTCCATAATTCATGTTAAATTACCTTGTAAATGAAGTATCATAATTTGGAATACGGAACAGTTGTTTTTCCCGCAAGAGGGCGCCAAATAGGAAGTTAGGTAGCGAAAATTTACATGGCTGAATTCCTTATGAAATTACCTTTTTAATGATGTGTCACACTCACTACTTTCCCTATTCAAATTGTTTGGGTGATAGTGATCAAGGGGAGGGGGGAGAGGTATGACAGTTGAGGTTATGATAGGAACATGTCCCCCTTGGATTGAAAATCGACATGTTTTTGCATTTTTTTTCAGAACACATGCGTTTTGAAGATATTCGATCTGTTTCGTTTTCGGTGCCCCACCCTGTATATGCAGGATATGGATAAGAGATTATTTTCAACATTTAGTGAAGAGAATGCCGATTTTATGGGTTAGTTAAAAATGAGGCAGGAGTAAAACAAAGTTTTTTTTGGTATGTATGAGTGGGACCTGTCACACTGCTTTAAAATTGTTGCATATAGTACAAAGAGGGTATGGGTTGCTACTTCAGTATACTATTTCCCTATTTACTGAATTATTCATGATTTTCGAATCATCCGCAAACATCTCCGTGCAATGCGGCAAAACACATTTTAGGTACTCAAATACTCGCGTATTATATTTGCCTGAGAAGGTAGGAGTCTTTGGAAACGATATGAACTTTTCCTTTTCCAATCAAGCAGAGTTATGACCAATCAAATATTCGGCTCCGCCAGAACTTTTAGCGGCGTTTAAGGGTGAACCTGAAATTTGATGTCGGCGTTCAATCACGTTTTCTAAGAAAACGAGCGCATTTCATAAGAAATTACTAAGAATAATTTTTGTGGAAAATTGAATTTTTTTTCACCCTGTTGAGTTGTTTTTTCCACGAATCATATACTTTCCAAGATTACAGCAAAAATCTATTAACATATATTTAAACGAAAAAAAAAAATGTTCCACCCCTGGAATTTTGGTAAACAATTTTTTTTTTCGTAATTATCATGGTTCCAACCACTACCATACCACGTTTGGTAGTGCTACAATCGATTCTTGTCTCAAAACCCAATCGTACCGGATTATATGTGGTTAGAGTGGACCTATAGTTTTTCAATTCATCCGACTCTTCAGCTCGATTGAATTGCCGTCGAATTTCTTATCGTGATGTATCCATATTTTTTGTTCCACTAGGAAGCATTTTGGTAACTCGCTCAATTTTGATGCTACCGACATCTGTGCTCTTTTCATGTACTTTGAAAAAACTTTTTTAAGTTTTCCTTGTAAAATGCACAGTTTTATCGCTATTTGACTCTGAATCTCTCAAATTCAGCATTTGACGAACAAAAGCTAACTATTAACAAGCTGTAGCTCAGTCTGTACACAGAGGAAAAATTTTACTTACCCCAGTTAGAAATCGAATTACCCCACCAAGAAACTCTAATAGCATAGGGACAAGTGAGTTCTCACTTGTGGTTATGAAGTCGACTTTGCTGATAACAACTTACTTGGGATTATTAGAAATTGTCGATTAACTTATATTCTCGAACTTTACTACCGCAAGCGAGTGCACCTACTTATGACTATGATGCATTGTTACAGTCGTAGGTATTTGACTTTGCCACCGCTAGCGAGTGCACCTACATATGACTACAAGGCATTGTTGCAGTCGTAGGTATCTAACTGTGCTAGTGCGCTAGTGAGTGCATCTACCTAGAACTAATAAGGTATTGTTCCAGTAGTACCTAGGTATATGCTACTTTGCTACTGCTAGCGAGTGCTTCTGTCTATGAATATTAGGCAGTACCAAAGTTGCAGACGGAATATTTTGCTTATTTATGTTTGGAGCACATCATTGGTTGCAATTTTTTTTGTTGCATTCCATTTTCCATCGACAGGATGTCGCAAAAAATTAGCTCATCAATTGCATATTGCAACATACTTATTCCGCTAGCTCTTGTAAAATAATCTGGTATAAGCCATTAGGTAGGAAGGTACCTACTCTTACCCACAAAACTAAACTAGATTATCACCACACAGCGGCATTATTCCCAGCAACCTTCCAATTTCGTAATATGGAAACTATAGTGATTCAAGTTACGAAGTTTTTCTTACGAAATAAACCCGGTGTTCAGACACACGGCGATAAATTTCGAAGTGTATTATGAGTAACTCAAAGTTGAAAGAGAGTTACGATACTTCTTGAGGGGAATGGTATATTTATTATCGAAGTTGTATACACTTTAGTTCAAAATATGGATTTCATAACTTACGATAGTTATTGTGTTGGGGGCGTCGATATGATTTGGAATTCAGAGTGGATGGTGAAGATGTGTGATGGAGAATTTCCTGGATCGTCCATTGAATGATTTCTGATACACTGCCCTAATACAACGGGAGATGGTGACACAAAATGTCCGGTCATTCGTACCAAATATGGGGACCCTTCATGGGTCTGATTAGGTAATGACGAAAAGAAAAACGATGGTCATAGCGCTGGTACTGGCGGCCCAATCGCGTGGGCGGTATTCGAACGTCTCGAATAGATTACGAGTGTCGAACTATTTATTGATCGTGCAGGAATTTCAATAATTTTTTTGATAAAATGCATATTTTATAAGTTATTCGCGAAAAACCGATTAAAAACGTTGAATTTTTTGTTGAAAAATCACGAATAACACGAAAAATAATAATTTTCAAAAAAAAATTAAAACACTTTTTACTTAGAATGAGTTTTTCCAACGATTCTTGTGGTTAAAATTCAATAAAAAAAATTCACTCCCCAGATGGGGTGGCAACCACCCCCAGGATAAAAGCGCCACTCAGCATGAAATAGGTTTTGATCATTGGGCTATTCCTTACCTACTCTCGAATCATTGATTGTAGGAAGAAAAAATTGCGAGCCAAAATACTTCATTTTCTGGACTAGTAGGAACACCACTATACACACGGACTCTGATAGAGCTATTTCACGCATAAAAAAACACGAACACAACAGACATCATCGCAAGTAACATACAGAAGAACATCCAAGATAGATTCGATAGAGGCCAGACAATAACAATTACACCAACCAATCACACAAAGGAACTAAAAGGGCAGAAAACGCAGCGAAGGAAAACATCAACAATGCAGAAATACGGGGAACATACAAAACGAAAATAGAGCTAAGAAACATCAAACACCAATAAAAAATAAGCGAGTGGTAACTCAAACGCCTTCTATAAACGCTTCAAACCTCAGACTAACAGATGGTGAGTGCCGATGCGGGCAAGAGCAAAGAAACACACAACACATAAATAATTGTAACACAACACAAAGGAGAAACGCTCGAAACATACTAAAAACACAATTAGAGAACAAAAACAGGACATATCCATCCACATTCAAAGATAGAATGCTCCGACATTGTGGACGCTGATGTGAGCACGAACAGAATGAGCGTGCGGTGCTCGGGCCGATCCGTTTTTTGTCGATTTTTTTGTGCTCAGTGTATAGACGGTGAAAGTGTACTTGACGTTCTGCTTGTGGTTATTACAGAGATTTTGAGTTATAGTTATAAGAAATATAGTTAGGTCAATGTAATAATGAAAACAAAACGCTGTACCAATTCAAAATAAAAAAGACAAAATAAAGAAGGTACTTCCTAATTTTTTGGAGTTGTGGTGCTGGGATGCGTTCTCTTGCCGGGGGTTTCGTTAGATATATAGTGGCCAGTAGGTCTTATACCGAAAGGGAGGTGGGCCGTCTATGAGGGGTGACCTGGTCAATCCTCATGTAAAATAGGATCTTCATGTATCTCTTGTACATATTGGATTTATCGAAATTATTTCATCACAAGATTTGTTTGCCTTTGAAGAAGGGGTAAACTGGAGTTTGAAAATTTCAAATCAGACCATTGTTTACGAAAATACATTCAAATAAAAAAACCTTGTAATTTTGTGACCAAACTACCAATAGGAGTTTAACAAAGCCCTTCAACAAAACTTAAATGACATACAACTATCCACACGGGGCATTGGATAGCGCCTAATAACATTCTTTAATTGGAAGTCACCAAATTGAATATATTTGCTTTCAATAAAACTATGAAATCATAATTGCTTGAGTATTTTTTCTACTTTCTTGAGAAATATGTAGAATGTGTAACTATATATACTCAATAATTTTACTTGTTATTAACTCACATTCAGGATCGTATTAGTAATTTTCCATTTATGTCTGAAACAACAGCATTAACATAAAAATTTCATTTATTTTATTCTTTATTTTTTCAGATATTTCTATTTACTACTGAGATCAATAACTTTTCAGTAACGTTGTTTGTAATGGAGGATTCCTAAAATATAAATACCTCATCAATAACAATTGATTTCATTTATTATACCATATTCTTTCATTTCGATTACGGCTAATCTTATTGTCCTAATTGTAAATTAATGATAATAAATGTAACTTGTTTTTCATTTTCATTATTTGTTGCGGACCGCACAGTAGTAAGCAGTCTAAATGAGCATTTTTCGTGCTGGTTTGGAGATATCATCAGCGGCATAGTATTTCAACCATAGACGACGATTGTCATGATTTTTATGGGAACTGCGCCTTTTAAATACTCTCAATTTTAGTTCAGAAGTGAATTTCCAAATTGAATTCTGTCATGATTTGTTGAGTTGAATTTTCCTTCTCAACAATTATTCAAATTATTTAGTCACTCAGTGCACGGCCATGCTTGAGTCCTGGTCGCTGCGACATTGCACTAACGTTGCGACCAGGTCATCGTTGTGTTGTGAATTTTTTGCACATGGCCACATTGGCCACGCTTAGCGTTTTTCTACTTCACTTCAAATCAAACCATAAAAGACAATGGGTGGTATTCATAAACAGTAGTAAATGCTTATACTTCAGGTTTGTCTCTCTCATTACTTAATAAAACGAATAGGTCTTTTTCAAGAAATCCGAGTAAAAGCATTTGCTTCAGTTTTATGCATACAACCCAATGTATTGTTGGCAATTATAGTCTCGAAGTATTTACGGAAATAGTGGAGAAAAAGAAAATATGGTATTCGTCTAGTTAACGCACTGAGACTTACACCTGGACAGTTTCACAAATTATTTGATATTCTCAGAAACCATCAAGAAAGGTTTCAGAATGAGTTTGTCTCCATTTTATGAACTTTGTTCTTGTGTTAAAGAAGGTTTACAGAGGCAAACAACCAGATTTAACACGTCAACACGTGGCTGTTCGAATGTTGAACGCCGCGTTTGGCGCGAGCAACAAAGAACGCAATGATATGATAGTATACCACATAAACAAGAAAGACGCACTACTGCGCGCCTCTCCTGTTGCCTCGCCCGACGAATTAACAGCTCAGTTGATATCCCTTCCTCGAGCGAGTAGAAGAGAAATTGTAATGCTCTCTCAACATTGTAGCAAGCTATTCTCCACGCTCTCATAAAACCACCATACCCCAAATGAAAACTTTCCGATACTGTATAAGAAACTGTGGAGCGCTTTTTTATCGCGGTGTCTCATAGAATCGTTTTCAAAATCAAAGGCTGGCCACCTACATAACAATCAATGCAATACATCACTGCGACCTAGTCGCAACGTCCGTGTCGCAGAGACCAGGGGGACTATTTTTGACCGTTCGCAATATTAACGAAGACACGCATCGTTACAGTCTGAGTTATGGATATTATGTGAATGACATGGGGATAACATCAGAATGTGACGATACGAGTGCACGTTATCAGTGCGAACGGTCAAAAATTGTACCCCACTGTACAAGCATGGCCGTACACTTACCCTTTCTCGAGTATTAATAGATTTGGTTTTCTCATTCGAGCCATAAAACTTCATGTACAGTTTGAGTTTTGGAGGAACATATTATATTTATCCCAAGGGGACTCTGGGCCAGAGCTGGGAAGTACTCAGTACAAATACCCGAATACTGTACTCTTGAGTACATATCTGGTACTCTGTACCCGTCACCCAGTACATTTTATATGAAGTACTCGGTACTCGTACCCGTACATATCGGGTAAAAGTATCCGATACCCGCGCTTCTGATGAGAGTACATTTTTACGAATACTTTTGTATGCAACGCGTCTACTTACGCCTGGCCTGTCTGTCCAGTCCAGAAGGCTCACCCAGCAACCTCAAAACTCCAAAGGCTTTATAAATCATCAAAATTAGTTATTATGAAGCCAATCCTGGCAAACAGAATCAACCAGTTATGCCAATACTCAATAATTATTTTTTCTGCAAACGTCAAAAAATGACAAGGATCGTGCATTGACAACAATATGCGAAGTGACAATTTTTTTCATTTTCCTTCTTTACCATGACAACGTGCTCAAAGTAATGTGCAAAATACCTATTTCGCACACTCAATCAAGCAAAAATTCAAGAAATCATTTATTTTTAATTTTATGGTCATCAATCAAACGAAAATCCAAAAAAAATTCATTTATTTCTGAATGTTCAACAGTAATAAATAACACTTTTCAAATTGTGACCAAATTTTATATCACCTATTATTTTTTGACGTTTGTAGAAAAAAATTTGTTTGCATCTCGTGCGCGAAATATTTTGGTGATCGAGAACTGATTTTTTTTAACGAGGCGCAGCCGAGTTAAAAAAAATAGTCGAGATATTCGAGCATTTCGCGCACTAGATACAAAAATAACTACTGTTTTTATCATTGTTACCGTTAATTTTATCCCTTAGGGACTGAAAACTACAAAATAGTTTAGTCATTATTGATTTGATAGTTCATGGTTATTTATAGGGTGCAAAAAGTGGTGAAGGTATAATGCAAGACTCGGAGAAAACCCAATGGATGGATACATAGTGGAAGCTTCTGCTAAAGGACCCCGCAAAATCCTTATGGAAAATGGATCTCGGCTAAATTCCCTGAATTTTTGGTATGTTGTAGATTTTGACGTCCTCGGCAAAAGTGTCCATGGGCACAAAAAAATCGGCCCACTAGTTTTCGAGATACACGGTGTCAAAGATGAAAAGTGAAGCTTTTTGCTAAGAATTTTTAACAATTCTAAGAATTGACAAAACGCCTATTTATTATGCGAGTACGATGCCTCAATGATGGTACAATGTCACCTTGATCTCGTATCCATTATACTTTTTCGTTTTGTGCTCTACAACAGGGTGAACAAAGAAAGATCTAATTTGATTAATTTTACATCAACCAGTATGAGTTCTCTAATGAGAAATAAATATTCAATATAGCCAGGATGAACTCCCTGAATCTCGAACAAAGTTAACTGGCATTTTTTTTAACAGGGTGGTTCGGATAAGGGAGAGCATTTTATTATTATATCAAGTATTCTTCACTGTTGATAACGTCACACAATCATTTCATGTATACAGGGTGAGTAAAAATATATAGTTCAATTTTCTTAGAAAAATGCTGTTTTTTCAATAAATACTCTTTATTTCATGAATTTTTTATATAATGTACGGTTTGAGGAGTCAGAAATATTGTCATCAATTTCAGCATAGGTCTCCGGATTCATTTGTCGGCAATATACTTTTGAATGAACGGATTTTATGGATACCTCATATACTCTATCGAAGACTGAAATGAGTTATTTTCGAGCAATTCTTGTTTGAAAATATTCGGACTAGATTGTTATTACGGTACTTATTCCATACATGTTGAATGAAATCTCTTTCATTTGGAAGCTCTATTTCCAAAGAAACTGAAAAAAATTCAATAAAAGCTTGTCTTCAAAAGTGTTTTATTTACATTAACTTATATTTTTGTGTGAAATATATTCGAATACATTTCAGAATTAGTTCATTGAATGAATGTCCACAAAACGTAGATATATTTACTACCTATCCCGGAACTTCTTGTAGAATTTTGAGAAGTATAATACCTTCACCATTCATTTGTTGATTGTATGCCAAATTTGGCATTCCTAGGTTTTCGTCGGCTTGATTAGAAAATATCTTCTATTTGCAGAAACCCCACATTTCACAGAAATCATCTGAATTGAATTAGCTCTTGAACAATGGAATTAGCCGCAATCTTGAGAGGATTTCTTTATTTAAATTTTTTCCAGTTTCTTTGAAGCAGGGCTTTCAATAATGAAAGAGATTTCATTCACCATGTATACAAGGTATTGCATGTTTGGCATAAGTACCGCACTAGGCTAGTGCGAATATTTTTCAACAAGAATTGCCCGAAAATAGCCCATTTCGGTCTACGATGGAGTATGTGGGATATCAATAAAATCCGTACATTCAAAAGTATGTAGCCGACAAATGAGTACGGAGACCTATGCTGATATTGATAAAAATATTTCGGACTCCTCAAGTTGTACATTATATCAAAATTTCATGAAAATTAACCGATTCTTTTTCGAAATACCGGGTATTTATTTAAAAAAAAAACAGCATTTTTATAAGAAACTTGTAATGTATTTTTTTTCTCACCTTGTATACATGAAATTACTGTGTGATCTTATCAACAGAGAAGAATGTTTGATATATATATATATATATATATATATATATATATATATATATATATATATATATATATATATATATGATATGCCTCCCTTATCCGAACTAAAAAACTAGGGGTTGACGTACCCCTATATTTTCGAACCACCCTGTTAAAAAAAAATAATCTCAGTTAACTTTGGTCGAGATTGAGGGAGTTCATCCTGGCTATATTGAATATTTATATTTCTCATTAGAGAACTCACACTGCTTGATATAAAATTAATCGAATTGGATTTTTTTTAACCTGTTGTAGAACACAAAACGAAAAAGTATAATGGATACGAGATCAAGGTGACATTGTACCATCATTGAGGCATGGTATTCGCAGAATAAATAGGCATTTTGTCAATTCTTGGAATTGTTAAAATTTCTTAGCAACAATCTTTACTTTTCATCTTTGACACCCTGTATCTCGAAAACTAGTGGGCCGATTTTTTGTGCCCATGGACACTTTTGCCGAGGAACACAAAATCTACAACATACCAAAAATTCAGGAAATTTAGCCGAGAGCCATTTCCCATAAGGATTTTGCGGGATCCTTTCATTCCCTTACCAAATAAACTCCCTTTTCTGATAAAACGGCGCGCTCGTGTTGTTCGGCTACGAAAGATAACCGGTGAGTAGGAAATTACCTAGTAATATTAATATTAACATCATTAGGTCCCATTGTTGGAAATGAAATTATATTATAGGTATTATGTTCTACAAATAATGAACCAATCAAAACAATCCGTTATCGCGTTAGGGTACGATCACATCATTACACCACACTGGGCTAACATTTCAATGACGTTAGCTTTCGGCGATTAGATTTGATGATGCCTACAGAATTTTACGTTGTAATCAGATTAGTTCACAAACATTACGCAACGTATAGAATATATAAACTCCAAGTACCTAATTAAAATAGTATTGATTTTGTTTCTTGAATCTCTTTATACAACCATTAGTCTATCTATAGTGTGAATCAGAATAAGACCGACAAACTCTGAATACAGATTTCTCACCTCATTTCCAGGTAAAAAGGTTCTATCAAGGTATGTCCTGAAATGCATCCCTTCTGAGATACAGGGTATCAATGGTACGAAAAAAAAATGTAGATATAATTTTTTTTTCTCTCAAACTCCTGAAGGAAAAAAAATTAAAACATATTTTCCTTCATATTTTCCTTGGGCAAGTAAATGGACAAATAAGCGTTTCACATCAGTTAGGCTCATCGATACTCGACTTAAAAGTCATAACATTCCATGTGTCTCAAAGTGGAGGATTCTGAGATAATTGAGAAAAACTCAAGATATGAAACATGATACCATTTTGAAAAGGGGAACATTCTCCATGAAAATTGAAAAATGAAAAATGTGATTCATTTGTAATATCTAACAGAAAACAACTACTTCCCCGGCACAAGCCACGCTGGACATTGAACTACATCTGATAGATATTGTGAAAAGACTCTAACTGAAAAGGAGAGAAAAAATCTGATAGTGAAAATTTGCATTTTCATTCAGATAGCTGACTTTTTAAATTCTTTCTAGTTTTCCTTGAAAAAAATCATTAAATAAATTAGATAGGAGAATGTTATTAAAAAATATCACTCACAGAAATCGTTCATTTCATTGAAGCAAGGTCCGCTTCTCTCGCATTTAATCCCCAATACATTTTGGTCGACAAAAATCTATTTCGCTTTGCCAAGCTCTTCAGGAGGATAGAAATAGATTTTTGTCGACCAAAATGTATTGGGGATTAAATGCGAGAGAAGCGGACCTTGCTTCAATGAAATGAACGATTTCTGTGAGTGATATTTTTTAATAACATTCTCCTATCTAATTTATTTAATGATTTTTTTCAAGGAAAACTAGAAAGAATTTAAAAAGTCAGCTATCTGAATGAAAATGCAAATTTTCACTTTCAGATTTTTTCTTTCCTTTTCAGTTAGAGTCTTTTCACAATATCTATCAGATGTAGTTCAATGTCCAGCGTGGCTTGTGCCGGGGAAGTAGTTGTTTTCTGTTAGATATTACAAATGAATCACATTTTTCATTTTTCAATTTTCATGGAGAATGTTCCCCTTTTCAACATGAATACCTCCCAAGAGGTTATCTTGAACGATGGAAAATAGCGACTAAAGTTTGTCTTTCAGTCGCAGATGATTCCACAATAGATTTTATGAATTTCCTATTCATATTTTCGAACTAAAATGATACCATTTTTTCTTCATCATTATTTGATCGAATCGGTGGCGTGGATTCACTGATATGTTATACCATATTTTCTTGCATATACGATGGTTTTGACAGATCAACAGACCATCAAACCCCCACCGCCAAATTCATGATACCCCACTCTTAATTTGTTGAATTTCATGTTTGAGTATTATATTTAGAGCATTTTCAGATTGACTTATATTCAGAAATATTTTCCAGTCAGCATAAAATACAAAAATTTTTCAATATTGTTCTTCATCAAATATATGCTGATAAATAAATCAAAAGAGGCTCTAAAAATTATACTTCAAGATGAAATAAAACAAATAAAGAGTACTTATCTTCAGTTTATTGCAACAATCATTTCAGACCTGAACACTTACCTGAGTGGAATATTATGAATTGAGGTTGGGTTTCTTTATCAGTTGATCATTAAAACAATCATATTCAAGAAAGTATCGTAACATATCAGTGAATCCACACATCGATTCGATCAAATAATATGATGAATGAAGAAATGAAGTTGTCTATCCATTCTGACTCACCCGAATTATTTTTCCAATCCTACCAACATTCAAAAATGTTCAGGAGGTTGACAGATATTCCGATATATTGTAAGACATTAGCATTATGTGATTATTGCACATAGGAAATTACGTTGCTTCCCAGACCATATCTTAAGTTTTTCTCAATTATCTCAGAAACCTTCACTTTTATGCACATTGAATGTTGACTTTCAGGTCGAGTATCAATGAGCTTAACTGGTGTCAAAAGCTCATTTTTCCATTCACTTGTCCAAAGAAAATATGAAGGAAAATATGACTACCATCGTAACTATGCCGGTTAACGAAAATCAAAAATCAAAACTTCAAATTATCACGGTTATAAACCTTGATTAGTGTACCAAGTTTCAAATTTTTTTCGAAGAACAAAAATTAAATCTAATTGTAGATTGTAGGTAATTTGAGAAGTATATAATTTTTAAATTTTTACACCTAAAAACATATTGAATACTCACCAAATAAAATCCATGCATTGGTCGAATGCAGATTGTCGTATGGAATCTTATGTTGGGGAGGAGTTGCCAGCAGGCACTTAACTTTTTTAGATATTTCACAGAAAAAATTCCTAAAGATTTGTTTCAATTAATGTCGAACGTATTCATCGACTTTGCTTTATTTCGAAAGAAAAATATTAGGCCTCAGGCAATTTTACTTTCTACGAGTAGCTGTAGATCAATACCAAAACAGAAATAATTTAAAAAATATTGACCACAACTATAACACAAGAGCAAAAAAAGAAAACATGGTTCGCACTGAGTATTCATCTAAAACTATTGGTCAGAGAGGATATACTTATTTAGGCACGAGAATTTTCAATAATATTCCTTCGAATATCAAAGATTTGATCTCAATAGTAATATTCAAAAAAATATATGAAACAGTACATTCCCAAAACAGAAATAAAAATAATACACAATCTAATAGATCCTAATAAAATTTCCTGTCCTAATATTTATTGAGAAACAGGACTACCATTGGCGTTATGTCCCAGGTACAACAGTCAACCTTTCAAAAAATTGTTCTTAAAATATTATTATTATCGGAAAATTAATATAACCCTTCATTTTGTTGATGTATATTATATATGCATATAAATATCATTGTTGCATTATTAATAAATCATAATTGTGCGTTGAATATTAATTTTATCATTATTGTCATTTTTGTCATTATTATCATCGTTGTCATTATTGTTATTGTTATTAGTATTATCCCAAATTCAATATGACACTTTATATGTATTCTATTTCTACTAAATTAAATTATGTTAAAACATTTCACAGCCAAGCGCTGGCTTCTTAGCCTTAGTGGTTTGTTTGTTTATTCCAGAAGTGCAATTTTTGTAGTTTGTTGTACAATTCTTCTGTTTCAGCTAATTGTTATCATTATTCTTATTATTGTACTTTGTTCTTTATTCCGTTCAGAATAAATATTATTATTATTATGAATTAATTTTGGCTGTCACCAGACCAGAGTATGGTTTTGAATCCGCTCTGAATCACTTGGATTTAGGAAGAACAATGAACCTTAGATACCACAACGCTACTAATTCTTCTATTTCTAAAGGTCTTTTTTCTGAAAAGGCTAATAGAATCCGGGACCTTCGCTCTAAACAAGGGTCTTGAAGCAAAGCCTTAATTTAATTCAAATACAGAGGTCATACAATAATATATCTAATCAATGAAAATTATAAAATTTGGAGATAGCGTTAATAAGAAAACAAAACTTCGTTTAAGCTGGCCTTGCCAGTACGACTTACTAATTTGGCTCTACTCGAACTTCAATGCGTATTGAAAAAAGAAAATGGAATGACTTCAAAGCAGATTGCAAATATAAAGAAAAGAAAAAAAACTCTTACTCGTTAAAAATACTTTAAAAAATCTCTTTTCTGACACCAGCAGTGTTTCCAATGCAATCCCCAAGATAATTGAGGACTTTCTCCATGCTTTAATCTGTATGAATGGAGAAAATTCTAGTTAACACTAATAGGGTTGCTTTGTTCTGGGCACCATCACAGGTAATTCTAATTTTTTTCACATGAACAGTTTATTTATTCAATTTTCGTCACATTTGTTTAACCTACTACTAAGAAACTATGAAATATATTTGAAACTCGTTGGCAGTCGTAAATAAAAATTGATTACGCGACACTCTGGGTTGACTTGAACTCTGGGGGTGCAAGACCCGTTTGGATCTCTGCAATGGCGTCTCCCACAGCATCAAGGAATAACATTTACTGATCTTCACTGAAGTCAGGTTCAGATTGTTCTTCTCTGCCAATCACCAGCTGCATGGTCTTATCCTCCTTGGCAAGCTGGGGTACTGAGCCCTCCATTGACTGGGGTTATCGGTACTTGGACGCTTGACCTTGCTCTCTGCTTCTTTTCACCTCCACTTTTGTCTTACATGTTGGTTGGACTTGTGCTACCGACGTCCGCAAGCGTGTTTCGGCTTCGGTAGGTGCGGTTTGTTGTTGTGGTTGTTTTTTCCATCAACCGGTCAGGTCTTCGAGAGACACTTGTGCAAGCTAGGGAAGATGCAGAGCCCTTACCTTTTAACGTGTGATGCCACGCACGTATATTTGTGAGTAAGATAATAAATAGTTCCTCGCTTCTTGGTCTTGCCCTGAGTTTATCATTAATGTGACTTCAACCTTGGAAGGGGTGGTGGTGGAAGCTCTGGAGAGCGTCTCTGTGTTATCTGTGGTCTCGTTCATTTCCAGAGGGGAAGATTGGATTCCTGCATCCTTGATGGAGGTACAGTGTAAGAGGTAAAATGTAAATTCATAGTAAAAATCTTTGACGATGTTAGGCCAATACAATACATAGTAAAATCACAAGCGGATTGTGATTTTTCAACATACTTTGTTAATGAGGTACTGCAAAAATCACGCAGTTTTTACTTTTTTTCTGCACTTTTGAATGTGCATGTAATGCATTACAGAAATTCAATGAAGAATTTTTGTTAATTCACAGTTTGTCTGTACGTCCATTTTTAACGTTGTACATACTGATCTGTAATTTTACATGAATCTCCAAAAATTGCTTGTATCCAGTAAGTGTATATGATTTTTACAGATAATTTTGTAATTTCATCAAACCTTCTTGCACTTGTTTGTGAAATGACAGTGACTAAGAGGTTTATTTTGATTTTGTTACAGTTTGTTTCGTAATTTCACAAAACCTTGTAATTATTTTTGAAGTGACAATTTTGTATAATTTGAATTGTAATTTTCGGGTGATTTTCGCATGAACAGGTACAACACGTGTTTCGCTGTACAATATATTACTGATAAGCTAATGGGTGGTATGAATAAAACCCAGCAAAAGCTTTTACTATAGGTTTGTCTCTCTCATTAATTAACAAAATAGATAGATCTGTTTCAAGAAATCTAAGTAAAAGCAATTGCTTCTGGTTTATTCATTAGACTCATTGTCTGTCGACACAATTGTCGTGATATCGTAACTGTTTTTAGAAAGAATATAAATAAATTCTTGAATACGATAGATATACGATGGATTTTTCATTGAAAACAAAACTTTATAAACTACTAGCGGTCCCATCAGACGTCCTGCTTACCGACTAATTTTTTGTCAATTTTATGGCAAAGTCAATTTATGGCAAAGTTGGTGGCAAAGGTGCTGGCAGCAGTTTTCAACTTATAAATAAAAAATTAACCAAAAAACATTTTGTAGTGGACCGAATTATGACTTCAAACCATTTACGAATCCACTTGAACACACACAATTTTTTTTATCAAAATCGGTCCAGCCGTTTAGGAGGATTTCACTTTCGTATGGATGCACAGAGGATTTTTTATAAATGGAGTTGTATGTGAATATATTAAAAATGATAAACACATCCTTCGAAAGAATACTAGTATGGAAGAGCAAAAATCGATATTTTGGTAAACAGTCGATTTAATCAACATAGTCAATATTTTTTGTAATTTTGTTGGTGGTTGTTATTTTTTTTTGTCAAAAAAACATTTTTTGGCACTTGGATCCACTACCATCAAGATGTTGTTTGAAATTACCCCTTTGCATCATTGTTGAGAGGGTATGTGGGTAACGGATATTTGAATTCAAATATATTGAGAGAATCCATAAACATTTCTGTCATTGATCAATTTATTAGTGTTAGGTACATCCATCAAAATATGGTATTTCTGAATTGAAAAGAAATATATATATGTATATGTATATATATATATATATATACAGGGGGTCCCTCCGGGAATTGCATCGATCAATATATAGAAAACCATGGGTGGGCCAAATTTGAAAATTTGAAAGTTCACTATTGTTGATAAGGGCTATCTGGCTAAAATATTTTCAAGAATGTGGCACTTCCCGTTGTGCCGGAAGTGGACCCCAACTTTGTTATTTTAAATGGGACACCCTGTATATTTTCAAAGTTTTAGATTTTATGCATGATTCTGAACATGTTTCATGTATAATGTCCTATACCCAAGTCTAACCGTTTTCGAAATATTTCAAATTTTAAGTTGAAAATGGCGTTTGCAGAACGAATTTTTTTTTTTTTATGGACATGACCATCTATTTTCGATTGCGTATCGATTTATTCGTAGGAGAGGACCCAGTTCAGCAGAATTTTGATATCAATTCGATTAGAGTTATACAGGGCGTTCGCTATAAAATGATATAGAACTGGTTGAAAAAATTATTGTAAGTCCATTTTTTCATATGGAACCCCCCCAATTTTATATTCTTATTCGATTCGGCATCGAAAATGAAGCTAACTTTGATTAAGGTTATCTGTGCCTACACTCAACAGTTTTCGAAATATTGGCGAATTATCATGTCTCAGTTCCAGGAAATCTCGTATCCTTGAGTTTACTTATTCTTAGTTGGCCATGGCGCCCGCGGTTGCGTTGGAAACAATCACCTGCCACGGAAATGTCATTGTAATCAATCATGACGCATCTTTTGAATTGTTCTAATGAAGATTACTTAAATCTATTTATTATTTATGACGAATGTAATATGGTTATCTCAAGAACATGCGATATATTTGCTATTCGGTATCCGCAGAAGCAGAAACCCTCACAAAACACTGTTAAATAATCTCAAGCAAATGATTTCATTAAGATATCCAAAAGTATGTTTAGAAAGTTTTTCTAGAAAATGTATCGTTTTGAATGTCTTGCTAATGTATAGATAGAAAATTTCATGAGCTAATATGAATTATTAACACTATCGCTTGACAATGTGATAAACTATAACTTTAAACGGAAATTATCACTTCTCCTCAATTTCACCTCACACAATAACTCAAGCTCGAATTTTTTCTACAATGCAACTGGTAAAGTCTCAATCCCAGTCTCATTTATGTTGAAGTGATGCGCCTCTTTTTGTTTCTTTGTCTCCATTCTGACACACCATAACGTGAAACTTCGTATTCCAATTATGAAGGAATAAAAAAATAATCATCTTCCACATCATCAGTTTAAATGAATTGTAATAACGCAGATTATACAAAATAAAAAATCAATTTCACGGTAGATATGTTGAAGCGACGTAACTTCCATTAAAGCCACTAATAGACTAATAGTGCCTGTATTGTTGTCCTGGCGCCCTGAAATGGGGTCGGTGGTTGTAAAATGAAATGCCTAACTCGAACAGTTTTATGACTTGAAACTTCAAGGTTAAAATTCGATTTTTTGTGGAAACATTGAAAATGTGTTTGTTGTACAGAGGTACGACAGACATTACCCCACATTACATTTTATATTGCTGAAGTTCTTCAGAATATAATACAGTGTGTTCAAAAAGTAACCCCCCCCCCCGTTAACTTTTTAACGGATGGGACCTTTTTTCTGATTTTTTTTTTGGTAAAATAGTTGTTCATAAGCTACTATTTGACATAATTTTTTTTTCCTTATTGAAATAGCATTACATGGTTATTTAATAATAAAAATTCAGAGGGAATATTGATTAAATAAATTGATATATGATTACATAGGTTATACCTAAGACCTGTGTGTAATCATATGATTATTATTTATAAATAAATTATTTTAACAATAATTCTTGACATAATTTTTTGGGTTTATGACCTTCCACAATCTGAAAATGAAAAAATTTTTTAATCCAAAGAAATCTGTACAAGTGTAGAAGGGCAAATTAATTAATTTGCCCGATAAGTTACTGCGTTCACAAGACTGCTGTCTTGAAAGAAATTAATTTTTGTCAGTAACGTACCCTACACTGAATTTGCCTATCTGAAAAAATGAGATCGAATTAACAAGGAATACTTCTCTTTTTTTGAAAACTGTTGACGTTTCGGAGGCTGTATCTGCCTCCGTTATCAAAACTTCTTAGAATAATACCAAAATTTTATTGAGAGAATCAAATCAAGAAAAAAGGAAGTTGAAGGAAACTGCGTGCATTCTTTTATCGAACAACTGCTTCTCAACCAATTCCATCGAAATGGACCGCACCTGGTTACCCCTCCTCAGAGATGAAATAAGAACTAATAGAATGGTGATTGATTGATACCAAACACCCTATGTATCAAGATACCAAATGTCAATCAAAAGAATGTATGACAGATTTCATTTGACTCTGTCTTATTATCAAAATCGCAATTCAAATTCAGTTTTCTCAGCGTCTTTCTAAGAAGTTTTGATAACGGAGGCAGATACAGCCTCCGAAACGTCAACAGTTTTCAAAAAAAAAAAGAGAAGTATTCTTTGTTAATTCGATCTCATTTTTTCAGATAGGCAAATTCAGTGTAGGGTACGTTACTGACAAAAATTAATTTCTTTCAAGACAGCAGTCTTGTGAACGCAGTAACTTATCGGGCAAATTAATTAATTTGCCCTTCTACACTTGTACAGATTTCTTTGGATTAAAAATTTTTTTCATTTTCAGATTGTGGAAGGTCATAAACCCAAAAAATTATGTCAAGAACTGGATTTCCTCCACAAAATCAAACTTTTAATCAATATTTAACAATAATGTTTTTAAAGTAATTGAAAAATAAATATTATTTTATAAATAAAACCTTTTCATTATTCTAATAATTCACCTAAATGTTACATGACTGTCAATTTTTTCAATGTTCTCAAGTATCCATGGTTTTATATGTTTCGCAAAAGATTTTATAAATAATTTTTTTATTTTTATCGGAACTAAATTAAATACTTTAAATTCTATATAAATAGCATGTTTTAGTGAAATTGTATGAGAAAATTTCTGTTATTTCAGATTTTTGTTGGATGTTCTCTGTCAACAATTTTGAAGGGAATTTGAATGGTTTGTTGAACATAATTTTCAGGACATATTTCTGAAGACTTATTATTGGTTTTAAAGTATTAATGAAAGTTCCACCCCAAGCAATTATTCTATAAGACATAAATAGACTCAAAAAGAGAATAATAAAACGTCAGTAAAAGTTTTCGGCTAACTATGTCTTTCAGTAATCGAAATTTGCATAGCGTCATCCTCAATTTTTTTGCAAGTTTTGATATGTGAGTGTTCCATTTTAAATTTTTACAATTTTTTTTATATTTTGAGGTTGATTGATCTTGTTGCAGGAGAATGTTATGAAACTGGATTTCTTCAAATTTAGTGTCAGAGATTTTTTCAATTGGAATGGTGGGTCGAGTGATGCCTCATTCGAAACGTCTTTGAATTCTCTATACAAGAGCAAAATTTGAAACGAAAATATTCATCCAAAAGAATATGGCGGTATAAAATATCAGAACTCTTATTGAGTAACCCCACATCTTTTATTTCTTGAACAACTCTTTGACAAAAAAAAATATTAATTTTTCAAAATGGCGTCGGACCTCATTCTGATTTTTTTTAATCGAATTGGGAGTCGAATGATACATCATTCGAATAGTCTTTCAATTTTCTATACGATAACAAAATTTCAGACAAAAATTTTCATCCAAAACAAAATGGCGATACATAACGTTAGAGCTCTGCTATGAGGATCCTTTCGGATCCTAACGAATTCCAGTAAAATCATCAAATCTTTCAAGGAACCCTACAAAAAATCTCTGTACCTGAAATTGATCTATTAATATCAGGAGATAGAAATTTTAGTATCGTATAGAAAATTGAAAGACGATTCAAATGAGGTATCATTCGACCCCCATCGCGATTTCAAGAAATCTTTCAAAACGGCCGGCGGCACGACCTCATTTTGTCAAAAACTAGTTTACGAACTATCATCATTCAACCAAATAAAATTTCAAAGGAAAATCAATCCGTTCAAAAGTTAACAGGGGTTTCTCGATAAGACTTCAAATATTATACCGGTTTGGTTTGGATTAATATTTTCATTTGAAATTCTACTGTCATATAGATAATTGAAAGACGTTGAGAATTGAATGAGGTATCACTCGACCCACCATGCCTTATAGAAAAATACTGCAAAGGTATATAACTTTTTTTTGTGCCAAAAAGTACCTCAAGAACTACCATTTCACCTGTTGAAATGAATGATGGAACACACACTGTCACACAAAGTGGAAATTTCAAGGGCAAATATCTGTCGGAAAACAATCACTTCCCCCTACAAACATTCAATTACGTCTGGCATCCATTTGTGCAATGTTTCTCCAGGAGGACAAAACTGCAAGTACTGATTATTGCAATCAACCATTGAATATTATCCCCCATTAGCTGGGAATGACCACCTGTAATATAGCAAAGAAAAAGTTATATACCTAACATATTTTATAAATAAAACTAAAATGTAATCAGAGTCGTTGAACCTTATTAGATTGCTTCGAATCCAATTTGAGCAATCATCTCCAACTTCAAATTGAACTAACAGCTTGAGTTCTAAAGCAAGAACCGCTACCGTTCGTTACGATTCATCGGAACAACTATTAGTATCTGTTTACAGAAGAGAATAACCGATAGGTTATTCATTTTCCAATCTCATTATGCGTGAAATTAAATTTAAACTGTTTCAGAATGTAATTATATATTTAAGTAAGGCTTTCAAGACTATCGGATGTATTAATCTTCATTTCACGAAACGTTTTTTTTTGAGGGGGGGTAATTAGGTCCGTCATGCTATACATTTTTTCATTCATTTAATATGGAATATGTATAGGAAAACGTCAAAAATATTGTTGCGTCTTCGGGTTCAAAAATGAGTATACACTGGTATGGACTTGCCTTTATTATTCAAACTTCACTTGACAACACTGTAATACAAGTAACTGCAAAACTGAAATTCTGCTACCAAAATACTTGTATCCAAGGTAACTCAAGGTAACTTCCTAACTAACTAACTCCATCTCACAAATGCATTGCTTATATATAAAAATAAAGTTCTAGAAAAATGAAGAAATCAATAGGACACAATAAGAATGTTCGACGATTGATCCAGAACAAAAGTTAGTGCTTCTAGATTTTTCCATCTAATTCATCGAACGATCTCGAACAATTCGAGAAGTCTTTATCAAATTGCAGGTCTGTAACACTGCCTTCTCCTTTATGTTATTCCGTCCCGGATAACACCATCACCATTTTGGTTGTCCCTCTGGAACCAATTTGGGGGATCGTGGCCTCGGTATTCTGCTAATCTCTCGATGTGAACAACTTTGGGGTTACTCCTTGGGTTGAGCTGGATGCGGTATACCAAGTCGTTGATCTTCTTTATGATGACATAGGGTCCTGTCCAATTTCTCTGTAGCTTGGGGCATTTTCCTTTCTTTCTCTGAGGTTAGTAGAGCCAAACGGCATCACCTGGCTCGAACATAGTCCCTGGACTCTTCCTGTCGAACCTCTTTTTCATTTTATCACTGGAGATTTGAAGACGTCTGCAGAATTCATGAACTTGGTCTAGTCTTTCTCGCAAGGCTTGGACATATTCTGGTAGGACTTTGTCCTCTGTACTTCTGGGTGGCATTCCAAACAGCAGATCGTATGGTAGTTTCATTTCTCGCCCAGTGATCAACATTGAAGAGGTATATCCGGTGGACTCATGCTGGGAACTTCAATAGGATAGGAGAAATAGTGGTACCAACTCGTCCCAATCCTTTTGACTTTTGGAGATGAACATCGATAGGTACTGGCTGATGGTTTTATTATGTCGTTCAACCATACCATCTGATTATGGATGTAGGGCTGTGGTACGAGTCTTCTTCACACCTAGAATGTTCATCATTTCCTGCCATAACTCAGATTCGAAGTTTCGTCCTTAATCAGAATGTAATTCTAGTGGGACTCCATGTCTGGCTATAACATTTTCTATGAAGGCCTTTGCAACGGTCTTTGCCTCCTGGTTTGGAATGGGCACAACTTCAGGCCACTTGGAAAAATAGTCCATGGCTACCATCAAGTATTCAATTCCTTGATTGGTAACAGGAAACGGCCCAAGAATGTCAACTGCTACTCTTTCGAATGGTTCACCAGAAAGATACTGAGCCATTTTCCCTCGACTTCTAGTTTTGGGTCCCTTCTTTGAAGAATATAGGTCACATCTTCTGCACCATTCTTCTACATCACGACGACAATTCACCCAATAGAATCGTCCTCGAATTCTAGCAAGGGTCCTCTTGATTCCGAAGTGTCCACCTGCACGACTACTATGAAGTTGCTCGAGCACATCTTTAGTAAGTGCCTTCGGCAGGACCAGTTGATACACCACAGTTGCTCCATCTGGGATCCCCCATTTGCGATGCACTAGGCCATCACGAAGACATAGGGAATCCCATTGAGCCCAGTATCCCTTGGCAACTGCACCAAACTTGGATACTTCCTGCCACTCAGGTCTAACTCCATTTTTTAGCCAGCTTAGAAATAACTTTAAATCGTTGTCTTTCTTCTGATTCTTCCTCATATCTTCTGTGGTTCATGAATCAGATTCTTCAGACTCGACTCTTACGGTGGTAACTTGCAGAATTTCCTTGCAATGTTCATCATTGTAAAAATTGACTTCTTTGTTTTCAAGTTTCTGGCAATATCGGCAATGCTGTTCCAAGCATGGACGTCTTGATAATGTGTGCATTTCTGTGTTTCCTGTCACTGCGATGAATAACTTTGAAGTCGTATTGTTGGAGTCTCTCTAGCCATCTCGCAACCTGACCCTCAGGCTTCTTGAAGTTCATTATCCACTGCAAAGCGCTGTGATCAGTTCTTATGAGAAAACGTCTGCCATAGAGGAAGGTATGGAAATGTTCAATGGCTTTGATTATCGATAGAAGCTCCTTTCTTGTAACGCAGTAATTCCTTTCGACTTTGCCCAGAGTTTTACTAAAGTATGCTATTACTTTCTCTTCGCCATCCTGTTCTTGGGATAAAACTGATCCAATGCCTTGCTGAGACGCATCACAGTCCAAAATGAAAGTGCCTTGTTCTCGTGGGTAAGCCAAAATAGGCGCAGTTGTCAATTTCTTCTTCAGTTCAGTGAACGACTGTTGGCAATCAGGGCTCCAATCAAACTGAACGTTGTTCTCAGTTAAGCGGTGGAGTGGCTTGGCAATTTTACCAGTCTTGAACAAACTTCCTGTAGTAGGTACATAGCCCCAGAAAACTTCTTACTTCATGTTTATCCCTAGGACGTGGCCAACTCCAAACAGCCTCGATTTTAGCAGGATCGGTCTTAATTCCTTCGGCCGAGATGACATGGCCTAAAAAATTAACTTCTTTTTGAAATAAATAACACTTCTTTGGGTTCAGTTGCAGGTTAGCATTTTCTAACCTCAAAAATACTTCTTCCAAATTATTCAGATGTTCGTCAAATGTCCCTCCCATTACTATGACGTCATCCAAGCAGACTAGACAAATTTTCCATGTCAAACCTCTCAATACTAGTTCCATAAGTCACTCAAAGGTGTCGGGAGCATTACATAAAAAATTTTGAATTGGTACAGCCCTTGTCCGGTAGAGAACGCTGTTTTTCCTCTATCATCAGGATGAACTTCCACTTGCCAATACCCGCTTTTCAGGTCCAACGTTGAAAACCATTTGGAACCGGATAATGTGTTGAGTGTATCATCGATTCTTGGTAATGGGTAGCTATCCTTCATCGTTACGTCATTCAATCGACGATAGTCCACGCAGAATCGAGTTGATCCATCCTTTTTAGTTACCAATACTACCGGTGAGGACCATGGGCTTGTGGTTTCTTCAATTATGTCATCTTCCATCATGTTGTTTATCATGTTTGCTACCTCTCTCTGTTTGGCAAACGGTAGTCTCCTCGGAGCCTGTCGGAGTGGTCGGGCATCGCTGGTGTTGATACGATGTTGAACTAGACCGGAACGTCCCGTCGAAGTCTCTGTCGAGAAAATGTTACGATGGCTATGAAGAAACTCTTTGGCCTTCTGCTTTTACTCCATAGTTAAATGTTCCGTGGATTCCATCATTTTGTCTATTGTTCTCTGATCGGTGTTACTGGTATTTCTTCGCAGTACCTGAGTGTGGTTTTCATAATTGATAACTCGAGTGACAGGTTTGCAGAATCCCAATTGGTCTTTTTTCTTCAGGAGGACTTTATTTTCCGAAGTATTGGCAACCCTGACAGGAATTATTTGTTCTGTGTCACAAGACATCGGGCAATAAAAATTCCATCTTGGCGGTATTCATCATTTTCAATTATTCCAATGCTCAAATCCCCAGGTTCTATATTCATTCTGGCCATGATGATGGTTTCGGAGTTTTTCGGAATGTGGATGTCTCCGTCAACATAAATCTTAATTGGTTGGATTTTCTCATTGTACCTGCTCAGGAAGATTTCTTGATTACCAATCCGCAAAATTTTCTGTCTGATGTTAAAGATGAAGTCGTTCTTCTCCATGATGTCCAGACCCAAAACACATTCACCCCTTATTTCCGCAACCAACATAGAATGTTCCATGGTAATAGATCCTATCTGGATGTGTACAAGTGCTTCCCCAATGACTGGTGCGGTTTGTCCCGTTGTCGTTTCCAAAACCATATTTCTTTCATCGGCTTCATAGATTTTTGTATGATGTCGAGGCGAACGACTGATCTCGAAGCTCCTGTATCAATAGTGAAGGTGCATTTCCGATCTTCTAAGTGGCCTTGTATTAGTATACTTTGGCCATTTTTCTTCAATGACGATATATGGATCTTGGGGCTTTGAACACTGAAAGTCGCCACGCGCCCCCTAGTGCCGACTAATTCTCGTTTTCCTGGTTGGGAGCAAGTCCTCTTTCAGACGTTTGAGGTCTCCTTTCTGGCGTGGTCGATCTCCTGAAGGCTCCTCTGGTATACCGCACACGTTGCTCTGTTCCTGGGCTCGAAGATCTTGATCTATCTTCGTTGCTCGCTGATGACGACCTCTCCCTGGACTCCTCCTCTGACTTCTTGAACTTCACCTTTGACCTCTTGAACTTCTCCTCTGACCTCTTGTACTACTTCGGTGATTTCATTCTAGAAGCACTTTTGACTGTAACTAATACGTTGCAAAAGATCAACATGTTGTTGTTGTAACTGCTGGACTAACCGCGCCTCCTGTTCCTCTTGTTCTTATTTTCGCTTGGCTTCTTGTCCCTCTTGTTCTTGTTTTCGCTTGGCTTCTTATTCCTTTTGTTCTTGTTTCCTTTTCAGTTCGAATTGTTGTAGAAGCTCTTCTTGTTCTTGTTTTCGTTTGGCTTCTTGTTCCTCTTGTTCTTGTTTTCGTTTGGCTTCTTGTTCTTCTTGTTCTTGTTTCCTTTTCAGTTCGAATTGTTGTAGAAGCTCTTCTTGTTCTTGTTTTCGTTTGGCTTCTTGTTCCAATTGTTGCGTCTTCGGGTTCAAAAATAAGTGTACACTGGTATGGACTTGCCTTTATTATTCAAACTTCACTTGACAACACTGTAATACAAGTCACTGTCAAAACTGAAATTCTGCTACCAAAATACTTGTATCCAAGGTAACTCAAGGTAACTTCCTAACTAACTAACTCCATCTCACAAATGCATTGCTTATATAAAAAAATACAGTTCTAGAAAAATGAAGAAATCAATAGAACACAATAAGAATGTTCGACTATTGATCCAGAACAAAAGTTAGTTCTTCTAGATTTTTTCATCTAATTCATCGAACGATCTCGAACAATTCGAGAAGTCTTTATCAAATTTCAGGTCTGTAACAATATGTTCGAATAAAATTAAGGAAAAATACAGGTACACGGTCGTTCACGAAATTTTCCTGTACATTTTTCTCCGCGAACCATTAATTTATGGTTCCATGACATATCGTAACCCGACAGTTCGTAACATAGACAGTTTGTAACCACACTAACCACAGCTCATCGTAACGGACCAATGTGAAGTTGGCAGCTACAGCTAGCTGCCAAATTTTCCGAACATTCCCGATTGATCAGTGGCATGTGTCCTTTTTTCGGTTACTAAAATTGTATTGAATTCAGGATTTCATGAAATGACCTGGTGGATAAATGGTGTCAATTATTATTTTAATATTGAACATTAAGTGAAAGTGACATAAAATCATAAAATTAAACTGGTGGGTGTAAAATGAAGAAAATTAATTTATATTTTCCGTCGACCGTTCATTTATGATGTATTTTAAATCACTCAAAATCGTTGATTAATGACCCCTGTTAATGAATGATTTTCTAATAATCAACGATTTGATTATATGCAACCCAACATACATTGCTCTCATACATTTTATATTGGTTAGTACTATCTGTCAATTTTCAAATAAAATTTCAGAAAATATTCATTACACCAGTTGTCACTCAAAACCATATATGGTCCCGTGGCGTAATGGTAAAGTTCACCTGGCATACAACACTGAGGTCGAGAGTCCAAAACCCACCGAGAGTAATATTATTTTTTTTAATTTCAATTTGAAAATAAATAATAAAAAATTAAATAAAACTACCACAAAAAAAATTAAACTATCTTTGAGTAGAGTTAATATAAATAGGAAATAGTGATTGTTTTTTATCGTAACGTTAAATAAATAAACATTGAAAGTGAGATATCTCTATTTTCGAAAACTTACTGTCGACGGAAAAGTTTTGTAACAAACTCGTGAATTAAAATGGCGATTAACAATCTCAAATATTAACGCGCTCGCTCCGCTCACGAATTAAATTATCTCGATTGTTAATCGCCCTTATTAATACACTTGTTCATTAAATGACCATTAACGCACTCAAAATCGTTGATTAATTACCCGTTAATGAATGTGCTGCTCCTATATCCTTTAATTCATCAGTCATATAATCAATTTCTCTCTGGAAAACTCCCAATTTCCGAATCAATGGAAATTAGCAAATGTCATACCACTCCCGAAAACTAAATGTCCTGCCTCTTATAATGACCTACGACCCATCAGAATATTACCAGTTTTATCAAAAGTCTTAGAATACTTGAAAAAACAAATAGTAGATCACCTCAATCTATATGATATTCTTCCGTGTGAACAATCTGGTTTTAGAAGCGGCTACAGCTGTGCTAGCGCACTCTTGAATCTTACTGATCAAATTATCTCTCCAATAGATAGAAATATGTGCACTATACTGGTAGCACTCGACTATTCTAAGGCATTTGATACCATAGATCATCTTGTTGCAAATTATGAAATTCATTGGTATGACAGAAAATGTGGTGAAATTTATGAAGAATTATCTGGAAAAGAGACAAGTCAAAGAGTGACGTTAAATGATAATTGTGGCGATCCCATGTTCATATCTCGTGGTGTACCATAGGGTTCCATATTGGGACCCATCTCATTTATAATTCACACTTCATTTTTTCCGACAAATTTGCGGAGGACAGATGTATGCGGACGACACTCAAATTTTCTATTCTTTCAAGCCTGACAATATAGCTATCAGTTGCGAAATGATCAATGAAGATCTTGATATTCTTAACACCATATCAGCTCAACACTCTCTCCGGCTGAATCCAAACAAATCTGCCTATATGTTTTTCTATAAACAAAAAAATAGGGAGCAACTAATATCACAACTCAGCATCCATGTTGACAATAATGTATTGCCTCTTAATGAAAAAATGAAAATATTAGGTTTCACTCTTGACACAAATTTGAGATTCGAGACGCATGTCAGAAAATGCATACAAAAATCAATAATTTGTCTAAAGTCTCTATACAGCTCAAAGCACTTGTACCTACTTCCCGGACGATTTTTCTTTGAGAAAGTATCACTTCCCGGACTAGTCCGGGAAGAACGTACTTTCTGGACTAGTCCGGGAAATGCTCTAATTTCAACAAAAATATGCATATAAATAAAAATTAGAATGTTTCTGTTAGTACCTATCTTCTGTTCGCATTTCGATATTTAATACAAACAAGAATAATTAAAATGTTCGAAATTTTCTTCTACAAAGAAATATAAAAAATAAATGTGTCTCAATTTGTTATTCTACACGGTTCCCGAAAAAATTGTGTACGCAACACGTCCGAAAACAGTTTTTTTGTACTCGCAGACTTGTCGTCCAAAAAAACAGTGTTGTCCGGACTTGTTACGTAAATTACTATTGGACTCACTAAATTTGTCAGTGTTCAACTATGCTGATACTGTATATGACAGCTGCTTGACGGTTGCTAGTGTTCATAAAATTCAAAAGATTCAAAACTACTGTCTGCGTTTAATATATGGCATACGAAAAAGAAATCCCATCTGTCATAAATTAAGAACCGCCAAATAATAAAAAAAATAAATAAAAATAAAAACCTTTATTCATCGATAAAATACAATACTCAAATACTTAAAATATCACTAATCAATAAAATGAATAAAGTTAGCCAGCGATAAGTGCTATTTCACTTGTTTCGCAGAATTATGATAAAATTCATATTCGATAAAATGTCTTTCATAAAGATACTGGTGCGGACATATATCAGTACCTGACAATGAAGTTGTAAAAAAGTATATACACATCATGAACAATACAAATCTATGAGTAAGTTTATAAAATAATGATAATTAAAGTTCAGCCTAATTTAGGAAGTACACAGCAATCAACTAATCAGGATTTGTTTAGCTAACGTGAGCATCAAATTGGCTGTGTACTAGTTGTCTTGAATTCTCAAAAATAAATTTTTTCAATGCGTTTTTGAACTGAGACGGACATATTAATGTTTTTAGTTGTTCAGGTAATTTATTATAAAATTTTGGTGCCAAATAAATGAAAGAACGTTGTGTTATTGTCTTCATCATGTGGGGAATTAGATGCTGATTTCGGTTTCGTGTATGATATGAATGAGTGGTGCTATTAATGTTTGTTTTGTTGCGTGATATTTTGAGAGTGTGAGAAGAAAGTATAGTTGTCTGATGTCCATGATTTTTGTTTCTAAATATAGTTGGTCTGGGTCGTACAGTCGATCTTTAGAAAAAATCAGCTTGAGAAACCATTTTTGACTTATTTCTAAAAGGTGTACATATGTTTTCGCTGCAGCGCCCCATCCTAATATCCCATAGCGAAGATGGCTCTCCACTAGTGCATAGTATAATATTTTTAAGTGGTAGGTTGGTAATATTTTTTTGAGGTATTTAAATCTGTATAAAAATGTTTGTAGTTTTTTATCGACGTGTTTAATATGAGAGTCCCATCTCAGATGTGAGTCGATAATAACTCCCAGATATTTAATTTCACTTAACTTAACGGTGAGATAGGGTAAGGCTTCTCATTTATATTCACGGTCAAGCTGTCGAATATCGGCAATCCAGTTCTGTTACAGCTGAAAGGGACGTAGTTTTTTCTAAATTTACTGTGAGTAGTTTACTATCTAAAAATGTTTTTATTTTACCAAAATCAGTTTGCGTTTTTTCTTTAAGTTCATCCCAAGTATCAGCGGTATACAGAATTGCCGTATCATCAGCAAAACCAAGAATGAATCCATCGCTTTGGAGAGAGTATATAGTTCGTTCACGTAAATGTTCTAAGACTGTACCTTGTGGGATTCCATATTCAATTTCTCTTGTTTCGCTGACGATTTGATCAAGTTTGACTCGTTGGTGTCTATTTGAAAGATAATTTTTGAATAGCTTTAGACTCTGTCCCCTTATACCTATGTCTTCTAGTGATTTCAAAAGTAAACCGTGGTGAACCGTGTCAAATGCTTTAGAGAGGTCTATAAATACGCAAAGACACGGTTTGCTTTCATTGAGTGCTGCTGTTATTTTCGACGTTAAAGTTACTATAGCATCTTCGGTGGATTTTTTTTCTCGAAATCCAAATTGATGGTCGGAAATTATGTTATATTTATTCAGGAATGATACTAACCGATTTCTCAGAGCTCTCTCAAAAATTTTGGAAATATGGGTTATGAGAGAAATCGGGCGGTAATTTGTGATTATAGTTGGGTCTCCTTTTTTGTACAGTGGAATAATAAGTGACTCTTTAAAAGCTGACGGCCATATTCCAGATTCGAAACATCTGTTAATTAAGTATTTTAATGGTTCCAGAATGTGATTTGCTATGGATTTGATAGTTTCTGATCTAATGTTGTCTATTCCAGCAGCTTTTTTAATTTTCAAATCCTGAATTATGCCGTGCAGCTCTTTACGGTCTATAGGAAAAAGGACGTTTACTTTAGGTGTTGTGTAGTTCGTTTTTTTATCTATTTTGTTTGCCAGTGTTTTTCCAATGGACGCAAACACTCCGTTGAATTCATTGGCAATATCTTTTTTATTGGTAATATGTTGACCTGTATTGTTTTTAACGATGTCAATGTTTCTTTGAGATTTATTGCTTTTGCTTATGTTTTTCACTACATCCCATAATTTTTTGGAATTATTATTGTTATTTTCTATCTGTCCCGTATAGTAGTTTTGTTTCGTAATTTTAATTAGAGATGTTAATTTGTTTTTATAGTTGTTGTATTGCAGTTTCAATTGCAAATTGTTAAGATTTTTGGTGACATTTTTGTGTAATTTGTTTTTTGTGTTTATGGATTTAAGTAACGCATTAGTGATCCAAGGAGCGATTTTTGTATGTTTTCTTTTTATTTGCCGTTTTTCTGTAGATTCTTCAATTGCGTTTGATAAAATATCTATAAGTATATTAGTAGCGACATCCGGGTTTTGTTGGTTGTATAAAGTAGTCCAAGGCATGTTTGTCAATTTGTTATTTAGTGTATTTATGTTTATGGATTCCATATAATGTTTGTTATTTTCTTTATTATGTTTTTCAGTATTGAATATCATTTGTAAAATTGTGGTTGAATGGTCTGTTATATTTGTTTCTAAAACAATAGGTAATATGTTCTCTATGTCGTTATTTTTGGTTTTCACAAATATATGGTCTAAGCAAGCTTTCTGTCTTGTTGGGTTATTTATAGTTGAAATGTAGCCGAACTCGTTTAGAAGGTTTGTGTAGTCAATTGTGGTCTGATCGAATTCCAAGATATTGATGTTTGGATCTCCACTAAAAACGTATAATTCTTCTGAATTGGTGTCATTGGTGTTGAAGTAGTCTTGTAAATGTGTAATAAATTCCTTTGGATTTGTATCGGGTGATCTGTATACCGCTGAAATTGAAGCACGGCTATTTTTATTTATATGAATTTTCATCGATAATATATTAATATTATTGTATAATTGTATAATTTTGTATGAATAGCGATAACTGTTTTTAATATAAATCACAACCCCGTCGTTTTGGTTGTATCTACTATCATTATATATTAAATCATACCCATTAATATGGTGCAAGCTAGTGTCTGGTATGTGCCAGGTTTCAGTTAAAATGATCAGGTCGATATCAGAATTCAAATTCGATAAAAATATTTTGAATTCATCTAGATTTTTATTTATGCTGCGTATATTGCTGTGTACTACCTTGAAGTTGGAGTTACATTTATTCACATCTAGAATTTGGGAGCATTCCTCAGTTGTTTCTAATGTGTAAGTTTCGATTTTTTCAGTAATAAAGTCACGAATATATTGATCCATGTTACTCTAAATTAATTAAGTCTAGAGATTGTGTGAAGTTGTGTACAATAAATTAAGTTAGTATTTGGATCATTAATCTATAAAATGGGTCTAATGAATAAATAGTTGTAATCACAAATTATTATTTAATGTGGAGTTTTTTTAAATCTTGAGACTGGAGAACTGGGTTGAGGAGGATGTCTGCACTTACCACCTCTTAGCATGTGCTCTTAGCATCCGACTTGAAGTTGAGTTTTTGGGTGTGTCATTCACTAGCAACTGGCTCGTCTTTTTTGATTTTATTTTAGATCCTTCTTTCTCAGTTCTTCTGTGTTTGACTACTAATTCTGGTCCGGTTTCGAATAGTGATGGTTTTGATGTTATTTGAATTTCTTCCTCTTCTATTTCAATTTCTTTCGGGGAGGGGGTGGGCGGTTCACTTGAAATATGCCTGGCTGGTATGTTCAAAAACTCTTCTTCTCTGTTACTAAGGGTGTTTTGTACTTCGGCAACTGAATATATCTTGTCTTCAACAATTAGTTTATTTCCCCTTATGGTTGCTTTTCGGGAATTGTTTCTCGCTTCTTTTAGGCCTTCCAGTAGTATTTTTCTGTCTTTCAGTTCCTCCTCTAATAATTTGCCACTGACAAAAATTTTGCTTCCTTTCAGTTTCTGGCAGTTTTTTAATATTTCTTGTTTCTTTAGGAAGGTTGTGAGTGACAATAAAATAGGTCTTATACGGTTACTTCGTTTTCCTAATCTGAATATGTTATTTATTTCGGGTTTTTCCAAAGAAATATTCAACTTTTCTGTCAAAAGTTTTCTAATTTTTTCAACTAAATTTTCTGGACGATCGTTGGGGTCTTCCAATATGCCGTAGAATATCAGATTGTTATTGATTGCCCTTTTCTCTATTTTTCTTAATCTATTTTTCAGTTGTTCATTTTCTTCTTCAAGATTTTGTACTTTTGTTTTTAAATATTCCGCTTCTGTATATATAACCGTTGATAAAGTGTTTGTTGCTTCTTCAATTTTCTCAATTCTTTGACTAAGATTTGCATTTACCTCTTTCATAAGCATGTAGACACCTTTAATGGTTACTTCTGATTTGTCCATCATTCGGATGAAATATTCCAGGAACGCCTATGGTTCGTCTACAATCACTCGTACTTGCACAGAAATTTGGATTGTTTGGCTTGGATCAATATGAACGTTTTTTCCATTGTGCTATCATGTATCATAAAATCATTTTGAATAAAAATCCTCCATACTTATACAGAAAAATCAAATATCGCACAGATGTGCACAATCTGGACATCAGATTCAAGGGTCAGAAACTAAACATACTGTCAACTTCAAATTGTTTACAGGCAAAGTGCATTGCAAGAAGATTCTAAATATTCTGAATACGGAATTCCCTGCCAAAGCTGCCTATAGGCTAAAACTAGAAAAAAAAACATTTTCTCGAAATCAAAACATACTGTCAACTTCAATTTATGTCCAAGTCTAATCAATTGCAAGAACAGGGCTCCCAGTTGGTCCCTTTTTAAGGGTTTAGTCTTTTCTTTAGAGCTCTAGTTGTCCTTTTTATTCCGTTTTTTTTTTGTAAAATGCCCGTTTTATTACCTTATTCCGTTGTTTACAATAGATGTGCTTTGATTCTGCGTTGAATAAAATGTGCACAATCCGTGAAACCATATGAAAGTCTTCTCAGGTATCACAAGCTGAATTGATATAGGATTGCGTTCGAGAACTCTGTCCTGGTGCTACGCAACGAGCAATGCATCAAACATATTATTATTATTATTGATCGATGGGTCTGACTCTCGGTCGAAGTGCAAGCAGTTCTGTGTAGAACCTTTCTGCTCCCCGCTATCAGGTTTATCTTCTGAGTACTCCGGATCTTCCGATGAGCTCCTGGACATTTTCCACGAGGTTCCCTGTGGAATGATATCTTTTGCAATGTATAATGTTCGAAGATATCCGTCTTCATGCGAGTCTGGACTTCGTATTCAAACACTATGTGGAAGGCTATTTCTTCATCACAGAACCTGCATAATATGGAGTCTTGGTGTATGTATGCCCAGCATATGTAGGTGTTTTCTCAGGTGGCAGTGCCCTGTTAGGAGAACTACCACCTTGTTAGATTTATCATGTGATATTGACTATACTTGTTTCATGTGTATTCAGTTGTTAAATAAATCATATTTTGAGTTAGATCGTTTTCCATATTTCATCATATATTCAATCATAATTAGCAGTCAACCACGCTCCGCTAACACACCTTCGTAAGAGAGTTCGGGCTCAGCTCGAGAAGACATCTTGAGAGCCGGCGGTCATTTGACCCCATCATCATCATCATTTTGTCGTGATTATTGCCGGAGGCATTCTCCCAGGAAGATTAATGATGATTACAGCGTCTGGAATACAGTCAAACTTCTCATTCAAGTCTTGTGATGGCTTGAGTGAGTGTTACCCTTACCAAAGGTAGTTTCCGTGCATTTTAGTTTGGGAGATACAACGGGAGCACCATACTCCGAAGAACAAATATATGGTTCTTATTATTGCTGATGTTGGTAGTTTTTTGGTGGTTGGCAGTCTAAGTGGAACGAATTATCCTCACCAAGAAAGGTCTGTCATTCCTCCATTTTCTGAAACATGTATCCTCAATGTGGCTTACACTGGAGCCGACTGCACAGATAATATTGTGGCACTAGCTGAGTATTTTTTTTTTGTTTTTTTTTACCGAAGAAAAAACCTGATCTTGCAAAGCTTGTGCGAGCAAGAGAGACCCGGGATCTACAGTTTACGTAAAAGTGGATTTCGAACCACTTCAGCTCTGTGAGGGCGGTGGAAATCGAAGCCGAGCCGCCTTGATGAGAGCAAACACTCTCAACACCTCGACCACTTCTCTATATGTTCTGTACTACCACTTGAATGACTTGCTCAGGAGTAAAATTATGGGTACAGTTTGTGAAACGGATAAAGTAGGTAATAGTTAAAAGTGCCCATCAGCAAAAAATTTACTGATAGATACTCTCTCCAAATTTTCTGTATGGCTTCATTAGACCTAATCTAAAAAAAAAAAATATAGAAAAACACGGTCATCTGAGTGTGAGAAGCTTCATTTTGGAATCGAAAAAGAAAGGAGCAAAAACATTTTGCCACAAAGAGCCATTGATTCGAAGGTTAGTTGCTGGACGTTGAAACATCTAGGTTACTTTGTCCGTATTTTTTTATTTTTTCTGCTCTCTTCAATAAAAGTGATAAAGGTACTCCAATTTACTGATTTCTAGTTGGTATAACTCCTTTATTTAGTAATGGCTTTGCTCAAAGCAAATAAACTCTCATCAATAATTATATGTTAGGTATTTTGTTTATTGTCTAAAACAAAATCTACTCTAAAACAAAATTAATCCGAGGCATAATTATAAATGAAAACGTTCTCAAATTCCTATAAGCACCAACCTACACTTTTTAACAATACCAACAGAACCTCCACTGGAAGCAGCTACTTCTACTTTAAGCTTGCGAGAATACATGCCAGTCAGTTTCGATAACAAAGTTGATGATAGCGCAAAATATCGGAACCACAGTTACAGCCCGCTTTGAAAATATAGTTTTTTAACAAGCTGCCGCACTAGTTACTTGCAAAATTTGTACTTACTTTAATCAAATGAAATGGCTCAGACTACACCACATCATGTATTACACATTACTCTCATTGCGGACTTCCATTGTATGTAGCGTTTTTATTAGTACGACTGCGACGTTCCAATCGGTACAGTATCTGCGATCGTTATCTAATAGCTAGTAATAAGAAAACCTTTATATGTCTTGAGGTAATTACCCCGGACTACCTGTAGTTAAAAATGAGCTTGGTAATGGGTGTGCACCCTTATCTTTTGTATTCTTCTAGAATGGACCTCTAATTAATTAATGTTTTCCACACATTCTTAATTTCTGCGCTGCTTTGACGGAAAGCGTTGCTGTCTTGGATATAATAATCCAGTATGATTGGGTTTTGAGACAAGAATCGATTGTAGCACTACCAAATTTGGTATGCTAGTAGTTGGAACTATGATAAACACGAAAAAAAATAGGTTACCAAAATTCCAAGGGTGGAACATATACATTGACCGCCAAAAAGTATGTACCATATATGGGAAAAAAGGTTATTATTAGAGTATTGGAAAAAAGATTCTTGGAGAAAGTTTGTGCACATCCGATAACCTAAAAATCGATTTTGACACATGTCACGTGATCGCTGGAATGGCGGCAAATTGAAAAAATCACTATGAAAAAAGTGAAGTAAAACGGCAAGATATCAAAAAAAGTTATTTGAAAAAGCTGCTTAGAATTCCATTTTATACATATACACAAAGTTTGAAAAAATAATGTGAGAAAACTGAAAATAGCGATTTTTTAAAAATATCTTCCTAGCTGTATAAAAATATCAAATTATTGTCTTATGAATAGCTTGACCATACTGGAACATTTGTATTTCAATGATAATGGCAAAATTTTCTCATTTTCTCCACACCACTGAGCACTAAATTAAAAAAATTGGATTTTGTCAAAACCCTGGCTGTTACATTGGTTCGTATCTAACAGTTATACTAGAATTCCACGACTATTGTGATGACATGACACTCCAGAAACATGGTGTTTTCCAGATTATAATCAAGTTTTGATGATCATCGTGCCAAGAGCGTTACATTTCGCACGTAATGTTGAAAACTCTAGCCTCTTTGATTTGACGCACCATTTTTAAGATTATGTGCGAAGTGAAACGTTCGTGCACGATTATCATCAAAAATTGAATATAATCGGAAAAACACGATATATTTGCATTTCCCTATCATCGCAAGAATCGTGGAATTCTGATGTAACTGTTAGATACGAACCAATGTAACAGCAAGGGTTCTGAGAAAATCCAATTTTTTTAATTTAGTGCCCTCTGGTGTAGAGAAAATGAGAAAGTTTTGTTATCATCATTCAAATACAAATATTTCAGTGTGGTCAAGCTATTCATAAGAAAATAATTTGATATTTTTATACAGCTAGGAAAATATTTTTAAAAAATGCTATTTTCAATTTTCCCACATTAATTTTTCAAACTCTGTATATGTGTATAAAATTGAATTCTAAGCAACTTTTCCAAATAACTTTTTTTGATATTTTGCCATTTTACCCGACTTTTTGTCTATTCATAGTAATTTTTTTTTATTTGCCGCCATACCAGCGATCACGTGACATGTGTCAAAATCGATTTTTAGGTTATCGAACATGCACAAACTTTTTCCAAGAATTTTTTTTTCGATACTTCAATAATAAACTTTTTCCCCATATGGTACATACTTTTTGGCGGTCACTGTATATATTTTTTTCGTTTAAAAATATATTAAGAGATTTTTGCTGTAATCTTAGAAAGTATATGATTTATCGGAAAAACAACAACAGGGTGAAAAACAATTCAATTTTCCACAAAAACTATTCCTAGTCATTTCTTATGAAATGCGATCGTTTTCTAAGAAAACGTGATTGAACGCCGACATCAAATTTCAGGTTCATCCTTACCCGCCGCTGGAAGTTCTGGCGGAGCCGAATATTTGACTGGTCATAACTCATAACTCTGCTAAAAATGATCGGAGAAGGAAAAGAAAAAGTTCATATCGTTTCTGAAGACTCCTACCTTCTCATGTAAATATAATATGCGAGTACAACGTTTCAGCCAATGGAAGATATTCTAGCTGTCTGATTGGTTGTGACCAAACACAGGTGCACTTTGTCTCCCAGAAATTTATTCCAAAAAATTCCCTGTACTGAACAGGCAAGCTAGGTTAGCTTGCTCAAGATAGGTTTGTGTGTAAATCGCAAGCGAAAAACTAATTCACGCACTTTCGACTCGCATGCTAGGTTAGCTTGCTCAGGTTAGGTTGTTGTGTCAATTGCGAGTAAAAAAGTAATGCACGCTAGTGCAAAATGCACCACGTTTCAGTCTGGATGGGCAAAATGCACCTGTGTTTGGTCAAGACAAATTAATATATTTTTTGGTATGAACTATGAAGTACAATAGAACAAGTTTAGAAAATCGATATTATACATATGGTGTGAACGTATGAAAAACCAATGATACAGAGTGTGGTTTAAAATCAGGATGATATAATAACATAAAAGACGAATATGAACAATTGCATATATACTTTATATCATTACGTTTAATTTGCAACTGTTATATACAGTGTGTGCATTCGAAATATTTAATTTACAAAAATAAACTAAATGGTTTTTAAAAGGTATGCGATATTAGGTGTAGCGATATACTATTACGAGTTTTATACTAAATAAACCCATAGAATACGTTTTTTATATCAACTTCTGTTATACTTGGGTAGGTACATGTACTCATCGAATACCTGCATTAACATTTTAATATCTACTTTTTCAAATAAGGTGGGTGGAGTTGGGGAATAAGTCCCGGCGGTTAATAAGGCCAACCGTCCTTTTCCTTGGAGACTGGCAAGTTTTTCCAAATCTAGCAGCATGGTTAGTTGCAACATCCGAGTGTTGAAGCTATACGAACATTATCGTTGAGTTCAATCCGTCATTAACAACACCAGGTGTTTCTGTAGTTTTATGCTGCACAGATTATGAGTTTGCAAGAAGGTGAGCCGTCTTTTTCAATTCTAACAATTTTACTGGAAAAAATGAATAGTGATCCGACCTTCACTGCAACATTGGTAAATATTATATTTCGCAGTGAGAGAAAAATGAAAAGCATTGTTCATTTTCAAAAGTGCTCGCCTGGTAATAAGGCCCAACCAACGATAGCGTAATAAGGCCCATGGGCTCGGTTAGAATGTATGTAAAATATGGAATTTGTTTCCACAAAACTTTTATAGGATTGACAGCTGAAGATGTTGATGATTTTTACTGAGGTGAATGTTCTAGAAGTTTTCGTTTAACAGTTATTTAAAACAATTATTTTATATCTTCCTTAAAATTTTGTTGAGTTTCGTTAAAAATAATGTATTTTATTTTGTTATAGTTTTATTTAGTTTCTATCGTTTTCGATTAATAAGAACAATCTGTATACTTAAACATGAAATCAATAAATAAAATTCTGCATATAAGTCATTAAGGGCATTATTACCCTATTATGCGGGTGATAAGAGCCGACAGCAAGTTTTCATTATTTGCCTTATTTTGATGGTTACCATGGTTTTAGAGGAGACGAATATTATTGTTAACAAAGCCGCAAATATAACAAAAAATCGCTTCATCAACATAGGGGTTAAAAAAATTACCAAAGTTAAGTGGGCCTTATTACCCAACACTACCTTACTCACCCAATTATTATTTTATGAGACCGCGGCCATAAATGTAAATAATGACCAAGGGGGAGACGAAATATTTTCATGAAATTGCTTCTTTTAATATGGTACATGGATTACAGTATTGAACGCTCCAATAAACTTGTTTTCACTTTAGCGCCTGTTGGATTATTTTCTACGGACGCACTTGATAAAAACAGGTACCTAGGCAGAGCTGGGCAGTACTCGAGTAAATTGTACTCAAAATTTTACTGGAGTACTCAAAGTACTCAGTGGTACTCATATATTTATTTCGACGTACTTAGTAAGTACCCAAAAATTTTCGAGTATTTCAGATTTCAGAGTACTCAGTACTTGTGATTCCTACAGCTAACGAGTACGAGTATTGACCATCAAGCACGCGTACAGTTTGGCAAATCTAGCTGTGAATGTCGATAAATGATAAATGCATGAGATGCGGGAAATTAGAATGAGAAAGTTTTCGCACAATAAAGAGGATACATTTTTTTGATTTTGATAATATGGAAAGCGCGATCGCAAGTCACTTTCAGCAGTCTCAGACTTTGGACACTGTTGTTGAGACAAATATAAAAGAAAAAAACAAAATAGAAATCGAGTTCCTGCGTTATCTAGATAATCCGAGAAGCAATTTTTCAATGCTGATGACTATCCAATAATGAAGAAAATGTTTATCCATAAAAAATATGCCATTGCCTTCGTCCGTACTTGTTGAAAGACTCTTCTCGTATGCAACAATAATAAATGCTTCAAAGCGTCCCCAGATTAACTAACCAGCCCTTAATAATTATTTGAAATACTCATACTCGTACTTGTTACTCATTTTTCACAAGTACTCTCAGAAATGTATTCATAAGTACTCATTTGCTTTAAGTTACTTCTCATATGAGTACTCGAACTCGAATACTTATGAGTACTTTTCGAAGCTACTCATTGTGAAGTACTCATGAGTGCTTTAGTGCAGCTCTGTACCTAGGTATACTTATGTTAAAGCATTACCAAATAACTAGCATTTAATTTATCTATAATTATATAATATACCTTTTCAAATTAAACGTCGGTGATTCAATATCGTACATAGTGTAGAATGAAGTAAGTTCATAGGTAATTACGATACCCATTTTACAAATAATTGTCACTAACTAGTTGAGCTTTAATTAGTCCCAATCTCCCAATCGCGAACTATTAACCAAATAATCATTAGCATACACATATGACAACTTATTACCTTCCATTGTTGTGACTAACAGTCATGAAAGAATGTTTCGAAATCAAGAGTATTTTAATGCTGAAATAAACCTACTTATCATCCATTGACTTTATTGACAATGACACGAAAGTTCCGAGTTCCATTAATAGGTCATCAGTATAAATAGAAAATCAATTCACAATAATTCCAAAAGTTTTCTAGCTATTAATGTAATGAGATGATTATGCGATTTATAATAATCGAGGACATTGCATCCTCCTAGATAATTTGTTATGAAGATTCAACTTAAAGGAAGCTTAACATTCAATGCTACGATGAAAACTTCAATACAAGATCGGGAAAGGTTTAAAAACAATCTATAAAATTTTGCAACCTGTTGATGTACGCAACATTGTCAAAATTGCAGTTAACTTGAATTTTGCTGTATGCTCGTTGAAAAAATTCCAAAAGTTCTGCAAACTTGGAGTAGTATTAAATACTTATATCATTTCATATATAATTGCAACCAATTTAAGTGTACTGAACATTTTTTTAAATCAAAAACTGATGTTTTTCTTTGATAGGTATACCATAAGAAAAAATTCCCAAAGTTCTGCAAACTTGACAGATACTTACATAGGAAAAATATTCCGAACAGTTGTACAAATCTGCAACTTACGTTTATATATTTTTTTATCAAGTGGTCATTTTTGTTATCAAGTTGGTCTCTAAATAACTACAAAAGTTTGAACTTTGTTGCAAATTTTGAAAACATGTATTCTGATGTATTCACAAATTTGTTAGCTTGTACAAGATCCGGAACTTCATGTAATTTAGAAAAATCTTTATTTTTTTAAAATTAGGTTCTTGTATATTTCATGAAGTTCCGGATCGTGTACTACGTAAAGCAAATTAGTGAATGCAACAGAATAGATGTTTTTAAAATTTACAACAGTTTGAAAACTGACTACGAATCAAAAAAATATATATTAACATGTTCCGGACAACGTAAAAAGGTTGCGAATATGTAACGACTGACAAATGTTCGAAAAATTGTTCCGATGTATCTGTCAAGTTTGCAGAACTTTTGGATTTTTTTCTTGTGAAATATCAAAGAAAAACTTAATTTTCTGATAAAAAAAAGTTTTGTACACTTGAATTGATTGCAAACTTGATTCGTGATATGAAATAATATATCTATTCAATTCATCAGGAATTATTTCAGATGTTGAAATTGGTAGTAGTTCGGTCAATGTTTTGAAGAAAACCAAAGATTTAAAATATCCGACGTTTCGAAACTTTTATTGTTTCATCTTCAGGAAGTAAAAATAAACTAAAATTCAACATCTGAAATACATTTAATACAACTCCAAGTTTGCAGAAATTTTGAAATTTTTTCAACGGTTATATACAGCAAAATTCAAGTTAATTGCAATTTTGACAATGTTGCGGACCTCGGAACAGGTTGCAAATGGAGATTTAGTGCTTTCTCGATGTACCATTCACTTGACCAAAGTTTGAAAACTTTTGGAATCATTATTAAATTTTCGATTTTGAATGTCTATCTCTGCTGGCCTATAATTCATTATTACACCGACCTGACTAACTAAATGATAGCAGCTGTAAAAGTTACCCATAAAAATTCCAAAAGCTCAATAATTTTCAAGCAATTAGGAATGTTTACAAATAATTAGCTACCATGATAGTCTTTTCATAATCAACAGTTTCCATTATTTTAATCAACGTTTGTTGCTCCGCCTACTTGAATCCATTGGGTTTGAGGCGCACATTGGTTCAACCCACCTTTCTCATTGGTCGTTTTTGATTGAAGCTCTGGTGGCGCCTTTGTTGAGTGAAAGAGACAGTCCAGTTGTGTATGGGTTGTGAGTTAAGAACGTTGGTCAATCGTGTGCTGGTTTTAATTTTTAGTTTTGTTAGTGTTTAAACCGCGGCCCTGGGTGAGTAACTTTTATTTATTTTCATGGTCCACTTAAGATGTCTTTTGATGTGCTATAAGGAAAATACGAAATGTGCGCGATGATTAATATTAATTTCAAAAGGCACTTTAAGGTAGGTACTTACCGATATAGCTAGTTATATTCATTGAAAATACCTAAAACAGTAGATTTTAATCAAACAAATAACTGATGGTCAGTTTCATTATGGTCAATATTAACTTCGTTTCCTTGATGTTGATTATCCCATCAATCATAACTTTTTGTTGTGATTCAGCTAGTATACATACTTAGGTATACCTAGTCAACAAATAATCAAACGTGGAATATTTGCAGCTGTTTCCAAAACTATTCAAAATTACGATGTTCCTCCTACGATTAACAAATTTCAAATCGACATGAAAAGTACCAGGAAGTTAACATTAATATCAAAATGGAATGTTATTTATATAATTCCTTGTATAGCTTGCCCAAAACATATATTGGCCAGACATGTAGAACACTAAATTTTCGCATAATTTCTAATAGGAATGACTGCCGACGAAATGTTAATTCATGTGCTTCAACGCATAGCATGTCAACAGCAAACATCTGGCTCAGAATGGATTGCAAGATCAATAGGTCAGAAAGGGTCACACTGATGTGAAGATGAACATCCGACGGATGTAATTGAGAGAACTGATCTGAGTAAGTGATCTCTGCTGAATTTATGCGTACCTACCTATATCTACTTCAATATCAGTCTTCTACATTGATTTAAGATCATATAGGTAAGTACATGCATAAATTCAGTCATGCACTGTCATACATCTCAATCAACTTCATTTCACTTTATGTACCAAGGTTATAGCGAAGTGGTCGAGGTGTTGAGAGCGTTTGCTCTCACCCAGGCTAAAGTGGTTCGGAATCCACTGTTTAAGCTGTAGGTCCCGGATCTCCTTGCTCGGACAAGCTCTGCTTTTGGGGGGTTTCCTGGGAGATTCGTAATAACAAAAAAATTGGTATTTCTGTTTTCGGTTTTTGCAAATTTTATAATCCATTGACATGTTAGTAAGATCTTCACCTAAGTTACTATATAGGTATTCAATGAATTTACGTTTCAAACTGTGTATGTAAGAAACTGAGCGAAATTAAGAGAAAGGTCAAGGAATATCATGAAGAATGAGACATAAAACTTCCTAGGCATGTTCTTTAGGTAATAATAATGCAGTCACATAAGTACCTTCCTTTTACAAATATAAACTGTTAAAACAAAGAAAGTTTTATTTCTCATCCATCATGACGGTCTCTTGCAACGTATAGTAACGGCTACATCCGTCATATATGACAAGGAATATTTGCTTCGAATTTACTTCATTTCTAATATGTTTGAAGAAATTTCTGAAAACTGATTTTAGAAATGTCGTTCGTACCCTTACCCTATAGTAACCACAGACAAATGTTGTTTCGGAAAGTATAAGATTCATCAAGAAACAATTCCAACAAGGCGAAAGATAATTCAATTCTCCACAAGAAATATACATACTCGTTTTCTGATAAAACCTGATTGAATTCCGGTATCAAATTTCAGCATCGCATTAAACCACCACTGCAATTGCCGGCAGGATTTGTCATAACTTTGCTAAAATTATAGATAGAAAAAGTGTATATGTATATCGTTCCTGAAGACTTCTACTTCCTCATGCAAATATAACATGTGAGTATCTGAGTACCTAAAATGTGTTTTGTCCCACTTCACATAACCCTTCTACGATATTTACGGAGGATCCGAAAGTCATGGATATTTTAGTTGATATGAAATAGTTATACTGAAGCAGGACTCCGTACCCTCTTTGGACCATATATGCAACGATTTTAGACTAGTGAGACACGTCTCACTTAGACATGCCAAAGAAAAAACTGGGTTTTACTCCTCTGCTTCAGTTTTCAACTCACCCATAATTCCCGCAATTTCTTCAATAAATGTTGAAAATAATCGCTTATACACATTATACATGAAAAATGAACTATGTGATTTCAAACTTGAGGTTTGCACTTCACAATAGTGTCATTAAACATATATGCAGGGTATATGCGATTCAGCGATTATTTTCAACATTTACTGAAGATAATGCCGGTTTCATGGGTAAGTTGAAAATGAGGCAAGAGTAAAACAAACTTTTTATTTTGGCATGTATAAGTAGGACATGTCACATGCACTACTTTGAAATTGTTGCATATAGTCCAAATCCTCGCATATTATGTTTTCATGAGAAGGTCTTCAGAAACGATATAAACTTTTCCTTTTACTTCTCTGATCCTTTTTAGCAAAGTAATGACCAATCAAATATTCAGTTCCGCCAGAACTTTCGGCGGCGGTTAAGCATGAACCCAAAAGTTGATGTCGGCGTTCAATCACGTTTTCTGAAAAAAACGAGCGCAAGAAATTACTTGGAATAATTTTTGTGGAGAATCGAATTGTCTTTTACCATGCATGTTGAGTTTTTTTCCGATAAATCATATACTTTCCAAGATTATAGCAAAATTTAATTAATTTTGTTAAATGAAAAAAAAATAAATATGTTCCACCCCTGGAATTTTGCTGAACATTTTTTTTTTCGTGTTTATCATATTCCAACTACTAGCATACCAAGTTTAATGGTGTTACAATCGATTCTTGGTTCAAAACCCAATCGTACTGGATTGATTCACCACAAATCTGCATATACCTACTTGCTATCACATTTTTTTCAATGTATTGAAATATTCGTGGAAATCTGTAACGCAATTCATGATCCTTAAGAATAAGAATACTTGAAACCGCATCCTCCAACTCCCCGTCTTCAGCATATATATTATTCGGCATATTATGAGTATCTGAAATTGATATGTAATAGTTATTTATGATACAAGTGTTAAAAGTGGCATTTTATTTTGTGAGTGGGGAATATTGCGTAACGAGCGTTAGCGAGTGGAGCAACCCCACGGCGAGCAAAATAAAATCACTTTTAACAAATATATTATACAATTTTTTTATACAAGAGTTACTGCTAGTAAGAAAAAAACAAAAAAAAATAAGATCCACTAGGATTCGAACACAAAACATGCTCCAACTATAATAAACCCCAACGCACTTTATTTATGAATGTCATTATTTGTCAGTGATGTAACTTCAAAAGGAATTAGTGTTACCAATTGCCACGAACGGCCGAATACATGTGTGAACTTTTATAAATGATTTCTCTTGAGTAGGTGTTCTGATTATAATATCTGATTCAACCCGGAAAACCATCATTCATCAAGTGTTTCTATTAGAGAGATCTATATTACTGAGTATCCATCATCTCATCTATCATTTTACTTTTAACACTAGTGTTAAAAGTGATTTTGTGAAAACGTCAGTTTTTAGTTCATATGTCAATGGATTGAAAACGTCATTTTTAATGACAGTTGTACAAAAATAGTTATTTATTATACATGGGAACAAAGTATTAGATTTTAGCTCGAGAGCTTAAATCTAATCTTTTTCCCGTGTATAATACACATTTTTTTTTTCTCTGACGGGAAAAACGACGATTTGATCAACTATCTTCTTTAACCTATGTGTATTAAAAGGTAATTTCATAAAAAGTTACATTTTAGTACCTGTCAACAGGGATAAAATGTCATACTTTTTTCCCGTCACAGAAAAAACATATCCTCAACTGTCAAAAAAGTCCACTTTTTTGTGTGGTTTGTTTGCGTAAAGTATTACAATAAGTATTTCATTATTAACCGGAAAATCGGGAAAAAGTACACTTTTTTAGCGGTTGTTGCTAGACGACAGAGAATTGTATGCGACAACAATAACAGATCCAAATAACCACGAAATCCTGTCAAAGAGTTACTTCTTATTTTCTATGGTAACTTATATATTATAATAGTCATAACGTTTTAACAAAAAAGTAAGTGTTATAAAAAATCACGGAATATTATTCATAGCAATAATATATGCGTACACAAACTATTGGACCTAATTCACACTAGGTAATCCAAGTGGTTGTAGTTGTTTGACCTTCAGAATCAAGGTACCTACCCAGTGCCGGATTTATATTTTTCATGAGTGTAGCCCACCTTATTTCCGCCGCCCCACGTACCTTTCTAAAATAATAATTTCTCATTTGTAGAGATCTACGCAAAATACTGCCGCTTTCTACTTTGCCGGCGCGCGCGGGCGGGGACTTTTATCCCTTGAAATCGAGTGAGCGTCCTTTGAAATCTGTCGCCCCTAGGACGCTGCCGCCCCTAGACCGCGGCCTATACGGCCTATTGACAAATCCAGGACTTTAGGTATCTAGCTGACATAAATAAGGTAGTGTTGGGTAATAAGGCCCGGCGGTTAATAAGTCGTTTTCCTAGAGACTGGAAACTGTTTTCAAATCTGACATCATGGTTAGTTGCATCGTTCGAGTGTTGCAGATATACGAAAAGATCATTGAGATTAGTCCGCCATCAACAACACTAGCAGCCGTATGCATGGTAATTTGCCAGCGCTGCGACGCTCCAGGTGCACCGTTTACTACACAATATTGCGACCGGCGCACCTCTGGATTGACGCCACGCTGGCGAATGACTATAAATCCTGCTGTAGGTGTATCTGTTGTTAGGCTTCACAGATTATAAGAACTCAAGAAGATGAAACGTACTATCTTTAACGGTGAGAGAAAAATAAAAATAATTTTTCAATTTCCTGGAAAATGTATGTTTGAGAAAAACTTCTCGCCTGTTAATAATGCCAAACCAACACGATCGCGCAATAAAGCCCATGGGCTCGGTTAGATTTCTCAGTTCTTTAAAAAATTATTTTATTTCTTCGTTAGAATTTTATTTAGTTTTTCAGTTTTGTTACAAATAGTGTTTAGTTTTGTTTTTTTATTATACTTTTATAAGATTTCTACCATTCTAGAGAAGTGGTCGAAGTGTTAAGAGCTTTTATTCTCACCCAGAAAGCCAGGTTCGATCCCTACCACCATCACGGAGCTAAAGTGGTTCGGAATCCACTTTTTGAGCTGTATATCCCGGGTCTCCCTTCCTCGGAGGGGTTGGTCCTTTCAAGTTGTTTCTGTCCTTGTATATGAGTTCCTCGGAGTATCCGTTTTGGAGTAGGTCATTTTTGATGTAGTAGTTTTCACTTCCAGTGACGTGGTTGTTGCAAATACACGTCACTCTCTCCACCAACGTTATTACAATGTGTCTCTTTGTGGAATTTGCGCGATTGGAGTCCTAGTCGAGGTACTGCCCTGTGTGTGTCTTCTTCCTGTAAACAGAGGTTAGGATACAGTGTTGATCTTTCAGCTTTCACATCAAGAAATAACAGGGTACTATTCGTTTCCTTTTCCATCGTTACCTACCTTACTGAATCCATCAAGTTTTATTCTTGAGAAGAAGTCCTCAAGGTGTTCGTCTAAGTGGTTCCATATGATGAAGGTGTCGTCGTATCTTAGCCATAGTATTTTGCATTTCTGATAGCCAATTCCTCGAACCACCCCATGTATGTTTCAACAACAATAAAATACTGATGAAATACGTATTTCCAATAGAATTATTGAACGTATCCAATCAACATATTTTCACCTTCAAGATAAACGTTTATTGAACATTTGGAAAATACCAAAGCAATACGTTTTTCAACTGGAATTAATAAACATATCCAACCAACATATTTTCAACGTCACGATAAATGTTTATTGAAGAACTGAAAAATACCAATGACATATGCGTTTCAAATGGAATCAATAAATGTATATTTCCAAGAAATGTTCACGTTCACCATAAACGTTTTCATTCAGCTTCAGTATTCGGTGCCTGATGATTTATTCTGACTTTCTATATTATGTTGAGCTCTTTTGAACTCGCCAAGGATATCGGGAACGATAAGAATAATATGAACACATATACTCTTCATATTCATTAAGTACTTCAATAGTAAACTTATAACTCAATTCGACCTAATTTATAAAAAACAAATTGGTATCTAACCAAAAATTTGCGAGTCTGAAATAGGATGTTTTTTTGAATGCGTATTCTATACTATTTTCGAAACGACGACTCGAGTTACGAGGTCACTTATATCAAAAAACTGTTGCGCATATGGTAATGCAAGTCATGTTGAATGAGCTTCATGAAAGACATTCTCCCGTGCTCTGTAGCTATACCTCACCGCTCCCGCAAGAATATTCTGTTAGAGGAGAGAATGCTGGAAATTCTTCAAACTCACCCTGAAGCAGTTTCATCGTATTAGTATCTTTATTTGAAAGGTCTTTTGTCTATTTCATCGCCACTTAATTTGTCGAAAGGAACTTAAGCATTCCCATATGACAAGAATCCTTATAAACCGTCAGCTAGTGACAGATTTAGGTGCCCCATTTTCGCAAACAGGCCTCGAATAGGGTTGAAAAGTATATCGATTTGGAGTTAAATGAAGATATTTTTACGAGTGGCTCCTGGGAATAACATACCGAGAATTCGATTTTTCAGAACAGTGCTTATTTGTTTCCCTCGTGTTTCTATTTACGGTACGAAACTACAGAGGGTGATTCGTTGAGTTGTTTTGAGAAAAAAAGTTTTTATGAACATATGTTCGGAGTTGCTTCTTTTCTGAGATACAGGGCATTGATTTTTTTTTCAAAGGCCTTTGTATCTGTTCGGAGTTGCTTCTTTTCTGAGATACAGGGCATTGATTTTTTTTTCAAACGCCTTTGTATCTCAGAAACGAAGCAACTCCGGACATATGTTCATAGGAACTTTTTTCCTTGAGGCGACTTAACGAATCACCCTCTGTAGATTCGTACCGTAAATAGAAATACGAGGGAAACAAATAAACACTGTTCTGAAAAATCGAATTCTCGGTATGTTATCCCCAGGAGCCACTCGTAAAAATATCTTCATTTTACTCGAAACCGATATACTTTTCAACCCTATTCGAGGCGTGTTTGCGAAAATGGGGCACCTAAATCTGTCACTATAGCTGACGGTCTATTATAGAGGAATCACTAATAGCAGCAAGACTTTTTTTCCGGAAAAAATATATATGTGCAGAAAATAAAGTATGAAAAAAGTGATGAAATTCAGACCATATATTAAAACGGCAGCTCTTCCTTCAAAAATGTTTCTACGAAGGTTTTCTGATTGACGCTTCAGAACAGAAGATGTTATTTCAATAGGCATAGATAGCTCAATTGTCAAATGTATTTATCTTGGGGCGTTGAGTTCACAGGGGGGTTTTAGAACAAGATTTCGATCTACATTGCACTTCCATCGATGCATTGAATTTTGGAGTGATTGTGGTAACACCAACATCTGCATGGCTGAACTCATCTGTTGAATTATCCAAATCCCTGAAATATGTGTGGAAGTGAAAATATTCAAATATTTTTTTGATGTGCCATTAGTGGAGGAGTGCCGTTATCGACAATGTTTTCAAAAGTCATGTTTCATATCGTTGAAAAGCCTGTTTTTTTTCTCATTTCAGTTGTACTTATATCATTTTAACTCTCTCCATATAGATACAGTTGTTTTGTATTTTTGAGACCACCTCTGTAATTCACTGACCTTGATTTTTTTTCAAAAATTTACATGAATACGAAACACACCACTACATCTATGACAGATATAAAATACTATTATAAGCACAACCATACTAAACATGACAAGAGGTTCCATTTAAAAATTGTCGATGACGTCACTCTTCCTTCAACGGCACTTTAAAAGAATATTTGAACCCAAACAATGACCAAATTTTCAAATAATACCATGTTCCGATCTTCGTAAACATTTTACCTTCAACTGACCGTGAGTGACCCTGTCTATAGCAAAATAGGTAACATTAATACTAGATATTTCTGAAAACAGTAAGGAAAACTAGAAATTTAAAATTAACGGGTTAGTTTTCCATTGAGTAAGTAGTCTTTTCAAGCCTAGGAAGCGGACTTAATCATTCAATCATCCAAATTTGAATTGATGCGAACAAATGATTGAATGGAAAAACAATTTAGTGTTGATTCATCATGTCAACCTGAATTGAACTACATTTCAATTCTATTTTCATAGTGATGTACGGTGTATTTTTTTTTGTGTGTGTTGGCATCGACTGCTATGGTCATTAGCCACGTGTTCTGGATAGGCCTTGTTACTAACTCCATACGCCACCTTAGGAGCAGCACTGTTAATTATTAACGCAACAGTGAATCGTGGAGGATTATCCCCAGCCAGCAATAATATTCAATCACTCAGATTTTGACATCTGAAACTGAAAAAACCTTGCTCTGTCTGGGGATCGAGCCCGCGACCTTTAGATCACGAGCCGCAGCACTAACCACTGCGCCAAATCCCCGCCCCATTATTATTATTATTATTATTATGCGTCATCTAGGGTATCAAGTGGAATTTGAGTCAGAATAAGACAGAGTTCAAAAACAAAAATAACATCTCATGAGAATGTTTTTAAAATATCAGATATTTTTATTAACTTTTGAGATGTTACTGAGAAAATGATTGAGACACCGTCTCATTTGAGATTATTTTTGCAAATCTCAAATATCTTCATTTATAATAGTCAATTACTCTGTACGTAAATGAAACGAAAAAGCGCCAAAGAAAAAACGTGTAAATATATGCATCGAAATTGTCTGGTAAAACTACTAGCAATGAGTTTTAGAAAACAGATATATCATTAGAGACATCCAAAATATCGAATGAAAATATTTCATGACACAATTTTCTGCTATCACAAAATTTATTTTGACTGGTCGTCCTAACCATCCGTCTTAAGTGTGATTCACAACAAAACTTTTTGCGTTTTGCTTTTTACGTTTCACATTCTGATTGGTGGAAGCAGAATCTGGAATAAAACGAACGCAAAAAGCTAAATATTCTCAGCTTTTTGCGTTGCAAAATGCGTTGTGTTTACATCTCAGTGAAAATCTTTCAGCAGGGCTTATGGATTCTCTGTGGGAATGTTTTTCAATGTGAGAGCGGATCATCATAAAAATATTGTTGTGACATTCGATAAAAGTTGTGTTAATTTTTTTCTCCCAATTTTTTTGTGATTCCAGGAAATAGTATATTCTGTTTAATTTTCTACTTTTACATCTTAATGATGGTCTCACCCAATATTCTCTTTTTGTACGATTCATTTTTCCCTTTAAGTGCAAAAGAAGGAGCAATTTACGTCTCTTCCAAATTTCATGTATAATATTCATTATTTAAATTATTATTTTTGTAAATTGTTGAAAAAGTCCATATCTCAAAGTGGAGTGGATAGTTTAGGAATAAATCTCGAAGTCATCTCCACAAAATTTATATATATATATTATTTTTGTGATGATTTCTTCATTTTGCTCTGCCAAACGTTATGTTATGTTTATGTTTCTTGTTGAGAAGCAAATCAAAAATTTTTGACGTTTTTGTTGTGAATGGCATTATTGCGTCAGTTTAATTTCAGATTCTGTTTCACCAATCAGAATACGAAACGTAAAAAGCGAAACGCAAAAAGTTTGGTTGTGAATCCCACTTCAGTCTGTTTCGATAAGAAACTAAGACAGTTGATGATAATACAAAATGCCAGAGCCACAGTTACAGCACGCTTACATAGCTTGTTAATACCTGAGTTCAAATTTCACTTGAAAGTAACGAACGGAACTGCACTCGTGATGGTAATAAGACATCGAACTGAATAAACACCGTAAGATCGGTCCATTTCCGGTGTTATTGCCTTTACCCTTTACCCCGCTGCGATGGCGGCAATGGACGATAATATCCGAATTACACCGAAATCAAACATTTACTGAAAACTAATAAACGTAATCATTCTACAAGTTTAAGACAAAAGTAATACATTTGTTGGTATAAAACTAACAAGTATAATACCTTTTTGGAAAATCAATATTATTCATATGGTGTAAACGTATAAAAAACGAATTATAAAACGTATGGTTCAAAATCAGGATGAGATATTAACATGACATACGAATATGAACAATTACATATGTACGTTATTTCACTACGTATAATATGCAAATGTTATATGCAGTGGATATATTTGAAACATTCAGTATATAAATAATAAACCACATGGTTGTAATAGTATATTACACACCGACGTGGGAAGAGATTCATTTCTGTCGTGAGATTAGTAAGTTCACCGAGACGCAAAGCGTCGAGGTTAGCTATGATCTCGAGACAGAAATGAAACTTACTATCGAGGTTTTTATACTATTTTATTTACAACCATCATATTTCGATCAAAATTAATAAATCTCTGTTTCGTTCTGAACATACCTAAAATATTACATTTAACGACAAATTACCAAGAACGCGGTTTTCTCAGAATAATCAAGTAGATATGTTGTTACCGTGACTACGGTGTATAATACAATTGTCACCAATATAAATAAATGTTAGAAAAATATTCATCTAGAGTAGATGCAATGAGGGCGGAAAGTGAGGGCGGGAAGTGAGGTCGGGAAGTAGAGGTGTGTAATGTGACACTTCCCAACCTTCAATGACGTTAGTAATGACAGCATTACATATATGGTTGTAAATAAAAAGGTATACGATATTTGGTATAGCGATATACCGTTACGAGTTTTATACTAAATAAACCCATTAAATGCCTTTTTCATACCAACTTGTGTTACTTGGGTAATCTTCATGCCCCTTGAAGATATTATCTGCCTTCGTCGATAATCGACACGGCGAGTGTCATGTGCCATTGAAAATGTATAACCTCAAATATCTTCTTGATACTAAAGTCGTAACTGGTAGGTGAAGATCAATTCCTATCATAACCTTTTTTAAGTTTACTTGAAATCAGTTTCAAAAAAGGTAGTAAGTATGTATCTGCATTTGTTAGACAAATTCTTGAATTAAATCATTTTTGTTGATGTATTGTTTTTACTCGGAAAATGAGTTTCCCGTCTACGACCACAAGATCGAGGACTGGTGAAAAACTCTCAACCACCTGGGCTTAAATCTAGTTTATCAAAATCTATTTTATCTTCTTTGCTTTTCTTTTTCAACTAGAATTTTTATTGTAGATCGACTTGTGCTTAGTATGGTGTCTATATCATTTCAGTCAGACTGGATTATGTATTGTCTTTCTAAAAATGTACTGACTTTCAATAATAATTTTAACTAGGTGATATCAGTTTAACTATTGATATTATTAATAAAAATACTTTCTCATGGACCTGCTATAAGTGCAATCAAATTATGTAACGTAGTCAATAAATTCTACTCTACTCAATATATGAAAGAAGGCAAAATAATGTAGTGTGCGGAAATTGAATACATACATACATTTAGCGAAAAGTAATTATTTAGTATAATTGAACCAGAACGAACTAACCATACGTAGACATTTCAGTGCGTGGAAATTTCAACTACACATAAATAAAAAGTGCTGTTCGAACGAATTTCTGTCGGAAAAATGTTGTCGAACAAATTTCTGCATACCCCACTCTTGAAGTAATAGATACTGTTTTTTCTTTGATCTGAAAGTTCTCAGTTACGGCCAGCGTTATGCTGTGTGTTGAACTTTCAACTTTCTAAGTGCTACAATTGTAACATTTACGTCACAATCGACATGTCGTGTTACGGTGTTACTGCATCTTCTAAATACAATACATTTTTCATCTTGCTAAATATATATACTTCCAAAAAAGTGGATGGGGCAATGCCTCATCATTGTTATATTCAACTTCCTCCTGGAAGTTCGACCCAGAACATATTTTAATCCCTCACTCCATATGTGGGTGTGACACCACTTCAGCCCCTTGCTGCTGAGGCAGTGGAGAAGTTCCTCATATAGTTGTATAGAGGAAACAATCCCTCGACTCCTTGCTTTTTCAATAAACCTGTGTTCAAACCAAAATTCCATCTGGCAAGACTACCCCCTACCACAGATTCAGCCAATCACCATGCTCACTGCATATATTCACCACCTCACGAAATGCAGCTCCTGACAAAATCATTAATATTATTTCCTCCAATTGCAAAAAAGGTGCAGTCCAGCAGCGCTGCTGTGCTTCAAAATTTGCAAGAATTGCAGCAGGCATGGACGCAAAAACTCTCCTTGTCCTGAGCCTGAATTTCAAGAGGAAGGAGAAGTAGAAGTGACTGAGGGTGAATGCGATACTAAGGAGGACGAACCCAGTACACCATTTACGATATATAAAATTATTATTTATACAAACGTGCATTAATTTAAAAATATACGTATTTTAGCATACAACATGATCTTATGTTCTTCCAAGCCTGATTAGTATATTAAAGGATGAATGGATTAAAAGGTCTTTCAAACACGGGCGATTTTTCGAGCACAACAGCGCAGCTGCAGCGCTCGAAATAGAGCAAGTGTTTGAAATATCAGTTATCCACTAATATTTTACATTATTTTTTTCAACTGGTGCACTTTGAAATCATAAATACTGGTTTCATCATTACAAATAATGGAAATAAAAACTTATAATGTAAAATGGTCAAATTCCAAATACCTTTCGTTAATGTTTGAATAAAAGTTTTGCATTTGTTTGTAATATTTCATTCGACATTACAAGGTACTCCTGTCAGATCACTAATCATAAAATTGTCGAAAAGGAACATTCTCCATGAAAATTGAATAATGAAAAATGTGGACATAAGGACAAGCAAGAAATTTCGATTGGCAATGACACAAAAACGATCAAATCGGAGGTGGTGCTACCAAGCCTAGTAAAAGATGGGTCGAGTTACTTTTTTGAATTTTTAAATCTGTAGAACATGACCAGCAAACTGGGTTTTGAGAAATTTTCTACTTTTTGGAGCTTTGTAGCTCGTAATGTATGGGGTCAAAAATACGTTTCTTAGTGGAAATTAGAGGAAATTTGTCGCACTACACAAGTGAAAAACATTATCTACGTAGTAGGGACAAGGACACAAAGTTATACAGGAAAACCTAAAGAATTGCAAAACAATCTCGGTTTTTCGCTCCTCCCTCAAATTCCACATGGAAATTTTGATGGATTAATGGAGTGAAGCGTTACTGTTTCATAAAATTGACATTCATTTCTTGACCTTATGTTAGGATGTTTTTTAATCAAGAATGTAACGCTTGAGATAATTCAAGTGTCATTATCCTATAACCTTCTCTGAATATTTCCATGATGTATTCCAAAAACGGATTTAAACATTTGAGTTATTGGTAAGATAGGAATGAATACAAAAGTCAAGGTATTCCTCGAAAAGACTGATTAACTAATACTCTGAGACAAAAGAGCGGGTGCATTTTTAAATCCATCTGGCGATTATGGTGCAGTAAAACTAAAAGCGATCGAGACTGCTGCGACGCAATGTCGCGTTGCTATATTGTCGACCGGAGTTTGTTTGATACGTGCACTTACGCTATCTTAGTTGGCTCTGACTAATGGAGTCTTTATCTGGCAGAGTCTGCTCTCGACCTGACTTCTTGATACCGTCCTTGTTGTTAACATGGGTTTTCTCGTGTCTTCCTTAATTACGTCGGCTCTCGTCGGATAAAATGCTTGGCATTCTTTTTGTATTATTAGCTCCTTTCTCTCAGAATTCTACGAAATCAATAATTCAAGTAAAACCGTATGATATAAATCAAAAACACTGCAAGCATTCCGATACAAAATTATTTTTGGCTTTGAGTTTCACAAGTTTCTTCGATGAAGTTAGAATCAATAATTCAACAACTAACAATAAAACACATAGGTACAGTAGGTAGGTATACAGTTTTTCTAGATCATGGAGCAATTTTATTTATATAAAAATAATAATAATGAAGGCTTTTATTCGCGAGATATTTTTACAAGTTTGTATAACACTTGTATCTCATCAGAAGGCACAGTTCAAACTACTTGTTTTGAGTAAGTGTTTGCTCATCCACTCAATTATATGGAAGACCGTTCGTTCAACTTGCAAATGATCGTACGAAGGCGTAGAGCGGACATGCGATATTTTTCTTTGTTAATTTCGAGTTGTAACTCGAAATTAGCGTTAATCTCGAGTTACTACTCGAAACTATCTCAATTTCGAGTTTAAACTCGAAATTAGTGTTGATTTGGAGTTACAACTCGAATTTCGAATCATAACTCGAAATTAAGGCTGAGACCGTATTGAGCATTGGTGTTCAATAATTTTTGCCAGAGAGTATCAACTAAATGAAATAGTAAAAGTACCCTTTTCTACAAATATTTCTACCATGTCGAAAATATGAGGCAAACATCTGATAGAAAACAACTACTTCCTTGGCTAATACTACGACGGGCATTGAACTACATCTGACAGATATTTATGCAACCGTCTTCCAAGAAGATCCGATTGCAAATGCTTATTGTAATTAAACAGTAGATTATCATTGATTTAGCTGTGCAAGACCACCTGCTGACACGTTTTGTGGTCTCGTCGGTGATACTTCGCTTATGAGCTCGCTCCCTTTTCTGGAACACCGCAGAAAGATCGCGATCTGTCTCTGTTTTATAGATATTTTCACGGACGATGTTTGTCTGAATTTGTACAATGCAATGGTTCGATCTACAGGATTTGGTGAGATATAAATTCAAGTCACTAAATAAATAATTATTTCGATTATCATTTTTCGTATAATTTTCGAACAATCGGAACGTCCAGTTGAGTTGGGTTAACTCGTATAATTTCGATTATACATAGAGTAGCTCCACCAATCAGAAATATAAAGATGTTTGAATTTGCATAGTAACCAATTCAGATCGCTCCATACAAACACCCAATCGTATTTTTGTTATTATATTGGTTGTTTTTTTTCTGATTGATTCGACCGTTACTTGATGAAGATCCATGGTAATTATATAGACAAGAGACGATTTGATCTTCACGAACTTTTATTTAACCACGACATGTTTCGCTATCACAGTAGCTTCCTCAAGTAATTGTAGAATAAGTTACGTACATCCATTTATATACCCTCAAACGTAATTACAACTGAAAACACCCCTAACCAGACTGTTAATAATTACAATTAACAAGGGTATACCTATTAACCTACCTGCATTAATAAAATTGTATCCAAGATAACAAAAGTAAACATTCTAGTCCTAAAATATATGAAGGATAAATGTTAAATGGTAATTATAAAGTTCTACTTGAAAAAAAATTAACATAGCAGATTGATTAAGAATATAAGAATACCTGGACATTAGTCTTTCTAAGAAAATATATTCAACAATGGTGAGTTATTCAAATCAAGTTGGTCGTTGGGTAGTAAGTTTGAATTTTTAAGTATATTTATTTCTAATGATTCCAAATGATTTAGTTTTAATCATTTATTTTTTATGTGTAAAATCTCAAAGTTTTCATCGAAAGTGTGATTTTCACCTAAAAGAGGATTTGAATCTGTTGAATTTGTTTTCTTATTCAGATAACTCATACGATGTTCATGAATGCGGTTTCTAAATGTTCTACCAGTTTGACCGATATATACTTTAGGACAAGTACCACAATTCAATTTATATACCCCTGATTTCTCGAATTTCGCTGTTTTGTCTATATTATTTTTGATGAACCTTCCCAAAGCATTATTTGTTCTATGTCGTGGTTAAATAAAAGTTTGTGAAGATCAAATCGTCTCTTGTCTATATAATATGGGTAATTTTGTGCTCTATTGATTGGTGTACATACGAACTCTGAAACTGACTGAATCGCTCTTAACGACAGTCATCGGCCTGAGATCCTCCTTTCGCCGAAACACTCACTATAGGCGGATTCTGTTGATGGGATGACCAACACAGCCAGTTGGTCTGACGCTTGTTTGTAAGAGGAATGCCATTCTAGCAAGTCGTACATATTTTATCTCATGGACCTCACGAAATATTTGGAACGCTTTGGAATGATCGGCAATATGGTTTCATTAATTAGAGATGAACTGCTGACATGCTTACATCTCACATATATATGGCAGTTTTCTGTCAAGAAATATGGTGAAAATCTGACCGTAGCAGTGGATATCTCCAAAGCATTTGATCGTGTATAGCACCAGGGGACTAATCAGTCAAATTCCGACTTATGGATTCCACTTCAGTTATGTCCTTCGCTTCTTAGCCTTCTCTCTGGCAGATTTTTCCATATGATGGTCGATGGGGTTCCTTCTGAAACTCTCTTTAAATTTTGGTGTCTTGCAGAGATCTATATTGGCAATATCACTATTTCTTCTTTACATTGACGACAACCTCTCAGAGTTTCGGTTGAGTTGTACCATATACTATATCTCATCAGCATATAAAATATGAACAGAGTCAGCTCCAGCTGACTTCATTTCGATTCTCAGTATTAATAACTGATATAATCCAAAATTGAAGGGGAAAATAAATCAGATCCCTCTTGAAGATGATGATAGTGTTGAGATAAAATTCCATTATATTCATAAATTTAACCGTCTTGTGAACACTAAGCACGGTTTCATGCTTAACATAGCTTTACAACTTCGTAACCGGTTTCTATTCCACAAATCAACAATGGACGAATTTTGGCGATGTAAATTCTGGAACTCCAGCGCTACTCTTATTGGGAAAAACACGCGAGATCCGTTACAAAAATCTTGGTTTTCTGTCCATGCCAAGAGCTGCTTCATTTTTCGTTAACGGCTTAAGATTTATAGGGCACATATCTGATCTGATACTCGGCAACTGTGAAGCTTTCAAGGTGGTCAAAAAGAGCATGCATGGACATGAACCATTGCTTATTTTCTAGTTGCTTTTGGAAAATCCAGAAACCATTTTTGCAACAACTCGCCAGGGTGTGATTCAAGGTATATATTAAACAGAAAAGAACAACTCGCTTGGCTAATACTACGACGGATATTCTGTTACATCTGACAGATATTTTGCAATGTGTAAAGAGTGGACACCACTGCAAATATTTTATGCTATCAAACAGCAGACTGTTGCTTGATTCGGAAACCTTGACCACCTGTAGACATCCTACCTTGTAGTAAACTATTCTACAATAGTTTACTACAACCTTCTCTACAGAAGGTTGCTTCGACGTTGTTGAGATTTTTTTAAATTCTTTTAGTCTCAAATTTTTATACCTGTTTCATATCTGGTCTTGTTTCTCAGTTCATCATTTATAGACTTGAATGAGGCTTGTAGAACCTGCCCTCGTGCTAGTGGGTTGTCACAAGACTCAAGACACAGGCGCAACATGCAGAAAAATATCGGTAGCTTGGGACGATTCAATCTATCGAAATCAGAACATTATTGGGAGATATTGCTAAATTAAATATTAATAAAAAAAAACAAAAATGCGTATGGGATGTTACTAATTGGAATAAAATATTCAAAAATTGTCATAACATTACTTATGTTATTTGTACTAGTACTACCCTGTTTGTATTCTGTAGGTTGTTTAGAGTTAAGTGGAAATTTTTTCTGAGATATCCTATCCTATCTATAACTTATTAATTAAAGAATGTAAATAAGTTGATGATAGACGGTCATCCTCTTACACTAATCCCAATCACATTTGAATATTCATTATTTGTAGCAATAAAGTGTCATCACTCATAAATATTGAAGTTATTAGTTCAAGTCGCAGAAGTACCTAATTTTATTCTTAATCGTGGACATGTTTATCTCGTGTTAAAATTAACTTAAAGTTAATTTGCATCTTTAATGTTTGAGCTAAATTAATTTGACGGTAATAATGTAAATGAGAAGTTGTTCAAGATGAAGGCAGAGGTATGGCTCACGGCTGTTTCGACCTAAACGAGAATTTCATATTTTATAACAATGAACAGTCTCGAATTAAATTGAATTGCTTTTTATTTGACGTAAGAAAATGCAGTCGGACACGCTACGTCTACCTCACGTCTCACTGACGCATCATTTAAAAAAGATATACTGGAGAACACTTCTTGTTGAAACTGGAATAGAATAGATATTGTCTTGAAAGTATTTCTTCTTATTCAATCAGTCACTTAATGTTTGCGATATGTGGCGTGGTTTTTTTTGGAATAAAATAGTAGTTTTATTGGAATTGTTTAAATTGTTGAAATTGTAAATTGTTTTTTCCGTTAACCAGCTGTCGTCCCCCTACTCAAGATCTTCCTTAAAACGATACATTTTTTGAAAACAAAATGTTCTTCAAATGCATTAAGAGACCTGGCGATCTACACAACAAAGTAATCAAGGTGCGTTTTGAGAAAAAACATTCCTATATCGTCTCTTACCTCGCTTCTGCAAAAGTGAATTGGGAAACGATTGTGTACGTTATTGATTGAAAAATATATTAATATTACTATTTATGTGAGGAGATATGTTATGGGCCTTGGTGGCGTGTGGGTAATGTTCTCGCTTCTTAATCCAAGGTATTTACGCGGGTTCAATTCACCGCACGGTCACCGATGTCGTGTCATCACACGTTGAAAGATAAGGGCTGCGTCTCTAGGTCCCTAGGTCGCACGAGTCTATCGAAGACTTCTGAGGGTTGCTTCCAAAAGTACAGCCCATTGACGAAAATAACAATGTTAACAACAATTATTAAGTATTAGTTTTTGTATTGATGGTTCTTATATTAGTTGTGTTGGTCACAGATTACTCGACAAATTTAAATCTTGTTTCAATCTGAATAAAAAAGATCTAACATAATATTTTTGGGTTTGTTGACGAAAGTTTGAGACCTAATCGTATGTGGTATCAAATGTTGTAATCTAAAAAAATAAAAAAATATTCAAATTTAAATTTTAAATTTTACACAGCAGATGCATTTTGACCGAAAACGGTGAAGTTGTATTTTTCCCAAAACTTTAGAGCTGAAAGTAATAAATTGAACGTATCCATCCTTTGTTGAAGTGGTTCCATCCGAGTCTTCCCATTGTGTGATACCACAGGCACCCAATATCCAATTGTAGGTATATAGTTGTTTATTGTTAGTTTACTGATGCCTAAGCTTTTGCAACATACTGGGTATAATCTAACCTCTTGCACTCCCGTGAAGGACGGGTGTATACTGCCATTATATAACAAATGGCAAGTGTTAAAAATTCGAAAAAAAATTGTGGAAATTTTAAATTTTGTTGGAAAAATTCGGAAAATCTTGGAAAACGCTGTTCGAAATCACACACTTTTTTTCATCCGGCAGTTTCAGTATTATTGCGGCTCTGCTCTGGTCAGCTGACGTTCAGCGGACAGCGGTTCCCAGAATATCGACGAATTTTCCAACACAATTTAAACTTTCCACAATTTTTTTTTCGAATTATTCACACTTGCCATTCGTGATAAAATGGCATTATACACCCGTCCTTCACGGGAGTGCAAGAGGTTAGATTACACCCTATATAGTGATGTAAGAAAGAATACATTTACCTATACAGCTTCAACTCTCTTAATTATGTTGACTTTATTATTATAACACTGTTGTGTAGAATGTTGTGTAGAGTTCTGAGCTTTTCGTAACTACATCTTTTTCAATTGTAATTCAGAAAGTATAATATGAGATTCAGAATAATAAATCGTAATTAAAAAAACATTAAATGAAATTCATATAGGTGAAATGACACTGTAACACTGTAACTATAGAGTAATTCAGATTAGTAAATTGTATTGCAGAATATATTATTTATAAATCAGATTAGTGAATTGTTATAATCAGAGAGTGTAACATGTAATTATTCAGAAAGCGTAAGTTGTTAGTCAGAGTAACAACTGTAAGTCAGAAACCATCAAGAAAACCCATATGTATTCTCCCAAAGACCCGAACGCAAATATCAAGTATCCAACTAGCAAGTCCTGTTATTTGTCCATTAGCTGTTAGTAGATCAATTACTTGATGTTGTTCTCATGTGTAATAATGCATCTTGCAATTCCAGATTTGAAAACTTCCTGGACGAAACTGGGCAAAGTCTTCTTCGTCATATTGTCATGCGACAATACCAACTATCCATTGTTACCAACGTTTAAAAATATTATGTATCTGTAACAAAACCGCAAAAATCAAGAATATTTCATTTGGTGCATATTTCATGTCCGTATTTTGTGAATTTCAGAAAAATCACTATCGGGATCAGCTTTCACATGAGTTTAATAATGACAACACTAAAACTTAGTAAAACATTTTGAACTTTATGTATTTGTCTTCTACCGTGACCGCCAAAAAGTATGTACCATATGGGAAAAAATTTATTATTAGAGTATTGGAAAAAAAGTTTTTGGGAAAAGTTTGTGCATGTCCGATAACCTAAAAATCGATTTTGACACATGTCAAGTGATCGCTGGTATGGCGGCTAATTGAAAAAAATACTATGAAAACACAAAAAGTGGGGCAAATTTGCTTAGAATTCAATTTTATACGTATATACAAAGTTTGTAAAGACGATATGAGAAAATTGAAAATAACTATTTTTTAAATATTTTCCTAGCTGTACTTTTATAAGTGAATGATAATAACGAAACTTTCACATTTTCTCCACACCAGAGAGCACAAAATTGGAAAAATTGGATTTTGTATGAATTTTGGCTGTTATACATACATTTGTTCGTATCTAACAGTTATATCAGAATTCCACGATCATTGCGAACGTTTCACTTCACACATAATCGTGAAAACAGTGCGTCAAATTGAAGAGGCTTAGAGTTTTCAAGATTTTATGCGAAGTGTAACGCTCTGGTACGATTATCATCGAAACTTGATTATCACCCTTGGAGGGCCCACCGGATGCGAAAAGAGAAGTCGCTGTACGTGGGTCCTCCACACGTTCGAAAGGCTAAATGAACCTGGGTGCGCCTGGTTTCCAGAGTATTTTCGCTAGTGAATGAGTACCTCTCAACCATTCATCCCTTCGACCAGGACTTCTGTGCCCTCGACACGTACTGTCGAAAAATAGCTGTCAGACGGGTCCTTACATCACAAGAGGTTTACAGCTTGAGGCGTAAGCTAGTCCGCGGCGATGCTTTCGCAAAGGCTTGGAGGTTTTTAGGCCCCCGCACCCTACTCATGGCTATCGCTGACCGTGCCTGTTCGTAAGGTCCGTGTCGTTCCCTATCCACCACCTGGGACGCGCCTGGTGCCTCAACTCCCAACCTTCCCATACTGGGCCATTATTAGCATTTCATGTCATACTTGTTCACCGATAAATTTTATAATTACGTTGATGATTACTACATAAAAAAAAATAATTTGTTGTTTTTATATTCCCTACTTTTTTTTACTTATCAAATCCTCAATAGTTTCTGAATAACAATTGATGCTTGCTGAATAACATTTCACTAATCTGAAATTCAAGTAACACTTTCTGAAATACAAGTTAGTACTTAATCTGATACAAGTTACTGTTTCTAATAGATACCATCAATACAGTTATTGTTGTTTAATACTAACGTGAGAATCCGTTAGCTCAAAGCTCGTGAATGAATTGACGCAGCCTTGGTGTTTGAGTAGTTTTATATGTTTTTGAATTCTTTTGTTTCGTTCCCTATTATATCAGTATTAACAGGTTTATGTTTTCTATTTCCCGATCCGTGTACAGTACATTAATTCATTCGTCTATTTATGAGTGTAGAAAATGATATGTAAAACTGTGTGTATCTTTTTGTTAGTAATTCGGTTCTAACTTTTACCACTGCGTCATTAACGATGCACTCACCGGAACGTGGATAAATATAATTACATTAATTAAAGCCTACAAGTCAATGCCTACCCGCATTTGATATGACAAGTGGAATATGCAAAATAATATAATTCTGTTTCTAACGGATTTCACAAGATGACCAGCTGTTGAAAATGGATACTATCTTAGATGTCTATCACAAGAGAAGGCCTATTCAAACAGTATTTATCACATTATTGTCAATGTTGCTCTAGTTGGAATAAGTGATGATATCTTTTGCATCACAAAAGCAATAAGTTATAATATATGTTCCTGAAAAAATTGACAACTGTCGTGTGGCCATTATGAATTTGTGATTGTCATGGCATTGTGTCAATGTTTTGGTTGGTTTCCAGGTTTTGCCCTGGTCTTCTTTTGTTAAAATCTCCAAAAGTTTGAACTGCAACTGCTGCAGTCATCTTCAGTGGCGTGGTCGAAGTGCTCTTCTTGACGTATCAACTGAAACTGAAGCTTTCGTTCCTGGAACGTCATTTATAGTGCTGATTTTGCGCACACTTTCTGTGGTGGTAAGGTTAGCGCGTACTTTCCGCGCTATTTAGGTGACATGGCTTCGTTATGGCACCTTTCAATTCTGTGTGCCAGATCTTTGGTAGAAATGTTCTCTCTCCATTTCTGTTGAAGTCCGTTTGTGCTCGACTAGACTAGGTACCAATGCTCCTTTTCGTTTGACCGATATAAACCTTACCACAGTTAGATGGAATCCTGTAAATCCCCGCTGATTTTAGTGAATCTCTGCTGTCTTTTGCTGATCTCAGATATTCCGATATTTTCTTCATTGGTTTGAGGCTGGTGTTAATTTTCTCCTTATTGAGATTATAAAAGAAAGAAACACCAACGAAGAGCCACCCCAAAGCACTGTTCATCTGGCCATATATAGAAGGTGTCAGTAACCGAATTGGGAAAATTCTAAAGAAGGAGAAAATAAACACCACCTTCAAACCAACCAGATCAGCATTGGTACCGGCCTAGTCGAACATAAGCGGAGTTGTCGATTGGGACAGACCGAGAAGTCCGAGGTAAAACACAAGTTCTTTTTCGAAAATACTGTCCAGCAACGTCGAAACACAACCGAATGCGTTTTCGGTTGTGTTTCTAATATCAAGGTTAAACCAAATTATTTGTAAACGGTAAATTTTATTAGTCAAACATGAACAGAATCGTAATTTACGTAACAAGTCCGGAAAGCACTGTTTTTTTGGACTATTCTAGGAAGAGCATAGCGAGTCCTGGATGTCTGCGAGTCCAAAAAAACTGTTTTTGGACGTGTTGTGTACACAATTTTTTCGGCAACCGTGTAGAATAAGAAATCGAGACACATTTACTTATTATATTTCTTGGTAGAAGAAAATTTCGAACATTTTAATTCTTATTTGTATTAAATATTGAAATTGGAACAAAAGATAGGTACTAACAGAAATATTCTAATTCTTATTTATATTAATATGTATATTAAAATTTGAGCATTTCCCGGACTATTCCGGGAAGTGATACTTTCTCAAAGAAAAATCCTAGGTAGGTACTTCCCGGACGGTTGCCGAAAAAATTTATGTTTGCCGTTAATGTGACAACGGTCGAACTGACAGTTCAAAATATTTTCCTAGCTCTGTCAACAGTGGCGTTTCGTAAAAAGGGTAAGAATAGTTATTTATGATACAAGTGTTAAAAGTGGCATTTTATTTTGTGAGTGGGGAATATTGCGGAATGAGCGTTAACGAGTAGAGCAACTCCACAACTACGAGCAAAATAAAATCACTTTTAACAAATGCATCATACAATTTTTTTTTGTACAACAGCTACTGCTAGTAAGAAGAATACAAAAAAATAAAATCCATAAGGATTCGAACACACGATATTTGGGTTACAAGGCTAACTGGCTAATGCTCCAAGTATAATAAACCCCAACGGACTTTATTTATGCATGTCATTATTTGTCAATGATGAAGGACCTTCTACAGTTGAACTGAATACTGTACTTCGTTTGTAACTTCAAAATGAATTAGTATTACCAATTGCACAAACGGCCAAATACAGGTGTGAACTTTTATAAATGATTCCTCTTGAGTAAGTCTTCTGATTGTAATATCTGACTCAAGTGTTTCTATTAGAGAGATCTATATTACTGAGTATCCATCATCTCATCTGTCACTTTACACCAATGTTAAAAGCAGTTTTTAGTTCGTATGTCAATGAATTGAAATAATGACAGTTGTAAAAAAAATCTTATTGATGAAAACTTGCACAGGGGAATTTTTCAACAAAGCCATTAATATATTATTAACTTTGCAGTGATTTCGATGGTAAAACATTCGCAGTTTTTTAATGATCAATTCGAATTTCTTTCAGAAAACCAATAATTTTTCATCTTTCAAACTAGTAATGAAAGAGATTTTCTAACGACCGATGATCATATCATTTACTTATGCTAACCCACGGTTTTGAAAGAATCATTTTTAAATTTGTTATTTATTCACCACGCATAATTTTATTGAGAGCTTATAGAGAATCAATAAGGCACACCTGTATTGTCTGATTTGTCAAATGAAACTGACCTCCATTACCACTGTATGCAAAAATGAAAAGAAATCAAATTTATTTCAATTCTTTTCAATAGTCATCATTTTTCCAATTTCTCTTCGTAACCCTGATCCCCTTACTTTTTCTACTTTTATTCGTCCTTCTTGTTATTAATACTTGACGTTTAGGTTTCAAACCGTATTCAAAATAATAAAAAAAAATCCAAAATATTTTCTTCGATGTTGAGATGTACTAACAAAATATTATTTATCTTGGTGAATTTTCTCATTTCTCCTACTCTAGTTTATTATGATTCGTGAGAGCCTAGGAAGCATTAGTAAAATTAACAAACAATTTTTCCATCCAAATAAATAACTCAAAAACAGTTTCTGATTTAACAGATGATGCTGTTTCTTGTTAATTTTGAAAAATGTCTACCAATTTCAAAAGTGTTTTATGGAATATTCTGTATTTTGAATTTCTATATATCCACAAAATATGTCCCGAGCAATAATAAAGACACTTTTTCAAAATTTTTCTTGAAAATGTATCAGTTCCGTTCTGTCCATCTGGTAACTTCAAAATTCACTGAGACCATTTGTTTGATTCTCATGGAGTAAATCATTAGGACCCAGTAATTTGTGATCATAACTATATTTGTGTAACTATTTCCCCTCAGCTCTGTTTGTATGTACTGTATAACACATACATTTTTCAAAAGATGTCGAATCTGGAAAGCATTGGGTACTGGTTGACATTACCTAAGACGCTCTTTTTCGATATCCTGTCAAATCTTTTCCCAACTCTAATATACGAACTAATGTCGAATTGCATACAGGGACTCTTCTAGGTGCAGCCGGTTGACGGAAAAAGCAAATGTCAAAGTTGAAGTTCTACTTTCAAAAAACTAGTGGTCTTTCTGGTCTTGAGTCTCCTGCAAACGGGCTTTATTGAATGAGGTAAACGAGACAATAGAATATTTTCCTCATTCAGTGAAAAGAGAGTATTTGTTATTTGTTATACTGGCAATAAGTACATTTTTATCGGAATCATATTTTGTACACCCGATATTTGGTCTTCCTGTAGCCTTTTGATTCAAACAACAAAAACACGAAAATCAACTGCCAGTACAGTTAAGCTGTAGAATCGTATTTACATTAATTTGTCGAGCGAAGAGTCATAATTACGAAGTAGTGGTAGTTAGTTGCATGATTCGGAGATAGAGACTGGTAGGGTATAAAGCCGGTTCGGTAATTAATCGGAATGACTGGAACAAGCCTTACACATTAACAACTTGTTATTGAAGATAAATTTTGCCGTCGGCTCTACGGCATATCCCTATGGCTCACCTATCTTTGGGGCTCTGAACGTAGGGGCAAAGCGGGTAAGTTATGGCGAACTTAAGCTTGATGACCAATTTACAAGGCCTTTCTATAATAAAAATTATTTAAGTTTCAATATGGTCATCTTTAATATGTTATTTGTTCATTTACAAAATATTTTGGTACAGATTAAAATATTTATGATATTTCATTCATTTAGAAAAAAAAAAAACATCGTCGTCTCACCCACAAGGATAGCTAGGATGACGAACCATAATATTTAAGTTGGCCAGACATACATAATTTGAAAATAATGAATAAAAAACATAAAAAAAATCAAAACACGTTTTATTGAAGATAGTTAAATCAAACTTTTTCGTTCATTATTAAGCACTAACAGTTAGGAGGTTACTTGAAATATTTTTCATTTATTTTCACAACAAAAGTAGCAGTTCCTTTTTTTGGATCTAGGTCTGTGCATGCAACATGGGTAAATTTTTTGCACTTATTTGATCGAAACCACAACTCATTGTTTTTACCTTTTTCATTAACACATTAACAAATTGGTCATCTTGACTAAGTTGTTTTTCACCAACTTATCCTCAGTGGCTCCCTGAAACAAAAACATTCATATCAATAAAGTGAATGAAATGTCCAATCATTTTTTTTTCTGACTGACGTTCAAGCATGACTACGTACTTTACGACAATACATTTTAATAATATCCCGCATTCACTAACCCAAAAGGTTATTTTTGCATTCACTGAATTTATAAGTTTATGAGGTGACCGACGTGTTTAACTCTATTATGCTATTGGACCGTCAGATAATGACAGATTTTGCTTACTAATTTTATCTTTTCTGGGATTTTAATCACTGAAAGTAATGGCGTGTTGATCTCAAAAAATAAAAAAATTGCGGTCGGACGTGTGCTAGGAATATGGAAAATTAGTTTTCCGTATGTAAAAAAATGTATTTTTATTTCTCATTCATGGATTTTAACACATTAACAGGTAGGAACAACTTAATAACGAAAAACCAAAGCCATAAGGGCCCTTTTACGTTCATGCAATTTGCGCAAATTGACTTGTGCATGCTAATTTGCGCAAGTAAATTGTTCCATGAAAACCAAAATCGTGCACTTGCACAAGCCAGAAAGCTTGACTTGAGTAAAATCTGGCCGGTCAGATAATTTGCATATGGTTGGCGCAAATGCTTGAACGTATAAACAACACTCAAACTCTACGGATGCCGTTCGCATGCGCAGAAGCCCAGTAGCAGCGAATTCTTGTTCTGACCTGCACGGCACCTTTGTGATTTCGGTGTTTTGTAACTTTAAGCTTCCTTAAAACAACCTACTGAGTTATTTTGTTGGTTTTTGTGTTTGTTTGGCAATAATGTCGAAAAAAGAACAAGTATTCTTTACAGAATTCATTGAGCTGTATAAATCAATATCAAACAAACACCAGCTAGAGCATATAATTCGTCTTGATCCATTTGTTATTATTTCTAGTATTCAGATTATCAGAATTCTTTCGCTCTCACACTCGACAATCGTGCGAATAGACTGAACGTGTCAATAGAATACAACGACTCAGTTCATTTGCGCAAATTGGAATGCACAAATCTGCTTGTGCAAATTGCATGGACGTAAAAACGGACCAATAAGGTTGGCACGTTCTTAAAGGGTTGAAATAAGGGCGCCATCTCATAATACTCGGTTGCTGACGCATTTTCTGGCTTATGGCTGTCGACAGAATTAAATTTGACATCGTTAAAAACCAGAAAAAAAAATCCTATAAGCCGGTCAGTTGTTTAGGTCAGATCTTTAAATTTTCATTTTTTGAGCTCAACACTGATGTAATTTTCAGTGGTTAAAAATCCCAGAAAAGAGAAGATGAGTCAGTAAAATCTGTCATTACCTGATGGTGTATATCTGTAGTGAAACTGAATGATGTGATGTCTGTAACGAACCGAGGAATTTTGGGAGTATGCGCAGAGCAACTGTCTTAGCAGGGTCCGTTTTCATCCAAGCGGTAAGTATATTTACTCAATTTTATCCATTTCGTCATCTTACCTACTTCACCAACTTTCCCGCCTTTCCCCTGCTTGAATAGGGTTGGTGTAAAAACAGGGAGTATTCTTACCCGCATGCATGCTTTCAACCATTGACTGATAACGTTTTCATCTCATTACGAGCTTTTTGATTAAGACTTTCACGTAATCCAAGCAGGTGCGGTACCATGAATATATATTAAAAACAAATGAATTCTCTGGTTTTCATTCCACAAATATGAATTGAATATTTGTGTTATTCTTTTACTGGGTGAATTTTCTTTCTGGTTTTAATTCCACCAATATGAATTCAATATTTGTGTTATTCTTTTACTGGGTGAATTTTCTTTCTGGTTTTCATTCCACAAATATGAATTGAATATTTGTGTTATTCTTTTACTGGGTGATTTTTTAAAAACTTTTTTATAGCTACTGAAATGTTTATTTGGAAGTGGTTCACAATGTAATAGTGTGAGTAGAATTCTTCTGAGCTTATTTATTTTCTTTGTTTCTAGGCAATGGCAGTCCAGAAGAATTCTACTCATACTAAAATGTTGTAAGAGAGCTTGCTTATTTTTGGGTGTTTCTGTAAACATTTCGAAGTAATTGATGATAACTGTCTATATTATTACATCTTTTTCCACGTTTCCATCTCTGCATACTTCGTATTTCGTTAAAACTTCTCTTGTACCCAAGATATGGATTCGGTACCCAGTCTAAACTATCGACATAATTCAATGCACTTGGCATCAGGGACTCCTTGCCAAACTTCCATCTTATGGCTTGCCTCCCCAGTTGTGTTTCTTGCTGTCTGCTTTCTCTCAGACCGATCTCTCCACGTGGTGGTCGATGGAGTATCATATCATACTCTAATGCTGGTGTTCCACAGGGATCCATTCCAGCACAAACACTGTTTCTTCATCACATCAATGATTTGTTGAGAGCTACCTCATGTCCGGTGAACTGCTTTCTCTTCCAAAGCTCGGATATCAGCGAATGAGGGCAGAAATCAACTGTGAAGTGAATGAAACAAATACGGACTTGTCCAAAATTCCAGAATGGGAATCCAACTTAGAATTCAATGCGAATAAAATCCAATGCCATCAGAAGTACGCTTTAATGGGAAAACCATATGGAGTCCATTGCCAAAAGTGCTTCTCAAAAACTAGATTTTCTGTTCCGTGCCAAGAAGTATTTTACTTCCCATCCGTTGATTATGAGTTATAAGGCACAAATCCGACCTGTACTGGAATATTGTTCGCATATGGAGTGCAGCACCCAAACACACATTGAAACTTTTAGATTATGTCCAAAAAAGAGCCATTCGTCACCAACTCACTTCTCTAGAACACCGCAGAAAGGTTGAGGATCTGTCACTGTTTATAGATATTTTCTTCCGACATATCATCAATCGTTCCATCGAGACTGACCCGTTCTCACATCTATATGCCGTCACTTATTTGGAGACATTCTGAACATCTCTTCACCAGAGTTCGTTCTTTCAATGAACGGCAAAGCTTTGGAACTTGCTGCCTCGGGAGGTGTTCCTTGAGGCACATCCTTCAGAAATTCAATAAGAAAACCAATTCCTACCTTCTTTCTTTCTGCTCTCACGATGTTCTTTGTACAATACAGGATTTTCTTTTTCGTGAGAACCAGAACTTGAAAAAAAAAACGGTACTCGGTGCTTGTTACTCGGCCTAGCCGTAGTCGGTACCCGCTTTGTAAATTCTAGATCAAACTTGGTACCCGGCAATGTAAAAATTACTACTCGGTGCATCCCTAATGTCTACAGTATGAGCCATTTGACATGGAAGCACCATTTTATAACTTACAATTTTCAACCGATTGGAATGACTTTTTTTTTTCGTTAGTCAGATACACTAGGACATCAAATTTAATGAATAAAATTTCATTTTCATTGCCAACTATAATTATTTTTCAAGGTCAAAAATCTAAAAAATTATTGGCGATTTTTTAGAAAAAAATCGGACTACACCACATTTCAAAATGGTTCATGTTCAAATCACGTTGAAATGCGTCTATCAATAAAAAAGTTATAAATTATAAAATATGCCGTTAAATCAACCCACCAATTCAATTTCAGAACGTTTATCAAAATTCGGAATACGCCACTGTATTGAGGAAATCTTGACATATCACTGGTCAGAACTTTATCAAAATCTGTTGAATAAGAAAATCGTAAGGAAACAAATTAAAACAAATTATTTTATCTTATTTTTTCATTTATTAACAGATTTCGGTGAAATTATGGCCAGTGATATTTCGAGACTCCCTGAATCCAGTGGTGAAGTCAAAGTTCTGATAAAAGTTTACAAATTGTGGTGGTGGGTAAGTTAAACGGCATTTTTCTCAAATTTTATCACCCTGTAACTTTCTTATTGATCGACGCATTCCGACGTAACTTCTACACAAACCACATCACGAATCCTGTGGTGTAGTCAGATTTCTTCTAGAAAAAATCGCCAATATTTTTTATTTTTGACCTTGAAAAATAAAAATAGTAGGTAAGCCCTAAAAATGAAGATTCGATTAGATTCATTCATGAAATTTGGTTTTCTAGTAGTCTTTTTCAATGTCTATCTAATAAAAAAAAATACAATCGGTTGAAAAATGTTGATTTCATAAGGGTGCTTCCATTTTAAATGCGTCACACTATTAAGAATATGTGGGTATTCTAATAAGAACATGTGGGTATTCTAATAAGAATATGTGGGTATTCACCAAAAATACCGCAGAATACAGCGCGAACGATCCCGTGAAAAATATGTCGTTTTTGGAAGAATATCAATATTTGCGTATTTCATAAGCTGCAGTCAAGTGTTTATCTGCATAAATGATATACCGGGTGTCCCATAGCTCTTGGGCCACAAGTTATTTTAGTTCAGTCTTAATTATTTTTCGACAGAAATATGGGTTCAACGTTGAATATCATATAGAAAGTAACGCCCTGGAAAACAACTCCCGAAACACCATCTCTAACTTTGGTTTTTCAAATTACACCCCATGTTTGATGTTTTTCGACTTGCATCCCTTTTTGTTTCAACCTTATCCCATAGTAGCAGTGCGTGAAGAAGGGTACCCAGAATTATGGATAATGAAAAGACAAATTCAACAATGAATTATAAGCTTGTCTGGTTTTTGAATTAGTATATTTCATTTGGACTGGAACTAAGAATCTACGAAAAAAAAAAACAAAGAAAAAACGGAAAAAAACTGGAAAAAAAGAAAGAGTCATTATTTAGTCTGATTCATCCAGAACGAACTAACCTTACGTGGACATCTGAGTACGTGGAAATTTAATACATAGGTACATTTCGCGAGGAGTAATTATTTAGTCTGATCTTACCAGAACGAACTAACCTTACGTAAACATTTGACTGCATGGAACTTTAATACATACCTGAATTTTGCGAAAAGTAATTATTTAGTCAGATCTAACTAGAACGAACTAACCTAACGTAGACATTTGAGTGCGTGGAAATTTGATTATCGTTCGTAGGGTAACATAAAAACATTTTTATAGTTAGAGGAATAAAAAAACTTGTAACTACTAGACCAAGAATATCGAAAATATATTTAAACAGGTTTATTCAAATTCCAACAAAACAAATATTTGTTTGACACAAACATTGGATTGAGTAGAGTGTTATATTATTTGCATCCAATTCTTTTGGTTTGGTTCATGGGAGTACTTTTTTTTTTAATTGTTTAAAATTGTTTTTTTCCGTTCAACAGCTGTCGACCCCCTACGAACGGCAGCCCTCAGAAGTCGAAACTTGTGCGAGCCAAGGATTAACGAGGTCTCACCTTTCAACTTTCGATTCCTAAAACTTTCTCGGGCTATCAGAAAAAAAAATTGCAGTCGCTAGGCTTTGAACCCACACGACCGCCAGCCAGAATGATTAAAAAGCTTTACTTCTGATCACTCGGCTACCTGGCTTACTACCAACAGTAGTAAGTTCATAGCCCTTAAGAATGCTAACTGTGTTCGCGAAACGCGCGTCGAGTGAACGTGACGTATGTCTGGTGTTTTCGGAAGCTTATAATGAAGAAGTTTCATGTTTGTTCTGCAGAAAATAACAGCACACCTCACAACATTTGAGGGATGGTTAATTAACTACATAGATGATAAAAAAAGATAATGACAATTTAAACTGTACGTATATTCCGGAAAGACAATTCAGGTTTCCAACAGAAATAATAATCTAACGAGGATTTAATGATATTGGTGTTGTTTGTATCATCCTAATTTTTTGTCCCGTGAAATGATTGTCAGCGCGTGAATTAAACATCTCGCGCATTACTAATTAAATTATTTTCTGCAAGTTTATTTATAATTTTCTGATATCTTGTTCGTTGTGGGAGAGAATAGTAATGCCATACTATATCGAAGAACGAAACAAATGAGTTAATTAGACATGAGTTTACAGAAACGATTTACGGAAAAATAGCACGTAGAAACCGAAAATTTTTTGACTTCTTGTGAAACAAAAATTTCACCTACCCAAAGCAGACGACAAATCCGTTAAACAACACGAGTGAACTCGAAAATTGACTTTTTCACAAACTTTCATTTAGTTTTACCTGTTCCGATGTCTCTTTGTGATCAAAACTAGTGTGAGAGGATCAAGTGAATTTTACCTACTTCTGTTTTTTTTTTTATTTAATTACACGGCAGAGGTATTCCGATGGAGAAAACCATGTTGTCGATCGTTGACAATTTCGTAGTATCGAAATATTTCATAAGCCTGATAGACTACAAGCCGTATAACATTAAAGTTATAAAGTTATTTTTTCATATAGCAGCATCGTTCTGAATATGTTCAAATGACCTCCCAAAAATGTTATATGGGCTTGTAGTCTGTGACATCAATGTCTGTTTTAATGATATTTGTGATAACATATACCCAAGATAGCACCTCATATTGGCTGCACCCTGATTTCATATTGGACCAATATGGATATATTGTGAATGTAAAAATAATATTGATACAATATTGGTGAATATTAACAAGACTGTATAACACTACTAATAATACTGGTGAGATATTGGCCGAACCTTTCCTGAATATACATTGTTTATTGCTTCATATGGCATTGGTTCAATAATTTTCACCAATACCGATTAACCAATATGGCATACATATTGTTTCCAACATTCCTCTTATATCGGTTATACAGATAAAAACCAATACATTATTCGAATATTTGCCTTTATTCAATAAACAATATTGAAATGAATTATAATCAAATCTGGGTAAGAAACCGCTAGGTGGCTCCACAATGGAACTTCAGCCAAATCCCAAGAAAATATATTGAAAAGGATTCTCACAATTTGTTCACAAGGCCCAGTGGTTAATTGAAGAAGAAATGTACTTACTCGTAGAGTTTCCAAGTTATTCGACATTTTTTGTGAATATTCCAAAAATATTTCCTTGGAAACATCTCCATTTTGAATATTTTACCAATATATCCAAAGTAAATGATATTGTATCAATATCGCTAAATGTTTCGAGGCCAATATTGCTTCCATAATATTTCACCAACTTTATTTGTATAATGTCCAAGTAATATTGGACCGTGATCGCGAAATATTTATAATTTTATAACATTAATATTACTTTTGAATATTTTGCCAATATTTTCATAATGTAACAATGTTATTGTGCAACAGCGATATTATACCAATTCGATTGTTTCGAGGTCAATTTTGTTTCTAGAATATCACACCAATATTACTTTCAGTATATTGGACAAATATGGCGAAATGTTAATTTTTTTTCTCGTCGATATTGTTATTTGAATATTTTTTTAATATTTTCACAATATTATTACAATATTGTCCCCATGAGTGTGCAACTTGGGACGATAGGTCTCTTTAGTTGCTAGGAAGGTTCTACTTCCTTTTTTTTCCAGGGATTGTTTCAGGTACTCGTGCAATTTTTCAGGTTCACGAATATACTTTCAAATGATAAAAGAAAAAGAATATTTTATAAATACCAACTGTTTTCGCCCCAGCAACAAACAAGATATGGTGAAAAAATGACTACTTATTTGTTTTTTTTGCAAATATCTCAAAAAGTATTGAACGAATCGTCTTAGAGTCTCAGAACTTTTGTAGAGATTTATAAAACCTACAAAATAGTTTTTAATGCGACCGGATTGGTGCATTTTCCACTGAGAAAATTAGGGAAGAACTTGAGAAAGAGACCATTTTTCAAAAATTCATAATTTTTATGAATCTGAAGCTGGATAGATGTGGTTCAACGGTACCCAAGATGTTTTCTGTCCGATGTGTAGTTTTTGCACAATAGCTTCAGATTTATAAAAATTATGAATTTATTTATACTATGGCCTCCATGAGGCTTTGCAAATTTTAGAACAGTTTAAAAACTTGCCTCTCTCCCTATAACCCAAGCTGTAAATACAACCTGAAATATTAGTTGCTTTCTATTAACGCGACTTATAATCTGAAGCGGATACGAGTATAATTCAATTAATTTTTTTCTCCGAGTCATTACTCGTTATTCATTTGACTCAACAATAAAATAAATTTTTCTCGCAGAGAGAAAGACCCGTTACCGAGAATTATGCCCGCTATGTTACACAAAAACTTGCCGCCGCTCTTAGTATCTTTATTTACTGAGGCATTCGACAATTAGTTTATTTACTGTAGTCGAAGCGCGATCTTGTCAAAAACACGGCAAAAACTTAAGAACCTTTAATCAGTTTCAATGTTGGACAAAGATATCTTTATTTCATTATACCGCACGAAATACTTTCTTAATTATGACAAGAATGTACAGTATAAGCATTACGTCGGAATTAAGATATTTCCATTCTAGTACGAATTGAATTTGATGTGTTTACTTAGAAAAATAAATATGAAGGAAACATTTTTATTCGCAGCAAGACCGGTATTTTATTGCTAATATCTATTGAAAAACAAAGATAGACAAATGATTTAGAAAAATAATGGTTTAATATATATTTATGCAACAAGTGCAAAAAGTAGGTGTTTATTGCACTCGACGTGAAATTGTCGAGTGCAATAAACTCTTTTTGCACGAGTTTCATACAATATTTTTTCTACGTTCATGCAAAAACCAGAAAATGTTTTATTTAGGTGGCACTAAACTGTAAGGTAGACATTGTTTGTTTAAATCTATCTGCTAAAAGTAATTCAAAAACATTTTGTGTAATTCAGATGATATTCGAAGGAAATAATTTTATTTTTAACGTGCATTTTATAGTAATTTCATAGTCCATTATATAATGAATATGATGAAACATGCAACTATTTAAAACGTAATACAATCTCACAGAAAATGGGTTAAATTTGGCGTCGTTTTGAAATTTGAAATTTGAAATTTGAAATTTGAAATTTTAATTAACCAAAGTAAAACAAGTATGGGTAGCTCTCGACCTATATACTCATACTTCTAATTTTATTTTTACAATATTCAGCGTACAAGAGCTCAAGAGAGCTTGTGTCAAGAATACTCCACGCTTTTTTCATATTTGAGTTGAGAATTATTTTTCATGAAGATTCATAATCTCTGACCCCGAAAACCCTCTCACACTAATTTTGAATGGAATCGGACCATGATGACAAATCTTGTCCGCCATCTTGGAGCCGCCATCTTCGAGCCGCCATCTTCAATTTATGAATTTCATCAAAGAGTTCAAAATCTACGACCTTAAAAACCCCTACATACTATTTTTCAATCGAATCTGGCAAATCTCGTACCTAAAGCGCGTTAATAATAAGAAGGAAGCCGACTTCAATATCATCAGTAATCGATAAATCTTTTTTAATTTTCAGTTGGTATTTTCGAACCAAAGAATAAAAATTCTTAATTATTCTTTCAATCATTTAATGATCATGCTAGGAAAATAAAAAGATGTATATAGCTCTTCAAATCAGAGAGGTACCAGAGGAATACCAAAATTACCATTACAATTTGTCCGTTCATTTAAAAAAATCTGAAAGTAGTATTCCCTTCATCTTTTTCATGAGTTATTTGAAGCTGACGAAGATATTTTGCACTCTGTGTCATTATTCCAGCTCTAGGATCAATCAATAGCAGCCAGGGCCAGATAGCCTAGTGATTAGAAGCGCCGCTTTTCAATAATTCTGGCTGCCGGTCGGGGGGTTCAAAGCCTAACGACTGCAGAATTTTTTTCTGGTGACCCAAGAAACTGTTAGGAATCGCACGTTAAAAGGAAAGACCTCGGTAATTCTTGGCTAGCAGAAGTTTCGACTTGTGAGGGCTGCGGAAAAACAATTTCAAATAACATTTTTTGAACAACGACAGTCTTTTCGAAACTATGATGAAACCTACGCGCAATTTCACATGTTCGGCTAAGTTTGTCGAACTACACCCTTCATACTGCTTTCTCTTCCAGAGCCCTGATATCAGCCCTGAAACCAGAGAAGAACGTAGGAGGAACGTAGGAGTCCTACGGACTCGTGATTTTATCAATCGGTTTGATTTCATACTTTTGCCAAATAAAAAAGTTTTCGTGGAAAATAAAAATTCATCGGTAAAATTTGAAGGACTCGTGGTATTACCTTTGATTATTTTTTTCACATGTCAAAATGTGACGTTTTTAGTATTTCAACCAATAGCAGCGTGTTATTCTGGCCAATCATTCGGTTTTATACTGATAAAACTGCCTAGTCCTTGATAAAGCGTTGTTTACCGTTGAACTGTCAAAACTAAATATTTACCGCGTCGATTCTATTGAATTGGTTTATATACAAAGTTAAAATAAATTATTTAATGATTATTAATAGTTATTCACTTTTCACTTTTTTAGCATAATAATAACATAAACGACACATTTCAATAAACACTCAAATTTCACACAATAGCTCATGAGCATAACCAAGTTTATGGCAGATATCGCCAACGAGTTCTAAACAATTGAAATAGATGGATATCGCAAACGACGACTTCTCGGACAAAATTGTAGCCGCTTGTAGACCGATATTCCTGAACTCAAATGAAGATAGCGTACGATTAATTTTTGTTAAATTCAATTCGTTTTTGGTTGTTTGAGACTAAACCGTTGTATGAAGTTCTTCATACAACGACACAACGAATAATTTATTGTTCCTTCTGGCGCGATTTTCAATTCATAAGAAGAAATTTTCAATTATTGACCTTGTACAATGGAGAAGTGTGGCGCCATCTCTTAGTATCGTCAGAAAGCATTAGTAAGGTTTGCTTCAAACTATCATAGTTTCTAGATATATATATATATATATCATATGCACCGCTTAAGCATCATATCTCTTCTGGATCCTGAAAGCCTATATCGTTGTTTGATATTTTGAAATAATTTAATAATAAAATTTCCTTCTTTTCTCCTCATGTTAATGAAATACTAATGAGTTAAATTGTTCTTCCTTTGATTTGTTCAACAAATAATCTCTCCAAATACAACTCGTTCTTCAAATTTAATCAGATAAATTTTCATTTTCAAAACACTCAAAACTTTTTTATTTTTAGGCAAAAGTCCTATGGACTCGTGATTTTATCAATCGGTTTGTTTTCATACTTTTGCCAAATAAAAATTTTTTCGTGGAAAATAAAAATTTATCGATAAAATTTGAAGGACTCGTGGTATTACCTTTGATAAAATTACTCCACCTTCAGTGTCGTGATTTTATCATTTTATTTGCTCTCGTCAATAACCAAAGCAACCAAGTTTTCGTGCAGAATGAAAGTTTATCTGATAAAATAAAAACCTCTTGAGGTATTACCCTCGACAAATGCACTAGTCGTTTTTTCACACATTCATTTGTTCAATTATCGCGGTGTTGGTTACCAAAATAAATAGTTTGACATTGATATGTTTCTAAAGATCTCATTCATTAACCTGCCGAATTACACTCGATGTTTGTATTGATATTGGGTAAATTTGTGTTGTTCAATTCTGAACTGTTTCCTTCAGCAATTTGACTCGAAAAACTGTGCAGGTATAAGTGAGACTATGCTCAAAATTTTGTGTAATGTGTAAACATTATTCAACAGAAAATAGTATATTAGAACGGTATTTTAACATGTATGCATTCGAGAAATTCCATTCTATTCTATAAACACAATGTTCCGGATCAAAAGATTTTTCTTTTCCGAACTTTATCGATTTTATCCACACTTAGTCAACCTCATATTATACTTTTTTAATGCACCCCATTACATGACGTGAATAACCTAATTCGATATAAATATATTTCATAGTATAATCGCTAGTTGTAAAATTTAAATGGGTCGAGTTGGCCAAACTCGTTTACCTGACACCTGCCTGCTTTGATCACGCACGTTGTTAAATATTGCCGGCGAAAAATTGGACCTCCACTGCGGGATTCTTGTTTTTCTGTCAATTTAGAGTGTTGTAAAAGTGTATACAAGAATAATATAAAAGTTGGTATAAGACGTTAATATAATTATACTGTTTTGGACGCTAATCGCGTTAGGAGATTTACATCCCAAACGCAATTACTAATACCGTTGTTTTGATTATTGACGTCGTTCTGTTTGATGATGGATTGTAACCCATAACTCATGATCAGTGTATGGATAGATAGATAGACAGATAGATAGAGAGATAGTCTATCCATATTTAAGATCACAATAGTGCTATCAGACAGGTCATAAAATACAAATGGTATAAAAACATTACAGGAACATTCAGATCACATCACATATAATTATTTAATTACAAATGGTTAAAATAGACGGCGTACTGATCGACCCATTAGAAATTAAATATGGAGTTCCCCAGGGTACTGTTTGAGGGCCATTCCTATTTATATTACATTTGAATATTTTATCTACTGATATTTTTTGGAAAAGTGTTTCATAAGCTGAAGCTAGAAATATTGACACTATAGGTAATTGGCTCGATGATAGTTTACTGACATTAAATATTAATAAAATAAAACATCATACATTTCATTTTGTTGTCATGTCATGTCAACAGTCCCAATGCATAATACATAAATATTCATTTAACCAGCAGAAATAAGAACATAACTCTGAAACAATCCAGTTCAGTTAAATATCTCGGAATACACATTGACCAAAATCTTAAATGGAAAATACGTGTAGACTATCTTTGTTAGAGACTCAGAGCCCTTTTTTATGTTTTTTGATGTTTCTAAGAGGATATATAAGGGAGATGATTCCAAGGATGGACAAGGAAGCACGAAGTCAAGCTGGATCAGATAGAAGTAATTGCAATATACTGTTGATTGTTGAGCTGTAAATGAACGAGGCATAACTGATCAGTATTTTATGTAGTCTCGAACCCCGCAAATTTTCAAAATACATGTGCCGATGATGCATTTTGCATTTCCGAGATACGAATAGTTTCATGTGGTGAAAAATCAAATCGAATATATTTTACTATTTGAATCCAAATGAAGGTCCTACGGCCTCTATTGCATTCCGTATTTAGCGCATTTATTTTTTTTTCACGTTTTTTATATTTACATTGTATCATCGCTTTATTGCTGTTACTCTAAATTTTGGGTGAGGTGATTTGGAATGACTGACACTGACATGAACTTGACAATGTACTATATGCAAATATAGATAGTGTTCATTACATTAATAATATAACCAAATACAATAGTCCAACAACCCTTTCTATTTGGTTATTTCTTCTAATTGAATACACTTCAACAGTGGTCAATGGCTTCGTGAGAAAGTCATTTGTTGGTATATATGATAGCTTGATAATCTTCTCAGCTATTTTTTGTCGTAGAAAATGGTGCCGCACATCGATGTGTTTGGTCCTTGATTGGTAAGAACCATTCTGAGCAAGATTGAGTGCGCCCTGATTATCAACGGATATTCTCAGTGGAGTCTTATCTTGCTACTCGGAGTAGGGAACTATCTTATCTGACAAACCTTTCAGCAAGGGAGCTTCTTGAGTAGCAGCGGACAACCACATATACTCCGCCTCAGTAGTGGATAATGCTGTTTTGGGTTGCTTTTTAGATCCCCAAGACACGCGTTGCATATCAGAAACATATATCATGTGACAGATTTTGGCTCATCGCTGTCACTGGCAAAATCTGAGTTACAATACCAAGTGATTTGGCAAGATTTGTTTCCATCCTTTCATATATCAGAGGATACGCTTATTGTTGAACCGGCTGCCATGGCTGACAGTAAAAGCTATGTCTGGTCTGGATACCTACGATGTAAACAACAGATTTCCCACAGCCTCTTGGTATGAGATATCCTCCAGCTTCCTTTTTTCTTCCAAAGAGCTGGGCTGCTGGTCCTTCGATAGCTTCACGTTGGGATCTAAAGGAGTTGACACATAGTTGCAGCTTGCCATATGAAATCGATTCAAAACGTTTTTAATATAAGTTTTCTGATCAATACATAGCTTTCGTCTCTTCCTGTATCAACTCCGTATAAACTTTTCCTTGACAACATACTTGGTTGGAATGCTATTAACCTTCAGGATGACGCGTATATATCTTCTCAGTGAGATCTCCTTGAAAGAAAGCAGAAACTGGAGGAAGTCGCGAATCAGCAAATAAACATCTGACCTTCTCCACAATCGTGTGTTTTAAACGTTCTGCTTTTCCGTTTTGTTCTGGAGTGTGTAGACTAGGAGCCTGTTAGCGATTTATCTAGTGGTCTAACTAAATCCAAACCAAATGGACACAAAGACGTTGAAATAACGTTGTGAAATGGCTGAAATGGCGAACGTTTTTTCAACGAAAAATGTCGCGTGTAACAACGGTATATTAACCAATTGCTTACTAATTATCGCCTTATTGCCGTTTTCAATCAGGTTTTTTGAACGTCGAAGATACTCAATAAAACAACATTGTTTTGACCAATTTAAAGATAGGGAACGTATCATAAACATTGATAAATGAATTGCATAAAGAGAGTTTGATTAAATTTGTTTTTGAAATAACATAACGTTTGTTAAACGTATATTTTCAATCGGAAACGTTTATTTAACCAATGCTACGTTTATAACACGTTTGTAAAACGTACGTGTGCCCATTGGGAATGAACTAGTTCCAGATTGAAAAAGTAAACCAATCCGTTTTTCAACTTCGTTAGATTGGATAACTTCACAAGCGCCATGAGCCTGCGCCACAAAAATTCTTCTTTAGTAAAGTCTGACTGAGCCATAAAACTGATCAGGAAGAGAGAGTAAGCCTGAACAAGGTGTTTTCTAACGTAGTAGATTCCAGAATGCTATCATTCGCATCATATACTCGTGCACCATCAGAATCGAAGACAACTGTGTTTTCCCTCTTCACCATCTGACTTACTGAAAGAAGGTTCACGCGTAAAATCAGGTACATAATAAACATTTCGTACGGTAACATCTGAAGTACTACCATTAACTGTGACAGGCAGCTTTATGTCACTAATACTATTCGTTTGCACAATATCCTGACTGTGCACGGTGCTACATTCATTTTTGTCAGGAGAATTTCATTAACGAAAGCGTTTTTCTCTTTCGTCAAATGCCCTGAACAAAACAAACCGAATCAAAAAAACAATCTGATTGACCCACAGAAATTCGGTGGAAAGAGCAATAAACAAGCCTTGTTCCTTGTTATCAATGTTGGTATTCCCGAAAAACTGTTTCTTTTCACTACAGTTAGAACAGTTTTTCGTAAAATGTCCGTCTTCGTTACATTTGACACGTTTTTGTCAGAATCGGAATTATTCCTTTTAATCCTCTCTTTTCTTCATCGAGACATCTTGAAGAAGTTTAGTTTTGATCGCATCGGCGGTAATCTCGATACCAGATACCATGGTGATAGGCTGAAAATGATCGAAAACACCGGCTAATAAAAAGAGTGTGTTTGTAAAGGCGGTGGTGATGATCCTATTCACGAAATCCTCAACTATTTCACGGTTTTCGATGCTAGTTATAATCAAAGATCTCATAAAACCAACCCTTCTAATGAGTCCGTAATCCTGGAAGGCGGATTCGAACGTATCCCATGCTTCCTTCGCATTGTAGATAAATGTAAGATTTTTGGTCTTGCATTGACGTCTTTCTTGCAAGGATCGGATTTACAGTCACCAACAACGCAGTTTCAAAGATCTTAGTACAAAAGATAGGCCTTTACTGCAAGCGTCGTAGTTCTCATGCCCCTTCAGTTTCTCTATCAGCGGGATCTGAATAGACATAATCGTTCAATGTTTATTAACACGTATACTGCTTAAATTCAAATCTACATAGTGATCATGGGTGGCCGGTAGCTTGGCGGTTTAAGGCGCAGACCGTTCGAAGCTTCAGTATAGCGGTAGTCGGTTCGAGCCCGATGTATGCACGAGGGATTTTTTCTCAAATACTCTACTATCGGAATCGATAGATGACCACAGTCCTTATTGAAAGCAAGTGTATTGTGTGTTGTCTAGATGCCAATCTCGTCTAGTGCTAGCTTGGAGTGCACGCCGGCCACCCGAGGTGATGATGTAGGTTTTCCGGGTTTTCCTGCAGCTTTAAAGTGAATAAGCCACCAAAAATCAGTAAGTCGCCCTGGAGCGCCACAGCAATTAATAATAATAGTCGTCCTCTACCCGCACAGGCTATGCCTTTAGGTACACTCTACCAGTGTTTATGAGGGAGTATTATTATTATTGTCATTACATTAATAATATAATCCAATATTTATATCAGCCATCTTACAGCCAGTTTTCTTCCTTCCTGACCATGATTAATTCATTTCTTTGTGGATTTATTGAGTACCTAAAACTCTGGAATCATATTACAAATGACTTAATTCAGTTCCAATCAATCGATATATCATCTTCCACATAATAATAATTCTTCAACAACAAATAATAACTATTTCAAGAATGACGTAGAGTGAATTCTCATATAAACCTAGGCATAATACATATGAATTTACTCTACGTTATTCTTGAAATGAACATAGATCAATATACTCGGAAAGGATAGCTTTCGAAATATTAATTATAATTTTACGTGAGTTCCTAAAATCTCTTCATTATTACATATCAATTATTTCTACAAAGGACGTGTTTGAATTAATGTTATAAAATGATCCGTTCAACTTAACTGCTTGAAATGGAAATTACACACAAGCTAATTTACGTGGTCATCAATTACATAGGCGGAAATTGAAATTTCCGACCTGTCTCAATTCCAACAACTTCCTGTTTGGGGATATCGGACTACACGTCGCGTCGTAAAGCAATATTGCTATTAATGAAGCTTAATCTATTATTCTAGGGTAAATAATCAGGTACTCAGGTACTTCAACATTCAGAATAGATCTTATTATTCAACTTTTTCAATCTTTAGTTAATAGAGATTTTTCAACTAATGACTGAAAGAATTAAACTAAAACACTGTGATGGAAAGAATTTATCTTTAAAAATATCCATATAAATTTTTGAAATATGTTAATCATTGGCGAATTCTAGCTCATGCATCCAATACGATACAGATATAATTCAACAGTCATAGGAGCAGCGTTTGTTTTCCTTCTTTGACTTGCTGACGAAAATAATTATTGTTAATACAGTACGAACATAAAGTATCGAATAAATTCATTACTTCTGAAAAAGAAAAAATCCGAGCGCTCAGTTTTTCAACCCTACCCATAATATTTAGTGTTCACCGCAGTTTTTAATAGAAAAGTATTTTTTTCCATATTAGGTTAGGAATCCTCATTATAATAATCTACCAGAGTGCTACAGATTATCTTGAAGGCAACTGTCATTGGTATTACTGCCTAAAAGTGAAAAGATTTAAAAAAAAACATCACAGCACAGCAACTATTTTTACAGCTAAGGTAGTGTTGGGAAGCCCACTTAAATTTTGTTATTTTTTTAACCTTTACATTTCATAAAAAAAATTCTGAAAGTTAATATAATAATATTCGCCTCGTTTGAAACCTTGGTAACCAGAATAAGGCAAATAATAAAAACTTGCTGTCTGGCCTTATTACCAGCATGTTATAAATGTAATAAATCTCATAATAAGTTATGCAGAATTATGTTTATTGCTGGTATGTTTATGTATACAAATCATTCTTATTGATAAGAAACAGTAAAAACTATAACGAAAAAACAATAATATAGGTTATTCACGTGAAGATGAGCATGACGTCATGTTTGATAAAGTTGTTGAAATGAAATTTGACAAAGTTTCATCGCTATTGAACGCATTTCATCGGGAATTTTAACGTTGTTATAAAACATGACGTCATGCTCATTTTAACATAAATAACCTATTAACATCATTTTCAATAAGTCTGAAAAACTTAACAAAACGAAGACAAAATATTTTTTTAAAGATCTGATGAATAAAAACTGCAAAAACATTAATCGCATTAATAACCCTAAATATCTTCAGCTATCATTCCTATGCAAATTTCGTTGAACCAAATTCCAGCCAAGCCCATGGGCCTCATTATGCGATCGTTGGTTGGGCCATATTACCAGGCGAGCAATATTTTTCAAACAAGCATTTTCCAGGAGAATGAACAATGCCTTTTTTTTTCTTCATTGCAAAAGATAGTAACAATGTTACAGTAAATGATGGAGCACTATCAATTTCATAAAGTAAAATTGTTTAAATTGAAAAATACGTGCCACCTTCTTACGAACGTATAATCTGTGCAGCCTAAAACTACAGATACACCTATTGCTGTTAAAGGCAGACTGAACTCAACGATCTTTTCGCATAGCTTCAACACTCGGATGATGCAACTTACCAGTTTGCCAAATTTGAAAAAAGTTAGCAGACTACAAAAAAAACCACCGGGCCTTATTCCCCAACACTACTTTATAAGAAGTAGGTACTGATTTATTTAATTACTTATAGAATTCAATCGTTGAACTAACTCTTTCCATATTCCAAATAAATAATGTTTCGATTATCCAAACAATCATTTTAATATTTGTTTCTTGATTTTTGAATTCTTCAATATACCGTAATGTCTGGTTTACACACGTCCAGTGATTTAGTAGAGTACAGTAATTTAGTCAGGTACAAATTAAGTTCGCACGAGGCACTATGGAAAATCTTTCAGAGAAAAAAATTAAATATTCCAGACAAAAAATTATAATCAGGAAGTGCATACCAGAATTCAAAATAGTTATTTTTGTTGCGTTCTCATTCGCACCGCACACAAAAAAAACATATTTACAAAATATTACATATAGGATATTTTGAAATTATTCGACTTGGTACATGCGAGTAAATGCTCCAATGTGTGAACAGAGGGAAAATTTCCACAAATTCAGAAGATATCACATATATCGTGGCACAACCTGTAAATTAAGGCGATTTTACAGATTATTATGAAAAATTAATTTCGAAATTACATCCTGTTTTTAAAATTTAAGGAATTCCTTACATATACAATAAAATTACATATTTAATACGGTAAATTTACTCTTACTATCAAATGAAGAATTTACACTCATTCACATTTCATCAAAATCCAATAGTAATCTTACACGCAATATCATGGCTTAATATATATATATATATATATATATATATATATATATATAACCAATGATTCTTAGCGTAAATTCAAATTTTACTTTTTCTTTTTAGCTACTTATTCAAATACAGAACAACAGAACATACAACAGAACAGTTTATCAGAACGGATGAATAGAACCCTTTTAGCAATTGAAGAAAGCACTGATTGGCAAAATGCAATCGTCCAAGAATTGGAAGCACATAAAATATTTGGAACTTGGATACCAGCAGAGTTGCCAAATAATAGAAGGGCTATTGACACCAAATGGGTTTTCCGAACCAAACAGTATTAAGAAGGCCAGACTCGTAGCGAAAGGATTTCAAGAGGAATCATATGGAAATGTTTACGCACCTGTGGCAAGCCATAATTTCGTGAGATCAGGAAACGATTTCTGTTTATATCGAAATGGAAAGACGTGGATGTTAATATATGTGGATGACATTTTAATCACTGGCAAGGAAAATGATATTGAAAAAAGAGGGAAGATTTTGAGAAAACAATTCAATGCTAGAGACATGGGTGAAACATTTAGTATGTCCGATTGCAATGGAGCAAGAACACCAATGGAAGTGAATATTCACCAAGAAATAGAATTGAGTGAAATTATCGACGTACCATGCCGTGAACTCATAGGGAGTTTGACGTATATTTCCACAGTAAGCAGACCTGACATAACGTTTGCCGTATCGTACTTGAGCCAATTCTTGGATAAACCAAATAATCAAATTTGGAAAGCGGCAAAAAGAGTTATGAGATATCTCAAAGAAACTGAAAATATTGCCCTGACTTATAAAAAATAAGACAATGTGCATTCTTTGGATGCCTTTTCTGACTCTGATTGGGGTAGCGATAAAACGGATCGTAAGAATATCAGTGGGTCAGTTATTTTCTAACGCTGTATCATGGTTTTCAAAAAAACAACAACCGCTGAAGCAGAATACCTTGCTGCCACCACTGCTGCTTCAGATCATATATCACTAAAAGGGAGAGCCGAGCATTTCAACGAGAAAACGAGATTATTTCAACACTGCTGGTGAACAACAAGAGTGCTATTCAAATGAAAAAGAGTTTCGAAAATAGTAAGCGCAGCAAACACATTGATATTCGGAAACACTTCATTAAGGACTTAGTTGCTAGAAAAACTATTCTGGTAGAATACGTACCAACTGCAGAAAATTTAGCCGACCTGTTCACGAAGCCTTTATCATTTATCAAACAAGAATATTTCAAGAAAAAAATTGGACTTCCACAGACAAATTTTGTTTTACAATTTTCATAGTTTTCAATCAAAAAATTGAGGAGGAGTGTTGAAATTCATTTTACTATTTATTAGCTGACTAGACTATAAAAAATGATTTTTATATTTTTGAATGACAACTTAAAAAAGTCAATAAAAAGTTTTACAACTGAAGTTTCAGAAGTAATAGTTTTTTCTACATTAGATGGTATAATTTCAAAAGGTACAATCGAAAACCAGTTCAAAATGTGATAATTGCGTAAGAGACTTGACGTGAGAAGGGCTTGCTTGGATTAAACCGACTACCTGGGGTAATACTGTAGATATTTTCGGGTGGAATTTCCACCAAACCTCATTCTCTCGAGAGTGCTACGTACGGTTTGATAATAATAGTATTATAGCAGCCATCATCTACCCGTACAGTCTTTACCTTCGAGTATAACTAAGGCTCTAACATTAAAATAAAATGTATGATCCTTATCATTCCTACCTCGCACAAGTCTCCTGAATACTTCTGAGGGTTGCTCGTGAGGGTGTAGTCGGATAACGATAAAAACAAATTTTCAACAAAAATGCTTACGTGAGTGTTCATGACAAAATTTATTATCAACTAATATTATTATTAACTCTAACCTAGAAAAAACAGAGGAACCTAAAAAAGCAACTGTTCCCAAAGGCGGTCTTCTTGTGACACCACTTATATCTACTATTCCATTGAGGGCCAGTTGTCTATTCAAGTGATAGTGTCCCGTCGGGAGCCCAGTCACTAGCTTCCAAGAGATTTTTTTTTGAGTTTTTTATAACAGATCATCCATTTCATTCCTAAGATAGGTTCTGGCCCAATTGAAGGTTTCCCATAATGCCTCTGTCTCTGACACTGTCGCCTTTCCGTTTGCAACGACACCGTTTTCCAACGCATTTTCACACTCGTACACCAGCTTGGGTGTAATCTTTTTTCATCCCACTGCCAGTTGTGCTGTTTGACTATCTGAGCAGATTGCAATATATCTTCGGCATCTATTTTCGTCATTTTCTCGACTTAGAAAAATAAAGATTTTTTTCCTAGTTTTATTTTTCTTTCTGCCCGGATTTGCTACCCGACATGCTACCTGACACTCACCATCCAAGCAGATTGCAATAGGTTTTTGATTTCTTGTCAACATTTCCTTGGTCGCAGGTGATTATATCATATACTTGAGCCTGGAGCACTTCGTGCCTGTAGGCGGTAAGCATGGGATTCGTGTCCAATGTACAAGTACAGACTTGGCAGTTCTAGTTATAGTTGGTGCCGTTCTCATGGCGTCTGTCATTCTCAAGCAAGCCTTAGAAATTGGTCTGGTTCATTTCTGGTCCTGCTTCTCAACGTACCATGGCTCTGTACGTTATGGTCGAGCAAATGATTGCCGGATATATCCAGTGGTGGGTCTTGAGTGTCAGACGTCATGGACTTATCATGCAGTGGCATTCTTCACAGCGACCATTCTCTGTTGTGTCAGTCTATCAGCATTTCCAGTGTTTTATGACAAAGAATATCAGGATGATAGTTATGGATTAACTTGGAAGTAGTCATTCACCCAGGTTTTAGGATAAAGACCATTCTGACGGATCTCCAGGCAAGCGGTTTGTAGCTCAAGACCACACAATATTGTAGAATTTTTATTAGCAGTGGTATGATGGTGTCCAGACCCTCCTGAAACAGTGCCGGAATTATGCCATCCTGTACTAGTAACGGTTGAACGGTGCGAAGGACCTTACAGCCCATCTTAGTTTTTTACTGGGCACCACAATCGAGGTCGTTTTGTAGTCCATCTGAAAACTCCTAGTTGGGCTAGTCTTTGAGGGTGTGTAGTTATACATGGTTCTGAAAATGTATGGAATTTAGGTGTCGTAGTATCTTTTCTGGTATCTCGACGATCCGCAAGAACAAAATACCCACTACTTTTCCTGAATGTTTAGAGAGGACTTTACCACAGTCATTACACTACATAGGAGATAAGTATTTTTTACCAGTCGACATTGATTTTCCGCCAAAGGGCTGCATATTTGTCGGGATTCGTCAAATTACTCACCTTTTATCTCCTATAACTTGGTGTATAGTGTTGTATCTGCTCCCACCGCTATACGGTTCATGATATGAAAAATCAGATTCAACATTCCTTTATCGATATTAGCAGATGATTCGTTTTTTCTGAATCATTGTTTTCCATGAAAGGTAAGTTACTCAATGACCTTCCAACATCAGAAGCAACTAGCACTCTTCCTAGAAAAATAGCTTACTTGAAAACAATGTAGCAATAGTGTACTTACTGAGGATGCCCATTCCAAAACGTGCCTCATCCCTGCTAGGTGATTTTGAGCAAAATGGAGAAAACTTTACATGAATGAAACCTTCATATGATAAAATCACAGAATAAGGCGAGTTTTGGAATGATAGTCAGTTTGTCAAATTAATTTTTAAAATAGAATAAGTAAGGCGAGTTGTCGAACATTATGACTCGTCTAGGATATAGAAGTCTTCATCTTGAATGTAGAAACACCACTAACTCATTTTTATTGAAAAGTGGATAATGCGAGTAAGAACAGTGTGGACGCTGATTCTGTCCGAGCGTTCACTCGTTCGGTGCTCATTCGATGCTCATGCGGAACGAATGCTCTAGTGAATACGCGGCTTTATAGTGGGAGCAGGTATATCTGATTTGATAAGTTGTCGAAAAAATTAAGTATGCAGAATCAGTTTTGACAAGAACTAAATAATCTGTCATTATGTACAAAACAGTTCTTATAATTATTGTTTCAGGTGTCCCAAAAGTTTGTTTTCGAAGAACTTCATCGACATGAGAAACAGCGGTAACCTTATTTGAAACAACAATAAATTACAGCTTATGTTTTATTTTAATGACATTGTCGGTCGAAAGAAGAATGTGACGTGTGCGAATTATTTCATCAACGTAAGCTTATGGTTATTTTATGTTTTAATTAAATTGAAAAAGATAATAGACGTACGCGTATTTCTTAAGAATTCTCTTTTTGCTTTCTTGGATACAAGGAATGAAATTGTCATTTTCATTCCTCAAATCGCTCCGTATTTAGTTTTTTGGTCTCTTATTGTTCATGTACCACAACGTTAAAATGAGATATTCAGTTGTACTGTTTCCGACCTTCGCTCGGCAATAAATGTTTTATTGTATTTAATTGCTACGAAACATGGGAATTAATTAATTTAATTAATAAAAACTTCCGTGATTCATTATATACCATTAACTGTTTTAATTTGCTTACGTAACAACAAAAAATTCACTGACATGTAATAATTAACTAGTAACTATATTCTAATTATTATTTTATGTTCAGAACAATAGTCATTCCATGACAAAGTATATTCTTGTAATTAGGTACTGGACAATCTGAAATGAAAACATGAACATTTTTCATTTCACAATTAATTAAGTAAAGCAACATGCGAAAACTTCAACACTATTCTTATTGCATTGATCCAAAGGTTTCAAAGACATATACGTAAAATCGGGTGATCTTGCTGGCTGAGGTAGGCCCTCTTGACAGGTTCAACTTTGTACAAAAAATATATGGTTTCAAAGACAATCGTGCATCATATAATAATTTCGATTACCAATAATGATACCTACTTCTTCTTCCGATTACTTGAATCCATCATTCTGCTTCCGATAATTCAAAAACGAACGTAGATTTGGTTAGGTGTGGCTAAAGAGAACGACAGGTTTTCATCTTATTTCACTGTGACATTAAGTGACCGCTGACTATGGGTATTTGTTTCCCGATCTTCAATATCCTGAACATTTATAATTCTTTTTCCACAACCGTTACAGAATTTGCCAATTCTGTAATCAAATTTGATAACAGAATGGTAACATTCTCGCTCTTGATATTGAACAAATATTCTACACTTGCTGTCTTATGCATTTTCCGTGTATTTCATTCCATCACTGGAATGATTATTCTAACCCTTTTGTAGCAATAATAACGTTAGTCTTGACTAGCATCATAGTGACAAGATGTGAATTGAAATGTCAAATTAATTTTTTGTTGTCTTTCCCTCTGATTATATGTAATAAATTTGTGATTGTGGAGTGAGCACAGTCTGTTACTCGGTTAGAATGAAAATTCGTGATGCTCGTGGTTCCCACTCGTATCGAATTTTTATTGTAACCTTGTTACAGAATGTACAATTCGATCTCTTGAAACTATGCATTTTTCGAGGTAAACTATTCTACACAAAAATAAATTATATCAAATTTCCTACAAAAAGCATCCCTCAAATGTATTTCTTGATGAATGGTTTGGCCGCTAGAGATCGCTGAAAAAACGCCGAAATCAACTACTTTTTGGAAAACCCAGTTTTATCGTTAGGTTATCGCTTGTAACTCAAAAACTGTGCTTATAGTTACAATGAAGCGTAGATTCTGCTCAAATTATATTGAATTCAACCTGTGTTGTTTGTGGTTTTCAAGCGGGAATATTCTTCATTGGATTTGGTAGATAGTTGTGTCTTATCTCTTGACCGCTAGTCATCCCATCGCTTGCTGGAATGAAAATTCAAAATCTTGGTGAGATTTACTTTCTGAACTCCTAATATGAAAATCCTACCTGCTTGCCGTGATGCAGCAGAAATGTTAGCCGGACGAATGGAAAAGGCTGTCATCTTTGGTTCACTCCGTCCACTCAGGGCACATGATTCTCGGACCCAGTAGTTGCTCACCCCACGGCTTGGGGAGTGACTATTTGTGTTAATCAGCGCGCCCTCCAGATGTGTCCGGAGACAGGACCCGATTGGAATAATCCAAACGAATAGAAAAAATAAATAAATTAATAAATCTTCTTCAAAATTCGGAGAATTATATTCCTCCTGGTTTTGTCAAAGCTGTGAAAGAAATTGCGGTAATATGAAAATGTATTTGGTTGATGATGACCAGAATTTAGACGAGTAGGGTGCCACATGGATTTGGGTACAGCACACAATTATTGAAATCTCCACGTGTCTAGTACCAAGTAATTTATTTTACAGTTTTTCATACTCAATATAACATTTCTTCAAATGAGTATAGTTTGAACAAATAAAAATAATCTGAAGAAACCTAAGTTCTAATTCTAAACCTAACAGTTTTCTAGAAATGGCCAGTCCAATAATAAAGAAATATTATTCAGTGTGGCAACAGTGCATGTGTTATTCATCAGTGTACTCAGTGCTTTGTGGATTCCACTTCAGCATAAAATAAGATGAATAAGATGACATTTTTCTCAGTTAGCTTTAGAACACATAGGGTAAATTAAAAAAAAATATTCAGCATCAATATTTGAGAATCATGAATTGACCCATATTCTGTATAAATAGTACCCTGTTCTGATGACGATGCAGAAACCTCGAAACTAGTTTACAGGTGGTCCCCCATCGCGGTATTAGCCAGAGGAGTAGTTGTTTTCAGAAAGGTATTTGCCATAATTGCCTACAAGATTGTATGTGCATGGGAGTAAAAGGATGAAACATCGGTCGGCAACGACTATCGTTTTTTAAACGATCTCTCAAAAGTATCTGAATTCTGAGCTCTCTGTTCAGATATCTAAATATGAATTCGAATAATCATCTATTGCAGTTATACTTCTAAGAATGTTGGAAAATTATATAACCTCAGTTTTTCAGATTGAAGAAATTGAATTTAAACTTATCGTCATATTTTGATTCATTTTGGTTTCGAAATATTTAATTATTTAAGTTCTCTTCGGAGCTGTGATAGTATCAATCTTGAATACATTAAAAGCCCAATCCTGTTTCGGAAAATAGTTGCGGCATGTAAACTTTTGTTAATCCAATATTAACGGTTAATTCTCCTCAGGCAGTGAAGTCCATTAACATTGCTCGAGTTTACTAATTTGACCTGTCGATTTAACAATGGAGAATTAGGCAAATAAGTCCCGAGTTTTCAATTTCACCAAGCTGCCATGAAAATTCTCATTTAGTTAATTATTTAATTGTACAAAAGTATAATTATTCTTCAGTTGTCATGAGAATGTTTCAACCGTGAAATTAACTTTTAATTACACGAAAGAATTACATTTGTGTTCGTTGTTTTCTTCTAGCATAGTAGTGATTTTATAATCTCTTTAATTAATCTCGTATATTCATTTAGTTCGCGTTTAATAATAATAAGGACATATTTATACTTTTCCTTCAGGGAGTTGTTTTGTTCTATTTTTTGATAATTGAACTGGGTGTTCAATAATTATCATCAGTCTGATTTCCGTATTACTGCTCTGATAAAAAATGAATGAAATGAAACTCTTGAAAGAATGAAATTCTTGAAATCCAATAAAAGTTCATGAATGTCTACTTTAAACACAATAATGCCCTTTATCACCTGTCAATCATATCAGGGTGAATTTTTTTCGGGTAAAATTTACTTGTTTCTGTTAATCGTCTGCACCCTTGCGAGCAACTCTCGAATCCTTGGAAGTATTCGAGAAACTTAGTGTAGTGTAGTGAAGTAGTCGAGGTGTTAAAATCGTATGTATGCTTCTCACCCAGGCGGCTCGGGTTCGATCTTCTTCTGAGGGGTTTCCTCCGAAAACCTAGGAGATTCTTAATAACATTTTTTTTTTAACTTGGATGAGGTAGGGAAGACGAACCCCTGATCTGTCTGGTCTATCGATTCAAATCTTGTACTTCGTACAGGTACGAAGAAGCAGTAAAAAAACGATCGTTTCGTGTACCTAATCTTAAAAAAAAAGTAGTTATTATCCTTGGGGTTAGAATAATTCTCATATGGCATAAAATATTCTTGTCACCCTGTGTATCTCAAGTTACAAGTATTGCCTTCAGTTTATAGCAAAGAGCAATGTGCATAATTTTCTTCCCGCTTCTTCACATTAATTATTTTCGAAGAATTGTTTAACTGCACCAATTCACGTAAATTGCTATACAATCAGCGCCAACAGGTTTTTCAAGAAAGAATATTAAAAATGATTTCGGATGATTTCCCAGTAAATTATCAATATATTCTATTCATATTCTTGACGAAATTATCGCCAGGACTCCATTTATGATATATATTTTTGTTCACGAAAAGGCATATCTTGTATTATTCGGAGAACATTGTGAGAGCCGAGAGAAAGTAGGTAGGAATTGGTGTTTTTCTTCATCATGAAAAATAAAATAAAAGATCTTTGAGACGTTTATATAAGTAGGTCATTATTATCTATGAAGATTCTGGGTTGTTTTTTGATAACCTAATTGTTAATCTGACATTTTCAATCAATTCTTTCAAGTAAATCAGAATGGAATCGACGATGTTGAAGTACCCCTTTCTTCAAACATTTCCACCAAGTACAAAATATATAAGGCAAACATCTGACGGAAAACAACTACTTCCCTGGCTGATACTACGACGGACATTGAACTACATCTGACCCGAGAAGACCAAATTGCAAGTGCTAATTGTGATTAAATTGTTAACTTTAATTAGCAAATATGTCAAGAAACTTAGTTGGGAGATATCAGAAGGTTAAAAAAGTTGGGGTTTCTTTGAAAATGTGAGTGACGGCGTGGTAATGTGGTTGTGTATACGACACACGAACCGAAGATACATGTAAGGAATCAGGGACAACAATTTTTCATTCAGTTATAGCGGTAAATTTTGTATAAAATTCTCTATACTGACCAGGATGAGTCGTCCACCATTCACGGTTGGTTTCAAATTACAGTTCTACTCATCTAGCTGAAAACGTGGAAACATGATTCGCACTCGTCGCTCACTCAACAAACTATAGTGCGTAATATATCCAACGTGAGCATACGCACAATTTCACATGTTCAGCTAGGTTTGTCGAACTGTAACAGTGCTACTTATAAGGTGGCGAAAAGTAAACGTTTTTAAAATTATCTTACACTTTGCCAAAAGAAAATTTTTATTTCTCAACCTGTTCTTTTATGTCATTTTCTCTTTCCAAATAATTGAAAAGTTTTGATAACCGAGGCAGTTATGATCTCCGAAATGACAATCATTCTTGAAATGAGGAGATATTAGTCGGTTATAGTGAACTATTTTTTTCAGATAAGGAAATTATTGATTATCAATAATTATCAAGACATGTAAATTCAATAACTCATTGAGGCAAATTAATTAATTTACTCGTGGTACAGAAGTTCCTGTTGTTTTCTGGGTTGTACTTAATCTTTTTCGAAAAGGGAAACTTCCTCAATTGAAAACTATGATTTTTCGAAAATAGAAAAAACCTACAAAGAATTTTTAATTTTTTTAAAATAAAACTACTTCCCCAGCTAAGGCCACGAGGGACATTAAACTACGTCTGATATAATTTTTTAAAGACTGATAAATAATAATTTGAAGAATATTTACTGCAGTAAAATCTTCAACATCTTCAACCGTCAATCCCATGCAAGTTTCGTGGAACCAAATTCCACACAAACACATTCTAACCGAGCCCATGGGCCTTATTACGCGATCATTGGTTGGGCCTTATTACCGGGCGAGCGCTTTTTTCAACATAATTTTTCAGGAAAATGAACACTGCTTTTCATTTTTCTCTCGCTGCAAAAGATAGTACCAATGTTACAGTGAAGGATGGAGCATTATCAATTTTTTTAAGTTAAATTGTTCGAATTAAAAAACACGTCTCACCTTCTTAAAAATTTATAATCTGTGCAGTCTAAAATTATAGATACATATAATATTATTAATGGCAGACTGAGCTCAACGGTCTTTTCGTATGTTGCAACTAACCATTTCGTCTGATAATACGTACAAAAATGATTAAATATTATCTATATGTTGATTTTGTGAATTCTTTCAGAATCTGCTCCTTCCGAAAATCACCCTGACATCATGGGAGTTTCTGAGGAAATGACACCGAATGCGGCAATGGAACCAAGGCCTCCAGGTCCAGACCATAGTGATGGCAGTGAACCAGAGCCGGATGAATTTGCACCAAAGAGGAAACAGAGGAGGTATAGAACAACGTTCACCAGCTATCAGTTGGAGGAACTCGAGAAAGCATTTTCTCGGACTCACTATCCCGATGTATTCACTAGGTAAGTGGAACTGTGGAACTGTGGAACAAGCTTGTGAATAAACTTGAAATCAATAATTGGAGAAGTGCGAAGCTACCGTAAATCTACAGGAAAAGGAATCTGCAATTGTCCACAATGAGCTTATCATTAACAGAAGCATGATGTCCTGTCCTACTAGGACTGCTCTCATTTCCAAAATCTTATACAATGGGAATAATTGAATCAAACATCCATCAGAAAACAACTACTTTCCTGGCTAACATCACGACGAACGTTAAATTACATCTAATAATTTTCCGAAAAGTTTATCGAAACATTTGGACCACCTATAGATAGATTTCTGGGTTTTTTCCTTATCAGTATAGGGTAGATCTAAACAGACAATAAGTAATATCTGTAATAAATATGTCGATAACATTGATACAGGAGACATCTTCTCAGCTTCAGTGCTGTCGGTTATTGCAGTGTATGAAACTAATGTAATAAGAGCAGAAAATGACATATTAGCCATAAAACGCTTTTCTATTGAGAAACCTGGAAAGGACTGGGATATATTCAAATATTATCTTAGTTCACACGCATGCACTTTTTATGTTCAGGTTCAAATCAAACAAAATTTGAGTTTATTCAGAGAATATCGTTCGTTAAAAAAGTCCTAGAGTTTAGGTTTAATTTATACAGAGTGTCTCAAAAAAGCGCACCGACTTGAAAGCTTATTTTTTTTAAATAGGACACTCAGTATCTCATTGCATCATCGGTTAGGGATGATAATAAGGAATCCAACAATACCAAGTTTGATGCTGTTATCTTCAAAAACAAGGGAGATATCACCTATTATTTTATTCATATATTCATTGTAATAATAATGTGAGACAGCATTTATAGACCTGCCAGAAAAATTTTTTTGAGACACTCGATATAAATGAAACTTGAACCATCAAAGATATCGAATGAAACCCTACGACTTACGTCAACAATATTTTTTTACTATGTAAGATAAAAAGTTACTGGGGGGGGGGGGAAGCGACGGACTTTTGGTCCTCACTGTATAAAGAGAAGCAAAGCATTACCGACGAATTACGTTTTTTCTTGTGAAGCTTTAGTGTATGCTTCAGAGCTTTATTTCATATATGGAAATCATTTACATTTAATAAATTAGCAGTTCGGCAGTAAGGCAATAATAATCATAAGCATCGACATTGATAATTTGCAAGGGGATAGATGTTGATTGACTTGCAGGGAAATGATGTTGAGAGGCACATATCTTTAAAACGAACCGTGAAACTCATTGGGTTTGAGGGTCAGGTAGCCGAGTGGTTAAAATTACCGCTTTTTATTCATTCATTCTGACTGCCAGTCTTGTGTTTCAAAGCCTCGCGACTACAGAATATTTTTTCTGATAACCCGAGAAAGTGCTAGAAATCGTACGTTAAAAGGAAAAACCTCGTTAATTCAAACAATTTTTGTGTGTATTGAGACCCAACAAAATTATTTTGATTTTGATCTGGAAACGATTAATGATGACTATAATTCTAAGCAAACTTGTTGGAGAAGATTGGCTTGTTCTTGGGTTGGTCGTAGCTAGTTTTCTACGTTTTTGGAAGGGGGGCGGGCGGTATTCATGAAATCTGGATTTGATGATAAGTATAATAAACGTGCCCTGTAGAAGGTTTATCATAGTGTGAAGTTGTTGAGTATTTTAATTTTTTACAGTTAGATTTGGCCGAAAATGTTAATATCATGTGAAAAATGGCGAAAAAATAATCGATACGATCGAAACATTTTACTGAGGATTCCAAATAGAAGAAGCAAAATTGAGCTTACTAAATAGGTATGCATAATATAGAGCTAATATAGCCTGGGGGTTAAATATAAATTTAGTTTGTCTTATGATATAACCTAACATCCTAAGAGAGTTTTTTATTACATTATTGATATGAATATCGAATATGAGTTTGCTATCATACGTGACTCTTAAGTCTCTTATCTGGATGAATAGTTTCAAAAAAATTCCATTTAGAGTATATTGACCATCAAAAACGTTCTTGTTTCTTTCAAATGTAATATAATGGCATTTGTCAGAATTCAAGAATAAGTTGTTTTCCTCACAGTAACTCTCAAACCTATTCAGATCATTTTGCAATTTGGCGCAATCAGATATGTTTCTTAATTTTAGAAATATTTTAAAATCATCTGCATATGCTAGATTTTTCAATACTCAAAGCTAACAGATATGTTATTAATGTAAATTAAAAACATGAGGGGGCCCAAGTGCGATCCTTGTGGCACCCTGATGTAATTTTTATGACTTCATAGGTGTAGCCTTGAAGAGATGCGTATTGGGTTCTTCCAGATGAATATGACAAAATCCAGGTTAACAGTACACCGTCCACACCCACCTCAGCAAGTCTTTCGATTAAGATACCATGATCTATTTTATTAAAAGCCTTGCTGAAGTCGGTGTAAATAGCATCCACTTGTACCTGATTGTCAGTCGCATTCAATATATAGTCAGAGTAGCATATGAGATTACATTCTATGAATCTATTTTTGAAAAAACCGTGCTGTTCTGGCATTTCTACCGCAACCCTAACTGGTAAAGTGATTTGTAAACAAATGTTTCGAACAATTTGGCAAAGATGCACAATTTACTATAGGCCTATAGTTATTTATCAGGTTTTTTTGTCCGGACTTGTGGACTGGGATTACACACGCTGATTTCCAAAAATCTGGGAATTTTCCAGTTGCCAGAGATTGATATAATAATGTTACTGGTGTTGCTAGACAGAAACAACAATTTTTATTTATTATATTATCTGAACCTGCTCCTTTATTCGGATCTAAATCGCGCAAACCATCCAAGACTTCTCTATCTGTGAGCTGTACTTCGCATAAATGCAAGTTGTTTGAGCAGGAAGTATGATGTGGGCCATCCAATTTTGGAACAAAAACGCTTGCAAAGTAGGATCCGAACAAGTTGCTGATACTTCGACTATCTAAGGCAACTATGTTTCCCAACTTCATTTCTTAAGGGATTTGATTGGCTTTATTGATTTTAACAAGTTTTCTAAATTTTTCAACATTCGAAGGTATGTTATTTTCGATATTTTTAACGTACTTGTGCTAGTCCACTCTGATGAGATTTTCTGAACGATTTCTGACAAGCGAGAAACTCTGATAATCTAAAGGATTTTTATAAGTTTTCTATTTTTTATGGAATTTGTTTTTTCTCTAATTACTTTGAAGGTGGGGTTTGAGAAATATTGGGAAAAATTTTTGTATTTCCGTTTGGAAGGAACAAATTCTTCGACTGAATGTTGGATTTTGTTGTAAAAATACTTAAAATATGTATTGATATTATTACTAAGAAAGAGATCTATCTAAGATATGGAGTTGAAGAATTAATTAATATTTCCGTAATTTGCTTTGTAGTAATTCAAATAAAAGGTATCGGAGTCATGCAATGTGTGTCATTTTTTAATTTCACAACAAAAAACAAAATGATAGAGTGGGGTGATGAGATGAACTTATCATGAAAACAACAAAATGTCCTCCTCTACCAGGATTGCTCAATGCCATAGTCTTATGCAACAGGAATAATTGGGTCAAAAATCAATCAGAAAACAGCTTCTTTCCTGTCTGCAACAAATATTTCGATCAAATCTCCATTTCGAAGCCTCAGCTAAAACCGTGCCCGCAAATTAGTGTTCACCAAACTACGAGCGCCATCTCAACCTCAGCCTTCCAACCAAAAGATTTTTTAGTAACAGATACAAAATGTTCAGTTTGGAACCTTTGGCATGTCAGAGATTGATTCCTTCAGTCCTTTGTTTCATGAAATGCCACAGTGTCTTTCTGATGAAATGAAGCATCTACCATATCAATTGGAAATGAATGATGATATTAGTTGTCTATTCAAGTATAAATGATTGAAATTTTACAAAAAAATGGAACAAACCCGGATGTGTTTGTCACAGCCAAAGAATTCTATCATATTGTTGAAAAGTCCCAAACCACAGACGAAATCCACATTATCTCTGAGCAAAATGTGGATACCGTGTTTCGATTCCGCAACCGTAGATAAAGCGGATAAAGTAATCGAACTGGCCGTGACAAACATTCCGAGATGTCTGCAATTTGTTCGGCTGGCGCGGAGCGACATTGTAAAGGTCTTCCTATTAGGCAATTAGCCCACCGCCAGAAGAAAAACCAGATGTATCGACAGCAGATCACAATAACTCTTGCTGCTACCTAATACCGTTCTTGAGTTCGTTTCGTCGATAATTGGCCGTCTAACACCTGATTTTGAAGATGATGGCATGCATAAGTGATGGTGTCTGACGGACTTTCATTCAACTCTATGAAGCTATCTGAAGATAAATGTTAATGAATTTAATAATGTTTTCTTAAAACATGGTTTCCTGTAATACGTTCAAGAAATATTATCTATGTAGCAACTACCTAAACACATCATATCTACTTCAAATTCAGTCGACGAGTTATGGTGTTTAGTGTAGTTTCTATTAGTTGAATTGTATTTAAACACAAAGTTTCTAATATTGATTCATTCGAATACTTGCGTGTGTATGAAAAATAATTTTGTTCAAGCACCCTAACCATTAAGATTGATCTTCCCTTCAAAAGATTGTCATTTTGTGACTGAAAGACATGTCAAGGTGTTAAAAATAGCGGGTTGGTCTTGGGATAAAATTCCATTACATACAGTGACCTCCAAAAAGTATGTACATATGGGAAAAAAGTTTATTATTAGAGTATTGGAAAAAAATTCTGGGGAAAAGTTTGTGCATATTCGGTAACCTAAAAATTGATTTTGTCTCATATCACGTGTTTCTTAGAAAATTGAAAAAAATTACTATGAAAAGGTAAAAAGTGGGGTAAAATGGCAAGATAACCCCAAAAGTTAATTGAAGAAGTTGCTTAGAATTTTATTTTATACACATATACAGAGTTTTAATAGATAATGACGGAAAATAGAAAATAGCTATTTTTTAAATATTTTCCTATCTGTATAAAAATATCGAATAATTTTCTCATGAATAGCTTAACCATACTGAAAAATTTGTATTTCAATCATAATAACAAAACTTTCTCATTTTCTCCACACCACTGAGCACTAAATTAAAAAAATTGGATTTTGTCAGAACCCTGGCTGTTACATTGGTTGGTATCTGACAGTTATATCAAAATTCCACGACCATTGTGATGACATGATACTCCAGAAACATAGTGTTTTCTAGATTATAATCAAGTTTCGATTATAATCGTGCCAGAGCGTTTCACTTCGCATGCAATGTTAAAAACAAGCATCTTTAATTTAAAACGCACTATTTTCAAGATTATGTGCGAAGTGATAATAACATTTGTGAACGATTATCATGAAAAATTCATTATAATCGGAGAAACACGATAGTTTTGGATTACCCTTTCATCGTAATAATTGTGGAATTCTGGTATAACTGTTAAATACGCACCAATCTATAGTATAGTTCCTAAATTGTACATAGTGACTCATCGTACATTTTCAGGTTTTCATGAGATTCGAACCTGCGGAGAGAATGTAAGAAAGTGGCAAAGTAAAACTTGATTTGAAGCCTATGTACCTGCTTGATTTCTGTTCTATTTTTCTACCTGCTTTATATGAATTATGAACCGTACAGTCTATGAATCACTATCTACAATTTAGGAACTGGACTATAACAGTTTGTCATTATCGTTGAAATACAAATGTTTCAGTCTAGTCAAGCTATTCATAAGAAAATAATTTGATATTTTCATACAGCTAGAAAAATATTTTTAAAAAATTGCAATTTTCAATTTTCTATCATTACCTTTTCCAACTTCGTATATGTGTATAGAATTAAATTCCAAACAACTTTTCCAAATAACTGTTTTGGATATCTTGCCATTTTGCCCTTTCATAGTAATTTTTTTCAATTTGCCGCCATACCAGACATCACGTGACATGTGTCAAAATCGATTTTTAGGTTATTGGACATGCACAAACTTTTTCCTTCCTTTTTTTCAATACTTTACTACTACTAATAATAAACTCTTTCCGCTTATGGTACATACTTTTTGGTGGTCGCTGTATATTCATTACTAATTACTACACTAAACGTTCCAAACAGTGCAGTACAAGTACTATAACTTTTGTGACAACAAATTATTTTTCATCAAAAACCGTTTGAGATCATCGGTTCAAGAAATAGAACTACCCAAAACAACAAAACTTGCTTATAGCTCTTGAGGGTGCTAACTTTGTTGGCGAAATGCGCTTCAATTGAAAGAGATGTAGTTTTACTGTTTTAGGTAGCTTCTATTTTTCAATTGTATTCACACCAAAGGTTCCAAATATTCATTTTTGATGGTAACATTAGTTCTGTAAAAACCAATAATGTGCCAACTTGTTGATAAAAGTAATGATATGGGAAATGAAATCTCAATACATGCGAGAATATATTATGACATGTACCCTTTCATCTCTGAATTGTTTTTTATCGTAAGTCCTCAATTTTATCGACCGTCTAGTAATTTATAGTTGTCACAAAGAACATTAATAGATGTCAGCTGAATCAAGCGATCTAGCTTCACATTATATAGGCCTTTTCAATGCAATCCATTCCTGGGAGATAGTTGCACTTATATTATACACTCTGTACATGAACTTATACCTCCTTCTATTACCTTTTGAACGGATTGAAATTATTCTTTGAATTTTTTTCTCGTGAAATGGTAGTTCATAACCTACTTTTTGACACCAAAGAAAATCTCCTATCGGCCCCCATTTTGAAAGATTTTTTTCAAACAGTATGATGTGTTATTCGAAATGTATTTTATTTCTATATATGACAGCAAAATTTGAAACAAAAATATTCGTCCAAAACAAAATAGCGGTACATAGCTTTAGAGCTCGGCTCAGAGGATCCTTTACTATTATTCAGTTTACTTTGTTATCTGTCTGCTAATAACAAGTCAATTTCAAGTACAGATATTTTACTGGAACTCTTTCGGATTCGAAAGAATTCTCATAATAGAGCTTCAACATTATGTGTCGCCATTTTGTTTTGTATGAATATTTTGGTGTGAAAATTCGTTGTCGTATAGAGAACTGACAGACGGTTCAAATGAGGTATCACTTGACCACCAATGTCTTTCTGAATATTCATAAAAAAATCCGATGGGGTTACTCAATAAGACTTCTATCATTGTGTGCTGCCAATATTTTTGTTTGAAATGTTGCTGTCTTATGGAGAATTGAAAGACGATTGGAATTGAATATCACTCGAGCCACCATGCCGTTTAAAGAAATCTTTCAAAATGGCTGACAGACGTCATTTTGAAAGATAGAAGATTATTTTGGTGTCAAGAAGTAGCTGATGAACTATTTCAATTCAAAATTTGTGATAAGTTTTTCAAGCCCTTGTTGGCATCTGATATCTGATAGCGCTGAAATTTTGTACACGTACTAAGACCGACAATAACATTATAAAATTTGACGCATTTGACGCATTCTAACGTAATTACAACATGAATCATTTGAAAATGTCGTGAATCCAGTGGTGAAGTCAGATTTTTTCCAAAAAAATTGTTAATGATTGTTTTTAGATTTTTGACCTTGAAAAATAAGAATAGTTATCCCTGAAAATAAAGATTTATTCATGAAGTTTGGTGTCCTAATAGACTATTTGAATGCCAACATGATGAACACAAAAATGGATTGATGAAAACAATCATTCCAATCGGTTGAAAAAAGTTTTAAAAGGGTGCTTCCATTTTAAATGGGTCACACTGTATATCAACATCACATCACTTTGTTGATCTATGAACCGTTATGCAGAATAATACTGATAGTTTTCATTTGAAATATTTCTCTTCTCTCCATCACTCTACTTCCTGTACTAACTTTATTTATATTGTTACAGAGAGGAATTAGCAATGAAAATAGGATTAACGGAAGCAAGAATACAGGTAAGATTCTTAACCCACAAACTCAACTCAGTTAACATCAGATATTGAAGATATGAAGGTTATTACGTTGCGTGTATGAATTTCACTTCAAAAAACGATAACTGTTTCGTATGATATAAAATAAGATGGATTTATTGGATTCCTGCGTAAAAGGATTCTACAATAATTACCGTCCAATTAATATGAATGCTGCAGCATCAGATAATTTGCCGTAATTGAGAAGCATGTGCACAGTTAAGGCAATAAAGTGGTTTAAGTTAATTTGATTACTCATATTTAATTAAATAACAGTACAAATCCGTGTAATAAACAAAATAATTATATTTTTCACAGAGGGAACGAGAAGCAATAATTCTAATGAGTATTATCAATTATTCAGTCATAACAGATATAATAAATATCTTTTCTATTCTCAAAGGTCACATATAAACTGAATTTCCAATTTTTTATTGGCAACTTTTTTTTACGCAGATGTTCACCCGCATGTTTTCCATATTTCAACTTCGAGTAATTTATTGTCCATATAATTCTTATTAGAAACTAACAAGGTATTTCACCCTCGAGTTTCATATGATAACATTTTAATCCCAACTTTGTAGTTCAAGGATCTATATCGAATCATAGTAGTCATTATTCTAACGGTTGTTAGATGAGAATTTTCGATTATCTTCCATTATTTTGGTTTTCTTTTCCCATGTTTCAGTTTCTTCCATACAGCAGCATACTATGAATTATTGTGTTATCGAATTTTCTCATCATTGTTCCTTTTTTGAGACAGTTTGACTCAGATTGGGTTTAATTTGCCGACTTGATTGATTCGCTATGTTGTCCCATTCTCACTAAACTCATTAACTGAATATCTTCACGATAAGAAACATATTATAAATATAATAATATTTTAGATTCTTTATTTAGTTACGAATCAACTCAAAGGGCTCCCACTTACAGATACTCCATTTTTTAGAATCTGATTGTGATACTGGATTTATTGAATATGACGTTTCAAACAGCAATAATTACACTCTGTCTGTACAGGAATCAATAGTTTCAATAAATTTGAAGATAGGAACTGGGAGTTATTCTGTAACTGCTCTTTTGGAGGTTCTAGGTCACACTCTTATTAATATTATCATTTGATTGGAATTTACATTACTCGGTGTTTACCTCAAACAGAGTGTATCCGAAATTGGAGCGATAAATGAAATATGAAGTAGAAGATGACGAAAAAAAAACAAATTATAGAGAATTATTACATTTTTGTCGAATTTGAATTATTTTGGGAGATATTGCATTTTATAGTTTTCACACTTGGTAATCACTGATCAGAGGTTCACATCCTACGCAAATCGAGCTGAAACACTGCCAACGGGCAGACACGTTGTGGCCTTGAGAATCAAACCAGTTCATCCCAAACAAAGGTAAGTAAAAGCACCAATATTTTGAAAATTCCTGATTGCTTGAAAACAAAAATTCTTGCCATTTATTGTTACATTATGTTACATATAACAAACTATTTTCTTAATCGCTCCAACTTTGAAAACACCCAGTATGTGACCCCTTTTTTAGTTATAATTAATTGATAGTTCGTTATTTTGAACAATATTGTCAGGAAGTTCAGGACTGTGTACAACAAATTGGCTATAAATATACGGCTTGAACCCCTGAACTTCGTGCATCATATTTTTTTCAGTCTATCTGTTAAGAACTGTTGAACTATCCTGGACGATTGCATATAATTCAACTGATCAAAAGCAACCAATTTTATATTATAGTTGTCAGTTTACCGACAATTATATCTAATTGTCAGTTTAAACTGCGGCAATGGACAAGTTTTCATTTTTTTGTTATGGATTAATTATGAAAATTAAAGTAAAATGAAACAAAAATATGAAAGAATCATTAAATATCTCTAAAAATGAAAAAGTTATGGGACTTTGAAGTTGCGCTTAAAAGAATAATTACATCCAGTGTGTGACATCACCCGAAATAAACGAGAGCCCTTGCGCGGATAAGGAACTATTGTGGTATAGTATCACATTACGTTAAAAGCGAGCAAAGACCACAGAAGTTCCGCGCTAAAATACGCAAACTTAAATAATCCATTTCTTAGTCATTTATTGATGGATTCTGAAAATGGTTTCACTGTTTCATTAGTTTTGATCTATATTTTAATTCCATCGCGTTAAATATATTATTAACAACATCATTCAAATTGTCTATTATGTATAATTTTCAGTTCAAACTGGCAATCATGTATTTTTTTTTCTTTGGTGTGTTGGCATCGACTGCTATGGTCATCAGCCACGTGTTACTAACTCCATACGGCACCTTAGGAGCAGCACTGTTAATTATTAACGCAACAATGAATCGTGGAGGATTATTCCCAGCCAGCAACAAGATTCAATAACTCAGATTTACATCTGAAACTGAAAAAATATTATAATATAACCTTTCGATCACGAAGACCCGCGCTACCAATGCGCCAATCCCAGCCCCAATTATATATTATGGTCAGTTTGGCAATTATGTGTAATTGCCAGTTCAAACTGACAATTATGTATAATGGCCAGTTCAAACTGACAATTATGTTTAATCGCCAGTTCAAACTGACAACTATGTATAACTGTCAGTTCAAACTGGCAATTATCCGTTTAGCGCATTCGTATATTATAGCAGTGGCTTTACGAATCACATACTCAAACATCCCCAAAGTCAAGTATTTTGTGCCCCTATTATAATTTATACATTTCAAAGTTATAAAATCGTTGATGCGATAAAGCAACAGATAACTTGTTTTCCAAGCGAGAAATAAAATTACTGAAAAGGAATTACATTGGTACTACTGGTTAACACCATGATGAACGTGAGTGGGCACATTTCTTTCAACTATATAACAACTCATCGTAATCGAATACAGTCACCGATACCTGATTTTATCAATAGAGATAAATATGCTACAGACTACGCAACGTTATGGTGATTGGCCGATATTATACTCTTATCATATGAACATCATCTTATTTAGAGCGTGATACAGGCATTTCTCGATTGCTTTTTGTTTTTGTTTCTCCGCGGTAATAATATGCTTTAATGAGTAATTAAATCAGAACAATGGTAGTTACCGCAGATCGATTTTGTATCGTCATTGGGATGAAATGTATCCAGTAGTTGGGCTGATTGGACTTCCAAAGCGCGAAAATCGATTTCGAATAAACTTATCGGTGCTAGTAGATGAAGCAGATGAATATTGAAGTGTTATTAGTCCAATCAAATGGTATTTTGCCAGGAAAAAAAATATAATTTAATTTCGTAATGGTATATAAAATCAATATGTATCAATAGATTCACCAATTTTCATTCATACCATCCACAAAAGATTAAAATAAATCTTATTAAATCTCTGAAGAACAGAATTGAAAAAATCACTCATCCAAGTTTACTCGAACAGAGTTTGGACGAGTTAAGGAACATTCTTATTGAGAACTCTTATCCAAAATCCTTACTGAATAGTATACTCTATCGTGAAAGAATCCTCACTAATTGTAGGAATTGTCCTCCTACACCATCTCAAAATTCAGAAAGACAAGAATATACTCCACCAACTAGTCTACAGAACTTTACCATATATACAAGAACTGATTCCAAAATTAATAAACGCGACTGTAGACGAAACGTTAATTCATAAGCTTTGGCAAAACATGTAATCTCAAGAGATCATAGAATGGATTATGATAATACCGAAATTTTGAATATTGAAATTAATCTATCTGAAAGAATTTTCATGGAAATGGTTCAAATTAATAATGATGAACAGTCGATGAACAAAAGAACTGATCTGAGTATTCTAAGCAAAATTTATACATATCTACTTTATTTTGGGAATAGTAGGACGAAATCACCCTCTAATCAAAATCTTCCACCTTGATTTGAAAACTAAAATAAATTGTCACTGTCATTCCTACATCAATCATTTCATTTTACTTCATGTCTATTCTTTTTTCGTTTTTTGTCAATTTTATTATACATTCTCACGTTAGTAAGTACTCCATCTTTTCTAAACTACATTTATTGTACATTTGCGTATTTTCAGTTGCCTTGAGGAAGGTAATAAACATTACCGAAAGCTTGACAGTACCATAGTTTTCTTAGAAATTGCCCAAATTATTTGACTGCAACCCCACAAATTCTATATACTTGTATATACAGCCAGTCGCGAATTGATATATATATATAAGCTCCCCACATAACGGCTTCTACAAGAATATATATATATATAATATATATATATATAAATATATATATATATATATATATATATATATATATTAATTCGTGGTAATTTTTTTGATCAAGGTGATCTAAAAATAATTACAATAGTTTTGAAAGTTTGTTTGTTGCAAATTTTGAAAACATCTTTCTGTTACATTCACAAAGGACCTCGCACTTCTCCTATGGAAAATGGGATTGGGTTAAATTTCTTTAAATTTCAGTATATTGTAGTATTTAATCTCCTTATCAAAAGTGTTCAATTGGCCCAACACGATCCTATGACTAGTTTTCGAGATATATTGGGTGTTGAAGTTGAAAATGGCTATTTTGCTTATCTACTTGGTAATCTTCGAAAAAAAATAAGCTTAATCGATAAACACCATTTATAAGGAATATGATATTATTCTTTAGTAAACATGATGATATTATTCTCGGTAATTGATTGAATGTAATTCGATTATTCTTGTTCCATATGTATGTTCCAGATCACATTCTGAAATGATTCATTTTTATAGAAATGCTTATCTAATTCAATCAGCGACGGATATTAACGCTTTACACAATTTCATAATTCATAATAACAGTTTGAAAGACCTGATTTGAGTCGACAATAAAATTGCAGCTTTTATAGTGGAGAAATCCATTTTTAAATATGATCAATAAGATTGACTGCTACGTATTAATTAAACCTGCATACCTATTATAGGGAAAATTGAATTCTGATTTGAATGTTTTTAATAATACGCCTCGTTCATAAGTGAGTTGTGATTAGATGTTCAATGTTGATTAATATTCTTCCGGGAAAAGATAACAGAAAGTGATCAAAACCAATAATGGAATAGATCAAGAGAATAATCTGCTTGAAATAAAATTCAAAATACTTCTAAATGAGAACAACCTCGACGCTCCTAGTCAAGCCAGTGCCAGATTGATAGTTTTTATGAATATAGGCCACTTTATTGCCGCCCCAAGACGCTGCCGCCACTAGGCCGCGCACTATACGTCATATTTACCTAAAACTCCCGGACTGCACCATCCTATATCTTTTTCCAAGAATTTAGATCATGGTATTATCACTTTCATATTCATACTAAGTATGATGTTTTTTGTACTTTGTTATTTCCTTCGACCGGCAGCACCTCTACGAGCAACCCTCAGAGAAAGACTTGAGTGAGCTAGGGAAGATATAGCCCCTACGTTTTAACGTTCGATGCCATACACGGGATCGCTGACCGCGCTGGGATTTGAACCCACGCCCCTGATATGATTTGGTTGAGAAGCGAACGTTCTACTATCATGGCTACTGCGGCCTATCAATCATGTAGATATAAAATGTACGTTCAAAATTGAGTTGAATCATGTGTGATCATTGCACTCATGGGCAGTGTTGGTCGTGATGTTAGAGCTTTCGCTTTCCAGCGATGAGGGCGTGCGTTCAAATCTCAGTGTGCAGCCGGTTAACGAAAAACAAAAAAAAGTTGGAAACAAAACAAAACGATAATATCCATACCTATACTTACTGCACTCAGTATCTTCCGAATATATCAAGTTCAAATAAAATGCTACAATAAGTACCCGGAGTTATGCTCATAACCAAATAAGATGATGACTAAATTTAAGAATCAGCTTGATAGATTTCTTCATGACGAATTTTTTTCTCTCGACGGTATGATTACTGTAACCTCTTAGTACAAAGCATGTCCTGAACCGAATATCTCATAAAATATTTCAGAGTTCTAAATATCAATGTCTTATATTTGTGAATTGCTTGAACTTTGAGCATTGTTAAAAAAATTGTTAAAATTGTTTTTTCCGTTAACCAGCTGTCGTCCCTTTACAAACGGCAACAAAAATCGAAACTTGTGCGAGCCAAGGATTTACGAGGTCTTACCATTCAGCGTGCGATTCCTAGCACTTTCTCGGGCCATCAGAATAAAAATCTGCATAGTCGATAGGATTTTTACCTACCCGCCCAGCAGCATCAATGGCTTTGAACGCGACAGTCTCGACCACAGAGCTACCTGACCCTTATATTAGTTTTTTGCTTGAACTATTAGTACTAGTTTGAACATTTTGACTAGTTTTATAAAATGAATTGTATGTTTTAAAGATGAATGAAGCTACTAGTTACTTGACTTGACTTGATCCATTCCTGATCGCAATAGTACGATACTTCTCTATTGACTCCCAGTCAAAAGTAAACTTCAAAATAATCTTTCATAAAGAAACTTTTTTGATTCCCGAAGCAGGCAACCATGATGGTGATCTGGGGAGTTTTCTTCTACAAAAAACATGTACTTATCTACTCAACAAAAAATGCCTCGCCTATCCTGTTAAGTACGGTTCAGTAAACTTTATGGAACGTATTATATCCGCCCCCACCTGTCATATGCTTTCCAAATCTGGTCCCCTGGACATCCTTTGAAATTGAGACAGAAACTCTATTGAACATAACTGTACGCCAGTAGCCATTTGTGTATTTAGAGCGCAGAGTGATGGATTGCCGCTCTACAAAGAGAACGGAGCGGAGCGGAGCAAAAAGAATGATAATTATGAATATGAATATGAATCATTTTGTTGAAATTACCTAAAACAATGCTAGCCGTTATATATATTTTACCAAGAACCATCGGTTCACAGGCTATTTGATATTTCATAAGGCAAGATAAGAAATACACACTATGATCTGAATCTGTTTTAAATAATTTATTATAGTGTTTCGGAAGAGCCTCTATTGAAGGACAGGTTGAGTTCCGTAAAGGTGAGATTCAATGGTGGTGGGAACCGTACAGTGCCAGTGGTTCTACTCTCAAATTGCTATATGCTAGGGTCTTGCTTTTGTATCCGAGTCGGAGTTGCTGGATGTCTTCTGTTTCCAAGTATAGTACTACCTTGTGTTTCTTCCCGAACGGAAGGTCTTCAGGTCTACTCAACAGTGGGGTTAAGAGTTGCCACAATCTTAATATATCTACCAAGCATAGGTAAAAGCAGGAATAACGTGCAGCGGAAGGGTGGTGGGCCAATAGTGAATTAATAAGCTACAGGTCAATCCAATCAAAGCGAAGAGAGAAAGGGGATTGGAAGACAGTCAAAAGGAATAGGAAGTGGAACAAGAATGTGAAATGAAAAAACTTATATAAGAGAGAAAAAAAAACAAAAAGGAAAAGAAATTAAAATATATTTCAGATGAGAGTCAATGCCAAGAAAGATTATATTTAAACGTACCTTAGATGGAGTGTGGCCTTTCGAGAGGGTTATGTTGTCCTTCGACAAATGTTACTTAAGTTTAGATTTATATTTTTTATTCAAATTCATATCCAAAAACCATTGATAATTAAATATCTCTCCCAAGACAAAGTCATTTTTTTATTTTGAAACAAAACATCTTTAGAAAAATCCACAGAATGCAATCTTCACATGCTCTGGTCCAAACCAAAAAGAAAGAAGAAACAATTTTTTTAATCTAGTTTTAAGTACTAGTTTTTCCCTTACCATAAAATGTTTGCCCCATTCACTTGTAACTATTGAAAACTGTCAACGAGTGACAGGTGGGAATATTCAAAAATCAACTGATTTTCCAAAAAAAGGTTTCCCATTGGAAAATTACCAAGGAGCGGAGCGCGGTAATCTTTGGACAGCGGCAATTACACTTTGTGCTCGAAATACATATAATATTTTTTTGACAAACTCAGATCTCAAATCTCATTTAGTTTATTACTTACTAGATTAAAATTGAATAAACCAATTTGACAATTTTTTATAGATATAGCCAAAGTCGGTATCCAAATTGCTGACAATACAATCCATATCTCCAACATATAAAAAATAAAAGTTGTCAGTTTAGGATTTAAGTCTCGATCGCCGGTGTGAAGGGCAGAATCTCTATACGGACACCTTTACGATGTTAAGTTACACAAATTATTCATAATATACACGCTGGCGAATCGGAAACATCTGAATAAGGGAGCGTTTTCTCAATTTAGTCGCTCTAGAGTGAAAACGCTGTCAATTAATGACATTCCCCAGAAAACATTAACTAACTTTGCGTTGAGATTTGATCGTGCCAAAGCTACTTTGATATGCGGTTGTCGAAGAAAATACTTATCGAACAGAATATTGTAATGAGCAGTCCTGGCAGAACATCTTGTTTCTTTCATTATAAGCTCATTGTGAACAATTGCAGATTCCTCTATATATCTCTTATGGTGGTCTTGGCAATCACGCAAGTCAGTATTGCTTAGTTGGAAGGATGTTGAGATGTCGCTCGTAGTTTGGTGTACACTACTCTGCGGTCGCGGTTTCAGTTGAGGCTTTGAAATGGAGATGTGATTGAACCATTTGCTGCAGATATTAGAATTGTCTACATAGACATTTACTAATGAGGACAAAAGCCAGAAATCGATCTATAGGTGGTCCAAATGTTTCGACGAACATTTCCGTGCAAATAGCAATTGCAGAGAAAGCTTTGTAGGAACTCTGCCCGGAAATTCATGAGATGTAATCCAACATTGGTTGTGGTGTTTTCCAGGAAAGTAGTTGTTTTCCTATGGATTTTTGACCCAATTATTCCTATTGTATGGGATTACTGCAATGAACAGTCCTGGCAGGACATCTTGTTTCTTTCACTAAAAACCAAGACACGACGTTTTCAGATTGTTGCATGCATCAGTGGATTTCAGGTATCGGCGATACGAAGAAACAAAATGTCCTTGATTCAGATTCAGATTAATATAGCCACTGATTTCTGCAATATACAGTATCGGAAAGTTTTCATTTGGGGTATGGTGGTTTTATGAGAGCGTGAAGAATAGCTTGCTATAATGTTGAGAGAGCATTACAATTTCTCCTCTACTCGCTCGAAGGAAGGGATATCAACTGAGCTGTTAATTTGTCTGGCGAGACAACAGGAGAGACGCGCAGTAGTGCGTCTCTCTTATTTATGTGGTATTATCATATCATTGCGTTCCTTGTTGCTCGCGTAGATTCCTATCTATACCCCAGATGAAAAGTTTCCGATACTGTATATGCAAAGGTCATCTTGGGCCAGCTTTCTTTTCAATCTCAATTCCAGACAATGTAAACTTCAAAAACTGATGTTATTTTTCAAAGTCTCCTTGGTATCACTTTTCAGGAACAAGTTGTTCTTGTAATCAGATCAATCAGTTACTGTGAGTTATTGAAGAACTAACCTGAATCTACAGCATCTTTCAAAAAAATATGGAACAAATTGAAACCTGTTTTATCATTGATTTCACAAAAAATAAGCTGGTGTTCATCGATAAATTTGTAATGGGTCATCGACAGGTTATGTTAGGTTTTTCGTTTCTGAAAAATCTATGTCATCAGGAATAAAGTATCTCGATTTTTCAAAATACCGAAAAATTCATTGAAAATGTTTCATAACCATATTATAAACCATTTAGATTCCGATTTTCTTTAATATGCTACAGTATTCAGATATAGTGCAACAACGTTGATGAAAAAACAAAATAAAAAATAGAAAGCGAGTTATCTCTTACATATTGTTATGAATTTATGATATTATTATCATTATTACTGTTTCAATAAATATAAAATGGTTTAAATGATGAGACGATGACATACTAGCGGGATATTAATGAAAAAAATTATGATAAATCATTCATCAGAATCTCTTTGATATTCAAAATATGAATAGTTTAGATAACAACGAAATATTCCCAATATATTTTTTCCATATTCTGAAAAATATAATATGTACTCTATTTTTGATGACTTAGCGAAAAAAATAATTTTTTCAGAAACCAACAACCTAACATAACTTTTCTGTAACCAATTATGAGTTTCTCGAGAAGCACCGACTTTTATCACGAATATTTTTTTTTGTGAAATCAATTATAAAAAAGGTTTCCATTCGTTGCATACTTTTTGAATGACGCTGTAGGTGATTTGTAAGTGATCAGAACTTTTTGCATATCAGAATTGTGTTGAATTGAAGAGATCATACGGATTAGGTACTTATCAGTGGTAATAACCCAAGGACACTGATAATTATAGCAGATTCTGAAAGCTTGAGAAAGTTGTTATATTTATCAATGTTCGAGGGATAGAAAATGTTTTGCTAACCGATATTTTTTAACAATGCAATAGTCTATAAATGCTTTTCTTACAAATTTGTTATTGTAAACAGTATACTTTAATATATTTGATAAGAAAATTTCATTAATCTTCTTGTCAGTATTACAACCAAATCATGACATCACTGACATTTTGACGTTATTGAGTATTAGAAACTTCAAAATAGAATAAATCAAAATATGTATATCCATAGCAACGTGCCTGGAGAGTGAAAACAGACCGTATGGTCTATAATGTTGTTCTGATTGGTTTTATTCAATCACATGACCTCAGTTTAACTAATTTCAGTGGATTTCCGTTTGAGCAAAAAATTTTCAATGTAATAACATCCTTAAAAAGGAATTCATGTAATGGTGTTTGTGGTTGATGTTTATACAAAAAACGTTATACACGTGGCACTTGATAGTTATGATATCAATTGTAATTTAAATGCACCACCAGGTATCATCGAATGAAGTTTATTTCAAAAGCATTCCGAGCCAGCTTCTAGTTGCGAGTTAAGAGGAAGTGAGCAATTCAATTATAACTCGAATACCTGCCAATAAGAAGAAGTAATAATTAATATTAGCACTCCTGAGAAACACTGGTTTGCCACATATTATCTCTGGTATAATCCAAAATCTCTCTCTGTAATTATAATTAAAACAACCGAGTTAAATCTTTATAATGTTCGATATCTCCGCTACTCAGAATATTGTATTTCCATACATATACTTAAATACTATTTGTAATTTCAGAAATAGAAGTGTTGATATATTGATACTTATCGTGTACTCAAAATCACTAAGTATACGTAGTATTTTTCATCATGAAAAACTTGCACAAATTAAACAATTAATGTAAGAAAATACTAGTTGCACTATTCGAATAATCAAATAAATAAGTGCTCCTATAAACAAGCAGAAACGCACCGATATTTAATTTATTTGGTAGAATCACTTCAAAAGACAATTATAGTGTATATAAGGGTAAACCCCCGAAAAAATAAACGGAAAAAATATCGGAAAAAAAAAGAAAAAAACAGAAAAATAAAAAAAAAGGAAATAATTACTCCTTTCAAGCCTCTTTTTTCGGGAGGGTGGTTTTCGGTATCTTTTTCCTAGTTTCTGTTATGTATACTGTCAACAGATGACCCCGAGTAACGATAACTAAGGCCGCATCTTAGACGGGCGACTGATATGTTAGTTTGATTCTCCACACCGTATGCTTGAGATCACATGTAAAAAGGTAAGGCACTAGTCTTATCTAGCTCGCACACGTATTTAAGTCTTTGGAAGACTTCTGAGGTTTGCTCGTAAAGGTTCAGTTGACGGAAATAACTTTACTTGAGAGATTCCACTGTCTTCATTCCCCGTTGATAGTATTGCGGGGGGTATCTCAGCGAGAAGAGAAATTTCTTCTACACCATCCTCGAAGCAGCAAAACTTTTTTGTTTTGACGATGAAACCTATAAAATAGCTATTTATTATTATTATTATATCAATTAGCTACTATAACTTGCAAAATGAGTGTATTTTTTTGCACCAGACACGAGCATATAGCGAGTGGTCCAACACGCCGTGTGCAAAAAAACTCGCCATTTTCTAACGTGTTATATACAAGTCTTTTTGTAATTTCGTCAGAATCATCATTCATATAATCTAATGGATTACACTTAATACGGGCGGGCACGGGGTAATTGCATAACACGAGTTTCGAATGATGGTTGTGATTATATTGCCGGGTAGACGGTAGCGGAGACCTCCAAGTTGACATGCTATCACGATTAAATTACCTGTCAGACAGTCTTTCGATCAAATATAATATTAGTTTTTGGTTACTTATTCCTCAACAATTCCAAACAGTTCCTCAGTTCCAACAGTTATTCTGATAGGTACATTTTGACGTGGTTTTTGTCCCGATACATTATCACTTTCAAATGACTGTTGTCCTGAAAATATTATTCAATGTTTTCAGTATTAAGTCTAAAATAACTAAATATTACTTCTCTTTTCCATATACATGTTATCCTCAATGTTATCAATATACTTCCAGTACAATTTCACAGCATCCAGTGGTCTTTCTGTGTCGTTTGTGAAACGGTTTGTTGGCACGCTGCGTGTTTGACTGACTGTGTTTGCTTGTAGTTGCTTCAATTTCAAGTTATTTTCAGGGGTAATATAATAAGTGGTATGATTATTACCGATAATTTTTTGGAATATTAATGAATTGCAATCCCAAAGCTGAAAATACAACGAGTCCGCAGGAGTTTTGTTGAAAAAAAAAAAAAAAATTCAAAAATATTTTGAACCAAGATTGAAACATTGAAGAATGCATTTCTTTATAGATTTCAAGCGAGTCATGGAACCAAAACCAAATTAAATTTGGTATTTGGGGACACTATTAGTGCTTGAAATGGCTAAAGGTATTTCGGATGATGAACCCTGTTTTCATCTTCTGTGGGTTTTGAGGCAGATATATTAATATTGAACATAACATCAAAGAAATTAAAATGAAATCGCCTTCATTCAATACTTCAAATGTGAATTCTGATTAAGTTCTAATTGAGAACATCTTATTTTGACATCAACCAGAATTCAAAAAACGATACACTGTGAAAGTAAAAAGTGGGCATGTGTGTTGAAATATGGCTGTACTATAAACGAAGATTGAAGGATGGATCATCTCATTCAGAATCACAATAATTTCAAAAAATAATAATTGTACTTACCTCTAAAATTCACAATAATAATCTTCATGCAAAAACCTACTCACACATATTATTATATATTATATATATTGTATATCTAGTAGTGAAAGCATTACATTTCCGGACGACAATGTAAATTGTTGGCCAAGCCTTCAAGCCGTGAAGGGTGAAAAATAATAGTGTTATATTGTAGGGTATCAGCTAAACCTGTTATCTATGTGTACTATAGGTATATTTAGTTATATGACTGTATTCTGTTTGCCAACTAAATCCTTCCATCAAGACCATTACCGACAAGATTAATTGCTCCTCGTAGTTTCCTTTTTTTGACCCGATTATCTGTATTTGATATTTCTGCCGTTTCTTCAAACCGAAAAGCAGCAATGACAGTTTATTGTCTGTGGTGTTCAGAAAATAGTTGATTTATCAACAACCAAATAGTTACTGATGGCCAAAATGGACACTAAGAAAAAACTTTCTGGCAACTACTACCGCAAGTTAATATCGAAATATTTCATGCTCAATATTACCGAAAAATAACGATTACGAAACAGAAATTGCCAACGCATTACATTTTACTGTCAAATATACCATTGTTTCATGCTAAAAACACGTGGGCTTTCAATCTGTTGAGAAGTTTTCAAATGTCAAGAATAAGATATATATATTTTCATAAACAATTTTCAATGTTGATATCGATTCAAGCGTGAACTAAATACGGAATACCTATGAATTAGTTCTAGAAAACTAAAATGAGGCTTTAAAATCTTTTTCCGTCGACCGTTCATTTATGATGCATTTTAACGCACTCAAAATCGTTGATTAATGACCCCTGTTAATGAATGATTTTCTATTAATCAACGATTTGTTTATATGCAACCCAACATACATTGCTCTTATACATTTTATATTGGTTAGTACTATCTGTCATTATTTATTTGTCAATTTTCAAATAAAATTTTAGAAAATGTTCATTACACCAGTTGTCACTCAAAACCATATATGGTCCCGTGGCGTAACGGTAAAGTTCACGTGTCATGCAACACTAAGGTCGAGAGTTCAAAACCCATCGATGGTAATTTTTTTTTTTTTTAATTTCAATTTGAAAATAAATAATAAAAAATTATACAAAACTACCACTAAGAAAAATTAAACTATCTTTGAGTAGAGTTAATATAAATAGGAAATAGTGATTGTTTTTTATCGTAACGTTAGATAAATAAACATTGAAAGTGAGATATCTCTATTTTCGAAAACTACTGTCGACGGAAAAGTTTTGTAACAAACTCGTGAATTAAAATGGCGATTAACAATCTCAAACATTAACGCGCTCGCTCCGCTCACGCGTTAAATTATCTCGATTGTTAATCGCCCTTATTAATACACTTGTTCGTTAAATAACCATTGTAAATGTTTTTTTTTACATCCCAAGTTTTAATGGCCGACCTTGTTTCCAAATAGAATTACACTTCCAATATGGCGTAGGCGTATACAAGTCGTCAACGCGACCTTGGTTGTCAGGTAACTGAAAATATATTAATTTTTAACGTACAACCAGCCATACAACCAACTTTATACCCGAAGCGCGACTGGAGTTGCTTATCAGACCAAAAACTGAACCAATTCCAACTTACGAACACATTCCGCTCCACATTTTGTAACCTGTCTCTCCCGCGTTTTTTCCTCAGTTCTTCCAAATTATTAAACTGTTGTACATGGTCATAATCAAGTTGTTTCTCCTGGCTATAATACAGTTGTTCCTCTGAAAAAGTAGTTGCTTTCCTCAATATCTCTCTATTCAGGTTGGCACTTGTTCCTAAAGAAATTAAACTTAAGATTTCCAAACTGTCTGTCTTCATGTTAGCTTTTGCCCGTGAAGTTTCTTCACGACTTTTTTTATCTGTAATAATTGAAGACAGTGAATTTGTAAGCACTTTTCATTTCCGATTCGAAAGTTAGGTTAGGATCATTCTAGTCCTTTTTCTTTTACTATAAATACATTTTCTGTCAAACAATTTAGCAAACAATGGTTCTTGTCACCGAATTAAAAAATATATAATAAATTGGGTAAATAATTATTATCTAAATTTGGCCTACACGTCATCTGCAGTAAATATTTGAAGGAAGTTAAGTTGTGAAAACGTTTTCAACTTAAGTGAAAAATTACCCACTGCTTAGTTGAATCTCACAAGGTCGTTTAGTAAAACGTTTAAAAACGTTTAAAATAACTTAAGTTGCCACTTAAACGTTTTTAGAATGTTATTCCCATTCCCAGAATATTTACTTGTAGTCGGTTGAGTAAACGTTATGACAACGTCGTAGCTTGACTGATGTCATGCTCAACGTTAAAACAACGTTGACCGGTGGTTTAGAGAGCGTCGTTTCATAAATGACTAATTTCTTCACCAACTACAACGTTAATTTTGGTGTATTATGTGGTTGTCGTCGCCAAAATGCTACTTGGGAAGCTCGTTAATCGTTCTTTCTGAAAAACAGAAAATTCGAACCTTTAAAACTGAAAAAATTCGTGATGGGAAATATCAAATTACCTGATTTCAAGTAAATTTCGTCAGCTAAATGGATACTATTGAGAACTTTAATTTCTTCATTTGAAAAAGTATTTTATAATTGTATATTTGCAATAACGAAAGCTGCATTATTTGTTTGTGTTCTTGCAAATCTGAATTATAACTTGCATTGTACACGTGCTGTGAAGAATCATTATTTCGATCAGTTTTCGATGATCAATACATGACATAATATTTTTAATAGGTAAATACTATCGCAAATTAATTTCTTCACTTCGAAATTGAAAATGCAGTTCTGGTCAAAAATAAGTTAAGTACCCAAACAAATTATGTCAAGAATTCAATTTCCTCCACAAAATCAAACTTTCAATCAATACTTAATAAGTTCCACTGTTAATTAATTTATTGTTAATCATCAAACTTGTGTCATAACTATATTGAAATAATAAATGATATAATATTACTTTGAAAGAAGGAAATTGAATATTTTGAGCTAAAATTCATAAAATATTCTGACGAATACTTTAGTTCTCTCAATCTCAATACAAGAATATTTTCTTGGAATTAAAAAATTGCTCTAGAATTTTAAAGTTTTAAATAAAAACTTTTGATTTGATCAGAAAAACAGAAATGTCTTGAATAGAAACGATATTCTATTAATCCAAGGAAATTGAAACAAAACTTTTTAAATTGTTAAGTTGAGAAGTAATTTTTATGTGTGACTTTAAACATGATATTGTATTTTTGGCTAGTTCGATAAGATTATAAAATGTTGTAGTCGCTTCCACAATATGTGTAATTTTTTGTGACAAATAAATGATTTTTGATTTAATGTGAAACTTTTTCGATTCGTAAATTACTATTTCATTCAGTAACTTTTTCGTTTGTCTCTTGGAATGCTACTTCCATGTTTTCGGATTCTGATATGGAGTGAGACAAATTTCAGAATCAATTTGTTTTCGTTGTCCTCTTCGATTGTTTTCTTTAATAGTATTAAAAATTCATGGACCTGGCTTAAATTAAGAAACCGATGAACCATGATGTATTCGCAACAGTTACCGATACAAATTCAACAAAGAAACCTTATAATGAGTCAAGGAACAGCTTATTTTCGAGCTATTGCTGGATTTCACGCCTGTATTCTTCATTTATAAAACTGACAAAGCTGGTGGCGTGGCGATAAATTGGAATAAAGCCAACAATAGCTACCTGCGCTAATGATATCGTCTTCGCAGTAATTGCTTCGTTTTTCTAAGGATCTTTTCGAGTTACTACGTCCACTTTTGAGAAAGCTAATGGATTGATGAGTCTTAATAAATCGATATATATATAGATACAAAATGTAAGAAACATGCAAAAAATTTAAACATTTCTATTAAAGAATCAACTTGTCCTGCCAGGACTGCTCATTGCAATAGGAATAATTGGGTCAAAAATCCATCAAAGTTATTGATTCGAAGATGGTATAGATAAGTTCAAAAAGACACATCATAAGAGCAAAAGGAATGTGAGAAATACTTTACTCCAAGTCACCTTTGTACTTTAAAGGGAATTTAATGAAATAATATTTTGAATCCTCGGAAGCACAGCTTTGGTGGACCATACTTCGTAAACTATTTAATCAATTATGTTCAACACTCGTTCACAGATTCTACAAAGATTATTTTTCAGTTGCTTTAATTGGAAAGCGAACGGTGAAATTATGTTCAAGAAAAACAGGACACCACCAAAAAATACGTCTATCATCGGAACTTCGAATGCCATGAAAATCACTATTTTCATGGTCGAAATCTCCAACCAAGCGTAAAAAATTTAAGATATAAAATTTTATTGAAATGTTTCTCAAACTATTGCTGTATCCAATCGTTATAACCAAACGTGAGTATTGCGGTTCAGTTTTTTCTTTCATGAATCTCAAAACGTACAAAATATAGTAAGTTTTCACGTAGACTCTCCTTGAGAAATATTATGCTGAGAAATCACGCTTCAGTTATCAAAATTATCCTTCAATCTGACATACTCATAGATCTTGGAATGTTGGTTAGATTGTTCATTAGAATTTGATGGTTATGGTCCAATTAAGTAGTGACATTTTCTATTTCATTGAATGATTCTTAGCCAATTAATAGGAGTTGATTCCCTTGAACTCTTGAACATGTTACATTGCAGACTTTCGAATAAAGCCTATGTGATTTACTGTGGAACAGTCTGCATTCGAGAAACTTGAATCTGGGCAAATTCAGTGAAGAAATACAATCTGAATTATGTGGCATGCACCTGCAATCCTTAGATATTCTGGTTATAACAGTCTACAGTTCTTGTACAGGAGATGTTAACCTATTCGATAATAATCTAGAAAATTTAATATCCACTTATCCACGATATGAATAAAAAAATTATCTTGGTTGGGGACTTTAACGTAAATTTCGTTTCAAAATCATTACCTCTCTTCAATCTAAAATGTATGCTACAATCTTTTGGATTGAAAATAATGATATCAGATCACACAAGAGTCTCTGCATTATCTGTAACATATATCGACAATATAAATTCGAATCTGGATATACACACCAGTAAAGCTGGAATCTTCGGTCCATGCCTGTCCAATTATAAGTGACAGTTTCTATGCAATTCTACCAATGAACCTGTAGATCGGGAAATTGATGATATATCTAGAATTTGCTACACAAGAAAAGGATTTGAGAAATTCAAAACATCTCTCTTTCTCATGTAGATTGGGGTATCCTTGATGTACCTGATCAGAATATTAATAATACATGTATAATTAATTTCTACAAGAGACCCTGTGTCAATCATTTCCTGCAAAAAAAAAAATGAGGGGCGACCGTAGAACCAAAATAACCTGGTACAATGATGAGCTCAAAAAAATGAGAAATAACCTGAAATCTCTCAGAATTATATCTAGGGTGTCTGGGTGCAAAAAAGATATTGAAATTTATGAACATTTGAAGAAAACTTATCATTTTGAACTATTGAAACAAAAAAACGAGCTTATGACGAATATATAATAAACTCCGTCAATAAGTCGAAAGCTTGCTGGAATATAATCAACTCGGAGAGAAATTCAGTAAATAAAAGTAAGATTTTTCATGAATTCTCAGAAAACAAATTTAACCACTTTTTTTATACCATAGCTGAAAAAACAATAAAATACCTTACACATGGATGGATGGATGGAGGAAACAATTTCAAAAAATTCTCTTTTCTGTTGAGACCTTCTTTCTAAAACCTGCTTGTCAATATGAAGTTCATAATGCCTTAAATAAATTGAAAAATTCTAGTTCTTGAGATATTCATGTCATGAATAGCCCCTTAATAAAAGAAATAGCAGAATAAATCGGCATGCCCGTAACTAACTTAATAAATCAGATTTTCAGCAAACGAACCTTCCCGAATATTCTCAAGATTTCCAGAGTTACACCCATCTTTGAAAAGGGTGACAAATCCTGCTCAGATAATTATGGTCCGATTAGTATAATTTCTATAATTAGAAAAATCGTGGAAATGATCTAAAGGATCGTCTTTATTCTTATTTTGAAAATATATAAATCACAATTCGGTTTTCGCAAGAAAAAAATCTACCACTCAGGCAACTTTCCATATGGTGACTGACGTAGTCAAGGGCCTTGATCGGGGCAAACACACGTCATTAACACTATGTTACCTGACCAAGGCTTTTGACTGTTTATCACACGCGTTTACGTAAAGACAAGTTGAGCTATTACGGACTGACAGGCACCATTTTGGACCTCATTAGTTCTTACCTCAACGAAAGATATCAGTGTGTGGATGGAAATGGAACATGGTGTACCTCAAGGCTCTATACTTGAACCATTTCTGTTCCTAGTATAAATAAACGACGTATGTCAGTCTATTGCACCGATAAAATGTGTCTTATTTGCTGATGAAACCACCCTCATATACTTGGGTAAGTTATATAATGCTCTACCTAAAGCTGCCGAACACGATAACAACGTGGCAAAAATCTGGTTTACGAGAAATAAATTAAAATTAAATGAAAGCAAAATTCATCGTCTCCTCAAATCCTCTTTATCAAAAATGGGAAAATATTTCACTACTGGGTATTAAAATCGATGATCGATCAGATTGGTCCAGCCATGTAGAATATATGCTTAGCAAGTTATCACGTGTCTTATTTATATTGAGACAACTCAAACCTAACATGAATATACTAAAATTGACATACTTTTCTCTATTTCACTTTATCATATCCTAAGGCATTCTTCTTTGGGGAAACTCTAATAATGCAGAAGGATTTTCAGATCACAGAAAAGGATAATAAGAATTTTGGCAAATCTCGGCTATAGATATCATTGTCAACACTATTTCATCAACCTGAGTATAATGCCACTCCCTACCCTTTATATATTCACAAGTCTGCTGGAAATACATAGTAACCGGAGCAATTTAGCAATTTTTCTGAGCACTCTGATATACACAATTACAATACAGATCTGCGGACTTGTTGAATCCTCAAAGACACGTATTAGCTATAAGCTACCAAAACTCTCTAAATCTCACTTCATACAATACTCTCGATAGATCAGTAAAATTACAAGAATTCAAAAAATTCTAATGAAAGATACATACTTTTTTAATCAAGTTGATTTCGATGACATGACTGTGTAGTAAAATAGTCGGTTTTATATTACTTGCTCAATACGACAAATCTAGTAAAAGTGCCTACTCCTGATCTAAAACTACAAATTTTGCAACAATACTTTTATTTGGGGTAATGTTACCTTTATAGTTATTCAATCAACCAGCATATTAATGAAGGTGATTGATTATTCAAATAATATGTCGCGTATTTATCACTCTATCAAAATATACTTCATTGTCCAAAGAATCAAAATTCTGAAATTGTAAATGTAAATTTTCACATTGTGGAAGGTAAAATGACCCAAACCATGTCAAGAAACGAGTTTCCTCCACAAAATCAAGTTTTCAACCAATATATTTCAATATAGGAGTTGTTTACAGTATTTTTCCGACAACCTCACTCGTGATGAAATGGAGGAATTCTTGAATAGATTATATTTAATCAACGGAATGAACAATGTTACCTACAAAATGAATTGATGTTATTTATAATTTATGTTAAAGTTTTGCGTAGTTTCCGATGAACAATGATTTTGATTTGATATTCTGGGAGGTAATCTGAAAAACAAAAGGTGGGATGGGAATGAAAAATGAAAAACGCATCTGATGGAATTTGTACCCCTCATCTGCACACTAAAACTTAAAACTAAAAACTGAAACTTTTATATTGATTACATTTTTGTATCGTTATCAGGCCAGGAGGTAACAACTAGGCATTATTTTGTACACTAAATATCGTGTACTGATAATAAAGTACTAAAAGACTGCCCGAGGTACTGAAAAGTACTGATGGAGTGAGACTGAGGTACTGAATGAAGTACTAAAGAGATACTTGTATTGATAATGGTTGTACTGAAATACCGAAAATGATGAGTATATGTACAACTACTGAAAGAAGGTGTCAAACCTTCGGTATCAGGCAATTATATATTATTTCAATAATGCCATTGAAATGGAGTGTGAGTTGGTTTGTCCAGAAGAGTACTTCGACTATGCCATACTGAAGATGACTGCCGCAGTTGCAGGTGAAACGTTGGAAGATTTTAACCAAAGAGGACCACGGCAAAATTCGGAAACCAACCAGAACATACCAGAATTTTACTCTGTGAGGCGATGATGTTGGCTATGCTTATATTCACTCTCGTCTTTGTTAAGGTGGGTCCACATTGCTCGCGAGCAGCACTAACAAACACATCGAGGGCAACAAACGGAGCGAGGCTGTTTGCAGCGTTTCGCGTGCTTGCAATCTCCCAAAACACATGTTTCGACTGTTCCATCCGGTAGCGGTAAATCAAAGAAATTCATGTTGTAGCAGAGTTGACGGCGGTTTTGTGATTTCTTTGTTTTTACTGTTCACGATCAGCCAAATAAGAGCAATGTGAAGTGCGTTTCGGAATGAACCGAAGGAAACATTTTAAAGCCAAATGGGCTTTATGGAACTGTTTTGTGGGACCCACAATATAAATAATATTTAATTTCATATAAATTTTATATAAGGTCACACTTCAAATAAATAATTCATGCAAGTGTATGAGAAACCAGTAGCAATCCTAATGTTATCGCTAGTCTTTCCTTCACCCTCGTTAGCTTAATTTTATAAAATTTTATAAAATTACTATTATAATAGTATTCTTTCTTTCGATACTCGGACCAACTAAATTATTTGGTGTTTCAAAATCGGTACTAGTCATTTTACAAAAATTATTGACAAACATCCCATCTGTTTACAAATCATGGAGAATATTACTTCTTCTAAACTTGGCACTATTTTTAATTACTTTTAATACCTTCTTTTTGTCACTATTTTCCTGTTCTCTCCGTTTTACAATCAAGGGCGTCGCCAGCTTATGACTAAGGGGAGGGCAATGGGGCAATATTATGGAGAATAAAAAATATGAACGCCTGGTACAGTCGAGAGCATGAAGCGTTACAATTTGTCATATGATGCGGAATTTATTAATAGGTAAGGAAGTCAATTGCTCGCACGGCGCCCGAGCAGGGACCTTTTTTATGGTATACCGAGTCCGCTGATTACCGAAAGTCGAGTAAAAACCGATTTGGAGGAGATAAAGTGAATCCGTTGAGTAAGCCTGCTAAAACCACTTTAATACGTTTCCGGAGGTGAAAATACATCGAAATACACCAAAATCCGCCCATCTGTCATTTTGACATATTTCCAACTTCGTCTCAAAAAGAGGTATCCTAGCTTGCGACACCTCTTTTATTAGGTTTTCGGGTACGCAGAAGCGATTTCCACCACCCGTTCATCGATTGGAGGCACCGTTACCAAACTAGGAACCGATTAAGAGGACAGTAAGTGCCTGACCGTGAAACAAGCAACACGTACGTTCTCCGAAGTTGTGGAAAAAGATGTCCGGCGACGAATCTGACACACAGGAGGACCCAACCGGAATTCAAAAACTATTTGGAGCAGGTGGGACAACCGACACCCGCGTGGGATGGATATACCTGCTAAGGAAGGATGAGCTTGACGCCGAATTGTCCAAGTTTCGGCTAGAGACTACCGGCACCGTTGATGAGAAGCGACGACGCCTAGCCAAGTTCATCCGAGAAGGCCGAGCTTCGCCTGCCCCGATTACCACAATGCCATTCGTGTTTCCTACTACGTCCGTCGTCACGACAGTAGCCGCCACCCAACCGACCATTACTGTGACAAGTGCAAGTGGACAGACTATGCCAAGCCTACTTCATGGAACCTTGGTTGGGATCCAGTCGACCCAGCCCCAGCCAGGACCATTACAGAGCTCGATGCTACAACCCCTTAGGACCAAGGACTGGGGGATATCCTTCGATGGAACCCAAGACCCCGCCACCTTCCTAGAACGACTAGAAGAGATCCGAGACTCTCAAGGCATATTTCCAGACCGCCTCCTGCAAGCCATGCCCGAGCTACTACATGGGATGCCCTCACTGTGGTTCCGGAATAACCGTAAATACTGGGCCAGCTGGCAAGCTTTCCGTACCGCGTTCCAGCAGTTCTTCTTCCCCGTCAACTACCACGTCGACCTGGAGGTGGCCATCAGCAGGAGAGTGCATCACTTGCAAGAAAGTACAGCTGAGTACATTACCGACCTCCAGACTCTGATTCGCCGTCATGGAGGAATAACACCAGAGCAGGATTTGAACTGGCTGTACCGAAACCTCCACCCAGAATTTCGCCGCCAAATACGGAGGACAGATTTTACGAATGTCCGGGAATTCTCCGGGGTTACTAGAGACTACGAGCTACTCCGGTTCGAGTTGTGAACGAGTGCCCGAAGCAGAAGTAGCCCGCCGAACCGTTCGTAGCAGAATAGTGGTGAGCAAGGGTGGTAAGATATTTGTAAGTTGGAGTTGAAACAGGTACAGTGTTTCACGTGGGCACCCCAGGAGGCACTGGACTTGTGGAAACCACCGCCGACAGGGATACAGTGTTTTACGTGGGTATTCCAGGAGGCACTGCATCTGTGGAGGTGATTGATATCCGGTTGTAGGTATTTTATATATTCCGTATATAAGCGGTCGAAACAGGTAGTGTTTCACGTGGGCACCCCAGGAGGCACTGGATTTGTGGAAACTGTCGTCGATACGGGTACAGTGTTTTACGTGGGCACCCCAGAAGGCACTGTATCGGTTGAGATGAATTGTGGTACAGGTTCCGAAATGTATTGATGTATTATGTTCCGCCCGTTTTTCTTTTGCTTGAGGAGTAGTGATTTCACAGTAACCCTAAGAGCATGTCCGCTAACTTCATTTCACTGCTTGCTTTTAGTAATCCGTATTGCATCATTATTTGCTTTGTTGCCCCCCCCCTCCCCCTCCTCCGTTTGTCAAGTTTAGCATAACATCCCAGTGTAAAAGTCTATTTACAGTATTTAGAGTAAAGTAAAGTGAGCTTAGGATATAATAAAGCTTGTTACCGATTATTGGTGTTTGATTTGAGTAAATGATTGTGACTATTTCCTCCTTCTTACGTGAACTTAATTGCTTTGTGTTAACTAATAGCAGCAGGTACCCAGGAATCCACACCAGTAAGGGCAATTAAAGCCTGCCTCTGCTGGTCACTTGTGCCTTGGTCAAGACCATAATTGACCCCTGGAGTATACTTTTCTCCAACTGAAGCTGCCCGGAGCAAGTGGCCTTTCCACGTTAAAAAGAGGTGGCGCCCGAGGCAATCCGTGACCTGGACTCGGCGCCAAGGTGACCCGTAAAGCTTAAAGAGCTTTACAAATTTGACTTTGGTCACTTTGTGGCTAGCTACATTTGATCTCTAGGGGGGCAACTGCCCCACCTGCCCTTCCCTGGCGACGCCCTTGTTTACAATAATAATTAACGCAGCTGCTGTTAACAATAATTCGCCATCCATGTGCGAATCTCAAGAGCGCAAACACAGAACTACAATGTAGACACTTTGCTTGCGAATAAAACAATCTTGATAAATAGCACAAACACAACAAGCAAAAACATAAGTGCTATAACGAGCACGAGCGTGAGCACGAACATGAGCAATGTGGGCCAACCTTTACACGATTTTTTCACCCCTACATCCTGCATAGCTTATGTCCCTACTCGATGTGATATGGTCTGCGACCAGTTGATCTGTAAATGTTTGTCGTGTTGAGTTATGTCGTGTTTTACGGAAAATTAAATGAGCAAAAGACCTGATTAGACTTGATTTTACGTTCCATCCTGCATATGTTTGAATTTGTGTGTTGTATCGTGCTGTCGTCAACCTGCGTGACAATGCGACTCAGAAAAATATTCATGAAAATGGGATAGTGGTGGTGGTTTGCCCTCAGTTACAAATAAAATCGTAGATACATGTTTCTGGCTTTTTTGGCCTTCGTCAACACTTGGTTGGAAGTGAAAATAAAAAGTGAAAACAACAAATAAACTGACTAAACTGAAAGATCATTTGAGATCAGCGTAGGTCAAATGAGACGTGCTAAGCTCTTTTGGTCTATGCCGCTTCCATAGTCCTGTGTCCTCGTTTTTATGGGATCTACGAAACGGTCCATTAAAACAAGAATCAAAGATTACAAGGTCAGTAGTCAGTGAGAATACCCGGAAAAGTCCGCTGTTACAAAACATACTCTCAACAACAATAATCACGGAGTGAAATTTGAAGAAATTCAATTTATCTCTACGCATCTGCATATTACCCAAGACTCTTCCAGAAAGCAACTGGAATCTAGAAACAATACAGTAACTTCAGCATAACTGAAAAATGACTACAGTTTAACAAAGCTTGGCTACCAGTTCTCAAAAATAGTTGGTTAGCTCCTTATCCACATAATAACGGTATTATGTTTTCGTGGTGTTGAAAGCGTTGGCTTTCACCCAAGCAGCTCGGGTTCACTCTCCACCTCCATCATGGAGCTGAAGTGGTTCGAAATCTACTTATACGTAAACTGTAGGTCCGGGATCTCCCTTACTTGAACAAGTTCTGCTTCTGAGTGGTATAAAACCCAAAGCCTTGGACACTCAGATGTAGGAATGCTAGTTCACAGATACTTCCTCTTCGCTTCTAGAACAGATCGGCGGATTCTGAAACCCCTGCACGTAGGCCTCTTAATTTGGGCTCATTGTGCACCAACATGTTTTGGGAGGCACCTGTGTAGGTTCCTCCAGCCGTAGTTAAGGAGATCCCTTGGAAGGTTCCCCTGTTGAATTGTTCTTGAGGGTACCTTCGGTTTCTCTGGTTTCCTTTTCCGGGGAGCCCAGCTCCGCACCTACCTAGGTTTGCCATCTCAGAGTAACTCTCTGAGGTTTCTCTGGTTTTCTTTTCCGGGGAGCTCAGCTCCGTACTTAGTTTCGCCATCTCAGAGGCACCCTCTGAGGTTCCTCTGATCGGTGCCCTCAAAACGGTTGACTTGGCTCCCCTCGAATGGGTTCTATAGGTCACTGCTTCGGTTCCCCTTGGAAGGTGGTTACAGGGGTCCCTTTGAAGGTTTCCCTGTAAACTTGTGTTTGGTCGTACCTTCGGTTCCTCTGAATTCCATTTTTGGGGTTCTCACTTCCGCACCTAGGTTTGCCGTCTCAAAGGCACCCTTGGGGAGTCCTCCTGATTGGCGTCCTCGGAACGGTTTCCTCAAAGCCTTGTGTTCTGGGTACGTTCGGTTCCTCTGGTTCCCTTTTCCGGGACGCCCACCTCTGCACCTAGGTTTGCTATCTCGGAGGCACCCTTGGGTTCCTCTGGACGGCGCTCTCGGGGCGGTTGGCTTGGCTCCACCCGAAGGGGTACCAGAGGTCCCTGTTTTTGGTTGCTCTTGTGGCTCTGGCCTTTTAGTCGCCTCTTACGACAGGCAGCCCCACCTGGGATCTATTCTTTTTAGCCCCGAGTCCCCAGAAGTATCACAGATACTCATTTAGACAATGAATGTCGAATGTCAATCAATCGAAAGTGATCTGAGTAGCTGTCAATATGCAAAAACCTATTTTGGGAAAGCCAACCACTCGTGATGTCGCAACGTCAAGACTATCTCCGAAGAAATTAAAACCCTGAAAACGTGGAAAATCATCATGTAAATTCCTGTTGTATTTCTCAACTTTTTTGTCTTTTGAATATTTTACCATAGAACAGTTTTCGAACAAAAAAAAATAATACCATATACCTTATTTGTGGTATGCATGTTCATGTGTTTTTATATGGATGGTGTATGTTAAGGGTTTGATCTGAGACATATTGTTATAGATTTTCGATGCAGAAAAACCCAAAGTTATATCCACAATTTATCATAACAACCAAATGTGATGGTAGAACGTATAGAACGATCAAAAACTATCAAACAGTTCAACGATATCATAGTAGTACATGTTTCGAACCTATATAGGTTCATCTTCAGCAAAGTTTAAATTCGACAATTAGTTTACAATCTCTTTCTAGATTTTTTCATATGAATTTAGCAATACCCTGTGTATATCCATTGAATCGAGTATATTTTTATGTCGGAAAGCAACGAAACGAATATTGTTTCTAAAATAAAGAAAAAAAAATTATAGTTTAAAAAACTATAGAACACGCTTCACTACCAACATGGACTAAAAAATAGAAAATAATTGACAATGTAATTACTCAAATGTAAAAAAAAACGTGGGTACTTTCGATCTATATTCTCATATTTTTCAGTTTAATTTAACAATAATGAGCCTTCAAGAGCTCAAGAGATTTTGTAAGGCTCCCCACGTTTTGTTCACATTTGACTACTTAATTACATTTTCAATTATTATTTACTTTTTAGTCCATGTTGGAAGTAAAGCGCGTTCTTTAGTTTTTTAAACTAACATTTTATTTTTTTATCAATTTTGGATCGAATCTGATCATAATCATAAAACTCGTCCACCATATGGGAACGCCATTTTGGAAAATACATAATCTCTGACTCCGAAAACCCTCACACTGATTTTGAATCGAATCGGACTATAATAACAAATCTTGTCCGTCTTCTTTAACTTGTGAATTTTGATTGAAAAATGCGAAATCTACGGCTTAAAAAACCCACACACTAATCACAAATATCGTCCGCCATCTTGAATTTATGAATTTTTACAGAAAATTCATAATCTCTGACCCCAAAAACTCTTTCATACCAATTTTGCATCGAATCGAACCATTATTACAAATATCATCCGCCATCTTGGAGCCGCCATTTTGTTTTGTTTTCCATAACAAAAATGTCATACTACATTGTTATCGGAATTATGAGCTCATTCCAATTTTCAAATCATTCGGACTTCTGGAAGTTGGTGAAATTCACGTTCAAGGAGTCCGTTACAAAAATACGTCATACAAGTGAAACTGAGAGAAGCGAGTTTAAAAAGGTTTTAGCAGGAAAGGACCATTTTCATTCTGTGGCGGGAAAAAAGTTTGACAATTTTGACAATTTATCTCTGTTGGGAGTTTAAAAAAAAACTCTTTATGAAATTACTTCGCGTCGAGAGACAACACAACCTCGTGCTAAAATCTACTACCTTTTTTCCTTGTATAATGAATAACTATATTTAGATAACAATATTTTGATCATTAAAAACATATTATTTCCTAAATCTGCCTTTCTGTCATAAAAAGATTCGTATATAATTCCACCTACCACTAATTAATGTATTTTACATCTGAAATCGCCAAAAAATAATTCCCTCATTGTATATTAATATCAGTAGAGGTGTGTGTGTCCCTTTTATAATTGATCAAATAATCCGGCTATATTTCAATTATTTGCAACGATGACTTCCAATTAATTGCTGAATATTGCGTCTGAAAAGGAAACAAATGATTAAAGAGTCCAGGTGAACCATAAAGTGTTTATGCGGGTTTGCCAACATGTTATTATTTATTATTAAATTATACCCTACTCAAATTGTTCATTCATGAGCGGCTCTACATACCATTTTACAAGAGGAAAGGAGTTTTATATAGTCCATTATAACGCCACTCCCTGTTCGAGACGTTAAAAATTTATATTAATAATTATGCGACCATAACTACCCACCCTATTATAACTTCGTTTTATGCACCTTACGTTTTGAAATTGGGTTCATTGACGGATGATCCCTCCATGGTTATATTATGTAGAAGTCAGTACAATTACTTTATTGAAGCAAGTGTTTAAAGGTATTATAATAACAATGGAACCGTGTCTATGAAAGTATTTCTTTTTATAATTTTAGTGGTTTCAGCAGCATAATATACAGGGTGTCCCAGAGGTAATTTTTTGTCGTCAGGATCACAACTTTATGCGAGTTTCTCCTTGAGCAATAATACTCATGAAAAAAATATATATATATTTATAGTGAAAAATAGCGTGACATCTACGTCAATCGAAAACTAATAGCGTCAGAAGTGAAACTTTTGTTATTCGAAAACTGTCAATGAGTGTGCAAAAAAAATACATTGCAGTAAAGAAAAATTGACTTGAAACTATAGTAGAAATGATTTATAATATAAATTTATAATAATGCATAGATTCTCCCGGATTAATTACTATCCGGAAGTTTCACTCAATCTGTACATTTTTATTGATTTATAGTATAAATCATTCCTATTATAGTTTCAAGTCAATTTTTTTTTACTGCTTACTGCAATGTATTTTTTGCACACTCATTGACAGTTTTCGAATAACATAAAAAGTTTGACTTCTGACACGCTGTTAGTTTTTGATTGACGCATATATTTTTTGTATCAAGCGCAGAATTTTTGAGATCTTCAATATTTTCTAAGGTTCATTGCCAAAAGTGCTTTTCAAAAACCTATTTCTCTGTTAGACCATAGGCCGACAGCTCTTAACATGTGGACTGTTTCCATATAAGGTGAAGTAGCGAGAAATGATGATGTTGGTTGCCAAAATAAATAGTTTGACATTGATATGTTTCTGAATTTTTAATTCAATAAATTGTCCTGCCAAATTACACTCGATAACGGGTAAATTTGTGTTGTTCAAATTCTAAACTGTTTCCTGTAGCAATTTGACTCGTATAACTGTCAACCTAATAGTTGACAGTTATCAGGGTCCTTGAGGTCCAAAACTTGAGAAAATATTAACTAACCATCCCTGAACAGCATCCTAAAGTTTCATTAACTTCAGACCTCTTTTCACCTAACCCCACTTCTTTTGGCCTTTGCTTCCTGTAAGACGCGGGTGCATTTGTTCAAAGGTCCGATTAAAGGTTCCTTTAGATCAACCCATGATTAGTTAAATTAGTTTCAAGAGAAAAAGGTAGATACGGTATTTGATATTTCAATTCAAAAATGCATGGAACTAAAGTTATTACATTGATTACAATACTACTCCCTTCTCTAACCGTTTATGGAGATAATCTACGTGAGAAAATAAACTCATTGTTAATTGAATAAATCAAGTTTAAGACCACACCACGTTTGACATTGGTGAAGGTTGAGTAAGTACTTTTTAATGCAACCGACAAAATTGATTTAATCGTACTCGAACAAATATATTTTTAAACAAATTGAAATGTTATGCAAGGTTGTTGTCGAGCATTCGAAAATAATTGATTCAATTTCTGATGATATATATTATTGCGTTTCAGTGGTAATATTCTTTGCATATTTGGAATTGGAATAGGTTACCAGATAACTATAGAAATTTTTCGGTGCTCTCAAAACGTGCGGGCCATTCTACCGAGAAAAACTAATTTAAAATATTTTTTTATGTACGAGTTTGTGGTTAATTAAACCGTACAGATCTATTATCAACTGGCATCCAATTCAAGAAACAGAAACTACCCAAATCCACTTTCATTTCACTCTACGCCAGCGTTTTGCCAACAAAGTTGGCATCTTCAGAAGCATAAAATTCAGTCAAAAAAATATTAACGAAATTCAAAAAAATGTAGATGGTTGAAAAGAGAATGGCCATCTCTCTTCAATGATGTAACTTTATTTCCCATGCAATTCGAAATTTTTAAGTTGATGTGCCCCCCTTGCGCCCTCTGTCATCAATCAACATGTCTCAAATTTCGAAAAGTAATATCAGTGATACCTCGCAAATGTTTTTTCCTTAGTACCCTTGAAAGAATTTTAGAACATATTCTAACCGGACTTATGTTTGGTATAAATGTATGATATAATTTTTCATTCCCCCACTATAGATAAACACATATTCAATTTAAAACTTGTTTTTCAAAGACTAAGAAAGTCAAATTTGAAAATACATTCCGCCAAATGTGAATTCTTACGACAAGAAGTTGCTTATCTAGGACACATCATAACTAAAGATGGAGTGAAGCCAAATCCCTCGAAAGTTGATTGTATAATTAATTTTCAGATACAGCTAACCCAAAAGAAATAAAAAAAAATTCTAGGACTAATAGACACAGGCACAGAATGTAAAATTATCTACCTTTACCAGAGAAACTTTCATCAGTTTCCAAATACTTACATATTATTGAATTACAGGCATTTCAACCTAATTCAAGAATAATTTTCGTTTTGGAAATTCCTTTAGTTGAACCAGAAACATATACTGTTCACCGATTATACCGATAACAGAACAGGGTTACATCACATTTTACAAACGAATAAAATTCATATTGCGATAGATGATTCTTAGTTGTACACAGCTTTTCAAAATTAGGACAAGTGTAAATCTTTGTATTATAATTTTCAAATATATGAAAATGTTATTTCATATCCAATTGATAGCAATGCAGTTTGTGAAGCTCAAATTTTAAGATCATTACTAGAACATCCTAGAATGTGTTCAATTTCTTTATTATTTGCAAAAGACTATAATGTTTTCGAAATTGAAATAAATACTTGGTTAATGACTTTATCTGATCCTTTAGCTGTTACAATAAATTGTCAAAAACAAGATATTGTTACAAAAATAATTACAACAAATTAAATTTTGAAACTTCAACCAAACCTTTTGTAAAAAAACATGTTTCAGGGTTTACAATTTTCAGAAATGTAATAATTGTCTTTGTGATTCTACTTTACATATTTTGCAAGTGTAAAAAACACGTTCAGTGAAAATTGAAATCATGACATCAAGAAATCCACCTCCACCACCACCAAGAACTGGAAGAACCTTTGCATCCCTTAGAAGATTCTTGCCCACAAGAAGAATACGAAGTATTCACTTAGATGAAAGAGGAGAAGAAGAAGAAGAAGAAGAAGGAATAGAATTTAACTCCAACAAATCATTAACTTGATGTGAAAGTTAAAGTTGCGATACAACTTATAAACATTTCGTCAGTTTCTACGCAGTAACCAGAGGATATTCTGCAGCAAGTTTGAAGGTCTGCGTAGAATAACAGGAACTACGCAGTATCCAGTCAGCATTCCCGAACCCATATATTCAAGAATTACTTATTATAATTATTTAAATAATATTTTACTGGTAATGTTCAATATTGCCGTATTGTAACGTAGTACATAAAGTGTATTTTTAAAGAAGCGAAACCAGTGAAAACTGATTCAACATGAATATGTAGTGACGAAAGGTGGAATAAACACCTTGGCAACAACAACTGTTCCATTTTTTGGCCGCAACTGTACTACTGTAAGTAGTCTATTTCAAGAATAACGTAGAGTAAATCTCAGAAATACATAGGCATATGCATACCAAATCAGTTTGTTTGAATTTCGAAAAACGTATAAGATGCGTGAATATAGAATGAGAAAGTATTTGGACGGTACATTCAGTAATCAAACAATCACTTAACTTCACTCACAGTGCACTTCGCGATGCTAGAACTGACCAGTTGTAACTCATACTTGTTTTACAAACTACACTGAGCCATCCTGCTACTGCGCATCGATAGCCGTGGCGTTTCACATTCAGAGCTAAATTTGCCAAGCTGTATCTATTCGAATCATATAACTTTGTTTTCTGGTGGTGTTGATAACTGTCATAGGAATTTGTCGTACCGTGTTCATATCAAGTAGTTTGTGTTCATAATCGTTGCGGCATTCGTTTATTTCAGTACTCGAAGTATCAAGCTGTTCTTCTAGTTAGTAGTCATGCCATCATGATGCCTTCAGTATAATTTGTGATTTGGCTGTCTTACATTATTTTTTCACATGCATTCAAAAACACCCTATATGTTAAATTCGTTTCTGAAATTCTCTTCGAAAGGAAGAATGTTAATTAATCTATGGGTCACGCTACTACTGGAGATGCTTGATGTTCCAATCTCTGTGTTGAACTGTCTACAGAAATATGATGTAACGTAAAAAAACAAAATGCCTACTGTTTATTATTTATTCTTCTACTAATTGAATCCACTAGTATATAACTTCACGATGCCGCTATTTTCAAACATGACAATGAAAACTGATAAAGGCCTGGAAATATAATGTACGGGTAATTAGGTATTCTCGTTTGTCATTCAGATTCAAATCGAAACATTTTTCTATAATATGAATACAATTTTAACAATTAAAGATATTTGAATACCTATAGTAAGTCCGCAAAAAGCATCGGTTTGTGACAGAAGTCGCTAGGAGGAATCTGGTCTTATTTTTGAATAATATTAATGGGAAATACTTCATTGATAGATGAACTTTCATCATATGAAAACCGTCGGTTTGAATTTTTCCGTATAGTTTCGATTCCTCGACGTCATTAAACATTAATTGTCTTGTATTTATTAGTACTTACTACCAATCATTCTTCTTGGTATGAGCTATATTGAAAAACTATACTTATAGGTATGTTATTTCACTATATCATTGAAATAATCATTGTTTTGCCAAATAACTTCGACCGTTCATAAATCGGTCCCTCTAACAACCCAGACATGTACAAGTAACGAAACACGATCGAAAAATTAATTGCTAAAAAATTAGAGAACGGTTTCAAGTTAATTTCGATCCAGTGAGAACCATTAGGTATAATAACGAATTAGGTTCGTAATTCGTATTATAAACAAATTATAAAGGAACACAATTGCGTACCTAAATAACCACGTAATTGATATCCATTTATTTTTTGTTTCTTCTCCAATTACGAATCATTATCTGCGTAGGTCTCGACACGAAGGTTCCGTCTTTTTCTGACATCTCTTTCAACATGAGACGCAGACAGAGATATAGTTAATAAATATGCGGGTGTACGTAATTTTCTACGATAACCATACGTTAGCTTAGGTTTAATATAAGTTTCTACATCTAACCTCAGAACTCGAGAAGGAGACAGAGAGCAGTTTGCTGAAAGAGGATAAAAAATAATAAGCAGTCAAACACCTGTTGTGTGATGAAAATGACACAGCGCAAAGGAAGAGACTCATTTTAGGTAGAATTTTTTTGAGCACCGAGTGTAGCATAGTCACGGACTTGCACCATTAGGCTTAATTAAGTAAATTACATGTCTCCATTTCATACGAATTGCGGTTTGGTGTGTTCAGTGGTGGCAAAGTTATCGGGAATATCGTTTTTGTATCGCTAGAAATGATCTCCCGACTTCTTTATTTATTTTTTGTAATTTCATTTCAATATAATATGGCCACTTTTTCTTTACATTTTGAATGTCAAACTGGCGGTTATGTTTTCATAAGTGTGAATATGAGATACTAGTTTGAATATGGAAATCGTTTGTTCAGATTTTTGTCAATACTTTAAAAATTACGTTACCTTACCTATATCTATCAGAATCACTCATTTTGTTTTTGCTGCAAATTTTGGAGAAAAAGTAATGAATTTGATCTAAAGACAGTCTGACGGATAAATCAATAGTGCCAATTTTTGTCAACTGAAGGCAGTGTCTTCGTATGAGAGTGAACTTGTTGATCTAACAAATCTATTAAACTCCTTGTCTCTTTCTAATTACTATTTACTTAGGCAGAGAAAGGTGGAAAAAATTTAAGAAGATCCACACAGAGAGGAGACGCTGATAATCGTAGCCGGGCATTTTGATGGCGATCATGTTACTTATTGAGACTATTGAGAGTATATAAAATTAGGACTAGTTCAGTCTTGTAAGATCTTGCGTAGTAGGGAAAATAAGTCTGAGTTTATCAGAGAGATTATTTGTAACTAGTGTTGTCTTATTCATTGAAAAATTATTTGATGATACATGAGAATGAATGGACAGAAAATTTCAGTTGCAGTCATTAGCGATGGAAATTGCTTATTTGGATGTTTGTCTTATTTTATTTTTTCAACTCAAGAATAAGTATTCTTATATTATTCGATTAATAATAGTGAAATTCATTGAAGAGATCGCTGGGACAATATGTGGGGAAGGAGTATACGATATACAAATTTCAAATGATCAAGATTATTACAACTATTTATCGAAACAACGAATCTATGGAGGTCAAATGGAAATTACTGCTTTTTTGACCATGTTTTCATTAACTCACTTTCTTGTATGTCTGTAGGCTAGATACTTGAAATTTAGACCAAAGCTCAGAAGTGGATGACAATGCAAAAAAATGTGAAAAACACGGTTTTACTAAAAATAATAATAATAATGATATGAATTTTTGTATCTAGCTCTATCGATTTGGATCAAATTTTGAATTTAGAGAAGGATTTGCTTCTTGAGTCCATCTATATAGTCGTCTTTCCTGAAAAAATGTGATTTTACTTATAATAATAATAATGATGAAGTTAAGTGAACGGCTCTAACGATTTGGATCAAATTTTGTATTCAGATAAGGTAAGTTCATCCATATAGGCGTCTTCACTAAAAAAACGCGATTTTACTGGATAATTTCAAATTTGACACACATCAAAGACAGACAACATTACAAGAATTTCACAATATTGGTGTGATAATGTTAATAATAAAAAGAATACTAAGAATTAAAAATTCAACTTTTACCCTCTACCAATCCGAATTTTACTATTATTGGATAAAATGTCCTGACCTACCAGGACTGCTCATTGCCATAATCCTATACAATAGGAGAATTGAGTCAGAAATCCGCCAGAAAAAAAATAAAATTAAATTTCCCTCATATCCATCCCTGATGTGTATGCTTCTGAAGAGTCTGTTTTATTCCAATCCTATATCAATCCTCCTGAAGAGCTTGGCAAAGCGAAATAGATTTTCGTCGATCAAAATGTATTGGGGATTAAATGCGAGAGAAGCGAACCTTGCTTCAATGGAATGAACGATTTCTGTGAGTGATATTTTTTTAATAACATTCTCCTTATCTAATTCATTAATGATTTTTTCAATGAAAACTAGAGAGAATTTAAAAAAACAGATATATGAATGAAAATGCGAATTTTCACTTTCAGATTTTTTCTTTCCTTTTCAGTTAGAGTCTTTTCACAATATCTATCAGATGTAGTTCAATGTCCAGCGTGGCTTGTGCCGGGGAAGTAGTTGTTTTCTGTTAAATATTACAAATATATCACATTTTTCATTTTTCAATTTTCATTAAGAATGTTCCCCTTTTCAACATGAATACCTCCCAAGAGGTTATCTTGAACGATGGAAAATAGCGACTAAAGTTTGTCTTTCAGTCGCAGATGATTCCACAACAGATTTTACGAATGTCCTATTCATATTTTCAAACCAAAATAGTTATTTATGCAACAAGTGCAAAAAGTAGGTGCTTTTTGCACGAGTTTCATACAATATTTTTTCTACGTTCATGCAAAAACCAGAAAATGTTTCATTTAGGTGGCACTAAACTGTAAGGAAGACATTGTTTGTTTAAATCTATCTGCTAAGTAATTCAACATTTTGTGTAATTCAGATGATATTCGAAGGGAATAATTTTATTTTTGCATTTTCTAGTAATTTCATAGTCCATTATACAGGGGGTCCCTCCGGGAACTGCATCGATCAATATATAGAAAACCATAGGTGGGCCAAATTGGAAAATTTGAGAGTTCACTATTGTTGATGAGGGCTATCTGGCTAAAATATTTTCAAGAATGTGGCACTTCCCGTTGTGCGGGAAGTGGACCCCAACTTTGTTATTTTAAATGGGACACCCTGTATATTTTCAAAGTTTTAGATTTTATGCATGATTCTGAACATGTTTCATGTATAATGTCCTATACCCAAGTCTAACCGTTTTCGAAATATTTCAAATTTTAAGTTGAAAATGGCGTTTGCAGAACGAAACATTTTTTTTTTATTTCTGGACATGATCATCTATTTTCGATTGCGTATCGATTTATTCGTAGGAGAGGGCCCAGTTCAGCAGAATTTTGATATCAATTCGATTAGAGTTATACAGGGCGTTCGCTAGAAAATGATATAGAACTGGTTGAAAAAATTATTGTAAGTCCATTTTTTCATATGGAACCCCCCCAATTTTATATTCTTATTCGATTCGACATCGAAAATGAAGCTAACTTTGATTAAGGTTATCTGTGCCTACACTCAACAGTTTTCGAAATATTGGCGAATTAACATGTCTCAGTTCCAGGAAATCTCGTATCCTTGAGTTTACTTATTCTTAGTTGGCCATGGCGCCCGCGGTTGCGTTGAAAACAATCACCTGCCATGGAAATGTCATTGTAATCAATCATGACGCCTCGTTTGAATTGTTCTAATGAAGATTACTTAAGTTCAACACTAGATGTCCTGCCATACCAGGATGCTCACTGCAATATTCCTATACGATATAGGAATATATTTGGGTCAAAAATCCATCAGAAAACAACTACTTTCCTGGCTAATACCACGACGAACGTTGAATTACATCCAATGAATTTCCGTGCAGAGTTCCTACAAAAGGCTATCTCCGCAATTGCTAAATGCATGGAAATGTTAATCGAAACATTTGGACCACCTATAGATCGATTTCTGGGTTCTTCCCCTCATCAGTATAGGGTAGGTCTCTGCAGACAATATCTAATGTCTGCAACAAATGATTCGATTATCAATCCATTTCAAGGCAGAAACTGAGACACCACCCGCAGATTGGTGTTTAACCAAACTACGAGCGCCATCCCACCCACTAGCCACCCTAAGCAATACCCAGTACTTCGCAAAGCGATATCAAAAATAGATCAAAAATAGAAGAAATCTATTTAACAATGAGCTAATCAAGTTCAACACTAGATGTCCTGCCATACCAGGATGCTCACTCCAATATTCCTATACGAAGATTACTTAAATCTATTTATTATTTATGACGAATTTAATATGGTTATCTATTCGGTATCCGCAGAAGCAGAAACCCTCACAAAACACTGTTAAACGAACTAGAGAAAAACTTTAAAAAAATTCCATCTGCCTAAACAGATAAGTAGATAAAGAAATTCTAAAACAATTCGAACAAAAAAGAATTAACGATATTGAGAGGTATACAAAAATTATTTGGTCAGTAAATGTTCGAATTGACGCCCTTCAACTTCCAGACATTTTTCACATCTCACTAATAATTCTTGATGTGTCGCTTTTCGTATTGAATCGGGTCTGAGATTCTCAAATGAATTCCTCACACGTTGCATACAATCTTCCATGGTAGTCAATTGAGTTTCAAATACTTGATTTTTAATTGCACCCCAAATGAAAAAATCGAGTACTGATAAATCTGGAGAACGGGGTGGCCAAAGAAATGGTCCATTGTTGGCTATCCACTGGTCTTGAAACAATTCTTGTAAACGAGTATTGACTAAGCGACCATTATGCGGAGGTGCCCCGTCATGTTGATAAAATAGGTTTCTATGGTCAGCGATTGGTAAAGTATCCAAGTACTCGTTTTCGAAATTATGTAAAATATTCAAATATCTTTCGCCTGCAAAAAAAAAGTACATCTCATCCTATTCTTGTTTCGAAATTGACATCTGTTTTTTACTTACCATTTAAGTTTTCTTGATAAAAATGCAGTGCCACGACGCTATCGTTTCTTATCGCACAATAAACATTGAACTGCCAAGACTCTTGAAAATTCAATTCCCTGAATACATGTTGATTTGAGTCACTCCAATAATGGCAATTATGTCGGTTGAAGACACCATTCTTTGTAAATTTAGCTTCGTCTGTCCATATAATATTATCCAAAAATAATTCATTCCCTTGCGACCAATTAAAAACGAATTCACAAAATCTTACTCTTCGTGGAAAATCTGTTTCTTTCAGGTGTTGAACTATGGAGAACTTATATGGGTGAAATTTATGTTTGCGCAGTATCATATGTACTGAGTTTTTTGACAATCCGGATTCTCTTGCAACTTGTCTCAAAGATATTGTTGGATATGCGGCAAAATATCCCAAAATGGCAATTTCAATATCTTCATCATCAACAATTGGCTTATTTCTCTGCACTCTTGCTTTGACCGATCCAAAGTTTTTGAAGTTTTCTATAATTCGTTTAACAGTGTTTTGTGAGGGCTTCTGCTTCTGCGGATACCGAATAGCAAATATATCACATGTTCTTGAGATAACCCTATTACATTCGCCATAAATAATAAATAGATTTAAGTAATCTTCATTCGAATAATTCAAACGAGCCGGCATGATTGATTACAATGACATTTCCATAGCAGGTGATTGTTTCCAACGCAACCGCGGGCGCCATGGCCAACTAAGAATAAGTAAACTCAAGGATACGAGATTTCCTGGAACTGAGACATGTTAATTCGCCAATATTTCGAAAACTGTTGAGTCTAGGCATAGATAACCTTATTCAAAGTTAGCTTCATTTTCGATGTCGAATCGAATAAGAATATAAAATTGGGGGGGTTCCATTTGAAAAAATGGACTTACAATAATTTTTTCAACCAGTTCTATATCATTTTCTAGCGAACGCCCTGTATAACTCTAATCGAATTGATATCAAAATTCTGCTGAACTGGGTCCTCTCCTACGAATAAATCGATACGCAATCGAAAATAGATGATCATGTCCAGAAATAAAAAAAAAAATTTTTCGTTCTGCAAACGCCATTTTCAACTTAAAATTTGAAATATTTCGAAAACGGTTTGACTTGGGTATAGGACATTATACATGAAACATGTTCAGAATCAAGCATAAAATTTTAAACTTTGAAAATATACAGGGTGTCCCATTTAAAATAACAAAGTTGGGGTCCACTTCCCGCACAACGGGAAGTGCCACATTCTTGAAAATATTTTAGCCAGATAGCCCTCATCAACAATAGTGAACTCTCAAATTTTCAAATTTGGCCCACCTATGGTTTTCTATATATTGATCGATGCAGTTCCCGGAGGGACGCACTGTATAATGAATATGATGAAACATGCAACTATTTAAAACGTAATACAATCTCACAGAAAATGGGCTAAATTTGGCGTCGATTTGAAAGTTTATGTCTGCGTCATGATGACAGAAGGCTATAGTAGAATGACAGATGAGTACAATAAAGAGACAGTTTTTTCACCAAATAGTTCAATAAAGTTTTGTTTTTTACATGAACGTAGAAAACAATGTTAATATTTGTTAATAATTACTGGATGTACCATTTGCATTCTGAAAGCGATTGTCATTTTCGGTAAGACCGGAACTGGTGAAAACTATTTTTGCCTATTAAAATACAACTATTTTAATGACAACCACTGTCTGAATTCAATAATAACGAAGACACAGGGCGATATCCCTTTAATGAAATCATCCGGCTAGGAATCGCACGTTGAAAGGTAAGACCTCGTTAATCCTTAACTCGCACAAGTTTCGATTTTGAAGGCTGCCGTTCGTAGGATGACGACAGCAGATTAACGGAAAAACAATTTTAAACGATTTTTTAAACAATATCTATCATTATTGTATCAACACTTGAAATAATACTGTTATACCGGGTAGACATGTAGCATCCTTTTTTTTTTTGACGAATTAAGCATTTTCAATTCAAAGGAGGTCCGTAATAAAAAATTAAACTTTTTTTAAACTTGATATTTTTTTTTTCAACCACTTGTTTGAACAGCCTGGACATTTTTGTAACAATATCGGCTAACTGATGATCTTTGGATTTGAAAGTCTACTAGATGTTTTTTAATAAAATGCAATCCAACAGCCAACTAAAAAACTTAATGACAATTTGTGATACATGTTTCAATAGAGAATTTTAAAGCTTGAGAAATATTGGTACAAGGTGACGTTCCTTTAAAAAGAAAGAAATTGAGGTTACTTTCGGTCAAACAAGTTGTTGAAAAAAAAATGTCGTTGAGATCAGATGAAGCGCTGTCATTGATTACCTTGTATGGTTTTCAAATTTGTTTTTCTTCAAATAAAAAATGTACAGAATGCACATGTCTACTGTGTCACCCGTTAGTGTGACAAAGTTATTTAAAGTACGAGTACTTATTATAGTTATCATTTCGATAAATGGAGCAAATTATGTTATGTTTCTTTCATTTTGATGGCCACTTAAATCGACTGAAAAAATCATTAAAAATTTCAATCTATTACAGAAGAAGAGTAATGATCTTCCAGACAGACTTAATTGGGTCTTTTTAAGGTTAGTTTGGTTTGAAACCTTTTCCTTCAGTGTAAACATGACGAATGTATGACTAGCTCGACCTCACATTATAACAACAGAGGCGGGCCAAACAAAAAGTCACCTGCTGTGTTCGAAATTAGCTGAATGCTGACCTGCTGTTCAGTACCCCACCGCGCCTATTACCACAAAGTAACATATTGTTTCAGATTTACGCGGCACTCTTTGTTTCTCAAATAATCAAGGCCCTGTTGAGATTTTTAATTTAATTATGTACCATAATTTGAATAATGTCTTTCGAAAAAAGGCGCTAGTAGAGATGCTACTAAAATATGTAGCTGATAGGTACGACGCATTTTCAATATCTAAATTGAACATTAGATTTATTTGATAGTGTGAAGGACCATCGTTACTTTGATAATATCATGAATAGTAGGGTGGTGAATGTATGTATACCCATTATGATTAAGCGGCATCATTCATTATTTCATATTTTTATGAAAGTAACAAACACCAAGTGCAAACGAGTGAAACCAATGGCTATTTTTCAACTTTACCATGAAAAATCGATCAACGAAGTAAATAATAAATATTCGCTACGCAGAGACACAAATTGCAAGCGAAAGCCAGTAGATGAAGTTTTTTAAAAAGGCACTTCAGGTTGTGCACAGATGATCCAAAAAAAAAAATATTTATCGTGAACAACAAAGAAAAAGCTGCAAAATACATCAAATTTAACAGGCATTCAGTTTCTCGTTTGGTTAAGAGAGTTATCGCTTGTGTCTTGTGTCAACGGATGATGAAGAAAGAGGGGTAGACGGAAGTGATGGAAACTTTTTCTGCGCGATTTTCAAAGAATCAGTTTAAAACAATTCTTTGCTTTTCAACATCATATGACGTTTCTTATACATTATTCTCATGAAGAAAATGTATTACCAAAATGAAAAATTGATAAAAATGTACCTTCGATCTGGTTTTTACAGTTTTACCAACATAGCTGAACATGTAAAATGCTTATACAGGGTGTAATCTAACCTCATACATTCCCGTGAAGGACTGGTGTATAATGCCATTTAATAACAATGGCAGGTGTAAAAAATTTGAAAAAAATTGTCGAAATTTTAAATTTTGTTGTAAAAATCGGAAAGTCTTGGAAACTGCTGTTCAAAATCACACAGTTTCTTGCATCTGGTAGTTCCAGTATTATTGTGGCTCTGCTCCGATACAATTTGAACTTTCCACAATTTTTTTAAAATTTTTCACACCTGCCATTCATTATGAAATGAACCCGTCCTTCACGGGAGTGCAAGAAGTTAGATTACACCCTGCATATTGCACCAACGTTCTCGTTGAGTGCCTTATCACTGAATATATTACGGACTATAGTCCGTTGTACGGTGAATACGCATTAAGGTTGTGCATTTTTTCACGATTTCAGATATTTTATTAGATCTATACTTCTGAATGCCTTCCGTTTTATACTTCGACCAATGAACGAGACTTTCGTGTTGAAATACACAAACATAGAAGCATAGGCTATAATATCATAAAAAAAAAATATTTTCTATTTTTCAAGTTTGTTTTTGAGTTATTATTAAAACAGTTATGCTCCATGATGTACGAAAAGGTTTGAAATACAGCTGGATACAATTGAAATATGACAATTAAAATTAGAGAATGACGTGAAAAATTAAAATTTTCAAGTGGTCAAATAGTGGCCCACATGAAAAATTTTTGTAGTCCCTTTTACCCTGTCTCTCGTTACCCAAACAACTTCAAAATTATGTCATACGTTACAAAAGAACACTCGATGATGCCTCTCATTGATACCAAATTTACACCGATTAATACACGCCTATTCTGACAGCCAACGAAATTCCTTAGTTTCTTAGAACCGACCAATCAACGGTCAATTACAGTGAAAATGTTTTGCTCAAGCGGAAATCCAATTAAATTAGTTGAACTGAGGCAGGGCTTTCGCAACCAGGTCTGCCGCCCTAGGCAAACGGTTACATTTGCCGACCTTTTCACCACCAACAAAAGCTTCCTCCCTTAACAGTAACACAACATATTCAGTGTATAGTATTTTCTCAAGTAATTCCACTTTATATTTTCTATGTATTTCAAAAATTAAATTCAATACTGCTGATTGCTTAAATTTTTATCTTACCTACTTTCAGGTTTTCTGTTTATGAAAAATTAAATACCTTCCTGTTCATAGAAGAGTACATAGGCCTCACTGCTCACGAGGGATTCAGATGAATTCGGGGACACATTTGAATCATTATACTCATGCCACGTGCTCGCATACTGATGTTTACAGTAGGCTATGGAGTGTCCGTTAAAGGTAGTCCCACTATGACTATAACGACAAGGAGCTACGTTGTCTGCTGCATAATTACTCATGTCCAATCTCTAAAGCAAAATCAATGGTGACATTCAATTTTCCTCGAAATTTATCTATTAACATTTTGAATGGAATACTAAAATTTTCGGGAATTTTTGAATTGATAAAGATTTCATGCACTTCCTTCTTTTCTTACACTACGCACATGACGGCTTCTCGTCACTATCCAAAGTTTCTTCCTTTCTGAATGAATTCAAACATTGCGAAAGTCCTAATTGGCCTGTTCTCTGAGGTATCGGTAAGGAAAGGTCCCAGAACGGATAAAAGGATATTGAACAGATACCACAATGAGTACATTTTAATGTAGATTTTAACAGACCAACGATGGTATCTATAATTTTGGAATTATCCGTTCTCAAATATTCTCTTGGGCCTTCTCCCTGTCACTTAATTTCTCATATATCTCTGTCATAATTGGTCATAAAGGCCTCTTAAGAACTCCTAAGCCTCTTCCTGGGCATAACCGATGAGACGAGGAGCCAATCTTTTGATTTGCATTTTCAAGAAGATTGTATTTACAACTCGATTTGACAAATCTTCTGACCAGAGTTCCTTGATCACCTCAGCAAATCCTGTGATCGAAGCTTCATTCCTAGATATGCTGGTGTTTAAATCCCTTGTGTAGGTGTCTCTATTCAAATACGCCAATAACCATCTTGTGTTCGATGATCACTGCATAATTCAGTTCATGAAGCAAGTATTACCAATATTTCTCAACCTTTTGAGATCGAGAGTTTTGAAAGTACTATGTACTACGGGACTGATGGTGTTTGAGCTGCCTTTATCATCCGTTCGAGTTTTGCTGTTGATGTGAAATTCAGCAGATTTTTGAGGTCGAAAGAAAATTTCATCTGAAAGTTGGGAAGTGACAATAGTACCGAGTACAGAAGCGGCATTTCCTCTCTGAATGGCAATGCTGATCCGCTCTAACGAAAAGGTTCTGGCACTAGGATTGCCTGTTACCTTCGATATGAACTCAGAATCGTAACGACTAAAGGCACCGGAAGCTTCAGTAATTATCGGGTAGAATATGTTCTAGTCCTCAGAGTGGAGTACTTTCGCAATTTCATTATTTCGGCAGAATCGGCAGCTCCCCCAATTTGTAGGATGTTGACTGAAGATGAGATTGGGCGACAGTATCATAAAAGTGGTTTTTTATTGCTCCATGGAATTAACGGCTACGTGCCAATAGAAACGACTAGAACTTAATTTACAACTCAACCCATGATAACCTTTTCATCAACAGCAACTCGACATTTACACATATGTTCAACGCAAATTGTAATTACTTCTTAACATGTACATCAATTTAGGCATCGCTAAACAATTCAGAAGAAAATAAGCAATATGAGAAGGAATACATTCAATGCGCCATCAAAATCAGCGATTCAATTTTGCTGTTTATATTTTCTGCGACTGATTCTTTCGAAAGGGGTATTAATTCCAAGCAAGGTCCAGTCTTTCCTGTCCGCAATTTGAAAGCAAGTAGCACAAGTGTAAAATTTTTCTGTTAGTGATTGGGGAGACTTATCAAAGAAATATAGTTCACATATTTTGAAATTCAATTCCAGGCCAATTTCGTTAGAAAATTAGATGATTTTCTGGAATTCCTTCAACACTATGTCTCCATCGCCACCTATGGACCTATCAATGTTCATAAGTTTGAGAATGTATATGCTAGTGTATATGTCAGTACTGTCAGTATTACTGAATATAAAAATGACCTGCTACAAATGTAAAAATAACGTAGTTAAATAAATAAATAAAGTTCTATCATGCAAATACCAACCATTGAAGTCAGTATCTATCGATTTCGATAAGTTTTCAATTGCCAGATAAAAAGTGCCGAACCAAGAGGATCTTCCTGTTAAACCCCCCTTTCGGATAAAATAATTATCATTTCCAAAGTTCAGAAAGGATGGCTCTTGGTAACATTAACTGATAAAGGGTAGGAATAGTGCTTTCAACTTTATTTAATAAATAATTCCTTTAAATCATATTGCAATCGTTCCTGAAATCTGTTTTGAGGAACACCTTGTTAGACGGGGCTGATGATCATTTGAAAAATGAACGCCAGCATGGGCGAGAACTTCGCAACCTCCTGATGTGCCAAATCCAAACTGAATTGGGCGAAATGAATAACCAAGATAATCTTTTATTCTCAAACAAGATAATTTTGCTACTAGACGTCGGAAAGTTGTACTAATGCCACCTCATTTTTTTTAAGAGCAAATGAAGAAGCTCCAAAGAGAATTGAGACCATGTTTGAGTTTACTTTGCCAGCGAGCAGTAAGTTACACAACTTAGTAAAAGAGCACAGAAGTTTTTCCCCTCTAGAACCTGAGCTATTCGATAATAAATCTTGAAGGTGTGATGGTCTAACAGATTCTAAACCACCAGCGGAGCCAGTACTGAATTACTCAACAGCATTCACAACTTCAAATTCACTAACCTAAAGAGCAGGCACATTACTACTCCCTGTATGTACGAATTCAGATCTAGATGTGTCAGCAGGATGCTTCGAGCGAAGTTCAGATAGGGTCTGATTGTCAAAGGCTGCAATCGTATCAGTAGAAGTCAAAATTCGAATCGCTGAAGTAAGATCGCAATCGGAGACTTTATTGATGATACATTTGGAAAGATTATGTTTCCTTTTCGATGATGAATCAGATCTTGAAGATTTATGTGATAGTATATTAGTGCCGTTGATGTTCCTTCTGATTATTGTTGTTAAAGAATCATTCCGATTTGGACAAGCTGACAGAAGAAAGAATGACTTGTAAGAGAATGAAAGCAACGCTTTCCAAGCACCTAAAGAGTTTGAATGGACGCATTCTTCTATTACGTTGCTAAGGGCTTCAGCTGCAATTATCCTGGCCGATTTTGAAATTATTTTTACAATAAAAGAATTTTGTTTGAGATATGCTAATCGGATATTCAGATGATATGCTGGAGATTGGATATCTTCCTCGGAAAGGGATTCATTTAAATTTAACGTTCCTCTCGATTTGAAATTTCATATGTAATTTTGGATGAAGAGTGCATTCTTCTGACACGTATGGCCAAACCTTTTCTTGTTTTAAAGCGTCTTGTGATAAAGTCAAAATGTCAGTTACGTCACGATTTGATTGTAATACTGACGAGAAGATTAATGAAATTCTCGTATCAAATAATTCAAAATATACTGTTTACAATAAAAAATTTGTATGAAAATCATTCAAAGACTTTTGCAATGTTGAAAAGTATTGATTAGCAAAAAATTTTATCGCCGTATAACCTCCGAACATTGATAAATATAACAACTTCCTCAAGCTTGTTGCTTATAGAAAACAGACCTCCGCCTGTGGCGTCGCAACGGTCTGTTTCCAAGCAACAAGTTTTCGAAATCTCCTATAATTATCAAGGTCCTTGGGTTATTACTACTGATAAAAACCTACCTAGCTTTCCCAATAACTGATAAATATGGACCTTGATCTCATGATCAATCACGTTCTGAATGGTAATGTTGACATTTCTAACTGGAAAACTGTAACTGTCAGATTATTTTCGAGTTGTCAATATAAAATAAAATTTCGAAATACATCCCGTTGGTAGTTGTGTATAAATCTTCCTAAAGTACATTCGAGGTCATCTCTTTATAGATAAACACATTTCAAATTGCATTCAAATTTTATTGTCTTTTTGACAAAACGTCTAGACTCAAGAGAAGTAGATAAAATCGATCGATCAAACTCTCCCGGTTTTTTCACTCCCTTGATTCTCGATATTTTGTCATGACAATATATTTCCTTGCTTAACAACCAATCAGTGGATTTCAAATTTTGAAATTCAGCCAATAGAATCAGAATTACAGTGAAAATATAGCTTGTCGCTGTATTTTCACGGTGATAAACCTGCTTAGTTTTTGTTTTACCATCTGTCGAGTGAAAATGATTTAAATTATAAACGTCAAATGTATGTGTTTTGACTAGTTATCTTTATTTATCAATATGAGCGATCGTTGGGGACAAATGTCCATTGGTATCACAGATGAGGCCGTGGAAAAGAGTATTCCGTTGAATACGGCTAGAATTAAAGCATCAATTACCAGGCGACACGATTTTTCTTTATTTCAAATCGATATATTGTCGTCCTGAATACAATAATTCGTGTTATGATTAAAAACCTATAATTTTTTGGAATATCAATTCATTGGCAATCCCAATGCAAGAAAATTTTCAGCTATGGGATTGCAATTCATTAATATTCCAAAAAATTATCGGTAATAATCATACCACTTATTATATTACCCCTGACAATAACATTTTCACGCAATTAAAGACGTATTTATCTATAAAAATATGATCTCTTATGATTTTACCTCCGATAATTATGCCGAAATTTTTTGAAAGTGCGGCAAAGATTTAGTTGAATCTAGATAAAAAAATGAGATTTTCATAACTTTCTGTATTAGAGCTATCTAAAGTTTCGCACAATTCATAAAATTGGCTCATAAATATACAATATAATACCTTCGCGAATCATCGCTTAATAAATTAATTTCGTAAAAACTATCACTATTCTAAACTGCTGAAATATATAGTTACACTATTCACAAAGAATTTCAGGAATTTTTAACCATTTTGATATATGCAGCACCATTGTATAATTTGATTTTAATCTCTATTTTTTGTTCCAGGTGTGGTTTCAAAATCGCAGAGCTAAGTGGAGGAAACAAGAAAAAGTCGGTCCTTCTGGACATCCCTACAACCCTTACCTGAATGCAACTGCCAGCGGCCCAACGGCTTCAATCGTTCCTCCAACTTTGCCAAATCCCTTCAACTTACCATTCGGCCTCAGAAAACCCTTCGACTCGCTTACGTTTCGTTATCCTCCTCACGTGCTTCCTGGTTATCTTCCCTCTCCACCTGGCTACCACAGAGGAGGACCGCCTCTTTTACCACCGTCCGTCGGTTTATATCCTTCAGCAAGTTCCTTCCAGACACTGCTAGCGAATATTTCTGCCGCTCAAAGGCCCAAGCAAGAATACACAGCATCGCCACCATTATCCCCCGGATCTTCTTCTTCCGGTATTACTCCTCCTGATGTAGACAGGAGGAGCTCTAGTATTGCCTCCTTGAGGTTGAAGGCGAGAGAGCATGAGCTCAGGTTAGAAATGCTCAGACAAAATGGAGATTTAATCAGCTGAACGGCTTTGAATAATAATGTTTTGAAAGATTTTTTATCGTTTAGAGCGGCATGTTGGGTAATCGTTCATCTCATAGATGAAACACATTTTGTTTGGTTTTACTGAGTGAACATTTTTGTATGTTTATTATCAGTATTCGTTGGTTTCGAACTCCTAGAAGCAAATTACCATGTTTCAACGTTATTCGTACAATATTTTTCTCTTGCTGTTCATTTGTTTACGAATTGTCATAAAATTGCCGGTGAAAGCACGAACTCAGCGTATACCTTACTTTTTCTAAGAACTCCGACAGCAAAATTGTATTTTTTTTTTTAATGTCCCTCATAAAATCATTACAGTTTCAACTGACAGACCAAGAACTATTCTGTTAGGCAGATGTCCAACCACTGAAAGCAAAAAATAAACTATATTGATGTATTTAAAGAATGGAATTGTCATGGTAATGTTTTCAAAAATCTGCTTCGGTCGCAGATTGTGAATATGTGATCAATCGATCATTTAGCACGGTAAAGGGCTGGTTTCCTTGCGACCTTTACTGCCGCGTTCGACGGTCGGCGACAAATGCGCTGTACTGTTTTTATGGGTTTATATACAAATGGTTTCCTTGGAGCGCGTCGACGTAAGAATAGTAGAGCGAGTTGGTCAGCAACCGTCGAACGCCGCCGTAACGGTCGCAAGGAAACCAGTCCTTACGTATCCGTACGCTAAGACCATTTTAGTTATGCGAGTAGAATAGTTATTTATGCAAGTTCAAAAAGTAAGTGTTTATCGCACTCGACGTGAAATTGTTCAACACGGCGAGTGCAATAAACAATTTTTGCACGAGTTGCATACAACATTTTTTCTACGTTCATGCAGTAAGTAAAAAATGAATTATTGAGGTGCGGCACTAGGTGTAGGAAAATGAAAATGGCAACTTGAATAATTATTTATTACTATCGATTTGCATTGAAACAAATCACTATCATCTATGTTTCCATTATTATTGCTCATTTTGAAACTTTCAATTCTGTAAATGTCAGAATTAATTTTTGACTGACGTTTCTGTAACTACAGTTGCATTATGAAAATCAAAATCGTAGTAGCCGTGAGTAGGTGTGGTCATAGTACAGACAGTTTGCTCTATGCATGTAGGCGGTTTAGAACAAAGCGGATCAGTTTCAATTATGGCTGCTAACATTAATACAAAATAATATAAAATATGTAACTGTTTGAAACTTATTGCCAATCTCACAGAATATCTACTTAATATGTGGTGGGTTTGAACGTTTATGTTTGTCATGATGACAGCACGTTGAAGTAGAATGACAGATGAGTGCAATAAAAACTTTATTGCACTAGTGCAATAAAGAACTCCTTTTTTCACTAAATATAGTTCAATAAGGTTTTGCTTTTTGCATGAATGTAGAAAAAATAGTTTATGAAGTATCGAGAACGGTATATACGCACATTTTACCGATCGAAGGCAATTGTTTGGCGGAGGAGCGTAGCGACGACTCCAATTATTGTCTGAGATCAATAGAGCGTAACGTTCGTGATGCATTTTTTGCACGATCTAGCATTTTCTCACTTGATTGAAACCCGTTAATTTCCAGCTAATAACTGAGAAGTCAAAACTGACATTTATATAAAAGTGACGTAAGGCGTCCGTAAGTGAATTACAGACCAACGCCTTCGGCCTAGCAACCAGTTTTGACAACAGATACCGTGAGTAATCAAAAAAACTGGATCATGCAAAAAGTAATTATTTTACGATTTAATTTTCTTATGGAAACAATCTTTGCTCTTAAGGAAGATATTTTAGAAACAGAAATTAGGAGACACTTTCTAAATGGAGGAGTAATTTTGTGGAAAAATTGTTTTTCAGTGGAAGTTTTGAACAGAAATCTCTTTTTTTTTCGAATTTCAAATAAGTTTTTTATTATTAATGAAATGCCTCTTTTACAACGTAACACGCCAAACTTACTGTAATTTTGTAATGATTTGCGTAGAAATAGATTCCTTCGTTTATTATTTTTGTCCTCCACTGATTATTTAGAGTAAGTAGGTGAACTATCTATTCAATGAATCTCCCCAACATGCCGCTTCAAATTCCCTATTCCTATTTAAGTACTTACTTGTATCTACACGTGAATATTATTTACATACTATTTCATAAAACATTTCTGAATGTTCCGTTTTTTTAGAAAAGTATTTGATATATTTTCAACAAATTTGACAGACTTTCTCCACTCATACTCTACACTGAAGAACATTTTTATACATTTCAACTAGGTCTATTTGTAACTCGAAAAATATGGAGAAAAATGGTAGAATGAGTGGTGAAATAAGCAAACACTTAAATATACTTTCCAAAAATATGCCTGGTATTTTGACTATTATCAGTTTTTTTATTATTTTCACGTACTGTTTGTATATATTATAAAGATAGAATTTTATTTATGGATACAAAATTTTACTTAAATATAAGTTTTAGTTAAGTTATGAAATTATTTTCAAAAATTTGAAAATGAATCTTTGACATCTTTTGCAATAAACCACTTATCAATTGAAAATGTAACGAATCCGTCCAACTGTGTTGTGTTGAATTGAATAATGTAAATAAATATGTACTTATTTTATCAAAATATGGATTTTTTATTTTCATCGACCGTATTCTCATCATTATACTTCCACTGGTTCACAATAATTTGATTTCTCAATTTTTTTTCTTTGGGATTATGAATTAATCCTAATTCATTGTACACAAGGGAAAGAAGGCAACAAAAAACTAATTTAGATATGTATAAAAACACAGCTCACTGTATGGTGTTTTAATGATATAATAATAGTTATTTCACTCGAAAAATTGTTGGCGGACATTTCGTCAAATGAATTATCGAAGTCGTTTATTTTGAAACCTTCAGTTCCATATGTGTTTGGCAGGAATAACTTCTTACGGTCGACAAACCTGAGAACTTAAGACTTACTTTTAGTGAAAGGTTCAACAAAAATAGGGAAATCCTATGGATCTATGTACATAAGCAATTAGGTTCAGAAAAACCCTCTCGAGATCCCAGTAGAGTCGTTTCATCGGGAGGAACATATGGGTTATCCCAAAAATAATTTTGAATCGATGTCACGTGACCGAAAATAAAGAGCTCATTGAGTATTATGATATCAAAAAAGCTGCACCAATTGCTTTTATTTACATCAAAATAACAATTCTTTAATATTCTCGAGTTCCGAGATATTCCCCGTCCAAAACCTAATGGGCCACCATGTATTATCACTGTTGTTGGCACGCTAGTCTGGCCCATATTGATAATGAATATAAATACATAGGCATTTCTCTATGTTTGAAATCGGTTTACTGTTGAAGTCTCAGTTAAATAAAAAAAGTTCTTCTAAACATTAAGTGCCGTTTCAGATGAGGCGTAGGATGCGCCTTACGCCCTACGCCTCGCGTTATATGGAAAGTCAATTTTGCTTTCACATGAAGCAGTAACAACATGAAAGCTTATGAGAACATATCAGGCGTTGTTGCCATTGCTGCTTATTGGATTAATATGAAGAACATTAAAAATTAAGCGAAATTTGGTGCATTCTATGGTGAAGCAGAGGTTACCGCATTTGTAACCAACCCTTTATTTCCAAGAATTTATTTTTTTTATTTTCGAATGTTCACAGCAAATTTTTATGAGTTATGTGTAATCTGGAACATAGTTCAATGCATACGAATGTTGTAAAATTATCTATTTCGGTGACTGAACGATTAGGTGTGTCTCTGTATCAATCGCATCCATGGCTGTTTGTATCGGCATGTGTGATAGTCTACAACACGTTGGACAACGCAGCATGCTCTACCGCTCAGATGCTCAGGAGCATCATGTGTAAGCCATAATTCAACACCATGCCGACACTTAGAAAGCCTCAATGCCAACCAATTTTCGAACGTAGGGCGTAGGGCGCTTCCTACGCCTCATCTGAAACGGCACTAAATACACAAGATCTTCCCAAACCAAACATCAAAACTATCGTATCGTCAAAAAGGTTAGCATCATCATCAGTAGATACAACCTTGAGTTTTCCTAAAAAATTATTTACTAGAAACAAATCACAGTAATCACACAATAAAGATAATATGAAAATTATCCATACCTGCCTGTGATGAAGGAAGAGGGATGGAATAGGATGCTTTGAAAATAAAGAAACTGATAAAAACACAAAAGTTTGCCAATTTTGAAATTAAATTTGATAACAGAATGGTAACATTGTCGCCCCTGATGATATTGAACAAATATTCTACAACCCTTACGGTCTTATGCATTTTGCGTGTATTTCATCATTCACTTGTTAAGGATTTAATATTCTAACGCATTGTTGTAGCAATAGTAACTTTAGCCTTGACTGGCATTATAGTGAAAAGATGTGAATAGAAATTTCAAATAAATTTTTCGTTGGCTTAAAATTTATGTTTGTTCAGGAAGCAGTCTTTTACTCGGTTATAATGGAAATTCGTTAATATCGTGGTTCCTTGCGCTCGCTTTCAGCTAGCGCTTGGAACTTTCCACTCGCATCGAATTTTCATTCTAACCTTGTTACAGAATATACTATTCCAACATAATCTGATTCGTGAGTGCCTCATTTCATTTATATCTCACACCGATTTCAACCTTATCGTAAGACAACCGTTTCAGGGAAGTGCTACCTTGAATAATGAACGTAAAAATACCAAAACCGAAAAAAACTCACTATTTGAGACAAGTATCACACTGATAGTTCTCAATTGGGTAAAATTGGGAATATGACAGCTATGTATTCAGTGAATTTTATTTATGTATGGTTGGTAACACGAATCAATTATTGTCAACTTTCTAGATTTTAATGTGAGCGAATAATAGCTGCGTTTTTTTTTTGTCTCCTACGATAGTAACAGAAATACACGTAACAGCTCCAGATCCAATCACATTAACCAGACAAGATTGGATCTGTGTACAGTTAGGTCAGGACGTAAACCGGATTTTCATGCATACGATATCCAACGATCCGCTGATGGTACGAAAATTATCTTATTGGTTGAATTGGTAGGTGTGACAACAATTCAACCAAGCAGGATATTTTTTCAAGCAACAAGAACATTTTTGTACCATCGGATGGTCGGATATCATATGCATGAAAATCCGGCCTAATAAGGGCGAGCGAAGCAAGCCTATCGACGGCGAGCGCAGCGAGAACTTATTTTTATTTACGTTTTAGGTTATGTTGGTTTTTGTAGGTTAGGTTATTTTGATTTTTATTCGAAAATATGAATAGGCTATTCATAAAATATGTTGTGGAACCATCTGCGGCTGAAAGACAAACTTTAGTCGCTATTTTCCATCGTTCCAGCTAACCTCTTGGGAGGGATACATGCTGAAGAGGGGAACATTCTCCATGAAAATTGAAAAATGCAAAATGTGATTTATTTGGAATAGAAAAAACTACTTCCCCGGCTAAAGCCACGATGAACATTGAACTACATCTGATAGATATTGTGAAAAGACTCGCATTTTCATTCAGATAGTTGATTTTTTAAATTTCCTCTAGTTTTCATTGAAAATTCATTAAATAAATTAGTGTAGGTTAGGTTAGGTGGGTGGGTTAGGTTGTTTTCTCTTCTTTTGTCTCAAAAGATTGGATAACTGACATCTATTTGGGTGCTGTGATATCGTCCCCCACATGATATGGAATGACATGTTTCACGGTTCATTTTCCATTTATCAGTGCACTCAATGAATAATAACACCCACAACTCAATAGTAAGAATCACTCTTCTGTAGCACAGGCTCCGGGAAGAGTTAATGTATAATTCGAACAAAGTTCTGAAAGTGTGCCGGAAAGTTTGAAATACATGAAACAAATGATTTCGATCAGATCGAAATTTCTTTTTATCCACACTACCCCACATAGTGGAAAATTGTGGGCCTAGAATAGAATCCTGTGATACGCCCATTGACACTTGCATACTGTGGTCTTTAGTGATGATGAGCCTTCTATATGTGAAATACACTACCACCAGATTTATAAGATAATGACTCACGCCTCTTTCTCTCAATTTCGTTATTATTATATTATTAGTTAGGTCTGTTGTTACGTACAATTCTGAAGACCTTTTTTTCTTATCATGATTTCCGGCATTGCTCTTGATACTATTTCCAATTCCGATGTGTTGAAGACCTTTTTTTTGCCCTTCAACGAACATAATTGTGCAGTAATTGTTCTCTCACTTCCAAACAATTTCTGTAATACCCATGTGATGCTCGAGTAATACTTCCCTTTCCCGTGTAACGTGTAATGCCCAATGATTCCTAACTGATTACTCTAATGCCCGAGTAATACCTGTAATACCCAATAATTTTCAAGTAATTCCTCTAATTCCCGACTAATACCCGAGTAATGCCACTTATACCCGAGACATCACACCAAAAAATCCCAACGGTTTTCCCCTCGATTGCGACCATAGCCACCCAGTTTTGCTTTGATCCCCTTACCTTGTCTACGATCGCTTTGATGACTTGAACTGTAGACTTACCTTTTCTAAAACCGTACTGATTACTTGATAGTCCCTCATTTGATTCCACTTCTTGTTCTAGACGTTCTTTTATTGAACGCTCGTACAGCTTACTCAACGTACTCAATAGACAGATTGGTCTGTGGTCTGACGCGCATTCCAGTGCGTTTCCTTTCAAGATCAGCGCTACCAGAGCTGCTTTCCATATCTGCGGGAATTATTAGCTGCAGAGCAGCGTGTTGAATGTGCTCAGCAGTATTTCTGGGCAAGTATTTTCCGTAATCAGTACAGCTTCTGGAGGTATTTTATCTGGGCCTGGTGCCTTGGATACTATTGTCCACTCGTGTCTGTCGGAAGTTTCGCTCTGAGGCTGGAAAAAGGGTCTCTATGAAGCTTCTCCGTTTATCTTGGGTGATATCATATGGTGGCAGTAATTTTCCGCATTGTTTTTTTCACAATTTTATATCATATATGTATAAAATCTTTATCATTTTACAAGTTTCACGTCATCAGAAGGATTCGCAGAAAAACTCAACGTCACCATAGACTTTCCGCTCGTGGGATTAGATTTGAGCGACATCGTCGTCGGCAACGTCGCTCCATGTCGCTATAATCTTTATGCGGTGTTTAACCACAGCGTCACCATGAATAGTGGGCACTACACGGCTTACTGCAGACATCCGTACTTCGGCACATGGCACGAATACAACGATTCGCGGTTTTTCCCTTATCATTACGATGCCGCCGCGCGCCGCCGCCAAATAATAAATTTCAATTGTCAGTGTCACTTTCACCCGTTCACTGCTTTTTTTCACACCATATGACAATAACTAAAAATCATTACGGTAACGAATCAAATCATATTTACTTCACCACTTAAACCTGACAACAAACAACAAATATAATTTTTTTTTCAGGTAAATACTGAAACACTTTTCTTGATTTTTTTTATGCAAACTCATCAATGGCATCATCAAAATTCAGCTTCAAAAACATGTCACTGTTAATATTCAAAATTGATAAGCAATTCAATGTATCCTCTACCATATATAGAATTCCTAAGGTACTTTTTTACTCTTTTTGAAGTTGAGAATGACCTTTCACCACTGGCATCACTAATCATCAGGGATAGGAACATTATTCTGTAGTGTAGCGTCCAAGGCACCGCTGACGCTTGATCAGTGAATTTTATGATTTTCACAAAAACAGTATCTCAACCTAGTCCTTTTGATGGGGTGCCGGCGGTCGCTAATTGCGCGTTTGCTTCAAAAGGCGATGAGTTAAGAGGCGGCTTACAAAAAGCAAGAAGCAATATAATATACTTGTCGCCTCGTAGGCGACGAGTATATTGCTGCTTGCTTTAACGCCTCTTAAAATTCACCGCCGGGGACTGATAGTCGCTTAGCCCCCCCCCCTAAATCCAGCACTGCGAGCAAGACAACACAAAATACTATGAGTTTTTTTTAATTTCCTCTTTTTATTTAAGAGATTATTGTATTCTTTTTGTTTTATCTTATTAAATTATTATATCTATCTATCTATCTTATCTATGTACCGGAATCTTTGAAATTTGGCAGGTGTTCATAGTTCCGGTGACAATGCAATATGATATTTCTGTTATAGAAAAAAAAAACAAAATGTCGGCTCCAAGATGGCGGGTGAGATTTGTGATAACTGTCCGATTCGATTCAAAATTGGTATGAAGGGTTTTTGGCGTCAGAAATTATATCAAAATCCATAAATTCAAGATGGCGGCTCCAATATGGCGGATGAGATTTGTGATTAGGGTCAGATTCTATTCAAAATCGGTATGTGGGGTTTTTTTAGGACGAATATTTCGAATTTCTTGTCTAAATTCATAAATTAAAGGTAGCGGCTTCAATATGACGGACGAGATTTGTCATTATGGTCCGATTCAATTCAAAATTAGTGTGTGATGGTTTTCGGGATCAGAGATTATGAATTTTTTGTTAAAATTCACGAATTCAAGATGGTGGACGAGTTTTGTAATTTTAATCAGATTCGATTCAAAATTGGTATGTGGAGGTCAGAGATTTCGATTTTTTATTCATAAAAAAATTATATTTTAAAAAACCAAAATACACGCTTTACTTCCAAGATGCACTAAAAAGTGAAAATAATTGAAAATGTAGTTACCCAAATGTGAAAAAAGCATGGGGTGTTTGACAAAGTTCTCTTGAGATCTTAAACGCTCAGTATTGTTAAATTAAAATAAAAAATATGAGAATATATATCTAAAACACCCACGCTTTTTTTATATTTGAGTAAACATATTTCCAATTGTTTTTTACTTTTTAGTCTATCTTGGAAGTAAAGCGTGTTCTTTAGTGTTTTAATAAACTATAATTTTCTTTTATACTATATTATATATTATCAGTTTGTAGTCATTTTCGTTACACTACAATATTTAGACGTTTTACAAAGTTAAAGAGAAAAATATTTCTATTTGGAGATTCAAATCCAGTACCTATGGATTCTAAGTCCAGACTTGAGCCCTAGCTTTTATGGACCTTTCTAATTAAAAGTCTAAAAATGATCCTTAGGAAACAATAACATCGTAATTTTCATTTTGAAGATAGCTGTTCATAATAAAAGTGTGAAAAGTGGATTTTTTGAAGCGTGTGAATGTTTGGAAAATGAGTGTAGCAAGTTCTGTAGTTCACACCGATGTTTAAAGCACACTATTCACAATTGAATCATGAATGAATTCTTTGTCACGGAAGTAAAATTAGAAAAAGTCATGCAGGCGAAATTTGAATAAATGCTTGGTATTTATCCTTCGAATTTCAGATCAACTTATACATATACATTGAGTAGGTGTCACTGAGGTAGTTATGGTTTTTTTCATAAATATGTATCTTTTGTGGCATGCTGTCTGTTGGCTTGAAGGTCATGAAAGGAGCCATCAACATCGAGCTTATGAAATATCCAGAATGCTCAGGAATTATGAATGATTGACAATATGGTTTCCGGCATACGAGATCAAGTGGTGATCTGCTTGCTTATGCCTCACATATTTGACAGCACTCTATCAAACATATGGTTTAACTCTGGCCGTTGCATTCCTTATTCCTTATTCGAAACGTTTGATCGCGTTTGGCACCATAGGGACTTCTTGCCAAACTTCTATCTTATGGCTTCTCCACCCCTACCGTTTATTCCTTGCCATCTAACTTTCTCTCAGACCGATCTCTCCACTTGGTGGTTGATGGAATATTATCCCGCACTGTACAAATGAATGCTGGTGTTGCGCAGGGATCCGATCAAAAACCGACACTATTTCTTCGTCATATCAATGATTTGTTGGGAGCCAGTTCATGTCCAGTGCACAGCTTTGCGGATGAAAGTACCCTTTAGGTAAACCGCTTTGTCTTCCAAAGCTCCGATATCAGCCAGTCAAAGCAGAATTGAATGGGAAAGAATCGCGAACAATTGGAATACGGATATTCTAAAATGTATGTGTTTTCTCTAGAAAGGCCGACCTCACAGTGGTCAGCGTAACTATGTTAGAACTATACATCTATACCAATGAAATCTTCCATTCCAATGCTAGGTATTTCCATCAGCAGTGCCCTTTAATGGAAAAAGTTTCATCGCCAAAAGTGCCTCTCAAAAACTTTTATTTCTGTTTCGTGCCAAGAAGTATTTCGCTTTCCCTAAATATCAATATCATCAATCGTTACACCGTTAGCGGTCCCATCGAGACTGCTAGGTCGAGCTCAGTCCTCACAGCCATATGCCGTCACTTTGGAAACATGCCGAACATCTCTTTCCAGGGCTCGGTTCTCCGTACGAACGGCAAAGCTTTGAAACTCGTTACCTCGGGAGGTGTTCCCTAAGGTATAGAGCCTATGAGTGAAGAAAACACTGTTCTCATGAACTTCATACAATATTTTTTCTACAACTTTGGATTCTGATTTTAGTTCGAAAATATGAATAGGACATTCATACTATCTGTTGTGGAATCATCTGCGACTGAGAGACAAACTTTAGTCGCTATTTTCCATCGTTCAAGATAACCTCTTGGAAGGTATTCATGTTGAAAAGGGGAACATTCTCCATGAAAATTGAAAAAAGAAAATGTGATTTATTTGTAATATCTAACAGAAAACAACTACTTCCCCGGCACAAGCCACGCTGGACATTGAACTACATCTGATAGATATTGTGAAAAGACTCTAACTGAAAAGGAAAGAAAAAATCTGAAAGTGAAAATTCGCATTTTTATTCAGATAGCTGACTTTTTTAATTCTTTCTAGTTTTCATTGAAAAAATCATTGAATAAATTAGATAAGGAGAATGTTATTAAAAAATATCACTTACAGAAATCGTTCATTTCATTGAAGCAAGGTTCGCTTCTCCCGCATTTAATCCCCAATACATTTTCTTTCCTTTCAGTTAGAGTCTTTTCACAATATCTATCAGATGTAGTTCAATGTCCATCGTGGCTTGTGCCGGGGAAGTAGCTGTTTTCTGTTAGATATTACAAATAAATCACATTTTTCTTTTTTCAATTTTCATGGAGAATGTTCCCCTTTTCACTTTGGATTCTCTTCATCTTTTTCCAGAATAAACAATACTTGTGAAGCTACGAATACTTTTTTGTTCACTCTATTTCTCATATTTGCACTATCCATTATTTTCTCTGTTCAATCTTCGTCACTTTCCATTTCTACTGATATTGAATTCATAGTTATCAAGAACTCTTTATCTCGAGAGATGCACAATTTCAACAATTTGTTTTCCTCGAACTTTCTAGAACCTCTAGAACCTTCTAGAAGCTTCGAGAACATTCTATACTTTTCTCTCGTTTATTCCAGACATTTTTAGTAAGTTCCAAACCCCAAGTCCACTTAAACTATGAATGCAAAAAATGAGCGTCATATCAGGAAGAAAAACACAAAATTGCATATCAATGTGTCAAAGTCGACAGACGCACGCTTGACAATTATAATCATATAAAATCTAAAAATATTAGTTTTTTGTTTTTTGCTGAAATTCAACTATCAGAATTACGATTGAAATGTAAAACGGTTTCTCACCTTGCATTATAATAGTCTACAGCTAACTACTAAAATAAATATAAATTATACCTATTTTCCTACTCATGTGATTTTTGAGTAATTTTACTTTTCCGCACGGCCGGCGTGCGGAAGAGTGCCGTGCGGAAAAGTGCATTGTGCAAAAGTGTAACTTTGTGAACGCAAATGTATACAGAAAAGTTCTACTTTGCGCATGCTCGTAGGAAAATACTTTTTCCTACGAGCGTGCGGAAAAGTAACTTTTCCGCACGATTTTTTGTTTTGAAAGTTGTACTTTTCCGTACGATTTAAAATCGTGTGGAAAAGTTACTTTTACGATTTTTACTTTTCCGCACGATTTTTGTATTGTTGAAAATGGGGATATTTACAACTAACTAAATGATCTATGTAACTATTCTGTCGTATTAGTCATTTTGTAGCATTATTATGAAAACTTGTTTATTAAAAACCTTGTTTTTTCTTAAATAAGATGGACAAAAACACTCGTAGGAAAAATATTGTACCTAACTCTTACGGAAAATGTCTTTTCCGCCCTTAACGGCTTGCGCTCCGCGTCGTTCGTACAACTGCCGTCGCGTGCGGAAAAGTACTTCTTTCCGCACTTGTTAGGTAAATAACTATTTTCTATATTCTCCACAGGTTTGTCGATGTGCTGTCATGAATAAATTCAGAATATCAATTTCCTAAATTTTTTGGATCTCGAAGGTTTCTGATTTTTTGTGTTGTTTAAAAACATTCTTAATCATTTTCACTACATGAGAACATACTTGTATAACATCAGCTAGAAAATTATTAAAGCAAATAAATTTTAATTAACAATTTCACCGCAAAAGCATAATAATTCACGGTATATAACATTTTCTTATTACCACCATGTTATTATATTAATACGAGATAAGAATAATTAAAAGCATAAATGCTTGTAATTACAGCTGGGTGCACGGTTCGTTATATTGGTAAAGCTGATTTTCATTTGATAACAGAATATTAATTGGGAACATTATTTTATGGAAGCTGTACCGCCTACATCAGAGATTGGTACTTCGGGTACTCCAATAAAGTTTAAGCCTACCCAAATTTATGGAACAATAGAACAATTTACTAAAGAGTGAATGTGAATATAGGGCGACTCAGACCGATATTATTTATTCTGCTTATAATATATCGAAAGTAGATTGGCGAGGTGGTTAAGAATTTCAAAGCGTACCGTCAGCTGTTATTGTACGAGCCCTAACAACTATACAGGGTGTTAGTGAATAAGTGCGACAAACTTCAGGAGGTGATTCTGCATGAAAAAATAATGACAGTTTGCTATATAACTTATGTCCGCAAATGCTTCGTTTTCCGAGATACGGGGTGTTGAAGTTTTTCCTAAAAACCGACTATTTATTTATTGCTCTGAAACCTGTCGAGATATGCAAATGAAATTTGGTGGGTTGTAAGCGGTAGTTATTGCGAATTTTTTGACATGTAATTAAGAATTTTATGTTCATCATTGATGATCTCAATTTTTTTTAAGAAAAAAATGGTACGCTACTGAGATATTTCAAATTAAAAATCATTTTTGAATTTTTTGTTCAATTCGTGACAAAAAATCTCTCTTGCCTTTTTTTCGTATGGGGCGCCGTTTTTATGCAAAAAAATAAAATATCTTAGCGCGTATTTATCATTTCTTTAATACATTATCAAGAACTATCTAATAAAATAACATTAAACCAGAACAATTACAGAAAATAACACTAATAAATAAATAGGTGCAAACCTACAACAATTGTTCAAAATGACCTCCCTCAGACGTGATACAAGGTTCAACTATTCGCCTCATTGATTGTCGTATTCGCGCAAATATTCCTGGTGTATTTCTTATTATCTCACAGCAGGTTATAATTCAATTCTTCAGGTCTTCAACATTTTCGACTTAAGAAAACCCCAAATGCAAAAATCTAGTGGATTTAAATCCGGCGATCGAGCAGGCCAATGTTGCGTACCTCCCCTACCTATCCAACGATTTGGATATACTGTATCTAAGTGATTACGTACATTGATGCTAAAATGGGCTAGTGCACCATCATGCATGAACCATACGTGTTGTCTTAGCTGCAAAGGAATTTCTTCAAGAAGAACAGATAACTCTTCCTGTAGGAAATTATGGTAAGAGTCGCCTGTTAGTCGTGGAAGGAAATATGGACCGATTAAATGATCATCAATTACCCCAAGCCATACATTTAATGAAAACCGATGCTGAAAATGAGCTTCAAAGATTCCATGTGGATTTTCCTCAGCCCAGAAGTGATTGTTATGGAAATTTCGTATACACTCTCGTCCAAAATTAGCCTCGTCAGTAAACAAAATGCCATTTAAAAAATTAGGAATTTGAGCGATTTGATGAAGAATCCAATGGCAAAAAACTAGTCGCGGAAAAAAGTCTCTAGGTAGTAGAGCTTGCACACGTTGAATATGAAACGGATACAATTACTGTTCTTTAAGAATTTAAATACAGTGAAATTGCTTACATTTAATATGTTGACAATTTTTCGAGTACTTGTTTCAGGTGACTCCGCAATTACCTCTAGAACTGCTTCTTCTAGTTGCACAGTTCGTACTTCTCGAGGGCGCCCGCAGTCAGCCGTTTGTTTCTTAAATGTACCATTTTTGCGCAAACGTTGGTGAAGACGAGCAAATATTGTGTGTGGGGTACCCTACGTCCTGGATACAACTCAGCATACAATCTTCGAGCTTGCCGACCATTTCCATTACTTCGATCATAGACAAAATGCATGTCTGATAATTCCGCATTTGTATAATTTTCCATTCTTTTCGATAAAAGAAAAATTAATTACTTATCATGTTATAACAAACTAAAAGCTTAAAAATGAAGAAAAGCTAATTTGACATTTCGTTGAAATATTCGTATTTAACAGAATGTTGACAGTAGCCTACTAGCGTCGCTAATAAATAATGTATTAAAGTAATGATAAATACGCGCTAAGATATTTTATTTTTTGTCACGAATTGAACAAGAAATTCAAAAATGATTTTTAATTTGAAATATCTCAGTGGCGTACCATTTTTTTCTTAAAAAAAATTGATATCATTACCCGTATGCGCGCCAATGATGAACATAAAATTCTTAATTATATGTCAAAAAATTCGCAATAACTACCGCTTAAAACCCACCAAATTTCATTTGCATATCTCGACAGGTTTCAGAGCAATAAATAAATAGTCGGTTTTTAGGAAAAACTTTAACACCCCGTATCTCGGAAAACGAAGCATTTGCGGACATAAGTTATATAGCAAACTGTCATTATTTTTTCATGCAGAATCACCCCCTGAACTTTGTCGCACTTATTCACTAACACCCTGTATATGTTGGAACAAGCAGTTACTTTGGGAATAAAATGCGAGTTTAACGAAATTCTCTCTGTGATTTTCAATTGTTTTTCGATGTAAATATGAAATTAGCAAAATTTTTTCAGGGCCAACTATTCTTATTTTTCGAGGCAAAGAAACTGAAAAATTCATTAGCAATTTTTTTAGAAAAAATATGACTACACCACTGGATTCGTGACATTTTCAACTGGTTCATTCTGAAATTTTGTTGGAATTCGTTCATTAATGAGAAAGTTATAGGAGAATGAAAATTTAAAAATATGCTGTTCAATCAACTCACCAATTCAATTTGTAGTATTATCAAAATTCAGATTCAGGTAGTCTTAAAATATCACTGATCAGAATTTCATCGAAATCTATCAATAAATAATAATAATAAAAATATATTAAATAAAATTATATTTTAAAAAATTCCATCAACACATTTTTTATTTTTTTTCTGAACCATAACAAACTAATCTTACGTAGACATTTGCGTGGAAATTCTCAGTCAACACAGAATGGTCTCAGTGATGATAGTGGGCTTCACATTCATGTTTCAGCTCACACCAGTGAATCGCAATGTGACTTCCATTCTCATCGCATAAACGTCTATTCGATGTCCCGTTGGTCAGTTCGAGACATCAAAATGTGATGCAAAATGTTACTCGAAATTAGCCCAATGACATTGCATTTATATTCCGGAATCGATGTAACAATGTGAAATTGAATGGACTGGTACATATTTGAAAATGCGCTTCACTTTCTGATTCTCGCATAAGTCTCTAACACTTCACACAATTTAGAAGTCGATGATGCTTTCACATGTATGAATGATTTTGTAGGTTATAATTTAACTCGCATGTAGTCCCTAGACTTTGGTACCTAATGAGAGTATCTCAAATTCTCTTCGATTCACTGCTAGAACAATACGTAATAAATTGTCAACTTGAATACAGGGTTGCCCATCGAAAACGTACCGCAAGGCATTACAGGCTGGGAAAGAACTTTTAGATAAAATCCGAAAACAGGTCAAGTTTGTTTGTCAGGGGGACACATTTTGACGTAACAAGCATAGTAAAACCTTCAACCCCCTAAGTAGGGGTATCACCCCCAACATTTTTTTCAAATGGGAAGGGGGGTCAAGCGATACCTCTTTAGAAGGGGCTTGTCATTCCCTACGCAGTGCTGCTCACATTTTCAAAATCGATCCATTCTTTCAGAAAATATGGAGCGTTGAAACTCCAACGATAATGAGTGACGAAAATGCAAAAATTGATTCAATTGTACTTCAAAACTCATTTATTAGTCAAGTAAATGTTCGAATTGCTGTCCGTCAACCTGCATACAGTGGTATAAATTATTTTCAAACCGTTGTCGTATATTCTGAAGCATTTGGGGTGTCACTTCGCGACATACGTTAATGATTCTTCGTTGCAACTGTTCTAATGTGTCTGGTGGTATTTTGTAAACAAGGCTTTTGATGTGTCCCCACAAAAAAAATCTAAAGGACTTAAGTCGGGTGACCGAGGTGACCATTCTATTGGACCCCGTCGGCCTATCCATCGACCTGGAAATGTGTCATGTAAATAATTGCGCACTTTCTGGGAATAATGAGAAGGAGTCTTGTTGGAAAATCAGTTCCTGTTCATGGTATGCGGGATCGTTCTCAATGATATTTGTTAGAGCTGGGTCTATGGCATTTTCTAGTAAATCCAAGTACATATCGCCTGCTAAATTTCCAGGAAGGAAAAAAGGTCCTACAATGGAATTTCCAAAAATACCAGCCCATACATTTAACTTCTGGGGGTGTTGCGTGTGTGTCTCGTCGAAAATCCTTGGATTGGTGTCAGCCCAGTACCGGAAATAGTGGCGATTCACTAAACCATGGAGGAAGAAGGAACACTCGTCCGAAAAACACACATTGAATAGAAAATTACTATTGTGTAACGCTCGCTCACTCATAATTTCGCAAAATTGCAAGCGACGATCAAAGTCGTCTTCATTCAGTTCGTGCACTAAGCGAATTTTGTAAGGATGGAATTTGTATTTTTTCAATACCCGTTGGACACTGATACGAGACACACCCGTCGCAATGGCCAATTGTCTTGTACTTAGCGTACTATCAACTTGCCCCAATACTGCTATCTCCGTAGGTTCATTTAGTACTGGATTTTCAAGCTCTCTCTTTTTGTAATGAACTGAACATGTTTCGCGAAATTTTTTCACCAAGTCGCTAACAATTTTTCCAGAGGCATGTTTGTCAGGATGCCGTTGGTTAAACAACTCCGCGACCCAATTTCCACATTCATTGTTTTTGAAAAAAACGCTCAATGATTTCCACTCTGTCTGCAATTGAATACACCATAATAATAAATTTTAAAGTCAACAATTCGTAAACACTTCAACCACGACAGGTATCTAGCAACTACTTGACCCAATTCAAACGTGAAGAAATGAATGAGACTAAAAATATCAGTGCATCGGCAAAAACAGCGAATCGGCAAAAACAGCGAATTCATTTGAAGGAACTTATTGCAATAAAGTACAATTGAACCGATTTTTGTATTTTTCGTCCCATATGATGGTTGGAGTTTGAAATGACAAGCCCCTTCTAAAGAGGTATCGCTTGACCCTCCTTCCCATTTGAAAAAAATGTTGGGGTTGAAGGTTTTACTATGCTTGTTACGTCAAAATGTGTCCCCCTGATAAACAAACTTGACCTGTTTTCGGATTTTATCAAAATGTTCTTTCCCAGCCTGTAATGCCTTGCGGTACGTTTTAGATGGGCCACCCTGTATAGAATATTCACCATGTTTCAACATATATAGAAATTCAACCTTACTAATGTACCGATTGAACACATACATTTTGATTGGGTGTACGGAAAAAGAAGGCAAATCATGAATTATTTTCATTGGAATATCGATATACTCCAGTCCAGGTCCAATTTTGTTTATACCTGAGTTCACTAATCAAGAGGTGTTCGCAATCGAGAGGGTATTGTAGGGTGTTCGCAATCGAGAAGCCACCTAGTTTTCATAAGGTATGTTGGATGGGTACTTTGTCCCAGTCATGTTTGGTCCAAGAAAGCTTTGATTTGGCCCCACTGTAACGTTTCTTCTTTAGAGATTCTGTCAAAAAGAGTTTTTCTTCAGCCTGTAATAATTCAGTATATTTTTATTCGGCAGGGCCCCTGTTTTGGGGTAGTTTTGATTTCTTTCATTTCACAAGTTTTTTGGAATGCTGAATCCGAATCTGGAGTTTACTGACGGAGTTTCTTGACGGTACATAAAAAAATGCAAAAAATGGTAAAAAATCTTTTTTTTTTGTAGTTTTTTGCTTATAACTCGAAAACTACAATTTTTTCGTGAATAACTTTTTCATTCAAAATTGAAGTACATAAAATTTCCTACAAATTCCACTACTTAGGCTTTTTTTTCTATAGACACTTCGGGCTCAAACGCCAAATAAAAATTGGCGTATTTCTGCTGACTCAGCAAACACCCACTCTTTTTCACTCAAAAACTATTACTTATTGACCATTTAATGACATTTTTAGTGAATTCATCAAGGAATTATATTGTAATAAAACTATAAGTGAAAACATATTTTTACTTTTTCTCGTCATTGGAACAGTTTCAAAGGACTCATTTGACAGTCTTGTTTGAGGTTATGTCGATGACTGCTAGTGACAGTGCGATGAGAAAGGAGTGTTGAGAGTCTAACACAACGCAAAACGATTCTGGGCCACTCACGGCGTTACTTGCTCCTTCTCGAGCTAGTTTATCGGCCTCTTCATTGCCCTATAACCTGTGTGTGCAGGCTAGGGTCAGTCTGTTCTGATTGTCGAGCCAAACAAGTATTGAGGTAACTTGCATTGAGTTGACTGCATTGCAGTTTGGCTATCTGAGTATATGACAATGGCTTTTTTCTGAAAACTCATGCCTGATTAGCTCTTGTGCACAATGGTGTATTGCGGCGATTTCCACTTTAAATATCGTCGCTTGTTTGCCCAGGCTCAATGATATTTTACGGCATATCCTAGGCAATGAAAGTCTCTGGAAGATAGCCTTTCAATTAGTTCGTCCATTACGATGGCCCAAAGTAGGGCCGATAGCACTCCTCCCTGCGGACATCCCCTGTTTGCTCTAGCTGTTAGTATTATTACGCCAATTTCTGATGTAATGACCCTGTTTATCAAGTTAGCGTTTATCCATTACCATAGTGAGAGAGGCACCCCTTTTTTACTAGAACATTTGCTATTGACTCGGTGGATGCATTGTTGAAGGCACCCTTGATGTTTATGAATGTTGTCATGGCTATCTATCAGCCTTTCCAACGTTTTGAGCGGAAAAGACAATAAACTTATGGGACGATATGCCTTGTGTGTCACCTATTCACCCAACTTTTGGGAAATGTATGACTTTCACCTCTTGCCACATCGTAGGTATATGTCGTAATGCTATGCAAGCCTTGAATATACACGGCACAGGTATGGAATAAGTATTTTCCGTCCCTATTGAAGAAATATGGGGTATATTCCATCTACTCCAGGAGATTAATATGGTTTGAATTTACTGATAGCCCATCTGATTCTATTTGGTCTCGATCTTTCCGTAGCAAGCCTCCATTCCAAAGTTGTTCACCTGTTTGGCCTGCTTCTGGTGCTGTCTACTGTTCTCGAGCAATGAAGATTAATAACTGAGACTAGAAAGTTCGCTTCTGTGAGTACCCTTAGACTTTTCTCGAATGTAATTTCTTCCATGATTGTTTTCTAGTCTTTCTAATTTCTTTGTTATACTGCGTGAGTTTAGCCTTATATGTGGTCCAATCTTCCGCACCCTACCCCTGAGGGTTTATAAATGCTCATTCTACCAGGCCGTTTTGTTATTTTGAGCCTTTTTTTCTCAGGACAGCTTTCTTCGTAGGCCTTGCCCACTTCGTCTACTGCCCTCTCAAGGCTATTCCTGTCTCGTATTTTAGTCAAGGGCCTCTCGAGAGACTCACTGAGTGACGCTGAGTATTTTTCCCAGTTGGTCTCACTTAGGTTTCTATATTATTTGACTGAAGTACGCGGTGGAGTAACTAGATCGTATAATATATGATATATAATAATATAATCATGTGAAATATTTTTTAAGGCTTTTGTTTGATTTTCAAGTTTTGTATGATTTCGGACCTCATTAAATAACTTGTATGTAATTTTTAAATAAGTGACCTGTATATGATCTGAATAAGGTATGCACAGAGAACTGGGAAGAATCCACAAATTAACTTTAATAATAAATTAGAGTTTTGAAGTGAAAAAGTAGGATTTTACCCAGTCAGCTGAAATATGCCAATTTACAAGTAGTCCTTGAGCCCGAACGGTTCGTTGGACCGCAGAAGAAAGAGAGATTTTTTAGGTTTTTTTGCATTTTTTCAATGTTCCGTCACAAAAATTTGTTAGCATACCTCAGATTCGGATTCAATACCCCAAAAATCATAGAGAATGGAAGTACAAAACTACCCCAAACAATAAAAAATGTATACTGTAAAGAAGTTCCAATCAAACATACCTAACTAAGACCGCCCTCGTGGACATATTTGCTACAGTTCGTCTATTCCTCCTTGCAGTTACTTCCCATAGCGTATTTCTTTTTCCCGACTTACATATTTTAATGGAATGCCTCACCCTCCTTTGAGAAACATATTTTGGATTGCCAGAGCTCTTACCGCGAATATCAATACAGGCAATTTTCACCATAGTTTTTAATTACATTAAACACAGTAGTTGTTGCTATAGTCAATTCACTTACTTTAAATATTTATACTCAGATGACGCGTGACAATCTTTGTTGACAACATACTCCCTTGCGTCGATGAAACTCAATAAACGTGAAGAAAATCAAAACATGTTCAAATATTTAGTATTTAGTTGTCAGCATTTTTCGATTATCAAACAATTAATTAAATAGTAATCAACATAAAATATATAATAAAACCGTAAAAATAATTCCATACATCATAAAAAATGTTGCTAATTTCATATTTACAATTAGTTTGAGAAAATTTCGGTAAACTGGCAATTTTTTCGCAAAGTAACTTCTTGTTCCAACATATAGTGGTTAGGGCTCGTATACCTTCTCTACAAAATTTTGATTACATAACATTATTAATAGTGTAGATGCGCAACCATTCAATTCGCAGAATTGAAGATCATACTCAGTATTTTCAACTGGAGTAGCATCTGGTTTATATACTATATAGTTTTTATAACGAATTCCTCCATTTCGGATATACAGGGTGTCAATTGGAAAACTTCCCACCCTTAATATCTCTCTTCCAGTAAATAATATGAGAAGTCAAAACAACAGGACAATTTTATTGTCAAAGAGGACACTTCCAAAGAATATTTGTAGCACTCGTGGTTCATCCCCCTTGGAGGGGTAGATGTTACCCTTAGAATCTTAAATGGGAAGGGAGGGTCAAGTCGCACGTCATTTTGATTGGCATTCAATTCTTCTTCCAATGATATCCTGACGTTTTATTTTCGGATGAGCAATTTCCGGAATATGGTGTTCTAAACGTACACATGATATTAAAATTTGCCTGTTCTGAGATGCATTATTGTATTGACTCCTTTCAATACAAATGGTTAGAAGAGTAGGCGGCACCGTTCCAACCGTTGAATGATAGGAATACATTTATTAGGCGTGGGATTTTTTATTTATTGTTCATTTTTCTTTTACATAATAAAATATAATTTGCGAGAAAGACATTTCAAACATAAAATCTACATACGCTTATCTTTAAACTGTTCAAAATGATGATGATGATTATGTCTATTTTGCCCTAAACAGTGATAAAGTATGTTTTCGAACTCCCCTTTATTATTACGGAATACTTCACTAGGAATTGACTGGCATGCTGCTGTAATTCGTCTTTTAAGTTCTTCAATATCAAAGGTTATGTTTTATAAACAATGGGTTTAAGATGCCCCCAAAGAAAGAAATCTAAGAGTGTTGAATCCGGTGATCTCGAAGGCCAACTGCTTCTTGGACATCCTGTATCTCGAAAACTAGTCGGCCGATTTTATTGTGCCCAAAGACACTTTCGCCGAGGTAGTCAAAATCTACAACATACCAAAAATTCACAAAATATAGCCGAGAGCCATTTTCCATATGGATTTTGCGTGGTCCTTTCATACATATATTTTGCGAGGAGGAATTATTTATTCTACGAACTAACCTTATACGTGGAAATTTGAATGCGTGGAAATTGCATTTAATATTACAGCAGTCTGTTTCTTGCAAGCAGAGGAAGGTATTATTATCCATGGGCCGAGTTTGAACATCTTAAAAGTTAATCTTTTAATCTCTGTGCAGAGCTTGACTATTTTATATTCGTATACCCCATATAGCCAATTGAGAGTAAATTGAAACGTTCAACACAATTGTAGGTATAGGACATAGAATAACCTCATGAAAAATTAATATATAGGAATTAAAAATACGGAGTTAATGAATCAATGTGTCAAAACTTTGACATTGAATTATTGTTACTTACAGGCTATTGTTTGATTTTACATAGCACAATTTCATAAAAAAATTTTCGATACTAGGGAATTGCAAAAAATTATATCAATAGTTTGTGGATTGGAGTATGATTGTGATATATTCTTGAGAAGGAAATTCCATACCACATCATGATTTTCAAAACAAATTCAATATTTGAAATGAAAAATTTGGATGCAATTGCGGTCAACCCGGAAAAGTCGTATTTGGTCTGACACTTGCTAAATTGCACATTAATGAAATGAAATCGATGAACTAAATTAGAAACATCCAAACAAAATAACAGCATTCATAATAACCTTCATCTTGGATCCGCCATTCTGAATTAGTGAAACAAACATCAATAATAATTGCGAATAGTAACGGAATATAATCACAAAGCTAATTTGCCATTTTGGAGCCGCATTCTTGAATTCATGAATTTTGACAAAATATTCATAATCTCCGATCACCAAAATCGCCAAGTACCCATTTTTGAAAGAATTGAACTATGGTCACATAACTCGTCCTTCTTATTGGAGCGGCCCTATTAAATTGATAAAGTTTGACAAAATATGCATATAACCTCGAACTCTGAAAACTCCGACACACCAATGTTGAATAGAATCGGACTATTATAAGTAAACTTGTCAGCCACCTTGAATCCGCCAATCAGAATTTATAAATTTTGATACAATATTCATAATTCCTGACCCTGAACACAATACCAATTTTGAATAGTCAAGTTAAGCTTTGTGATTATAGCCCGATTTTATTTAGGTTTGTCAAAGATGGCGTGTGCAAGTTATGTGATAATTATTATCCGGTTCTCTTTAAAATTGGTATTTGGTGGTTTTCGGGGTAGGAGATTATAAATTATTCGTCAAACTTTACGAATTCAATATGATGAGGTTTGTGATTATAGTCTGATTCTATTGAAAATCACTTATCACTTATCACTTTTCATTAAAGTGTCATTATCAGTTATACCTTGCAATACACTAAATGTGTCACTTGCAATACGATGACGTATATTAAACTACATTTTATCGATATTCGCGCAGCGTTCTTTCAGGAACAACGAGATGCAAGTGCTTGTTGTAATTAAACAGTAAATTATCCTTCATTTGGCTGGAAATTACCACCTGCACTTATGTTCTGAAGTTCAGGCCTCTCGTCATTGATAGAGTATGTCCCACAACATTGAAACAATTTGGAAAGAAGGGTACTTCGACACAGTCAATTATCATTCGTTGAGTAGGGACAGAACCCAACCTACCCTAGCACTTCTTGAAGGAAAAATATCTATCAGATGTAATGCAATATCCGTCGTGGTATTAGCCAGGAAAGTGGTTGTTTTCTGTCAGATGTCTGCCTCATATTTTCAACTTGGTTGAAATATTTGTGGGAAAAAGTACTTCGACATTATCGATTTCATTTTATCATTTAATTGATACTCTCCGTTAGAAATTTCCGAACATTATTGGAATTTATAGAGAAACCTACATTTGTTTTCGTTTTTGATTCTATACCTGTTATGCGGGAAATAAATATAATGAATATTTGCTATATAAAATATGGCAACATTGCACATTACACACTTCTCATTTAACAATGATTATAGCGACCTCATCACACAAAACTATGGCAACGGTCTACACATTAACATGACGCCACACTTGACCAAAAGACCCCTGAGAAATATAATTATATATCGGTTACAAAAAAACATGATGTAAGGCATTGTTGGAGGCTTCTGAGGACTCAATATGAACCCGCTCCATTATGTCCATATTTATAATAGTATATTCTGTAACAAGGTTGGAATGAAAATTCAATGCGAGTGGGAACTACGAGCATAACGAATTTTCATTCTAACCGAGTAACAAACTGTGGTTTCTCCACAACCTTAAATTTTACATAAAATCACATGCCAACTGAAAATTATTTTGACATTTCAATTCACGTCTTGTCACTATGATAACATTATTACTATTGCTACAACAATGTTAGAATAATATTCTTTAATAAGTGATTGCAAAATGCATAAGATATCAAGTGTTGTAGAATATTTTTTCAATCTCAAGAGAGTAGTAGTTTGTTATTACATTTGATTTCAGAATTGGCAAATTCTGTAACGGTTGTGGAGAAAAACATGTTATACAGTATCTGAAAGTTTTCATCTTGGGCATGGGGGTTTCATGAGAGCGTAAAGAATAGCTTGCTATATGTTGAGCAAAACGCATAAGATATCAAGTGTTGTAGAATATTTTTTCAATCTCAAGAGAGTAGTAGTTTGTTATTAAATTTGATTTCAAAATTGGCAAATTCTGTAACGGTTGTGGAGAAAAACATGTTATACAGTATCGGAAAGTTTTCATCTTGGGCATGGGGGTTCCATGAGAGCGTAAAGAATAGCTTGCTATATGTTGAGAGAGCATTACAATTTTTCCTCGACTCACTCGAGGAAGAGATATCGACGTGCGCTGTGTGCGGTGTGTCGCATTGTCACGTGGTCCGTTAATGCGTCGGGTAGGGTAACACGAGAGGCGCACAGTAGTGCGTCTCTCTTGTTTAGGCGGGATCATTGCGTTCCTTGTTGCTCGCGTAGATTTTCTGTCTATACCCCAGATAAATTGTTTCCGATACTGTATATCCATAACAGAAAAATCTGACGTTGTTAGGCATTTATGAATGCTACTGAAGACTCAACATAAACCGCTCGATTACGTCCATACGGAGATTCGGACGTTCCAGCTTCCCCAGCAGGGTGACTACTCGTCACTGAGAAAAATATTATACAAAAAAAAATCTGTCGCTATCAGGCATTTTTGGAGGCTTTGAATATTATGTAAACCAATGAGTATCCTGAAAAAATTTCAGATTTATTTTTTTGGCTATGCAGGGTCGTTCACGACGGGGTTTCCAATAGACGTGCGTATAGGTACCGGATACAAAGGAATTGAGAATTTGAGATTTTGCGGTAAGAGTTTTAGGTTACATGCCATCTCGAGTATTCCCATCTCGAGTATTTTCAAATTTCGAGTAAAAATTGTGCCATCTCGAGTATAGGTAAAATTCTACCTGTTCCTGGGTTCATCTCGAATATCGTCCTTAGTGAGGGTACCTTAAAAAAACTGGAAAAAAAAAGGAGTAATTATTTAGTCTGATCTAACCAGAACGAACTAACCTTACGTAGACATTTGAGTGCTTGGAAGTTTAATACCTACATTTTGCGAGGATTAACTACACTAGTTTACAAAATAACAGAAAGGTCATGTCCAAAACGCAAACATATATTTGTTGTAGTTTTATTGCGTCAAAGAATCAAATTATCATCATATTTCATTTTCTGATAGGAATATAAATACAACAGATTTTATGAATATCCTATTCATATTTTCGAACAAAAATCAAACATCATAAATGTTTGATACCCCACAAAAAATTGTTCTACCGCCGCTTCACATAAAATTAAGATTGTCAGACTTTAGGCAAAACTAGCGTGGTAGCTTTCAAGCATTTATGTTGAATTTTTCCTCCTCTTTCTGAGGCGAAATTGAAAGAAGGTGTATTTATCAGACCGCAAATTAAAAGAAAAAGTTCTTAGGCATCAAAAATAAATGCAAATTACCGACAGTTTTTTGCTGATTTATTTCATCAGTTTCAACGAATGGGTGTTAGAATGTCTCTGAAAATTATTTTCCTTCATTCGCACCTCGATTTCTTTCCTGAAAACCTCGGACAAGTCAGCGACGAACATGGAAAGCGTTTTCATCAGAATTTGAAAATGTTTGAGCAAAATCATCAAGGGTACTGAGACCAGGCCATGTTACGTGAATATTGCTGGTCTATTATGAGAGAAACAGACACAAATACATACAACCAATGAGCTAAGGCAAATTATTTTAAATTTTTTAATAATTTTGTGGGCATTTTCTGTAAATAAAAAATAATAACTATTTTGGGACCGTGACGTGTTGGATGTTTTTTATATATTTTTTTTAACTCGGTGTACCTCAATTGTTAAGAGACAACATTTTTCCGTTCACACACACAGACACAAAACATGTAGGGGAAGTGTTATTTAGTCTGATCTAACCAGAACGATCTAACCTTAAGTATTTGAGTGCGGTGGAAATTTTATTATTGTTCGTAGGAATTTTTGTGTTTTTTTTTCCGTTTTTTTTTTCTTTTTTTCTGTTTTTTTTCCCGGAGGTATTTTTGCCGTTTACCGAATTACATAGTGTGAATTAGATCCAAGGAACTATGATAGTTCCTTGGAGTTATTATTGTTATTGTTTGCCGAAAATGCATTATGGTCCCCACCACACCACAAATTATTAGGTTATGTATATGTATTAGCTCTATATTTAAAAAGCTATGAATATTATCGTTGAAACATTCGTATATTGAATATTGTTGAATGTTGAATGTTGATAGTGAAATATTGTTATACTTGAGGCACACAAAAAGTGCACAAAAAATTGGACTTTTTTGACAGTTGATGAAATGAAAATTATCAATTTATTCCTTCATCAACTTATAGCAGAGTTGTAGAATATGAGTATCACAAGTTCATGAAAATATTGTTAAAGAAAAAGACGTGCTTTAAATTCTTAAATTCTTTTTTCACGAGGATTGTGACTTGTGTGAGTCGTGTACATGTATGCCAGTTATGTTTTGTAACCAAAACTTAATTAAACTTCTCGCATGTGTCACGTTGCGAGTTAAACTCGACGTGCGTTGGCCGCAATTGGACTACCCCATAATCACAGTGTCAGTGGACTCCTCCCGGTCCGACCCTGATGAAATTAAATTACACGAACACCTTTCAGGAATACACGTCATTAACGCCATCCTTATCTCTCCGAGCGTCACAGACATGTTAGAAAGCGACAAAAATATTTCATAGTAGTTCATTTTTCGATGAACGTTTTATTAAAATGAAATTTTACACGAGAACTTAAACAGCGCTACCGTCGGAGATTACTAAACCCACCACTTTGCGATCATAGATCATAATTAGATTATTAAAATTATAAATCGGGACAACATAAGCAGTGTGCGGAACAGCAAGGTAGGTACATTATTATTTTCCATTTTCCGAAAACGGCATGGTTCCTTTGGTTTAAAAAATATATTAACTCTAGGATACCTTCAGATCTGCCATTTTCTGTATGATAGATCCCATCCATGTGAGTACGTGAATTCGTCATTAAATCTGGTACCTCACCATTTAATGTCATTTTCGATAATTTAATGGTAAATCTTGAATACAAATTAGACCAATCAAAATAAAACCAAAAAATGTAACCTATCGTTGTTATACAACTTTGATGTAAATAACTTTTTGTCGAACCTCCGATCACTTTTCTGGTTTGATGTAATTTTAGAAAATGATGTAGACAAAAAACCCGACATACTTAATTACTCAGTAGTTTCGATAAACATGCCCCTGTAAGGGTAGCTTGGGTTACCAAACCCACCGCTCCGTGACTGACTTCTAACCTTAAATTATTGATGAATGAGCGAGATAGAGCCTTGCAAAAGTTTAAAAAATCAAGAATGCAAAATGACTGGTTGATATATAAGAACTGCGAAACTACACTACATCGATGATGAGAGCTGAAAAAAAGTGCTATCTGCTTAGGTCAGTATGAGCTGAAAAAGATTAACGGAAAACATGTAAAGTCCTTAGCAACCTTAATATTCGTGCCAATAATATATTTGAAATCCCTGAAAGTTTATCCATTTCAACGATGAATGTGTACTATATATGCTTGACCATATTAATTTATTATTTGAAACAATTTCTTTCAACTTATCTATTCTTGAATACTCGGTTGAAATTTGTACTAACCTGAATGATTTCTCATTTGTGTGTTTTCTTCCACATTGCATTTTTCATTCAAATGGGTAAGATAAGTATTTATTATGGGTGACTTCTTTCATCTTCACAATACTTATGCATAAAGCCTAAAGTACATTCTTGTTGTTTTTCCATTATCTCGTATCTAATTCTTCGCAATATTATACTTCCGAAACCTTGAAAACAATTTTACAACAATAGAATCTAGAAATAATGAGCCTAACTGGTTGAGCTGTCAATGAAAGTAGAGGTTTGTTTTGGTTCCATGGCCCATTAATTGTATAACTTATTTCGTCTTAGGATAATCTCCAAGTTATATGAAATTAACACTACTTCAAATCCCCATCCCCGCGTGCTTGAATTAATTGCAGGAAATTCATCTCGTACATGATTATTTTAAAGAAATTACCCTCGTCGCTATGCGACTCATGTAATTTTCAAAAAAATCAAGTACTTGATACATTTTCGGCAAAAATTCAAGCACTAGGGAGATTATAAGTGAAAATCTCCATAACCCTGAAAATGAATTCTAGTTTCACCTTACCAGTGTTGAGGAGTTCGAGAGATCCTATGCAGCATGAAAACGCAAGCTCTTGGTTCTATAAAATTTCATACAAAATATCATTTACTGTGGTCCAGTAATTGATGTTTACATAACGCATATATGTAATTAACTGTTGTATTGAAAGTTTGTATTTTCCTAAGCAATGAAAGATCGCGATTGGTAGCCCAGAGTAGTAATAACTATAATATAACCGTTAGGTAATAAGTATTATTCTCTGATAGAAGTCTATGAAACCTGGAACTGGAATGAAATAAGTTGTTAAGGAATTGTGATAAAATTCATTATCATCAGGAGATAACTGAAGTTTTTCACAGAGCCTCTACAACAATTCCATCCCACATTGAAGTATCATGTGGGCCTCTATCAAAGAATATGTTGTGTATTTTTCCTACGATTTTTTGTTTTGAAAGTTGTACTTTTCCGTACGATTTAAAATCGTTCGGAAAAGTTACTTTTTTTACTTTTTACTTTTCTGTACGATTTTTACTTTTCCGCACGATTTTTGTATTTTTGAAAATATATTTGGACTAACTAAATGATCTATGTAACTATTCTGTCTTTTTAGTCATTTTGTAGCATTATTATAAAAACTTGTTCATTAAAAACCTTGTTTTATCATAAATAAGATGGACAAAAACACTAGTAGAAAAAATATTGTACCTAACTCTTACGGAAAATGTCTTTTCCGCACTTGTTAGGTAAATAACCATATCGTGTTACTGACAAAATTAGTTTCTTCTTGTCAAAATCGATAATTTAATTAAGATCGACAAGTCTGTCTCAGTTTAACTACTGTACGTCTTTTTTATACACACAACTTTACATTCCAGAAATATTAGATTTAGTAATGAGTTGTTCACAATGTCTCACCATCGCACAGCCAGGTTTAAGAAACCATTCATGCATCTTCAACTCACCTAATTTGAGACACTATGTCTTAAGTAAGGGACTGAAGTCCTAAGTTAGGTTGGGACAGTGTCTCGAGTAACGAAAATACTACGAAAAACGTGGCTATCCAAATTAGGTCCTAACTTGGGACAAAAAAACCTTTATTTTTATCAAATGGCCATATAGAACGTTCAGATTTCGGGAATGTCGAGTGGTAGTTATTTCAGGTTGAAGTGCATAACTGTCCGAAGTTAGGGCAGTTTGTTCTACTCCTGCCTCATTTTCAACTTACCCATAAAACCAGCATTCTCTTCAGTAAATTTTGAAAATAAGCGCTTATTCATATCCTGCATATATGTTTAATAACTATTGTGAAGTGCAAACCTCAGAAGAATCGCATACTTCATTTTTTACTGAAGAAATTGCCGGGATTATGGGCGAGTTGAAAACTGAGGCAGGAATAAAACCCAGTTTTTTCTCTGGCATGTATGAGTGAGACTTGTCTCCACTAATCTGAATTCGTTGCATATAGTCCAAAGAGGGTACTGATTCCTGCTTCAGTCTAATTATTTCATATCAACAAAAATATCCATTACTTTCGAATCCTCCGTAAATATCGTAGAAGGGTTATGTGAAGTGGGATAAAACACATTTTGGGTACTCAGATACTCACATATTATATTTGCATGAGGAAGTAGAAGTCTTCAGGAACAATATATCCTTCTTCTTTTCCTTCTACTTTAACTTTTAGCAAAGTTATGACAAGTATAATTTTCGGCCCTGCCTGAATTTTAATCAGGTTTTCTGAGAAAACGAGCGCATTTTGTGAGAAATTACTAGGTATATTTCTTGTGGAGAATTGAATTATCTTTCGCCTTGTTGAAATATTTTCTTGATAAATCTTATACTTTCCGAAACAACAACAGTAAAAAAAATTAAAAAATTTTAAATACAAATTTTTACAGATTTTTTGGTAAACAAATTTTTTACTAACAATACATGATGTCAAAAAGTCATGTGCCGAGTTTCAAAGTGCTACGATTCATTTTTCATTTGTGGCTTACATTTGTCTGTGGTTACTGTACTATTTTTCCCAAGACGTTTCTTAATCAAATGAGGATGATTATTATAATTTTGCTTTGTTTTAATCACCACAAAAAATATAGGACTGCCAGGGTGACCTCAAACCTTAACCCTAATTTGGCAATTTCTCGTTTCAGACGTCGTTCATTTTTTTTTTTCTGCAAAACTCGTTATTGAAATAATTCAAACTTGGTAAACTAATAAAGGTTTATCAACATGATAATTTGAAGTTATAATTTTTTATTTTCTTAAACCAGTGGCGTAGTTATACGTTAGTATGTGGTCATATTTTCTTCATATTTTCTTTGGGCAAGTGAATGGAAAAGTGAGCGTCCTGCTGTATTTTCAGCTTTGGGATTGCAATTCATTAATATTCCAAAAAATTATAGGTTTTTAATCATACCACGAATTATATTTAGGACATTTGAAATAAATAAAAATGGTGTCACCTGGTAATTAATGCTTTACTTCTAGCCGTATTCAACGAAATACTCTTTTCCACGGCCTCATCTATGATACCAATGGACATTTGTTCCCAACGATCGCTCATATTGATGAATAAAGATAACTAGTCAAAACACATAAATTTGATGTTTAAAATATTTCTATTAATAAAAGCTGATTTATTATAATAATAATTATTATTATTATTATTATGCAATAAAAACTAAAGAGTACGTAATGTCTGACGTACAAGTTTAATGACAAGTTTCATCGATGAAAGATGTCAGAATGTTTTCCTTCAGCTGAAAAGCAACTGTACCATGAAAATGAGAATAAAATAAAAAAAAAATTAATGTACCATTTCTTGACATGATTTTTTGGGTTCATGACCTTCCACAATCTGAAAATGTTCTTATAACGGACTAAAAAGAATAAAATAATGTACCTAATCCTTATGAGGGATAAAACCACATGCAGGTTTCTAATTTTTTTTTAAATTATCCTGAAAATTCATACTTGGCAACTTTTGATAGGTATTGAAATTCTCGTAAGATTGGAAACGAAAAACATGGGGCGCATGTAGCAGATAATTGATGCTTAATAGCTCAACTAACAATGTTTATTGCACCGCAAATAATGTGAACCGATAATTAAGTTCATCAATAAAAGAACCTAATCATCACTCCGTTCATTGAAGTCTTTCGGGGAAACAATATGGGAAAATACTTTTGATTTTTCTTCCGTTCATTTTGCTAAGGCTGTAATTCCCGAGGAGAGGACATCCAAGCAAAGTAAAAATACTACAACTTTGAATCGTGATTTTTTTAATCAAATGTGCATTTAGGCTTTGTTCAATCGTCAAAAATCCTTTTCCTTTTTCTTTCTCTTGTTGGCTTCAGTTCAGCTATTATGTTGGAACTTGAAGCTACAGTCTTAGCCTCTCGTAAAATCGATTCCCAAGTATACCTATAAGGGTTTCAATATCTTCTGTCAAACATATCAGTAGGTTTTCGGAGTCTTTTACAGAAATCTTCGGACTTTTAGAATTTTATTTCTTTCATCAATGTATTTTTACCACACAGAAATAAGTAAAATGAATTCGAATGTCTTAAACCAATCAATCAGTCAGAAAATCTATTTTACACCCTTAGAATTTGGGGGCCTAGGGCGAAATGCCCCAGTTGTCCCCGTCCCTGGTGGCGGCCCTGCTTGTAAATAAAATGAATACAGACTAAGCAGAAATTCAAGAATGGGGATTCAACACCTTGGTAGAATTCAATGTGAATAAAACTGAAGCTCTAGAAAAGCCGATCTTTTACATGTTTCATTTTTGGACCGCGATGTTTTCCGTTTTGAATTTTGTTGACTGGCCGTTCTCTGGTTGAGCTTTCGGGTCATTTCTATCAAACTGTACGTTTAATTGTTGTGTTTCTGTAACAGTGTGTGAATAAATTGTTATGTTTACGTACAACTAGCTACATTAATGACATGAAAAATCGAAAATTGAATACGAGTTACGGTATCCAATTTTTGATTCTTAATTTCATCAATTTATCTAGTTAAAAATTATTGAAAACGGAACACCAAACACAGGAAAAGAGGTGGAAAGTCGTGTGACGTCAGTGCGAGTGATTCTGATTGGCCACTTTGCGCGATGTCTTGAGCCAATCTATAACAAGAAGACACTGACATCACAGATACGTTCGCTGAGGAGCGTTTGATTTACGCATATTGAAATCACGTTTCAATAGTGATTAGTGAATAATAAATCAGTTTTTCATAATTTAGGTTGGTCAAATGGTTAGGACTATTTTATAAAATTCCCTCCATTACGTCATATGAAAAAAGTGCATATTTCATGATGCTGGAAATGTCCATTACGTCAGGAATACCCATACCAATGAAATATTTTATTCCAATGCTCGGTATTACCATCAGCAGTACCCTTTCATAACAAAACCATGTTTCCATTGCCAAAAAACTGGGTTTTCATAAGATAACTTATTCTAGATAAAAAAAATATAAACGATGAAAACTAACCATACTTACCTATATTTTTGAAAATTGAAAAAAAAAGTTTTTTTCCATTAACCGGCTGTCGCCCCTCTACGAGCAGCCTTAGAAGTCGAAACTTGTGCGAGCGAAGGATTAACGAGGTCTTACCTTCTTACGTGCGATTCCTAGCACTTTTTCGAGCCATCAGAAAAAAATTGCAGTCCCTATATAGTCTTTGAACAGGCAGCCAGAAATGATTGAAAGACAGCGCTTCTAATCACTCGGCTACCTGGGTTTGAAACCAAAATACGAAAGAGTCATGTAGTCAAACTCATATGAACATTCAGATAAACCAAACATACTTTCTGGTGGCAGACTCAATTGATGTAGTTTATTACATAAGCAGCACATTGCTGAATAGTTTCGTCAGAGGTCGACATCGTAAAACAGTGTCAAATTATGTATCTTATTACGATATTACCCCAATTAATCATATGATCCAGTCCCTTTTCAAAATCTGCCTTGAATTATATCCACCATTATTCACAAAAAAATCAAAACTCAATTAATCATGCCATCACTGTCTCAATCTCTGAAAGAAATTGAAAAAAAATGGGTTACAACCCAGATATCAATATGGCTTCGGCCCAGACTCATCCAACCTTTTTTATACACCTGCTAACTAGACCCTAATATATTTCTCATTATTTATTAAATTAAAAATATCCATCACGAACGACTTGATTGTTCCTTGATTAATTCTAGCCGAGGGCATTCTCTGATGAGTTCCAGTTTTTAAAAGGGGATCAAATTTTAATTATTTTAATTGTATAATTACTCAAAGGCGATCGCAGAATAACCATTTAGATACAGGATGGGCAAGATTCATACCTTTCTAATTAAGCGATTGATGAGACACGGCAAGTGGAAACCAGATTGAGGTGATTTCAATATTTTCTTACCGTTGTTCCCCGTGAATAAGAAAAGGACGGTGTTTTAAGTTAAGAAAATCCTGTAAAGTTCAGACATTGTACGAACCAAGGAAAACAATCTCTGGTAGAAGTCCATTTTAGCTCAAAGTGAAGTAGTATAGATGAGTAAAAAAACACACAAAATCATTTTCACAATTTTTAATCAATAACTAAAATATCATTGAGGGGTATATGTTTCGGATTCAGCCGAATCTATCTTCAGCCTGATTAAAATTCTTCAACAAATTATTACCTTGATATAGTGGTTTTCTAGGACCATAAGATGTGTACTCACATGGAGAAGAAAATTACATCTTTTAGAAAAATGTTTCTAGTAGAATACACATAAAAGGAGAACAATGTGGTTACTATGACCAATGCCCTAAAAAGAAGAAATGACTGTTAAAATTATGGTGGCAACAAGAAATGTTACTGACCACGGATGGTTACAGATTTTAAATAATTGAATTCAATTAAAATCAGTAGGCACCAAAGGCCATTGTCCTCCAACACAATTTTAGTTAGGGGGGGGGTAGTTGAGACCCCTTAACCTTCAACCACAAGACTTCTGGAAATCATATTTCGTTTCTTTTTTAGTGAGGTATGAATATATGCATGTTCTATTGATATTAATTGAGGGCCAATAGTTAGGTGCGTCAACTGTCAAGTCAGTGGCACAAAGAATCGTTCCTGTATCTGTGTGTTCGTGTCAAATGTACGGAAGCGCCGAAGGGCCACAAGAGTTTTTTGTTCATCACTTCTTCTTTAAAGTCGAAATTTCAAGAAAAAGTCGAAATTTCGAATTTCTTCTCTCGTCATCAGTACAGGAGAGGTCGGACAACATTAAAGTCGTCCTGCCCCAGCCAAATGAATTATAATCCACTGTGTAAGTAATATTTCCTCACAAATGAAACAGCGACTTACAGTACAAGTCAGTCGCAGCGCCACCCACGTGGCAACCAAAAAGCAATCCTCAGTAGCAAAGACTCCAGGAAGTAAACAGAGTTCAAGAATTTTTTCTGGAGAGTATCAAATAAATGAAATAATAAAATCGACAAAGTCGAAGTACCCTTCTCTCAAAATATTTCCACCAGGTGGAAAATATGAGGCAAACATCTGACAGAAAACAATTACTTCCCTGGCTGATACAACGACGGACATTGAATTACATCTGACAGATACTTGTGCAACGTTCTTCCAAGTAGACTCAGTTGCAAATGCTTATTGTAATTATACAGCAGATTTTCCTTCACTTGGTTGGCGAAGACCACCTGCAGACGCTTTTCGTCATCATTACAAGGTAGGTCGGACAACATTAGAGTCGTCCTGCCACAGTCAAATGAATTATAATCCTCAGTATAACTAATATTTTCCTACAAATGAAGCAGCAACTTACAGTAAAAGTCAGTCACAGTGCCACCCGCGGGGAAATCAAAAGACTCCAGGAAGTGAACAGAGGTCAACAATTTTTACCGGAATGAAAAAGTAAAAAATGCACTGTCGAAGTACCCTTCTCTTAAAATATTTTCACCATGTGGAAAACCTGAGGCAAACATCTGACAGAAAACAACTACTTCCCTGGCCGATGCAACGACGGACATTAAATCACATCTGACTTTCCACCCGGTGGAAATATTCGGAGATAAGGGTACTTCGACAGAACATGAAGCAACCACCTCTTACGTACCGTCACCTTTAGAAAATGCAAATCTGAACATTCAAAATTCTGTAACTACCATAAACGAACAATCCGAAAGATATTGCAAATATGATGACGTAAACTTTTAATATCTATCGTGCCCCCTCCTATACGAGTTTTGTAAATATGCCACTGTCCACAAACCAATCAATTAAAAAGATAGATTAATTCAAAAAGGTCATTATTGCCTGGAAGACTTCAACATCTCTTTTTGATGAAATAATTTTTTCAATATCCAATATATTTATTCTTGATATCATCTTTTTTCACTGGGAAACGGCGGGAGCAAAACACGTGCGGAAGTGCACCCACGCGTTGCGACGCGGTGAAACAGACACTCAGTTAACCAAAAATAGATATAAACATTCAAAAGGTAGACCAAGGACCCCCCATCTCTACCCGAATCAGCATGATGCAGACATCACTACCGACAAATGAAGAATACCTCAGCAAGAAGAGCAGGACAGACCGGGATCCCCACCTGAACCGAACAAGTTCAGGAAAAGAAGAAGAGGAAGACCTATCCCACCTAGGTGCAGAGTAGGGAAACCACCAAAAGCAAACCAGCCACAACAACCCCTGCATAAAGAGAACCCTCAACAAGAACAACCCCCTCAACAAGGACAACCCCCACAACAACCGCAACAACCGGTATAACCAACAACTCAACAACAAAAATAACAGCAACCAATACAACCCACTCAACCTATCCAGCCTATCGTCCCACCTCCTCAATTCATAAAACAACTGAGAGACCAAGAAGAAGAAGATATGGAAACAATCATAGAAGCCCTAGTGAAGATAAACGCCACCGTATACAAGGAACGTCAATCAAATTTCGGTGCAAGACTCTCAGGGACCACAAATACATATCATACAGCACAGGGGATGAAAAAACAAACCAGCCAAGAGAGATGACTGGGCAAAATTCCGACACTTATTGGAACGATACGAACCTCCTGACTCGGAAGACATCGAAGTAATGGCAGAAAAGTTCTGCGAAGGAGCGTGCGAAAAAGCCATCCCGAGGAAAAAGGATCAAAAACGATACCAACAAGTGTGGTGGACCCCATAACTTGATCAACTCAGGAAGCAGACGAACAAAACTCGTAGAATCTGGCAGCAAGATAGACCCAACATACAGAAGACACAGGCATACGAAGAGGGACGGAAAAGACCATTAAAGAGACGAAAAGAACCTCCATAAGAAAATACATCACCGATCAGAACCAAGGAGACCCCTGGGGCCTGGCCTACAAAATCCTCAGGAGAGGGAAAACAGAACCAACCACACTGAACACTATCAAGAGAAGTGGCGGGACATGGACAGTGACATGGACATGGACAGAGGAAGAATCTCAAGAAGCCACCATGGAACAGTATTTCCCTCCTGACGGAAACGACTCGCCAGAGCATATCAGAATTAAAGAACAGGCTCAGGATCTAGACATAGAAGACCATGACCGGGAGTTTACAAAAGAAGAAGTAAGCATGACAACACAAGCATTGAAACCGAACAAGGCAGAGGCTAGGGGCGGTATACCTAATGAAGCGGCCAAATACATATTTGAGGTACTAGGGGAAACACTAATGAAGATATATAACAAGACCCCGAGACAAGGAACATTCCCGCCCAATCTCGCTTCTCCCGACACTTGGCGAAATCTTGGATAAGCTGCTTGCTAACCAACAGAATAACCTACTTTCTAGAGACCAAGAACAAGATAGATGCAAGGTAATAAGGTTTTAGGAAAACAGTAAGCACGACAGCGCCATACAGAAGCTAACAAAAAACTACACTCCTACGTCATTACCCTTGACATCTCCAACGCCTTCAACTCGGCATGGGCTTTCAACATTAGGAGAATCATGACTGAGAAGAACACACCAGTCAACATAGTCAATACGTGCCACAGTTTCCTGCTAGAGAGATCGAGACATCTACAAGACAATCTACAAAAAGGCCATCAAACCCATAGTGCTTTACGCCGCAGTAATATGGGGGGAGAGATCGAGAGACTCCAGAATAATGAAACGCGTTAAAGCCGTGGAAAGAGTTTTCCTGCTTTCTATCACGAAAGCCTACAACACAGCCCCAACCGACGCTCTCCATATCATCGATCGCAGGTACCATACCACTAATAATAGACGCAGAAGTTGCTTCCAACTACAACAAAGCAAACAGGCACTTCATCGAGAATAATACAACCAAGCACAAACACAAAGCTCACTCCGCTAAAATGCACAGGAATAAGGATATCAACCTCCAAAACGAGATACATATATACACTGATACCACAATGAACGACCAGAGAAACAGGGCATACGGGTTAACAAAGACCTCAGACCACAGACACTGGGAAGACAATGGAAACAGGGTCAAAGACGGCACGAACATTCACGCTATAGAACTACTGGGAATCAGAGGAGCTTCGGACTGGATAACGGAAATCACTAAAGACGTCAAAGAGAGAATAGATTACACAAATAGTAAGGACATGAACGTCAACCTTATCCAACGTACGGCCCAGAATACATTTGACAGGAGACTTAAGACCGCAATAGTATACTCCGGAAGACAGGAAGAAGGCATTCGCAGAGCACAACGAATAGCCAAGACCAGAGTTGTCCCAAAGCACAGTGCTTAGTGCTCGTGAAAACACTCGAAACACTTTTGTGCTCATAAGCCCTGTGCTCCCGAGCACTTTCCTAATTCAGTGCTTAGTGCTCCGAAGCATTTAATGAAAAGGCTTAGGGCTTAGTAATCCCGAAAAGTGCTCGAGGTTACCCATTTCGATATGATTTCATATTTTATATTTATATTTACATATTTTCATTTCCGAACTGTGGGATGTTAAACACCCAAACTATGATGTCAAGAACAAGAACAAAACCAAAAATTCAGTCAATATTCCTATTGTATTTGAATCAAATTGTTGATTTCAGAAATTCTCTTTCAAAAGAGTATATTGTGTAATTAGTGATATAATAGTATATTCTGTAACAAGGTCTAGAATGAAAAATTCGATGCGAGTGGAAAGTTCCGAGCGCGAGCTGAAAGCGAATGTTGCTTTGCTGATGAGTAGTGCTTTCACAGTAACCATAAAGCTTGTTTGCTAATACAATTCCTCTGCTTGCTTTTAGTAATCCGTGTTGCAATAGTGTCTGCTTTGCTTGCCTCCCAATTCTAGTTTAATACCGGCGTGAAGGTATGTTTACAGTTTTTGGAGTAAGGTGTGAGTTTAGTATTTAATAAAACCTATTACAGAATATTTGTGTTTCATTTAATAAAATGATTTTGTGATTACTTCCTCCTCCTCACTTGAACTCAATTGCTTTGTGTAGCAGCAGGAACCCAAGAATCCACACTAGTAAGGGCAATCAAAGCCTACTGGTCACTTGTGCCTTGGTCAAGACTATCATTGACCCCTGGAGTCGACTTGGCGCCAAAGTGACCCGTAAAGCTTAAAGAGTTTTAAAAACGTGGAAATCTTTCAAGAAGCGATTTATTTAAAAAATTTCAAATAGATTTAACAAAGTACAGGTCAATAAGTTGCAACTCTTTTCCGTGCGTTGAAAAAACGAACCTACAATAGATGTTTGGTAACTTTCCAATGTGATGACGAGGGGATGTGTAGACTGAACTCAAAGGGTCAATCTTGATGAAGCTGGTGCAACAATAAATAAATCTGTGAGAGAAGATCGTTCTTATTATTTATCGTTAATTTTAATTAGGTAGAAAGCACATTCACCTCTCCTCTCTCTTAGGAGTAAGTAATTCATAATATTTGTTTGAAAGTTTTAGACAATGATGTAAATTGATTACTTTCATTGCGGACTTCCATTGTCTTTTATTAGAAATTCCCAATAATCCCAATTGTTAAAATTGTTATTTTCGTCAACAGGTCAATCAATAGTATGTTTTGAAACTAAAATAAAAGTTATGGTCAATTTTCTGGGTCGATCTTTCCGTATACAGTGAGTTTCAAAAAGCTTGTACCATATTACCAAATTGGTGCATTGCGGAAAACTTTTATTCGACTTAGCAAAATTCTGAATTTCCAAAATTCTGAAAAAAAATGGAAATTTTGATCAAGATTAAACTACCCTTATTTTCAATTTTATCAAAGAAGTTTATTTGAAAAAGTTGTAGAATTGAAAACAATATTCAGATTTGAAATCGCAGCCAGCCAACTACGCAACTAAACATTTTTTCCCCAATTTTTCATGGTTCTAGCCTCATAAAGAGTATTAGCCTCATATTCCTACAACGACATTTCAATGCAAAATTTGGTATAATTTGTCATTTGTACTAGAATATCAACGTTTGTTGAAAATTGTTTGAATTTTCACTAGTTATTGTTGCAAATTTGATAATTCACTCTCTATACAAGTTCATAGTAACTATCAGTGTGATTTCATAGAAGGAAATCATTGAATAGATCAATTAACTATTGGTAAACGATTTAATAATACAAATCTTCTAAAAAATGTATTATAAAATAAAAATGTGATTATTTTTTTTCCCCGTAGATGGCTATGATTATGAATTTGAATGTTTGTTTTGATTTAAAATGAAAAATTCCTATTTTTTGTTTTCCCCTGTATATCGTTTAAAAATTTGAAATTCTGACAATTTATATGCAAGTTTTCTGCAATGCACTAATTTTTATAAGAATAAAATTTTGACAAATGAATGATAAAGAAGTTTTCCATTTTGTGCCAACTTTTTGAAACTCACGTATATTATTATTTATAATATAATATTAGTTATATATAGGGTGTTTCATCGGAAACTTGACACTGGGGTTTTGGGTAATAATATTGTATATATTTTCCGGTAAATTTTAATTAATTACATTTCTTCACATTGTTTCGATTGCTTGAATCCGCAATCATCTTCAGTTGAATACTGATAAATCAAGATGCTATATTCAAAATGATTTTATAGGTCTGTCGGTATGGTGTTATTACGGTATAATTGCGAGCGGTCTTGTGGCGGGCGTGGTTTCGCGGTTTTTCATCCCTCCAATACCCTCCATGACTTTCTCGGAGTATCCGTTTTTGCGTAGGTCCTTTTTGATGTAGTTCATATCCGCTTCCAGTGACTCCTGGTTGTTGCAAAAACACATCGCTCTCTCCACCAATGTTCTTACAATACCCCTCTTTGTGAAATTTGGGTGATTGGAGCCGTAGTTGAGATATTGTCCTTTTCTGTCAGCTTTCACATCGAGTAACGATAGGATCCTGTTAGTTTTTTTTTCATCGTGAACTTATTCTTGAGAAGTGTTCATCCCCGTAGTAACATACGGTGAAGGTCTCGTCCACGTCTCTTGACTTTAGTTTTGGTTTGTATTCTGCTTGTATTTTTCCTCCCAAGTTGATTGACTGCTGATGGGATCTTCTCTTTCTCCAGTTATCGCCAACATATACATGGAGTGATTCGAGAAATTGTCTATCGGAGATAAGGTTTTTGTTTTCACGAACGGCGTAACTTAAAAATCGAGTGCTGAAGTGACGGTGCTGCAGGTAGGAAAACAAAATGTCTCCCTTCAAACTAAAATCGACTTGTCCGAACGTTGTTCCACATCTTTGATAGTATTACCAATAACCCACGTGTCAAGTTTTCGTTGATTCAAGAAATTTGACACACTTGAAAGAAGAATGCATTTGGCAAAATGAACATATTTTGATGAGATAAACAAAAGTATTTGATATGGATACTTGGATGATCATTATTGATAGATAGCAACCGCTTGCATTTTCATTGAAAATGTTATATTTGTCACAAACCAAATTTTAGTATAAGCTCATATACAATTAACAATTCGCAACTTCAACAATCTCCACAAAAAACGTGAGATGGCAGAAAAATTAACTGACTGTCATTATCAGAGTGACCAAATGTTGATGTTTCATTTTCGAGTTTCGAAAGTATAAAGCAATTGACAGTACAAGCTTAATACGGTTCTTGTTCCACTTAATCTTCGGCACAGACTACATCAGAGCCAATATATCAAAGATAATAAAATTCAGTCCTAATTCGATAGTATAGATTCCTGTGATTATTATCTGGTCATCGTCATCGAATTTCCATAATTCCAATTCATTTTCTCATTCCTCCGTCAAATATGATATATGTCCGAAGACTTGTTTGGGATGATACGTCCCAGCCACTGTGTAATTTGCAAGAGCGATCATTTACATCTTTAACCCAATTAAGATTTGATATATACGAGATGGCTTTTTTATTCTCTCTTATAATTTTCCAACAAGATTATTGCGCCATTAAAAGGTTAATTAGTCTCTAAATTGACTTGCTACGTCTTATCTTTTAATAATTTTTTTTATAGATTGTTAGGTATGGAATTGAACTAGTAAAGGTTATTCATTTTTCGTTCAGAGTTGAGTTTTGTAGGATGAAGAAGAACTTATTTCAGTATTTTCACTGTTGGTTGACGCTCCCATCATTATACAATGAGGCTGTAATTTCCCCTACTATTTTTTCATTCAACTCTTATCCAAACTGTTGTTATATGAAGTAAACCATTATAGAAGTACTTGAAGGAAGAAACTTTGTATTTCGTGCAAAATATTTTTATTTTAAAAATTGTAGCAAAGCGCTTTCGACTGTTAAGTCATCATCAGTGCGTACCTGCAAGTAAGTAATGATTGAAAATGAATTTGATAAAATTGAAAATTTTTGAAATTTGAAAGTTATGAAAAGTGAGGTTACTTACTCGTCAGGTTTACAAGAAGCCATATAAAAACATCATGTCCATGGACCAAATTAAAATGTTACAAAATATAAAACATATTTAAAATTGAATAATTTTCATCCTGTTTGAGGATTATTAAAGATAAAGATATGGGATACTACATCATATCTGTCTGAATGTTGAAGCGGAAGTGAAAAATAAATTTAAATTGACAATGTATGCCAATGACACTATTGACAAGTGACAGTGACCATTGACATTTGTGACATAGATTCAAAGAACTCAAATAGAAATTGAACTAATCCAGACATGAGTTTAAAAAGGAAACGTAAATCTGAAAGTGATTAGTCTAATGGGAACATTTCGTTTTCCAAAAATACGCTACCAAAGAAAACTCTATCAAGATTACGAATAAATTATCAAATTTAGTAATGGGTGAAAAATAATGAGTAATAATCAGAAAGAAAATAGGGGGGTGGGTTCTCTATGGATCTGTCCATCCTCAACCAAATATTGCTAAGACACCGAGAAGAAGTCTAATGAGAACTTCACTCAATATACCTGCATACTGGGAAGACAAACTGAACCTAAGAGGTGACCCAAGTTAAGTGAATTAGCTCCAATGTTTGAGCACCCACAATTGGGCTTAAGGACATGTGAAAAGTCTAATGAGAACTATCTTAGTCCAAGTTTAGGCAATTTGGGTAGCACAAACGTAAAGAAATGAAGAAACTTTCAAGCAAAAGATCAATATAAGGCCTCTATGCAGTTCTATCCAACCTCAACAAGGAAAGCTAAAGGAATGAGAAAGAGTCTAATGAGAACTCATCACATTTTACCCGCTGATCAAAGTTGGAAGTTGTACACAACTACATAGTTACCAATAAAAAACCAAAAGGTGAAAATTAACTTCGTGTTCTCAGAATTGAAAGCCGGAGAGAATGGATAAACTGCTAAACGGGTTCAAGTAATATCATCATAGAGAAAGATTAATGAAATATTGAGGATGTTTGAACTGAAAATTTTTTTTATTTTTTATTTAATTGAAAAATTTTTAAAGACATTAATTATTATTATTTCAAACGCCTATGAAGCGGTACATAAGCTCTGTTTAAATTGACTTGAGTATTGAGACAAAGGCTATTGTTGAGTAATTCTTTACTTATATGTAAATCTTCAAGGAAATCTAATCTATTATTATTTTTGGACCTAACCTCCTGTAAAATTTAAGAGTTTCTGTTTGGGCTAAAATTATGGTTGTTGAACCTTAAATGTTCACCAAAAGCAGATACTTTGTTTGGGTTTTGATGTTCTTTTATACGAACTTTCAAAGGTCTACATGTTCTGCCAATGTAAGCTGCATCACAATCTTCACAATTTAATTTATAAATACCACTTCTTGAAAGTTTATCAATTTTGTCTTTTGTGTTGACTAAAAATCTACTTAAATTGTAATTCGTTTTAAAAGAAATTTTAATGTTTTCAATGTGACCTTTTATGCAACCAGCTATTTTGTTAGAAATATTATCGTTTAAAAAAGGAACTGAAACAAATTTGTCAACAGAATCTACTTTAGGATAAGCCAAGTTATGTTCCTTCTTATTCTTAATTTTCTGTATTAAAGAGTTAATGATATTTGGGTTATAATTGTTATTGCAAGCTATTTGTTTAATGATATTCAATTCATTTTTGTAATCAACTGTAGAAAGAGGTATATTCAAGAGTCTGTGAATGTAACAATTGATAGCAGCCATTTTATGCTGGTGGGGGTGATTGGAGAAACTAGGTATCACATGGTCTGTCTGTGTGGGTTTTCTGTAAACACTGAAATTTAGGGTATTATTGTTTTTAAGAATAGTGATATCAAGAAAGTTAAGTTTATTATCAGATTCAAATTCAACTGTTAATTTAATTTTGGGGTGTACTTGATTAATTTTAAAAAGAAGATTTTGGGCCGTGTCAATGTTACCATTTACAAACACCAAGCAATCGTCAACATATCTGAACCAGTGTAAAATTTCGGAGTTGGCATCAGTGACAATAAATTTATTTTCTAAATAATTCATGAAAATATCTGCTAAGAAGGGTGATAAGCAACTACCCATGGCAAGTCCATCAGGCTGTTGATAATATTTATCATTAAATAAAAAGAAATCTTGTGAAAGGCAAAAGTTTAAAAGGGTCAATATAAAAGTAATCGAATCAGAATCAAGGCTTAAGGCCTCACTAACAAGAGGTAAAGTTTCCATTTTTGGGACTGAAGTGAAAAGGTTGCTTACATCAAAAGAAATCATCAAGCTATCATGAGGTAAATTTAAATTGGTCAATTTATTAATCAAATCTAGAGAATTAGTTACCGAAAATGTAGGTGTGAATTTAGTTAAATCTTTTATGAGTTTATAGATGAAGGAAGCTAAAATTGAATCTCAAATTTGCTTTGGGCTCTCAAGTTTATGAGAGAAACCTTTTGGAGTTTGCAGTTGAAGTTGATGTTGTCATTGAACAACTCTCAAGGGATTATAATGTCAAGAAGGTCATTCGTAATGATATCCAAAATTTCTTATATAAATTTAAACGTAGCAAACAAAATTTCAATTCCCATCCTCACAAACAATTACATTTTATTCTTAAAGAAATTAAAACTAAAATCAAAGATCATAATCTTATATTTTCAAAAGCGGACAAGGGTAATTGTTTAGTTATCTTAAATAAGATAGCCTACATTAATAAAGTTGAAAATTTTCTTTCAGAAAACAACTTCAAAGTCTTATCGTCAAATCCATTCAACAATTTTATCAGAAAGTTTAAAACTCAATTAAATATTCACAAAGATTTTTTTATAGACCATTCTGCTCCTTTCTCTTTAATTAGTAGCAACCCAGTTATTCCTCGTTTGTATGGACTTCCAAAGATCCACAAGGTTGGTATACCAATAAGGCCAGTAGTAAGTTTCACCAACACACCAGTTTCAATTTTAGCTTCCTTCATCTATAAACTCATAAAAGATTTAACTAAATTCACACCTACATTTTCGGTAACTAATTCTCTAGATTTGATTAATAAATTGACCAATTTAAATTTACCTCACGATAGCTTGATGATTTCTTTTGATGTAAGCAACCTTTTCACTTCAGTCCCAAAAATGGAAACTTTACCTCTTGTTAGTGAGGCCTTAAGCCTTGCTCAAGTTGATTCTGATTCGATTACTTTTATATTGACCCTTTTAAACTTTTGCCTTTCACAAGATTTCTTTTTATTTAATGATAAATATTATCAACAGCCTGATGGACTTGCCATGGGTAGTTGCTTATCACCCTTCTTAGCAGATATTTTCATGAATTATTTAGAAAATAAATTTATTGGCACTGATGCCAACTCCGAAATTTTACACTGGTTCAGATATGTTGACGATTGCTTGGTGTTTGTAAATGGTAACATTGACACGGCCCAAAATCTTCTTTTTAAAATTAATCAAGTACACCCCAAAATTAAATTAACAGTTGAATTTGAATCTGATAATAAACTTAACTTTCTTGATATCACTATTCTTAAAAACAATAATACCCTAAATTTCAGTGTTTACAGAAAACCCACACAGACAGACCATGTGATACCTAGTTTCTCCAATCACCCCCACCAGCATAAAATGGCTGCTTTCAATTGTTACATTCACAGACTCTTGAATATACCTCTTTCTACAGTTAATTACAAAAATGAATTGAATATCATTAAACAAATAGCTTGCAATAACAATTATAACCCAAATATCATTAACTCTTTAATACAGAAAATTAAGAATAAGAAGGAACATAACTTGGCTTATCCTAAAGTAGATTCTGTTGACAAATTTGTTTCACTTCCTTTTTTAAACGATAATATTTCTAACAAAATAGCTGGTTGCATAAAAGGTCACATTGAAAACATTAAAATTTCTTTTAAAACGAATTACAATTTAAGTAGATTTTTAGTCAATACAAAAGACAAAATTGATAAACTTTCAAGAAGTGATATTTATAAATTAAATTGTGAAGATTGTGATGCAGCTTACATTGGCAGAACATGTAGACCTTTGAAAGTTCGTATAAAAGAACATCAAAACCCAAACAAAGTATCTGCTTTTGGTGAACATTTAAGGTTCAACAACCATAATTTTAGCCCAAACAGAAACTCTCAAATTTTACAGGAGGTTAGGTCCAAAAATAATAATAGATTAAATTTCCTTGAAGATTTACATATAAGTAAAGAATTACTCAACAATGACCTTTGTTTCAATACTCAAGTCAATTTAAACAGAGCTTATGTACCGCTTCATAGGCGTTTGAAATAATAATAATTAATGTCTTTAAAATTTTTTCAATTAAATAAAAAATAAAAAAAAAATTCAGTTCAAACATTCTCAATATTTCATTAATCTTTCTCTATGATGATATTACTTGAACCCGTTTAGCAGTTTATCCATTCTCTCCGGCTTTCAATTCTGAGAACACGAAGTTAATTTTCACCTTTTGGTTTTTTATCGGTAACTATGTAGTTGTATACAACTTCCAACTTTGATCAGCGGGTAAAATGTGATGAGTTCTCATTAGACTCTTTCTCATTCCCTTAGCTTTCCTTGTTGAGGTTGGATAGAACTGCATAGAGGCCTTATATTGATCTTTTGCTTGAAAGTTTCTTCATTTCTTTACGTTTGTGCTACCCAAATTGCCTAAACTTGGACTAAGATAGTTCTCATTAGACTTTTCACATGTCCTTAAGCCCAATTGTGGGTGCTCAAACATTGGAGCTAATTCACTTAACTTGGGTCACCTCTTAGGTTCAGTTTGTCTTCCCAGTATGCAGGTATATTGAGTGAAGTTCTCATTAGACTTCTTCTCGGTGTCTTAGCAATATTTGGTTGAGGATGGACAGATCCATAGAGAACCCACCCCCCTATTTTCTTTCTGATTATTACTCATTATTTTTCACCCATTACTAAATTTGATAATTTATTCGTAATCTTGATAGAGTTTTCTTTGGTAGCGTATTTTTGGAAAACGAAATGTTCCCATTAGACTAATCACTTTCAGATTTACGTTTCCTTTTTAAACTCATGTCTGGATTAGTTCAATTTCTATTTGAGTTCTTTGAATCTATGTCCCAAATGTCAATGGTCACTGTCACTTGTCAATAGTGTCATTGGCATACATTGTCAATTTAAATTTCTTTTCCACTTCCGCTTCAACATTCAGACAGATATGATGTAGTATCCCATATCTTTATCTTTAATAATCCTCAAACAGGATGAAAATTATTCAATTTTAAATATGTTTTATATTTTGTAACATTTTAATTTGGTCCATGGACATGATGTTTTTATATGGCTTCTTGTAAACCTGACGAGTAAGTAACCTCACTTTTCATAACTTTCAAATTTCAAAAATTTTCAATTTTATCAAATTCATTTTCAATCATTACTTACTTGCAGGTACGCACTGATGATGACTTAACAGTCGAAAGCGCTTTGCTACAATTTTTAAAATAAAAATATTTTGCACGAAATACAAAGTTTCTTCCTTCAAGTAATTGAAGCGTGCACACAGCTTGACAATTTCACATTATAGAAGTGTTTTGCAAATAGGAATCAAAATAGAGTTGCTTAATACCCTGAATGAGTATTCTCTCAACATGACCTATATGCCTAAAATAATATGTTTTGGACAATGCAGCGTTGCCGCTTCTACTAAAAAGTAACGGCTACTTTGATTTTTTAAATAAATCACCCTGTATATAATATAATTTTATGATTTTTCATCACTTTCCTAATAACTTCATATACTATATCACTATACTTAGATGTTACAGATTGGGAGACAAAAATAAATTTCGTTTTTTTTTAACAAATGCTTATAATCTTGATCGTTATGGTAGTGAGACGATCAAATTCCAAATGGAGTGGAGTGATACAATGAGAATCCCCACTTCATAGCAATATATGTTGTTTACCTAAAAAAATTAGTGGATGTCAAGTTTTTCATATAGAACACCTTGTATATTTTCATATTTTTGAGCTCTAGATCCAATTTCAGATTGAATCTATTCAAATTGTCCTATTTCGATTTCGAACTGTTTTCGAGATGAACTGATGTAGTTTCCTTTTATTCATCTTATTTTTTCATTGGTCACTGATAATAAATATACAAAGACAATACAAATAAATAATCATCAAAATACTCTTCAAATATGAAAATTATAGTTTTATCAACGATGACACACAAAGTGAAAATAAATTCATGAAGTTGTAAGATAAAATTATCAGGGAATTTTAGAAAATGTTTCCTAGGCGGCTTGGGTTCGATCCCTATCGCTCTCACGGAGCTGAAGTGGTTCGGAATTCCTTTTTACGTAAACTGTACGCCCCGGGTCTCCCTTGCTCGCACAATATCTGTTTTTGAAGTGTTTTCACGGAAAACCTGGGAGATTCGTATAAACAAATGTTTCAAAAAATGTATGTCTCCACTTCTACTTAAACGAATGTTATATCTTTAAAAGACTTTCGTGTGTAGCGCTTCTAATTGATCCTGGAGTGAAATTCCAATTCTAGATGTCATATATTCCACTGTTGTCAGTGGCTGAAGTAAATCATATTTTCAATGAAAGTTCACACAAAATAATCCAATGGATTACCATCTGGTGTTTTAGGAGGCCAACGAAAAGGTCCATCATTACCAATCCATCTGTCTTCGAAGATTTCAGTTGAAACATCACCCAAAACTGTTATGCCATTAAATTAAAGAAATCTGCATTGCATTGTTCAAAATAAGCTTGTCAAGAGAGAAACAAGATGTCTTGCAATACCAGGACCACGCTTATTGCCATAATCCGACCCAATTATTCCTATTGTATAGGATTATGGCAATAAGCGTGGTCCTGGTATTGCAGGACATCTTGTTTCTCTCTTGACAAGCTTATTGTGAACAATGCAATGCAGATTTCTTCAATTTGTATTAGTAGTTAGATTAATCACGCAAGTTCTGGGTATTGCTTTGGTTGAGGGGCTGGAGTTCAGATGGCGCCCGTGGTTTAGTGAACACTAGGCTGCGGGCGGTGTCTCAGCTTCTGCCTTTACATGGAGATTTTGTTGAATCGTTTGTTGCAATGTCTGCAGAGACCTACCCTATACTGATGAAGGCAAGAACCCAGAAATCGATCTATAGGTGGTCCAAATGTTTCAATGAACATTTTCATGCAACTAGCAATTGCGATGACTCCCTTGTAGGATTCTGCACGGAAATTCATTAGATGTAATTCAACGTTCGTCATGGTATTAGCCAGGAAAGTAGTTGTTTTCTGATGGATTTTTCGACCCAATTATTCCTATTTTATAGGATTTTGGCAATAAGCGTGGTCCTGGTATTGCAGGACATCTTGTTTCTCTCTTGACAAGCTTATTGTGAACAATGCAATGCAGATTTCTTCAATTTGTATTAGTTGTTAGATTAATCACGCAAGTTCTGGGTATTGCTTTGGTTGATGAGCTGGAATTCAGATGGCGCCCCTGGTTTAGTAAACGCTAGGCTGCGGGCGGTGTCTCAGCTTCTGCCTTTATATGGAGATTTTGTTAAATCGTTTGTTGCAGACATTAGTTATTGTCTGCAGAGACCTACCCTATACTGATGAGGGCAAGAACTCAGAAATCGATCTATAGGTGGTCCAAATGTTTCAATGAACATTTCCATGCAACTAGCAATTGCGGAGACATCCTTGTAGGACTCTGCACGAAAATTCATTAGATGTAATTCAACGTTTGTCGTGGTATTAGCCAGGAAAGTAGTTGTTTTCTGATGGATTTTCGACCCAATCATTCCTATTGTATAGGATTATGGCAATAAGCGTTGTCCTGGTATTGCAGGACATCTTGTTTTTCTGTTATGCCAGTGTTATCATCATCCACTTCAGGCCCTCTACAAATTATTTTTGAATGAAAGTTTCCATTCAACCCACATAGTACAGGACGGAACAGTATTTTTATAAAGTTTTATAAATACATGAATACGCCAAAAAATAGATTGCATATCAGAATGTGGTCACGACTACAGGGTTTTCCAAAATTGGTGCGATTAAGAAAAATGGGTTGTTATATAGAAAGGACATAGCGACTGTGATATGAATATAAATGAAGAAAAGTTAGCGGCATTCAGACAAATTTTAAAATTCTGAAAAAAGATTCTCCTCGAGCAGGATTTGAACCCACGAGCTCTAGACATAAAATCCTTCGATGTTTCTCCTCGCTGAGTATTTTTCTTATGTTCACCAATTCTCACATTTAGTGGCCTCTTAGTTTCTCCAACATAATCCATCCCACATTAACGTGGAACACGGTAAATGCAGTTTTTGGAGTCACTATTCTCGTTAGGTGGTCTCGTTTTTGTGAGTTAGCTACGAATGGTATTACTTGATCTGAAGCATGTTTGGATGTTGTACCTCGATCCAATGCACCTTATCTTATCCGATAAACTTCTCATATAGGGAAGGCTGTGTTGGTTCTTTTGATTTCTCAGTGTTGCCTCTTCTGCGGTTGAGGACCACTGCTATAGGTTTGTCAGAGTACCCATTCCATCGCAGATCTTTCTTCCAAAACCAAAACCTTGTGGGCCACCCTGTATATATGTAAATATATTTTTTATGCATGAAGGTCGACTTATATTCATTATCATCTGGAAGTGATTGAGTTATTGATTTTTCCGTTAACCACCTGTCGTCCCCTTACGAACGGCAGCCCTCAAAAGTCGAAACTTGTGCAAGCCAAGGATTAACGGGGTCTTACCTTTTAACGTGCGATTCCTAGCACTTTTTCGGGTCATTAGATCAGCAGCATCAATGGCTTTGAAAGCGACAGTCTTAACCACTGAGATACCTGGCTCAAGAGGAATACCTCTTATTATAGTGCGCTGCGACTGAATTAGATGTATTGTGCTCCACCTCCTCTGCTTCCTGCTTCTTGTTTGAGATGTTCTTTCTATTGGCGTAATGGAATCAAATTCCAGCTGATATGATCCCAGATTTTTCAATCTTTCGTTATATACACAAATATTAATGAATTTAATTAGTTTCGAAACATAACTTGGTCAGAACTGTATTACATTATCTGCTGTTTGATGGATTATATCTAGGTTTCTACTATTTTGAGATATAATATGTCAACTTTCTTCTACGCCCCTGAAGGGTGAGTTCCAGTGTATAGCAAGTCTTTTATAACAATTAACCGCATTGCCACCCTGTCCGTTCGATTTACATATAGTATAATTTATCTCTTTGCGTTTACAAATTTGTTCAAATTGTGACTGTTATAATGTAGGATGATATAAATAAATTTATGGGAAGCTGTCCGATGAAAAAGATATACTGTATAGTTTATTAAAAACTGGCGCCAAACAAAACGATCCTATGTAAATGAGTTGGAAACTGTGCGTTAATATTATGAATACAAAGGCGCTCATCGATGACATGCGAGCAAAGTAAGGTTAATCTTTATGGGTTAGTTGACTAATTTAGGTTCAACCAGGTGCTATATTCGATGATGACGCCGTGTGGCTCTACTAATCTGAGAGAAACGTTATTTTTTTCCTTGGAAGTGCTGAATTAGGGGTTAACTGAACATTTCTTACACACGAAGAGATTTTACATAGGTGTAGGCAGGAACAAACACGACCTTTTGCGTTAGTGAATTCAATAGTAGGTACAAAGTAGTATTATAATTTTTTTTTACCTTTATATGTCATATAAAAAATTCCGAAAGTTGATGAGGTGATTTTCTGTCATATTTTCCACTATGTTAACAATAATATTCGTCTCCTTCAAAACCTTGGTGACCAAAGTAAAGCCAATAATAAAAACTTGCTCTCAGGCCGTATTAATGGTTCTTGAAAACATTGGTTTCAGGGTATATCGTATGAACTTCTTAATGGTTATTTGACGAACAAGTGTATTAATGAGGTCGTTTAACAATCGAGAATATTCGAGATTGTTAATCGCCATTTTAATTCACGAGTTTGATAGTTTTCAAAAAGAGAGATATCTTACTTTCAATGTTTATTTATTTAAAAATACGATAAAAAACAATCACTATTTTCTATTTATATTACCTCTAATCAAAGATACATAGTTTAATTTTCCTTAGTGGTAGTTTTGTATTATTTTTTAAATTGAAATAAAAATTGCTCTCATGTGGATTTTAACTGTCGACCTCACTGTCACATCTCTCGGTTGTCAGACCAACGTTACCATTACGCCACGTGACTTTCTATGACTGCAAGTGGTGTATTGAAGATTTTCTGGAATTTGATTTCAGAATTGACAAATAAATAATGACAGCTAGTACTAACAAATATAAAATGTATTTGAGCTATGTATGTTGGGTTGCATATAATAAAATCGTTGATTAATAAAAATCATTCATTAACAGGGATTAATCAAAGATTTTGAATGCGTTAAAATACATCATAAATGAACGGTCGACGGAAAATATTATTTAATGTAGAATATATTATATTATTATATATTCAATATATACGTGAATGACTTGTTCAAATTGGAGATTGAGAAGGATGTTTTGAGTTTTGACGACGATACAGCTGTTTATATAAGGCAGAGAGGGATTTCGAAAAAATGTCACAATTTTTCCATAATCGCCTCTTGACTATAAACTTCAGTTAAAGACTCATTTCGTCCCCTTCACATCATATTCCAAATACTTACCTCAATACGCGAAATTGAAAATTATGAATTTAGACACAGTGGAGATTGCTATTTGCTATTATGTCAAATACTTGTGGATAAACACTTGAAATGGGACAAACATATTGAATTTGTCATAAAACAATTACGATGTACACTTTTCAAATTCAAATATATGAATGAGATACTTACAGAGGATCAGATAAAAACTCTTCATTTTGCACTCGTCGAGAATCACTTAAGATGTGGTATTATTGCTTGGGGAGCAGCTGATAACAAGTAGGTATATACTAAGCGTCGAAAAGATTCAAAAATAGATATTAAAAATAATATGAGGTAAGCCTCGCACTCGCCTCGATTATTGAATTGCCAGTTTGTGGATTGTAATAATTTGTACAATTTGAACATATCCTTGATTTCGTCATCTTCAAATTTGATGTAAGTGGTAATAAAGCGTTATTGCATTGTAATTATATATGTTTCGGTTTGTTAAATGTGTATGTAAGTGTAATAATCCAGTAACTTTGCGCCTGAAAGTCTGGGGTAGTATGCTTCAAATCCGGTAGTTCTGATTTTTTGCAGACTTGTTTATTATGTTGGCCTAATGAATAATCAAGTTTGTGACCTCGAGCGCCGAACGCAACTTTGTCAAGAATCGAAAAAACCGAGAAAAAATCGTTTTTTTCAACGATTTTTTTTTTGGCGATTAGAACACCAAAGAACTAGATTTTGAAAAAAAACTTTTTCAGGACGTTTTTGAAGTTGACTAAATTTGCTACAATATAATACTAGATATTGATTGAAAGTTTGATTTTGTGGAGGAAATCCAATTCTTGACATGATTTTTTGGGTTTATGACCTTCCACAATCTGAAAATGAAAACATTTTAATCCCAAGAAATCTGTACAAGTGTAAAAGGGCAAATTAATTAATTTGCCCGATAAGTTACTGCGTTCACAAGACTGCTGTCTTGAAAGAAATTAATTTTTGTCAGTAACGTACCCTACTTTACAGCGGGAACGTGTTCAATGACGAAGCCACGGAAAGAAGCTAGCGACAAATATCAACCTAAGGGCGACAAAGGAACCGAGGGTAGGAAAAGAACTCGGGACGAATCCAAGACGCCCGAAAAAACGACCATAAAGGCCCGGAAGGCCACTAAACCTTCTGGTACCTACAGTGAGGTCGCAAACAAACTCAGAATGGCGGTGATTGACAAACGCCATCCTGAGATTTCCCTTGATCAGAGGCAGGCGGACCTGATTCAAGAGAAAATAGTTGAGGAAATGGATAAAGCACCTTCGGGGAGCCAAGAACCAATCCAGTTCCTCAAAACAACGTTCAGCGGAGGGGTACTTTGGGCAACCTACGCGAACGAAAAAACAAGAGGCTGGCTCCGGGGAAGGGTAGGAGAGATGGGTGAAATCTGGGAGGGTGCTGACATCACCTTGGTGGAGTCGAAGGATCTCCCAAGAAGACCCAGGGTCCTGGCCTTCTTCCCGGGACCAGAGAGCGATCAGGAGGAGACAGCACGCACACGCTTAGGGAAGCAAAACCCGAACCTAAACGTGGGGAGCTGGCTACTCCTGAGCAGGAAAGCGGAGAAGGGGGGCCAGATACTGGCGTACTCCATCGACGAGAAGTCCTTTGGGGCCTTGGAAAAAGACCAGTTCAAGGCTTATTACAAGATGAACAGGGTAACGTTCCGGGTCCTGAAGGGTCTCACAGATGGAGACAATGGCGATGGTCAAGGTCCTTCAAGCCAACCTGCATCATAGCAAGGGAGCTTCGGCAGTCCTTGCTGTAATAAAAGGGGAATTCGATTTGGCCCTCATACAAGAACCTTGGATTAACAAGGGAAAAGTCATGGGACTCGGGGGAATAGGTAAGATAATCTACTCATCCGCCTCACCGAGAACCTGCATAATTATTAGAAATAATATACATATACTACCGCTAGGAAATTTCTGTTCTAGGGACCTAACGACAGTAAAGCTGAAGATGGCAGGGAAGAAGGGGCCGAGGGAGATAGTGATATCATCATTTAATCATCGGCTGCGACTCTAATGCTCATCATGAGGCAGCGTGGGGAAGCACGGACACCAATGCCAGAGGTGAGTCCTTACTACAATTTATTATGACTAATAATTTAGATATATTAAATGTAGGCAATGAACCGACTTTTGTAACAATAAATAGGAAAGAGGTAATTGATATAACAATGGGAACGAGATATATAAGCACCATCGTAAAAAATTGGCATGTGTCTGATGAGGTAAGTTGTTCAGACCACAGACACATCCGATTCGAACTGACGGGAAGCGAGACCGAAACAGAGACTTATCGCAATCCCCGAAAAACCAAGTGGGATGGCTATAGAGCTGACTTAGAGAATGAGTTGAAGGGGATTAAAATAAAGATTCAAAACACAAATGAACTTGAGCTGATGGCGGGACAATCACAGGACGCAATCACCTCAGCATTTAACGATAACTGCCCACCTATTAGGAAGGTAAACACCAGGAACGTGCCCTGGTGGAATAACGAACTCGCTAAGAAAAGGAAACTGGTCAGAAAACTCTTCAACAAAGCAAAACACTCTGGTGAATGGAGGGAGTACAAAAACTCTCTCACCAAGTACAATAAAGCACTAAGGCTAGCCAAAAGAGAATCGTGGAGAAAACATTGTGAGGAAGTAGAAAGCACTCACGAGGGGTCAAGACTCTGCAAAATTATCTCCAAAGAACCCCTACAAACGATTCGAACCATTAGGACAGAATCAGGGGCCTATACGCAGAACGGAAAAGATACCTTGGAGGAACTGTACAGGGTACACTTTCCAGGATCAATAAATACAAATTTAACAACTGAGGTCTGGAGACACTCAGAACTGAGACCTCCCACGTGGGCCTCCAGGGAAGAATGGGAGGTCTCAAAGAAAGTGATAGATTTGGAAAAAACGAAATGGGCAATCAACTCATTTCAACCATATAAATCGCCAGGGACGGATGGCATTTATCCAATTATGCTACAAGAAGGCATGGACCTACTAGCACACAAACTATGCACGGTATTAAGGGCCAGTCTTGCACTGGGGTACATACCAAAAGCATGGAGAGTAGTCAAAGTGGCCTTTATCCCTAAACCTGGAAGAACGGCACAGGAAGGAGCGAAGGCACTGAGGCCAATAAGTCTTATGTCGTTTATACTTAAGACACAGGAAAAACTGCTGGACAGGCACATTAGGGATATGGTGTTGGTAAACCAACCCCTACACAAAGACCTATATGCCTATACAACAGGCAAATCCACAGAGACAGCACTTCACCAACTCGTAGAGAAGGTGGAAACTGCTCTAAGAAACAAAGAGGTATTGTTGGGTGCGTTCCTGAACATCGAGGGAGCATTCAACAATACATCTTTAAACTCAATCTCAAGGGCATCGAGACGAAAAGGCATCGATGAGACCTGCTGCAGATGGATAGACTGCATGCTAAGACATAGAATTATCTATTCCTCTCTAGTGGGAGAAACACTGGCAGCCAAGGTCACCAGGGGTTGTCCGCAAGGGGGTGTCTTGTCCCCACTGCTGTGGAACCTGGTGGTGGAGGACCTGCTGGTCACACTAGAAAGGGGTGGACACAAAACACTTGGGTACGCAGATGACATAGTCATCATGGTCCAAGGCAAATTCAACACCACGGTTAGGGAAAGAATGCAAATGGCCCTAATTCTGGTTAGTACACGGATAGATAAGGAGGGCCTAACCATTAGCCCCTCCAAATCAACCATGGTAGCGTTTACCCGTAGGAGGAAGTTAGAGAGCTTAGGACCTTTGACCCTCCAAGGTAACATCATACAGCTGTCGGGGGAAGTCAAGTATCTCGGGGTTATTCTAGACTCGAAACTCACCTGGAACCAACAGCTGGCAAAAGTGAAGAAGAAAGCCGAAATGACGCTGATGACAGTCAGGCGGGCATACGGTAAAACATGGGGGCTAAATCCCAAAATGGTGTATTGGATATACAACATTGTGGTGAAACCCATGATCACGTACGCATCTTTGGTTTGGTGGACAAAGATAACACAAAAAATAACCGCAGCTGAGTTGAGCAAGGTACAAAGACTTGCATGCCTTAGCATAACGGGAGCTATGAAAACAACACCAACAACAGCCATGGAAGTACTGTTGGACCTCCCACCGATTGACATAACAATCATGGGAGAGGCAAGAATGGGACTTCTAAGGCAACAAAATACGAGCAACAGATCGGATCACAATAAGATTAAGGAAATAGTGGGAGGCAACATTCTCGAAATGAAACCAACGAACCACATGGTTCCTAGGTACTTCTTTAACATTAACTTCGAGGTTATTATACAAGATCGAAGGGAATGGACAGATGACACCATCAGGGGCAAACCTGGAGAGAGGATCTGGTATACGGACGGATCCAAAACCAGGGAAGGAACTGGTGCTGGAATATACAGTGACGGGAGAAACTCCCAAATCAGCGTCCCACTAGGAACAAACACCTCTGTATTCCAGGCAGAGATGTACGCTATCTTGCAATGTGCGAGAGAGATCAATCTGAGGGAAATGCGCAACGCACGGATCAAAATATGCACTGACAGCCAGGCGTCACTGAAGGCTCTTATGAACCCGAAAGTGACATCAAGACTGGTATGGGAATGCCGCGAAGAAGTCAGTGTTCTCTCAGAACACAACAAATTAATTTTGATGTGGGTTCCAGGACACTGTGGCATCGAGGGCAATGAAAAAGCTGATGAGTTAGCCAGAAAGGGCTCATCAACTCCATATATTGGCCCAGAACCCGCACTCGGGATTAACAAATCCGACATTCGAGGATGCATTCGGGACTGGGTCAAACGAAAACAAAGAGAGAGATGGAACGAAGCCCCTCTCATGCACCACGGGAAAACATTTATCAAAGAACCGTCAAAACACAAAACTGAAGAACTGCTCAAGTTGAGCAGGAATCAAGTTAGAACAATAACGGGCCTTCTCACTGGTCACAGTCCAATGAGAAAACACCTGCACAATATGGGACTGTACAATGGAGAACTTTCCTGCAGACAATGTGGTAAAGGAACAGAAACAGCCAAACACGTACTGTCAGAATGCGAGGCACTAGACCGCAAGAGACAGGCAATATTCGGAAAGCCTAGGCTAACCTCCGAAGAATACAACACCCAACCGGTGAAGAACCTGTACAGACTGGTACAGGGGACTAGAGTTACGGAGTGGGTAATGTGAAACTAACCCGGAAAGCACAAAAAGCCCAAGAGGCTGAGGTGCAGCTGGCGAAAGGACCAGCATCCAAGGGAAAAAAAAAACGTACCCTACACTGAATTTGCCTATCTGAAAAAATGAGATCGAATTAACAAAGAATACTTCTCTTTTTTTGAAAATTGTTGACGTTTCGGAGGCTGTATCTGCCTCCGTTATCAAAACTTCTTGGAAAGACGCTGAAGAAACTGAATTTGAATTGCGCTTTTCTTTAACGGAGGCAGATACAGCCTCCAAAACGTCAACAATTTTCAAAAAAAGAGAAGTATTCTTTGTTAATTCGATCTCATTTTTTCAGATAGACAAATTCAGTGTAGGGTATGTTACTGACAAAAATTTATTTCTTTCAAGACAGCAGTCTTGTGAACGCAGTAACTTATCGGGCAAATTAATTAATTTGCCCTTCTACACTTGTACAGATTTCTTTGGATTAAAATTTTTTCATTTTCAGATTGTAGAAGGTCATAAACCCAAAAAATCATGTCAAGAATAATACTAGAATTCTCTCTGTAGACCCAATAGTTTCCGAGATCAAGTGTTTCAAAGCTAATCATTTTTTTCGAACTTCGCAATTTTTTGCAATATTTTAGACGTCACTCAAACAACTCTAGCCTAACCTACCCTAACTTTTATTTCATTTTTTTCATATCAATATCGTTTGTGCAATTTTATTTTGATAACGCCGACTTTAATGTCAACACTTAAGATGGGAAGGGTACTTTTCAGGCAATGGGAGGTATAATGATTGTGACTCCCCATAATTCCTCATGTACCGAAAATAAAATAGACCGTTTGAGGAAGTGCAGCTCTTCTGAACTTGTACAGAGAAATCCTCCTATTCAGCTGAAAACTTTCCAAAAAGTGCCATCGAATCGGGAATTATTATTGTTAAATTAGACAATATGCATTCGCTACCTGAATAAATTGTAACACTCCCTTGAGATATCCTATGGTTAAATGGGAAAGTTCAAAAAAAGTTGAACATCACTGGATGGAATGCGTTCATGGTGGAAGAAACATTTTGAAACATCCAAAATTATATGTCTGCCATTCATCTCCCGTCCAATTACGACACAGTTCTTATCTCTTCGGTTGGTAAATGATAAATGCCGAGACCATGGACAAAAAACCTGCGTTGTAACTTTTCATCAATCCCTATACCTTAAAGCCAAAGAGATAGTCGCAAACTATCACGGCATTGATTCGAGCAACGTCGTTATGAGGCTAGGGGGTTTTCACCTAAATGTCTTTCTTGGGATCAATAGGTATCATTGAGAGTGAAAGTGGTGTAAAGGAACTGCTCTCGACAATTTATGCTAAAAACAGCACTGATAGGATAATGGCTGGCCATGCTCATTCTAGAGCAGTGAGAGCCTACAATTTGATGTATCTTTCCTTGGCAAATGAAACTGAGAACAATTCAGTTGACTGAAGAGAAAAAAAGCATTATTGAAGAAATTCTTTCAAACTCTGACAGATCTGCAATTCATAAATGTGCTGCTTCAAGCAGTAATGATGAAATTCACGGATGCTTTGTGCAAGCTTGAAAGCAATGTACCAACCGCAAAGCTGTGGGTTCTTTATTTTCGAATGATGACACTGATGAAGCAATTTATCCAAGCAGAACGGACAGGCGATTGGAATTTGCATTTGGACACCATCCAGAAAATGCTCCCATTCTTTCACGCAGCAGTCAACTTCTTTTATGGGAAGTGCGCATAATTATACAGTGTGGCTTTAAATGTTCCCCCCCCCCTGTTAACTTTTGAACGGTTTGACGTAGGAACATGAATAAAAAACCGTTTCGAGGGTTTTACCAATACTACTTTTTGAAATAAAAAATATGGTGATTACCCAATAGGGGGCGCGGGGAGGCTCATCAACTCAAAATTTTTTAATGGCATGGGGGGTCAAGTGGCACATCGTCAAGAAGGAAATTCCATTCTCTTTACAAACATCTGAATTTTTTTGAATTTCGTTATTATTTTTTTTGCAATTTTAATAGGAAATATCAAATATAAATATGGAACTGAATACTACTCATACCTCGATAAATTTGAACGGTTTGATGTGGAACAATGAAACCAAAATTTTTTTGAAGGGTATTACTGATACTACTTTTTGAGAGAGAAAACATTGCAATTACTCGACATATGGCGCTGGAGGAACATTTACTAAAAAAAAATCGAAAGGCATAAAAATCGAAATGGGGAAGAAAATTATGAACAAAATTCAAAAATATTCAGATGGTTGTGAAGAGAATTTAATTCTCTTTTCAACGATGTGCCACTTGACCCCCCATGCAATTTAAAAATTCTGAATCGATGGCCCCCCCCCGCGCCCCTTATTGAGCAATCACCAAATGTTTTATTTCAAAAAGTACTATTGGTGAAACCCTCGAAACGGTTTTTCACTTATGTTTCTACGTCGAACCGTTCAAAAGTTAACAGGGGGGGGGGGGGGGACTATAAAAAGCCGCACTGTATGTATATGCTGGAATTGGAAAAGGAAATGGACCTTCTTGAGTACGACAAATTCACAGAAAAGGGATACTTCACCATCCGGCGTTCATACGTGGTCAGTTGGGAGATATACATCGACATAGTTGAGTGCGGGTACAAAACCACAGGGTTAGTGTTATTCCAAATACCCGAATAACCTAAAGTGCATACTTAAGTGAGATTATTGAAATAATGCTAAATGCTAAATCAAAATATGCCTAATTATATTCCACCTTCGTAGTCATAACAAACGATCTTCAGTGAATGAAAAATAATCGCCCCACTAAGACAAAATTGATACGGGTATGGTCATGAATGATAAACCATAATTTCATAATAAATACAAAAAATGATGCCGTCCGTCCTCACTAGTTGGTTTACTTCATTATCGGCTGATAAGTAATGTAGCTTGGGATTAATGCATTTATTGTCGGGTAGTTGTTATGCAGACAAATGAGTGATGCCTGTCAGTGGCCACTTATATCACTGTCAATTATTGGCTTTTATTATGGGGCACCCTTACAGGTTGTAGAATAAAAGTAATTGGGTTATTTACTGATGATGTATTTCAGTTTTTGTGCTATAATGTCGTATGAAAACAATTATTTTAATATTCTTTTATGATTTATTTGTCAAATTAGATGCAGCAGGGAAAGGATTTAGTTTTTATGTAAAATAAGTTTTGACGAAACTATCGAGAAGAGTGTATTATCAAACAACATATCAGAATTATACTAAAAACGAAAGTACAGTAAAACCAACCTAGCTTTAGACGGAATTACTTGCTGCACACTTATCCGACAATGGAATAATAGTCTGTAATAAATCCAGTGATGAGGCACTCAAGATGAGCGTACCGCGCAAATTAAAATAATGAAAATACATAATGAAATTGGTTTCACTGTAGTTCTGTGTAAATATAACACTGCACATGATTTGATTAATATAATGTTTTAGTTTATTTTTATTCGACACACTGATTTTGAACTAACACGATCATTGTTTAGTAACCAAATATATTCGAATTCATAAGTGTTGAAATGGGGAGAAAAGGATCTACATCAGTTCTTTAAAGATTGTAGAAGAGTATTCGCATGCCATTGGATTTACAAATGTGACATGGTTCGTCTCAAAAGAAGGCGATTTTTTATTTGTTCTGGTTCCCACGAAAAGGAAAATCCTGTATTGATTAGCGTACATCGTGAGAGCCGAGGGAAAGTAGTTAGGATTTGGTGTTTTTCTTGAAGAGACGTTTGGCATGTATTCAAAGTGAGTATGTGAGGACTGAACTCGACGGGCCAGTTTCAATGGGATTGCAAATGGTGGAACGATTGATAATATTTCGGAGGAAATATCTATAGAACAGAGACAGATCGTCAACCCTTCTACTATGTTCTAAGGAAGTAAGTGAGCTTGTGAGCGAAGTATCACCGACGAGACGAATGGCTATTTTTTTTTTTTGACATAAGCTAAAAGTTCCGATGTATGTTTATGTGCTGCACTCCAAATATGGGAACAGTATTCCAGAATAGGTCGAATTTGTGCCGCCTTATAAATCATAATGTGTTGACAGGAAGAGAAATACTTCTTGGCACGAAACAGAAAACAAAGTTTTTCTGAGGCACCTTTGGCAATGGACCTCACATGGTTTTCCCATGAAATGGAAGATTTCATTAATATGGATACTCCTGACAGTTATGCTGGCAACTGTTCTAAAGAAAAGATATTCTTGGGTTTTATTCCACCAAGTTGTTGGATCTCCATTCTAGAATTTTTGCTAAGTCCGTATTGATTTCATTCACGATTCTTCTTCGTTCATTTCGACCTTCAATGGCTGATATCAGAGCTTTGGAAGAGAAAGTGGTATAAAGGGTACTTGGAAGGCTGCACTGAACATGAGGTAGCTCCCAACAAATCATTGAAAAAGGAACAGAATTGTTGCTAGAATGGATCCCTGCGGAACACCAGCATGGTAGAGTATCGGATGATACTCCATCGACCACCACGTGGAGAGATCGGTCTGAGAGGAAACTAAATAGCAGGAAACACAAATGGGGAGGCACACCATATGATGGAAGTTGGGCAAGGAGTCCCTGGTGCCAAACGCGATCAAACGCTTTAAAGATATCTAATGCCAGAGTTTCACCATATTTTTTGATAGATTGCTGTCAAATATGTAAGACAAAAGCAAGCAGGTCGACAGTTGATCTCTGATGCCAGAAACCATATTGTTGATCTTTGATCATTCCTGAGCGTTCTAGATAATTCATGAGCTCGATAATGATGGTTTTTCCATGACCTTCGAGATAACAGATAGCGATAGCGATAGGTCTGTAGTTGATGGATAGAGTCTTTTTGCCCTTTTTGGGCTGGTTGTACAATTTTCCAGTTGAACAGGAATACCCCCAAATTATAAGAGAGTTAAATAACTTGCTTTGTTGATGGTGAAATCAAGCAATATGCGTCTGATTGTTCGTTGGCGAAAGACATTCTCAGTCATATTACTGTCGATGGTATGATGTTCTGGGGTTGCTTTCCCGATGAATCCTGCGTAGAATTTGCAGCAAACATGTTGGCAAATATATTGGTTTTTTCTTGAGCGTTCGTTGCTAATGTTCCATCCTCTTTGGATAAGGAACCACCGGCGATAAGCTGCCTGCTTGAGAGCGATAACTCTGGAGCAGTTTTTGCTACACCAGGGTTTATCAGATGATGTTTTTCTTGACGTGTTAAGTATATATATTTGTTTCCACAGCGTTATGATCTCAGAAATCTTTTCGGCGCATTGTGTTGGATCTCCAAGAGGGGAATCACACTCTTTTTCATAAAAATACTGAGAAAAGCATATGAGAAATAAGTAGATGATTCCCCGTTCGTAAATTGCTGAGAAAAGAGCTTACCTTCTCGGTTTGTCTGCAGTCGGTAAACATGCATTGTCCGACGGGGAGAACACAAGATCCTTTTCGAAAATACCAGGAGGCTGGCAACGTCGAATCATTATTCAGCCATAAAAATATACAAGCATCAAAAGAACTTCAACATAAAGAGAGAACATAAAACACAAAACCAAGCCATGTCACCCGAATCACGTGGAAATTACGCGCGAACCCACCATTACAGAAAGTGAGCGCAAAATCAGCGCTATAAATGACGTACCAGAAACGATAGCTTCAGTTTCAGTTGCTACGTCAAGAATAGTTCTTCGACCACGCCACTGAAAATGACTGCCGCAGTTGCAGTTGAAACGTTTGGATATTTTAACCAAAGAAGACCATGGCAAAACCTGGAAACCGACTAAAACATTGACGCCGGTCGTACAGTGCGCCTCATAACTGTTACCCCTCCTATCTAACTCGTTACTGGACTCTTGTTAGGAAAATCGCCGAAACACGTCGATTTTTGATTTCTACAGTGTACATTTTCGTATGAATAGTGCACCCCTAATTTCATCCCTGACTGCAGGGGAGCAACCCTGTCAAAAAATGTAAATAGCATGGGGTGGTGAGTGATAGCTCATTTAAAAGGGGCTTTTATTCTCTATTCAACCGTGGAAAGAATTACACCACAAACAGGAAAGCAACTAAACTAACACTAACTTTTTCTGTTATTACAGCAAATGTTCAAAATGTTCCCCGTTGACCTCCTGGCAAAAATTGAGTCTATTTTGTGTTTCAGTCCTGACGCTTTGGAAGGTATCGCGAGTAATTGTTGCACACACTTCCGTAATCCGCGCACGCAACTCCTGAATAGAGTGACACTGAGTCTCGTAGACTTTAGATTTTAGGTAACCCCATAGGAAAAAATCTAAAGGAGTTAGATCTGGTGATCTTGGAGGCCATTCCACAGATCCTCGACGCCCGATCCATCGTCCTGCATAAACAGTATTCAAATATGTCCTGACAGCAACTGCAAAATGAGGAGGAGCTCCATCTTGTTGCAGTTAAATGTCCATGTCAAATTCGTCTTGATTATTTTCGACAGTTGCCACTACGAGTGGATCTATCACTGTTTCCAGCATTTCCAAATAGAGGGCACCCGTCAAATTTTCCTCAATGAATAGCGGACCGATAATATGGTCACCCAGTATCCCTGCCAACACATTAACTTTTTGGGGAAACTGGGTATGAGTTTCGCGAAAAAGTCGAGGATTTTCATCGGACCAGTACCTCACATTTTGTCTATGCACATGACCGTTTAAAAAAAAAGTAGCCTCATCACTGAAACAAATATGTTTTAAATATCTGGGATTTTGTAAAATATTGTTAGATACTATTTCACAATATTCTAGACGGCGGTCTGGATCATCGTCCGTCAGTTCATGCACCATTTTTATTTTGTAGGGATGAAATTTTTTTTTTTTTTCAGAATTCTCAATACCGTCATCTGCGAAACCTCACAATTCAAGCCTACAGTTCTACTCGATGAGGACGGGTTATTCACAAACTCGCTCATAATGTCCACTTGTTTATCTTCTCCTGTAATTGATCACCCAGAACGTGGTTTATTTTGCACACTACCGGTCTCATAAAATTTTGCCACCTATTGTTTGAAATAATGTCTATCAATAGGGTGATCCGGAAAACGTTCATTGAACATTCGTACTGCCTCATGATAATTTCGATGAGCCTCACCAAAAATTACAATTGCTTCGCATTTCTAATTCAACGCACGTGGTGCAACCATTATTTGAAGATGAATAGCAAGCACAACTAACAGCTAGAATACACTGACTCGCACTATCCGTGATATCATTTTCTTGTATTGACCATTTATCCGCAAACACCCAAAAACACCTACAAAAACGTGCAGTTAATATCTACGCACACGACAAATACGTCTCACTTGACGTCTGACCTAACACCGATATCATACAGGGCCGAATTTGTAATTCGAAGGGTGAGTGCGCTACAATAATTGTCGTTATTCTTATACATTCATAACTCTTGAAATAATGTAGCATATTTCAATTCCTTTGCACGGTTGAATAGAGAATAAAACCCCCTTTCAAATGAGCTATCACTCACCACCCCATGCTATTTAAATGTTTTTGCAGGGTTGCTCCCCTTCAGTCAGGGATGAAATTAGGGGTGCACTATTCATACGAGAATGTACACTGTAGAAATCAAAAATCGACGTGTCTCGGCGATTTTCTTAACAAGAGTCCCGTAACGAGTTAGATAGGGGGTAATACTTATGATGCGCACTGTATACATACTTTCATGTTGATAATTTCCACAATGTGCAAGTTCTGAATAACCAAGACCTTGATCACATTAAAAATTCAGCGAAACATGATCTGAAACAACTCTGAAAAAACAACACTTATGTGTTTTATCATCTTAGAACCTGCATGGTAACATTGACTAATTAATATATTACTATATTGAAACTTGTGGATTCGACAAGAAATGTAGGTATTCAACTTGATACAGACCTCAGGACCTATTAAAAATCTCATGAAAAGGCGTGTGCAACTTTGAAATTTCTATATTGCAACCGCCATGTCATGAGCATCGAATTGAAGAAAATGTTATGTGACTCACTATTAGTTTTGAGTCATTTCAATTATCATGATCATATATATGGCCTATGCTCACTTATGTCCGATGTAAATCTAATACAGAAAATTCAAAATTCATGCTGCCGTTTGATAATTCATAGCATTAGTAAATATGACCACATTTCTCCGCAATTTGTAGAAACCAAACGGTTAAGTATGTCTAGTTGAAGAAGGTCTCACCTCAGAAATTTTACTCTCAATATTAAGAATTTTTCATACTAGTCTTCTCTAAAAAATAAGCTAATACCACGAAGTATTAAAAATCTCAGAAACAGAAAAATTAAAAAATTATCCACACCGCATCATCGCTCATCCATGTTTTGAGGATCCTTCATTAAATAATTCAATTCATCTTTACAATTTTCTACTTAAGGAATCCAAACTTCTGAATATGAATAAATTTTAATATAAATTCAAGCAATTTTTATTCAACAAACTGTGAAATATAAGTAATCACCCACGCCACTGTTTGATCAACCCAGCACAAATTATGTTATTTAACACTTATACCCATTGAATATTATGTCATATATGTAGATCTAGGTATTTGCTATAACTAAGTACCTCTAGTTCTTCTCCATTATTTATTTTACTGCGAACTAATTTGGTTGAGTTTTAGTAGATTCGAGATAGACTCCACCAAAATTAGTGTCGTATATTCAATCATGTATTACTAATTATTTAAAAAAGCCTATTTATTATTATTGTTATTATTATGTTATAGCTATGAATAAAGGTTTTTTTTTACATGTATCAACATATGAAGAATAGTATGAATACATATCGAATCGTAGGCAATTTTCAAAATGTACACCAGTTCTATTGTCCTTGTTCCCGCTATCCCAAATCTCCAATAATAATAATAATAATAATAATCGATCATAAACCTTCATAAAGTGTACCAAAAGGCATAGAACGATTTTACAGAAGAGAGAGAGAGAGAGACTTTATTAGCTCTTTGTAAGTACAAAACCCTTACGGGTGTAGAACTAGTATTCGAAAACAAAATTTCGAACGGAAAATTTTTCGAAAAACAATTTTTCGAAAAAACAAATTTTTGAATATACCTAATTTCGAAAAATATTTTTTCGAAAAACAAAGCTTCAAATAAACTTATTTTCGAAAAATTAATTTTTCGAAAAACAATTCTTCGAAAACCATTTTATTTGAACAATAATTTTTTGAAAACTTAGATAAAATTACAAAACGAGAGCGATATTTTTTAAAAAAGCAATTAAATCATCATCATTACATGTTTCGTTGAACGATAAACATATATTGCGCACTCTCTGGTCCAATGATTTATACTTTTTTGGGGGCTTTCCTCCGGAAATGACTTTCGCAATTTTAAGTTCCGTCAAGCATTGTTCCTTCTTCACATTTTTCAGGAAAGTATAAATTGGCGATTTTTGAGCGTCAATAAGAAATAAAAGTCCCCTATGCCATGATTCAGCAGCGTTGTTGGTCAACGGTGATTGCTGAAGAACACTTTCAAAACAGCTCCAAAGAGTACCTATAGGCAAACATGGGATCAGCTGTACCTCTTCTCTCCATCTTTCCTATCCATGTGGTTTCAAAATAATTGATGAATTCTTCATTCACACATATTTTTGCATATGTCTGTATATACTTTGGCTGAAGTGGTAATAGCATCCGTGGCGTGATACATTCGGGAATATTTTTTCAATCGAATTGATGAATGCTTTTTCGAAGTCAGTGATAATTATTGTTCTGACAGAAAAAAAATTACCAGATACAGTTACACACTGCTTAATCCAGTTAAGTATTCTTGTATAAGTTTCTTGCCTCTTGTTGGGTAGCCAATCATATACAGTGCGGCTTTCAATAGTCCCCCCCCTGTTAACTTTTGAACGGTTTGACATAGGAACATGAATAAAAAACCTTTTACTTTTTGAAATAAAAAATATGGTGATTACCCAATAGGGGGCGCGGGGGGGCCATCAACTCAAAATTTAATGGCATGGGGGGTCAAGTGGCACATCGTCGAGAAGGAAATTTCATTCTCTTTACAAACATCTGAATTTTTTTGAATTTCGTTATTATTTTTTTTGCAATTTTAATTGGAAATATCAAATATAAATGTGGAACTGAATACTACTCATACCTCGATAAATTTGAACGGTTTGATGTGGAACAACGAAACCAAAATTTTTTTGAAGGGTATTACCGATACTACTTTTTGAGAGAAAAAACATTGCAATTACTCGACATATGGTGCTGGAGGAACATTTACTAAAAAAAAGTCGAAAGGCATAAAAATCGAAAAGAAAATTATGAACAAAATTCAAAAATATTTAGATGGTTGTGAAGAGAATTGAATTCTCTTCTCAACGATGTGCCACTTGACTCCCCATGCCATTTAAAAATTTTGAGTCGATGCCCCCCCCCCGCGCCCCTTATTGAGCAATCACCAAATGTTTTATTTCAAAAAGTACTATTGGTGAAACCCTCGAAACGGTTTTTCACTTATGTTTCTACGTCGAACCGTTCAAAAGTTAACAGGGGGGGGGGGACTATAAAAAGCCGCACTGTATAATAGGTACTATCACTCACAGCGACCAATTGGTAAATTAAAGTGGGTACTGCTTTAAACGTTCCATCCGTCATCCGCACTCTTGATTCAAATAACAATGTTATATTTTCATTTGTGCCAAAAATTATCAAAATTATGACCTTTTTCCGTCGTTTTATATTCATCACATGAATTCAGAGACCTTGTGTCTAAAGGCTGTGCAAGTGCACTACGTTTTCGACTTCTTATGTTACGTATAGTCCTCTTCATGGATGGAGTTGATAGAAGATTAACCAAGGTTGAAACACTAGTGTGGTATCTTTATACCACAATATAAGAATTTATCGTAATTCTACGACTTGAAAATATCAGAAATATTGGTTCTCAAAATTTTATTTAGTTATCTATATTTCAAAATTACAAAATCATCGTCATGACATTGATCAAAAATGCATTATCTTGCTTGTCTTTATACTGGGTGAAATATGTGTGTGCCAACGCGCCATCAAAAATTAATAAGCAACGATTATAATTATTCTGACCATTTTCCGTCGCGCTAAAAATAGTTTAATTTAGTTTTTTGAACAATCTGTCAAAGTATGGTTGAGGGGACACCAAGTTCCACCACATTTGTTGGCTCTATCATTAAATCTTTAGTGATAGTAACAGACAGACGAATTTCTATCAAAATTGAATCTGGAGGGTGATCTACTCTTGCTACGATAACGAGTTCTGCATGAAATACATTCAGTATTTTGAGATTGAATTTTTTTTTGTTGAATTTGAAACATTTGATTTTGTAAAACACTTAATTGGTTATCAACTGATTGTTGTTTTTGTGTTAACAAATCTAATGGCTGAGTACATTTAATAGATAGATGTTTAAATGCTTGCAATATTGTTTGATTAGCGGAGGAGTTAACGTAGTCAGATGATGGATTTGTTTGGTGAACTGTAGAACTGGTAATTTTTTCACAATGGAAATTTTGGAATCTTTATAAGTATCCCAAATTTCATCTGCAATTTCTAAAATTTCATCAATATTCGTTTTTCCAGAAGTTGTTATTGCAACTGAGATGGTCTTTGGTAAGTGTCTCTTCCATAGTTTAAGTAACAGTTCTTGAGTAACCATAGAAGAGCCACCCACAATGGATATCATATTTCTATAAAAATCTGATGGCTTTTGATTTCCCATTTCAATCCTAGAAAGTAAAACATCCAGTCTTTTCCTTCACTAGCTGTTAATCTTTGAATTATTTTTGTTTTAAGATTGTTGTACATATTATCAAATGGTGGATGTTCAATAACGTAAATATTGGAAATTATTTCAATTGCGAGACTTGCTACTACATAATCATATTTTGTGCGATCTGAAGTTATTCTAGCTAATGAAAATTGTGATTCAGCTTGATAGAACCAAATTTCAGGTTTAGTAGTCCAAAATGGTGGTAATTTAATTTTATAGGTCGAAATATTTCGTTGAATAGGATTTTGAGATGAAATATTTCCTGTCTGAATATTATCTTGCATTTCTTACGTTATTATTATTGAAATTGTTTACAGTGGTTGATATTGTGACACTCACGTATTCCTTAGAGCCTGAATCTATTTGGTGGCGGCAACTCTTGGCTTGATGTTGAACTGGACAACTTCAATGAAAGAAATAGATTGTCGGTCGGAAATAGAATTGTAGCAGCTGTTACAAACGGTTAATTCTATCAGATTCTTTGATAACAGTCAGTTCTATCTATTGTCGTTGAACACTGGGTGAAGGGATGATGTACGTTTTCAATCGTCGGGATCACCAATTTGTGGTATCTTCATACGACAATATCAGAATTTATCGTAATTGTACGACTTGAAAATATCAGAAATATTGGTTGTCAAAATTTGATTTATTTATCTATATTTCAAAATTACAAAAATCATCGTTATAACATTGATCAAAAATGCATTCTCTTGCTTGTCTTTATACTGGGTGAAATATGTGTGTGCCAACGCGCCACAACTAGCATTTCCGATAGAATCAGCAATTATATTTTGTGGCGTCGCTATTGACTAACGTGATATATTGCCAATATCACTGAGAATGGTTTCTACTTCAAGTTCCTCAGGTTTCAGCAATATTCTTGTTCTCAATACTTTTCAGCCGTACCTTACAGCCTTTGTTGAAATCTTTATCTTTCCAATATATGCAACCGTTGGCCACTTTGTCTCTAAAATGGAAATAACCATTATTATAACAAGTATGCCTTACTTTTTTCGCGAGTTGTTTTGATTAACCTGAGAGCTTTGTTCTCGTTTATCTTTATCGATATCTATTATACTTATATAGGGACGGTGCACATATGTGGATAAGCGCCTCCAAGCGGTAAGTTGCTCATAATTGGTGGTATGACTGATGACATATGATGATATGACATTCTAGGATTCGTAATAAGTTCATAAATTTCTTGGAAGCATATTTATTTATTATTTATTAGAGTTTTTTAAAAAGAGCAATAACAGACATTTTAAATTAACTAGTTGGATATAATGATATGTATGGACAAGTTCATGTGCAGCGTGATTTCGCTAAACAAAATAACGATTTTATCCATACCTTCAAAAGTAAGTAGCTTCTTTATTACAAAAATCGGCTTGAATACTAGCTCATAAACTATCATTTTATAAAACTTATAGTTAGTTAGTACATTTAGATATTGTCATAGAAAACACCTCAAATATATTTAACAACTTTTGCTCAATATTATCTAAAGAAATTGATATTTTTTCTCTGAATTTGGAATAATTGAATCAAGATTCTGTGGGTAATGAAACATTCATAGTTTTTTTTTGGTAATACGTTTTCTGTAAGAGTTTTTTTCCATTATGATTATAGATTTTCTTCATTTCAGGTACTTTCTTTATAAGTAGAACCTCAGAAACTCTGCAACCACTGACCAATCAGTAAAGTTCAATGAAATGTATTCACTTTGATTTTGTATAACTTTTCCGGACTAGGGCTCGTGAAACATTATATTGAAAAATATAAGTAATCTAACCTGGTTTTTAGTATTCACGTTTAGATAGAGTAGATAGAATACACTAAAGTCATAATAAAAAATAGAATGAATTGATTTGTGTGATTGATGACTTGTTTATTTTGTGGAAATTCATGATCACTTTGATGAAACGAAAGAACACTCTTTTGTCTTATTTCCACTAGATTTTTTATTGTTACGACCGGTTTCGGGTTTTATCCCATTATCAAATATAAAAACTAACTAATACAATTGAACTCTAAGCCTAGTTATATAGGGAGTTTGCAGGTAGGCTGGATGGAGAGGTAATTAAGAGAACAAGGGTGAAACAATATAAACTTAAACCCTGGAGGTAATGGAAATTACCTGGGTTGTCAAATTTATAAATCTTCTAACAGATTCATTGTCTTCCCTTTATTACATGTGTGTAGAATTTTGAGGTTATCTTTACTTATCTTGTGTTTGGATTCTTGCAGATGTTCGTACATTGTTGATTTTTTGTCCAAACCGACGTGTTCACGGAACCTTACGTCAAAATTTCTACCGGTTTGGCCTGTATATACTGCAGAGCATTCCCCGCATTCTAATCTATATATCCGTGATTTTTTCATTCTGTCTCGTTTAGGTTTTCATACAATTCAATGCAAAACCTAAACGAGACAGAATGAAAAAATCAGGGATATATAGATTAGAATGCGGGGAATGCTCTGCAGTATATACAGGCCAAACCGGTAGAAATTTTGACGTAAGGTTCCGTGAACACGTCGGTTTAGATAAAAAATCAACAATTTACGAACATCTGCAAGAATCCAAACACAAGATAAGTAAAGATAACCTCAAAATTCTACACACATGTAATAAAGGGAAGACAATGAATCTGTTAGAAGCCATGGAAATTAATAAATCAATTAAAAACGAGAAATTTAGAACCCTCAACGAGCAACTGGATTTGTGTAGGTCTCCACTTTTGAATTTATAAATTTGACAACCCAGGTAATTTCCATCACCTCCAGGGTTTAAGTTTATATTGTTTCACCCTTGTTCTCTTAATTACCTCTCCATCCAGCCTACCTGTAAACTCCCTATATAACTAGGCTTAGAGTTCAATTGAATTAGTTAGTTTTTATACTTGATAATGGGATAAAACCCGAAACCGGCCGTAACAATAAAAAATCTAGTGGAAATAAGACAAAAGAGTGTTCTTTCGTTTCATCAAAGTCAGAATGAATTGAATTAAAGTAATTGTAATACAAATATATTAGCTGCAATAGGCCAATACAAATATTAATCAAATTATATGTGAAAGGATAAAGCAAACTTTTCCACATCATTCAACGAGTTGTCGACAAAATGTCTTCAATTCTGACTTCACAAATCGACTATCTAGTATGCTTAGAAGGTAGAATTGTGAAAGCCAGGAGGGAGTACAAACAGAATAAAATTCAGAAGAGAATATCTTTAATATCATCACTGAGAGTATGTTTTATTATGTTAAAAAAAAGAACTATCACATCATTTTCATTATTTGGAGGTTGTAGTTGCTAAAAGAAAATTCATGAAACAATAAATCACTATGCTTTGCCCTTTTATAGGTATATTAGAAAACTATTATACATTTATGTACTTTACATCCAAAAGGGCATAAAAATAGAGAATATGTTTGAAACATTTTTTAATTATTTTTCTAAATTATCCAGGATTGTGGTACTACTTTGTATAGAAGGGACACACAACTTTGTTTGAAGAAAAATAAAGTACCTTTTTCTATATTATATGTTCTCCAGATATTCCTTTTTCCTCTAATCATTCAGAGAGTGTTGAATGCAACTTTACACATACATAAAAGTGAGCAAACCCTTTCTAAACCTCTGAATAGGTTATTTAGTTTCTCCACATATATCATTGTCATCAACTTTTTGTTTTCTTAGGTCACTACTTCTTCGGGCTGGTTCTGCAGTGACTCAAGATTAGTGTTACAACAACCTGATAACCGCTCATTACACCAAAGAACTGCCAAAATACATATTACATCTTCGGGGTATATCTCATCAGGCGAATAGTTCAAGCTGTTCTGTTTATTATGGAAAGAAGGGGTCCTCAGGAAGAGATGTTAAGCAAGACTCCATCCTCCATCAATCAACTTCATTTCCTCAAGAAACTGACATTATAAACATACAGTGAAATTAATAAATATCAAGAAAATAATCTTGATGATCGAAATTGAAGACATGTATGAAAATTATTTGGGTATCTGTTCCAGTCTATTTCGAAGGTATTTAAAAGTTCAAGTGGTCAAATTCTACAAATAAATAACCCCAAAATTTATTTATTTTTTTATTTCATCAACAAATTATAATTTTTCATTAGGTATCAAATTGTAATATACTATGCTATTAGATTATTATATTTTTTTCCAATATTTGGCCTTAAATCAGATTTTGTTGATGCCCCATATAGTCCATCAGAGACCGAAATTTGGTATTTTGGAGTAAATATTTTTGTTGATATTTAGAGTAGATTAGTGCGGTTCTTATTCCAATAATGCAATACCATTATATACATGGGGAATTCAATGTCTTTCATTTGAATGCGCTGTTTACAAATACCCCATATACTCCGATGGGGTACCTATCAATAAAATCTGTGCATTCAAAAGTATATAGCCGACAAACGAGTCTGGAGACCTATGCTGATATTGATGACAATATCTCAGACTCCTCAAACCGTACATCATATAAATAATTCATGAGATTTAACCGATTTTTTTTTTGAGATACAGGGTAATATTTAAAAAAACTTGGACTGTGTCTTTTTACTCACTCTGTATACATGAAATGACCATGTGACGTAATCAACAGTGGAGAATGTTTGATAAATTATTGACATGAACTATCCTATCCAAACTAAAAACGTACCCCTATTTCCGAACCACCCTGTGTAAAAAAAAATGTCAGTTAACTTCGGTTGAAATTGAGGGAGTTCATCCAAGTTGAAATTAAGCTTCAATTCTGATCAGAGAACTCACACTGGTTGGTTTTAAATTAATCGAATCGGATTTTTCTTTGTTCACCCTGTTGTAGAGCACAAAACGAAAAAGTATAATAGATACAAGATCAAGGTGACCATCATTGATTAAGACATGGTATTTTTAGAATAAATGGGCGCTTTGTCCATTCTCGGTATTTTTAAAAATTCTGAGCAGAAAGCGTCACTTTTCATCTTTGACACCCTGTACGTCGAAAACTATTCGGCTGATTTTTCTGTGCCGGTGGACACTTTTGCTGAGTGAGTCAAAATCGTTAATAACTCCTACAGGAATCATTCAATGTACTTATATCAATTTACTTTGGAAAAATTCTTAAATGGAAATAAATTTCAGCTGATTCGACAGAATTTTTAATGATTAAATCCATTAGTTTACGAAAGCAGTGAATGGTGGAATCACCGTCTAATTACTATCAACTTCCATTATTCATAACAACTTTCATTCATTCAGATTTCATCTATTAAGGCAGTGTTCAAATTGACTCGGATGTTGGTCCTTAGCCGTTTGACCTCTTATGTTAATACTAATGAATGTGCCAATCACAATAATGAAGCGGCCTCAAGCTTTACCCATTTTACCTGACAACGTTAACTGATTCTACTGAGCATTTTCTGTCTGATCTTCAATTTAACTAACAGATAGAAGCTTTGTTTAAGATTCTTGAGACAACCATTATTTATTTTGACTTTCTTTCAGAATATGGTGGCATAACAATCAGATAATTCGGTTAATAACTTTGAAAGACGACTGCGAAATTATTTTATCATTCAGTTGGTGAGCACTGTTGTACAGAATTGAGTTAATTCGCCATCAGTCATTCAATTCATAAGCTCAACTTAATCTTATCCACTAGAACTTGTGATTCTGAATAATATGGTGAATTTATGCAGCGACAATTAACAATTCACATTTATCAATTAACAATTAGTAATTAACAAGTGATGGAAATATAACGATTTTTGCACACGCAATTAAGAATTAATGAAAGCATAGTGCGCTGGCACATAAACCGGAGATTCTCGTACTATCCGAACCATAACATCATATTATTGTTTATTGTTTTTTAACTACGCACCGAAATTCGATTTTCAAGTGTTTCCTGATCCTGATATAGAAGAGGCTGAGTCACTTTTTGTGGTAATAATGTTATTGACGACCAGTTTTTTTTATGTTGAAAAAGATGTAGATGAGCTGTCAAACCCATAAATAGAAACCGAAAAGAAAAGAGATTGTTTAATGACTTGATCAAATCAATGTATTTGAAAGATCAGGAGGGATCTTACACCTGGTAGACCAACCTTCGCTCCGTTTGCAATCTATTATGAACTGTAATTTGAATAGCGAACGTTGAAGCAAAAAATCAGAAAAACTTAGTATTTGTGACAACGTTCTCCTTAAACCTGTGATAACTATTCCAACTGATTCATGAGTTTTATTATTCTTGTTCAATATCTCTTAGTTTCAGATGTAAAAATCTGAGTGATTGAATCTTGTTGCTGGCTGGGGATAATCCTCCACGATTCACTGTTGCGTTAATAATTAACAGTGCTGCTCCTAAGGTGGCGTATGGAGTTAGTAACAAGGCCTTTCCAGAACACGTGGCTAATGACCATAGCAGTCGATGCCAACACACACAAAAAAATATATCTCTTGCATGAGGAACTCAATCTATTTCTAATATGGTGAAAGATCGCGTTATGAAAGACAAAGTTTAGTCGCTATTTTCCATCGTTCAAGATAATATCTATGTCAAAAAATAACTTTCAAAGTGTTATCGCAGAAGACATATTTCCCTCATATCCATCCCTGGTGTGTATGATTCTGACAAGCCTGTTTTTTCCAATCCTATCAGTCCTCCTGAAGAGCTTGGCAAAGCGAAATAGATTTTCGTCGACCAAAATATATTGGGGATTAAATGCGAGAGAAGCGAACCTTGCTTCAACACAACAGATTTGATGAATATCCTATTCATATTTTCGAACTAAAATCAAAATTCAATGCCCATGACAGGTCTATGTCAAAATATAACTTTCAAAGTGTTACCGCAGAAGAAATATTTCCCTCATATCCATCCTTGATGGGTACGATTCTGAAGAGTCTGTTTTTTCCAATCCTATCAGTCCTCCTGAAGAGCTTGGCAAATCAAAATATATTTTCGTCGACCAAAATGTATTGGGGATTAAATGCGAAAGAAGCGAACCTTGCTTCAATGAAATGAACGATTTCTGTGAGTGATATTTTTTAATAGCATTCTCCCTATCTAATTTATTTAATGATTTTTTCCAATGAAAACTAGAGAAAATTTGAAGAATCAACTATCTGAATGAAAATACGAATTTTCACTTTCAGATTTCTTTCTTTTCTTTTCAGTCTTTTCACAATATCTATCAAATGTAGTTCAATGCCCAGCGTTGTTTGTGCCGGGGAAGTAGTTGTTTTCTGTTAGGTATTACAAATAAATCACGTTTTTCATTTTTGAATTTTCGTGGAGAATGTTCCCCTTTTCATCGCGTGCTCTTTCGCCAAATATTCGAAACATCAAGTATTTGATTCTAGTTAAACAAAAAATGTTTTACTAAAATTGCGTGTTTTCAGGAAAGAACCCGATACAGATAAAATTAAAAAAAACTCGTCTCTGAGATACTCAAAATATATAAATAAACATCTTTCTGCATTAGACCGGCTAAGATTTCTGCTGTGTCACGGTGAGGTGGTTTAATTTTTAAATTTGTTCATCAATCCACCAATTACTTCTATGACCAGAACCACTATTTTAACAGAGTAGCTTAGGTAGAGCCTGTGAAGTTCAAAGACTGAATCACGATGCTTGGTCCGCTATTCCTTCCTCTTTTCGAACGATGTTCGATTCGCCTGGAGGCAGTCGAAAATCTGACTTTGATATCCGAGGATTACTACAACAGAATTGTTGGCTTATATTTGCCTGAGGGTGGGAAATGAGTAGTTCCAGTAGATTCGGCACTTCTCATTCTTCACAACGGACTCAATATCCGGGCATCCAGCGGAGCAAAAGGTGTCTTGTCTATACCGTATTAGTGTCGCAGGTAGTGGTATAACACTCGTAGCGTAACGTTATGTCTGTGGATATAGGCTGAGACCACATAAGCTTGACAAGCAGACAGCAGATGAATTATGGTTTCAGCAGCCTCACGACACGCTTCACATAAAGTGACCAGGACCTCTATACCCATCACGTGCCTACGGTAGACACCCTTCTAGCGAGCCATTATGAATCCCTTGGTCTCTGACTTCAGCATACTTGACCTGAGGAATGCGTAGGTCAAATTTTTGGATGAGCCAAGGCTCCAACTCGGCCAGAGAGTTTGGATCACCCCGTTCAGTGTCGAAAACGAGATCAAGTTCATCTGCTGCACGTGCTGCTGCCTTGAAAATTAATGCTCCAATCTTTGCTTTTTCATAGTCTCAATACCATTCTGTTATATAGACACTCCACACTCAAAAGTCCAAGGCCTCCAAGTTGACTGGGGAAGTACAACCGTGTAACGGACTATTTAGGATGCAAGCTCCTAAAAAGATACATCATTTTGCGAGTTTTTACGTAGAGTGGTCGCACTCGCAGCTTCTGATATGAGCAGCAAGCATATCAGTTGCAGCAACTTTATTCTTTCCGGACAGTTCTGATGAACAGATATGCCGCATAGAGAGTTTTTACCTGCGGTTACCTCTTGGGAGTGGCGTTGTTCCACCCCTAGGTAAGTATATATCTCACCGGCATCTAGAAGCAGAAAATAAGAGGGCTGAGTGATTCTCCCTGAGATACGGCTCTTCTAAAACTTCTTGCGCTGTTTGGACTCTGACTTGACAAGATCTTATGGTAAAGCTAGTCCTCTAGAACGGCATCATTTATTCAATGCATATCACTCTCTGACGAACTTTGTCTTACTTTGATGGTTGAGGACTATATCAGGCCCATCGGCTTGTATTTACATGAGAGTGGGAAACGAGTAGTTTCAACAAATTCTGCTCATCTCGTTTTCCACAACGATCTCAATATTCCCCCGAGTGTAAGGCAATACCGGTGTCTCGTCTATACCGTACGAATGTCATAGATGGTGATATAACACTCGTAGTGCCGCGTTATGTCTATGCATATAGGCTAAGACCTCATCTGCCAGACATGCTGGTTGCAAATGCAGTATGGTCTCAGGCGCCCCGCGGCAGGCCCTGCATCTAGTATCAGGGACCTCTATACCCATCACGTGGCTACGGTAGACCAAGGTTTTAAAGGTAAAGGCACCATCCTGGCAGGCCATTATAAATCCCTCGGTCTCAGACTTGACAGTCTCCCAATTGACCTTCAAAAGTTTTCGGATAAACCGAAGTCTTCGACGTTCTTAAAGAAGACCCTGTCCATAGGCTTATCTTTGTGCAGCTGTTGCAAAATTGCATTTTTTGTGGACTTTATTTGTGTTTTTTGCTGAACGGGTTCCAACACGCTAACAGAGTTCGGATCACGCCGTTTGGTATCTGAAGTAAGACCAAGTTCATCTGCTGCCGTGAAGAGAAACGCTCCAATCCCTGCATTTTCAGGGTCACTGATCATGCAAGGAAGGAGTTCTAAACTGAAATCTTGGCTGCGCCACTGTCACAATGCTTTATTGAAAAAGGTTGACTCATTTATAAGGTTCCGAGTATAATTAAATATTTTCCAGAGCATCTTTTGTATGATCCTGACACTATAAAGTAATCTACCAAGATATACTGGTGAATTCGTGTTTTCAACCAGTCACGTTTGCTAGAAATGAGAATTGATTTGAAACTCGACAATATAAACAAAAAAACATAATGACTAATTACTTCAAGAATGGTTAGTGATCAAAAAATGTAAACACACAATTTTTATTTTTTAATCAACGAGGTCTTTATTAACATAGTGAAACTAACAAGAACAAAGTAAAAATATCAAAATGATTGATCGGCGCTCCGGGGCGGCTTAAATGGTATTGGTGGCGCATTCGCTTTCAGAGCTGCAGGGAAACCCGGAAAAACCTGCAACACCACATCATCTGAAGAGTTGGAATTCCTTGATAGAGAACTTCTAAAGAGGTTCGACGAATTGTGACAATCTGCTCTACGGTAAAATAGGATGTATGGTGTCTTCGAAGGCTCGAAAAGGTCCAGTTCCAAAGAAGGTATTCTATTTACGCAATTGTCATTAAATTTGTACCAACCCGTTTTATCTTTGGCTAATAGTGGCCAAAATCTGCTCCAGAACCAAAGTGAACAATGACTGCGTAAAGCTCGTAATTGTAGTCGGCTAGATTGGGGTGTTCTTCTAGCTTGATTCGTTGAAATAGTTTGATGCATCTTTGGGTTGCTGAGTCGTAACTGAGCTTCAGAGTTATGATCAGATTTGCAGGTGTTTCAACTATACTTGTTATTTTATGACTGTTGTTATGGCACAGCTTTGACAGTACAGTTGACTATCACCTGGTATTCTGGTCTCAGGTGATGAATGAGTAGATTCTGTATGGGCTGAATTTCTGAAACATTGGGAAACGCGAGTTCTAATTCAAAAAAGTCATTGAAGATCCTGCTATTCATTCTGCACTTGCTACAACATGAAACTGTGACGATCTTTCCTCCAAAAGATTTTTGTACTGAAGAAGCGATAGGTTGTAATTTCTCACCATCAGGTCATTCAAAAATATCGACTGAATTATTCTCCTGCTCATGAAGTGTACTCAGCAGGTATCCTAAAAATTCGAAACTGTCTTGTTGTCCTGACGAAAAACTAGTTGGGCCCAAAGACTGCATGAAATCATACGGAGAAAAAGACACCTTTTTGGAAAATTGAAGTTGTTCGAACAAATGTTTCAGTTCCGAGAATAATGGGGCAATATCATTAATGTTTGTTGATATGTCTTCCCTAAAAGACTGTCATAAATAGTGCTTGTAAGACGCTATTCATATAACAAGTGTTTCCCAAATTGTTTAAACCAACTTTACGCATGTGATGTTCAAGATAACTTGTTGAAGTTTCCAAACACTTGACTGCCAGATCATGAACAGCAACATCTCCAACCAAACCATTCTGCATGCGGTAATCAATCCTTCCTAATAAAGTGGAATCTTCTAGCGGGGTCAATTAGGTTTCTTCTTGAACTGGTTGACTGGAATAGGTCGCTGTAACACCTAGTTTATGGTCTGAGGGAGTGATTTTGATCCTTGAGTCTTCTGAAAAGGAAAGAGGACCAACAGTCAGATCTTCGTCATACATTGTAGATTTTAAATGCACTGATTCCTGCTCCACACAAAGAAATTTTGATTTCTTACTGAAATTGAGGATATAGATAATTTCATCAAAACAATGAGAAGGGGGAATTGTTCCGAAAACAGAAGTAGCGTTACCACGTTGGATGGCAATACTTATTCTCTCTTTCAAGAAAGTAGTTGAACGACGATCTTTCGTTGCTTGGCCTAATCTCCTTCCGAGTTCGTGAATGAATGACAGAGAATCAGGACCATAAACACCGAAAGTTTCAACAGCTACCGGATGGAACAAGTAATTACTACCAAGATTCTGGTATTTTTTACGCTTTAACTTTTCGCCAGAAATGGCTGCAGATCCAGCAGACTTTGAGCTTCCAGATAAATGCGAAGCCGCTACTGTGTCAACACAAGTAAAGTCCCAGACAATGGGTTTACCCAGTTTCCATGGTATGAGAGACATACCATCTGGACGTTTACCATCATCACGACTGGTACCAGAAGGTTCCAAAACTACAGGAATACCTGCAGATACCAAGGCCCGTTTCAAGATGTCATTCACTTGACAATGTCGAGATGAGCGACCTGCACTTCTTCTACAACTCAAACCGTGCACACCTTTCTCATCAACTTCACTACCAAATACACAACTATGTGCCACGCAAATAGCTGATCCCAACCTCAGGCCGACTGCAATTTTGAAAGATTCGTCATCCAATAAGGTCCCAAGAGAAGCGACCGGTAAAGCGTTCAACCAAGTACCAGATTCCTTGACCATGACTGCTTTCAGACGAGCCTTCTCATATAAATTGGTGGACAATAGCAGTTTATCAATTATAATATTGAGTAAAGGACGATCCCAAACCTTTTGTGAGATGGCATATTTTATGGGTGGATCCATATTAGTAAGTGATTGCCAAAGAGATTTGCCTTCAGCGTAGCAGTTGTCCTCTATACCGACATATATCGGTAGGAGAATGGAATTGATAAGGTGGGAAACGCTATTTACTGAAGACAAAAACGCAGGTGAAGATAAGAAAGACGCCGAGTGTAGTCCTAATCCGCCAAGGTTTACAGGAAGGGTAGCTTGAAACCAAGATTCATCATTGAAGTCATTGTTTGTAATAAACTCTATCGTGTTGCGTAGTGAATTATCAAATTCATCAAGTTCGGACTGACTAGTCCAAGTGGGAGAACATCTGAGGGTATACATAAGCTTGGGAATTGCCAGACAATTTTTCAAAAGAAAAAATGCAACGTGTTTGGGAAGTTCATCCAGTCGTGAAGTTAACAATTGGAATGATTCTCGTTTAGCTTGAAGGTGTCCAGATAGTGCATTCTGAGAGAGAGGTGCACTCAGAAGACTCCATTGTGTCTTGTCTATGATTTTCACACTAGGTGCCAATTTTAAAATTCCAGAATCCAAAACTTTTTCAGAACTTGAAAGAGTAATCAACTCGCATTCATCAAAATTCAATTCGAGTCCAAGATGTTTCGAATAATTGATTATTTTTTCGAAATCCTTTGAAACAATGTCTTCATTACCAGCAATAGAGCCATCGTCTAAATACCAACAGTTGAATTCATACGATATGTTTCTCGTGAGTTCATCAATGGTCAGACAGAAAAGTGCTGGTCCTAATGGATCACCTTGTTGAACACCTCTCTCAGACAATATCAAATGTTCACCAAAACTGAAATATGAAAACGAATTATAACACTGACTCAAAAAAAGGATATAATCCAGAAAAAGAATCTTTAACTTTATGGAGCATGATGTTTCTATTAATCATATTGAAGGCATTTTTTAAATCCAATTTGAGGAAAACTTTCTTTTCGGGATTTGGATGTAGATTGATATATCTGCGAGCAGCATGAGCAACAGCTTCACATCCACCTGGCGTACCGAAACCGAACTGTTTTGGGCGTAACAACGACCCTAGTTCATCTTTTATTCTCATACAACATAGTTTAGCTACCAATCTACGATAAAAAGTACCAACAGCTATCGGACGAACTCCTCCGTCTTTTTTTCGAAGAGCACAGTGATGCACCAAAAAGTATTGGACAAATGTCTGGAGGAACCTTACCAGTGAGAATGAAGTTACATAATTTGGTAACACTCCTGAAATGCATAATGAATTTAATTTTTCACATGCAGGAATTACCAAAAAAATAATAAAAACCAGAATAGAAAATGCCATAGTTTTTTTAAACTAGGACCAGAACGGAACACCACTTTGTATGTGAAGTCTTCAATTTCAAATCAGATTGAAAATGTCTTGGAAAAATCTACAGATTCATCTATATTTAGCTTAACACCAAATTTTTCATTTTGAACATTTTATTGTATTCCATAAATGTCAATATATTTAATTATTATCAGCATAAATAAGTGTTTACTAAGAGCATTTCATTGAAATTACCGTAACCAAAGCCATCATTGAAAATTGCGATGATATCCATCACCGGTAGAATGTTTTGTTCTTATTTTGAATAACAGATAAAAGTACTTCTCTAGAGAGCTGAAATTCTGACTAACCCACCCAAGCACAATAATTAGAGTTATCTCATATAGAAAATAAGTCATATGTATCGAATAACAAATCGTTCCTGGTAAACAGGAAATAATATCGCATGTTGGCTGTATTGTATATTGAAAGGCGGCTGCTATTCAGAAAATATTAATTATCCTGAGGATGGTCGAGGTAAAATGTTAATGAACCAATTATATAAATTATCCTAACTCGAAACGACGTCAAAAATATCATATCCTCGGTCAGGTATGCTCACTTATTTTTATAGAACTTAAATTATTACTTGTTTTTTCCAACCTGCATGTAGGCATTTCTTTCTTTCGGCAATTAGAGTTCAGTTTATTCAATATGTGGAATAATTGTAATGCTGGTGCCATAAATTGGACATGCAATTTTTAGGCTTATTGAATCACCCAGTTTGGGACTGATTATCATGTCGATGAATATCAATTTCACATTTTTTTATGAAAATGCATAATGAATTTAATTTTTCACATGCAGGAATTACTGAAAAAATTCTGTTTTTTTTTTCATCATAGCGTTCCAGCCAATCCAGCCTTACTTACACCACGAAGACAGATGATACTTCTGGTGGTGTCGATCAGTTAGTCAAAAGCAATCGTGCTGGGAGCTATTAGGGTTTGAATGGATGACTGGCATACTCAGAATAACATTTTCAGTAGACAGTCTCGACCGTGCTTGGGATCGCACGTTAAAAGTTAATAATCTCGTCATTCCCAAATCGCAAAGTCCTGATGGATGCCGTAAGCGTCCAGTCGTCGGCTAACGGATAAAACAAATGGGCCCAACTAGTTTTTTGTCAGGAAAACAGGAGAGTTCCAAACTTTTAGGATACCCGCTGAGTACAGTTCATAAGCAGGTGAATAATTCAGTGAATAATTCAGTCAATATTTTCGACTGCCCTGATGGTGAAGAATCACAACCTATCACTTTTTCAGTAAAAAAATCTTTTGTAGGGAGAAAGATCCTTGCAGTTTTACGTTGTAGTAAACTCAGAATGAATATTAGAAACTTCAGTGACTGGTTGGAATTAGAGCTCGTATTTCCCACTCTTCCAGAAATCAAATCTGTACAGAACATAACTCATTAATCACCTGAGAACAGAATACCTAACTGGTGATAGTCATCTGTACCGTCATATCTTCGCCAAAACAACCGACAGTCATAAAGTAACGAGTAAAGTTGAAGCACCTGCAAATCTGATCATAACTCTGAAGCAAATGACCGATATGTCAAACTGTTTCAACAAATCAAGCTGTACGAGCTTTACGTAGTCATCTTTCACTGTCGTTCTGGAGTTGATTTTGGTCACTTCTACACCATAACCAAAGACAAAGACTGATAGTTGCGTAAATATCCTCTTTCGAACAGGACTTTTGGAGCCTCTGAGAACACAATTCATCCTATTATACCGTAGAGCAGATTTTTCACAATTTGTCGGACCTCTTTAGAAGTTTTCAATCAAAAAAATTCCAACTCTTCAGATGGTGCCTCGGGCGCCAGCTTCTCAGTGGTGTGCTCCACGTATTTTCGTACGTAAGTAGCAACAGATGGAGATACGGTGATATCCAGGAGTCAGTTATTACGACCACTTACAAAGATTTTAAATGAATGAAGGCTTCAATTGAATTAACTTGTGAAGCTGGACACCGGATTACACTTCCTGGAATATAAAATGGAATAATACTTGAAAATAACTGGTAAATGAACTGATTTTATTGGACACAAATTCAATTTGAACAATAAAGTCGCAACGACAACTGGTCTTGACTTGACTATCCAAAATAATCAAATATTCAAATTCTAACTCTAATCCAACACAGTGGCGGATCCAGGGGGTAACGGGGAGAATTACCCCCCAAGCCTATTTCAAAATACTCACACTGCCGTCCTGAGGTCTGATGATGTCCGCAGTATGTTTCAAAATATCGTAATTTGAGTGTTTCAGATACTTTGATTCGCAATTCTTGCATACCGAACCACTTTATTGCTTCTTTTTATTATTTCATATATTTATTGGAAATATATTCATATTTTACTTTTCTTAAATGAGAATATTTATATTCATTACCCCCCATACCAGTACCGCCACTGATCTAACAGGCAATATGAGCACGGAACACTATCATAAAAAAACACAACTCCAAGTCACGGAGTCACGGATACAATGATTAAAACGCAAATAATGATAGTCTCAGAGTAATAAAAGACATAGATAGGCCTTTTCCATATTTGTCTTGAAGGCGACAACTTTGTTTGTTCACAAGCGAAGGTCTCAACCATGATATGTCCATATTCACTCAGGTAGTTTCGTGTATGACCGCTCATTTCATTCGGATCAATTTGTCATTCTCCTTTATATTTATGGTCCTTCTTACTCTAAATGTAAACAAACTGCTAGATTAGCTGTTTTTGAGATGTAAGTACTATTCACCTCGTTCATGGAAAAAAATTGGCTAGACCGCTAGGACACCATGTCGATCTAGTTCAATTCTAGTTCCTCTGCGCAGTGGCGTAGCAAGGGGGTGGCAGGGATGGCCACTGCCATGAGCGCCGCCGCGACGGTTTCGTTCAACCTGATTTTAACAAGGGCCACGTTCATACCATGTCTTGGTAAGCTGCTTAATGACTTTATTTCGACCCGATATTCTTGGTCATCTTGGTGTATACAGTACGCTTGGTCAGGTACTAGGCTTGTTTTGATACCGCAAGCTGCAAAATTTGGTTTGAATGTTGGTAAGCCCTAATTCTGTGTTCTAAAATACTAAGAGTGTCCTAATATCCATCCATGTTACTAGAACATAAGTCACTAGTGAGTTATGGATTATAACTCACTAGTGTGTTATTTGATAGTTTACTTGTCTAAAATGACATTAATAATGGGTCATAACTGTCATGTGTTGGATAAAACATTGTATGCCACTCATGTGTTATGTTTCCTAAGTCACTTTAGAATTTATACCACTCGGCCTGATCTTTCTCGCGTGACTTATTTTCAACATAACACACTAGTACCATAAATAACTATTATCTGTCTACTGATTATTCCAGTAACCTAGTACATCCTAAGTTGCATTAAATGGTTAAGTTCAACCTCGACAGCCCCCCGGATCACTTTTGAATTTCCCAAAAACTGTTAAATTTTTGCACTTTTTTTTGTTTTGTCCAATTTTGACCATAAAGGAGCATGTTTTTGACAAAATACATTTTTAAACTAGAATGAATTTGCTTTGATAAAATATCAAAATGGACCTGGTTGACCTCATAGTTTCTGAGATACAGATTTTCAAAATTTGGCAATTTTTCCATATTCCATTTTCATGCTTCTTCATATTGTTTGTATATCTTCAACAATCTGTCTGATATGAGTCAGTGGAGTTGACATTCATTCAATTGAACAGAAGTGGTGTTTTGTGGTAAGGATCAGGGCCAAGCAAACCCGCCAATTCGCCTCCTTCATCGTCCTGGATCTCCTGAAATGGGATGAAAATATATATTTATATATTTTTTTTATATCCCAAGATTAAAACCTTGTTAGAAAGGCTTAATATAAGTAACTGGAATACACGTCTTGGTAAGTATGAATTGATAGAAATAACGGTTCTATAAGATTTGGCTGTATAATAAATAGAAATAATCTTTCAGCAACAATAAAAGTATGAGTATACCTGATATAGTTCCTCGACAACGGTATCCCCAGCGAGTTGGTTGGCTGAATAGGCAAGCAGCCCATCTATCTCATCGTTGTCGTCGAGCGCGTCCAAATCGAGGATGTTGACATCGACGTTATTTCCGGCAGGTTCTCGCAGGACTGGCCATTGCAGGTTTCGCAGACGAATGAACACTTTAAACCTCCTTTCCTGCAGCTGCAATCATTTCGGTGATCTTTTTGCAATTGCACGAAATCATGTTCAGCAGGTTTAAGGCAGCTACTTCCCTTGATATAATCTTCGGAGAAAGGCCTCGGGCTGTAGCAACCCATTCCCATCCAATCGGATTATTTTTGTAACCAAGCCACTGCTGCACCTGGTGGTATGTGTGGAATGAATGTAGCTTCGCAGCATCTTGCGTGTGAGGAAGTCTGGCCAGGTTAAAACTGGTCTTCGTTGCAGCGTTTGGGAAACGCTGGTAGCGCAGGTCGTTGAGGGTTTGACTGAACGTTCCCCCACCGTTCAGCTTCATGAGGATTGTTTCCCCGGCTTCAGCTACTTGGGAAGGTGTCGCAGCTGGGTCACAAAAAACTGCAGTATGTTTCTGTAGTATCTGAAGCAACTTGAGTTTCCCTTGACTGAAGAAGCACGAGGTGAAATCACAGTCATTGAAGGCGTGGGTGAAAGGAACGAGTTGAGTGTTTGCAGATGTTGAGGTGGTGGAGTTGAAGACATCTGGCGTTTTGCCTCTTCCACACTCCTGAATATATTCAGTACCTGGTGTCAGACCCCTGAGACCGGTGAGAATGACCGACTCAATTTGTCATTGCTCTCAAAATTACTAGCAGACCACGAAATTACTCACATTTGGCAACCCTAACCGTTGGACCTTTGCTATCGCAAAGACGGGGGTCGAGAAGGAATGTTTTTGTTGGAAGTCGTCGAATCATCAAGTTTACTTTGAATCAACTTCGGATGATCTTGTTGTTATTGATAAAAAGTGAATGAGTGTAATTTTGAAATTAGTCAATGTACATTTTCTAAATAAAAGTTGGAGTTCTGTTTTGTACTGCCTTATTCAAGAACAAAATATATTCTAACAGGTTATGAGCCCAGTCCATGTTTAAATAAGACACTAGTAAAATTGAAACATAACAATTAAAGTAAAGTTAAAGTTCATTCAAAGTAATGGTGTCTTCAGAAGGCAAGTTTGGGTTTTCTAAGCTCAACAATAATAACTACCAGCCCTGGTAGTTCAAAATGAGGATGATGCTGATAAGAGAAGGATCATGGAAAGTGATCAATGAAACTGAACCAGATTAGTTTTCACCTAAAGACGATTTCAGATTCAAGCAATTGAAACGTAGGGAAAAATTGAAAGAAGTAGAAATCTTTCAACCATTAAGACGATGGAAGTCCGAAGCACAAGTAATCAAGTTACTACATCGTCTATAACCTTCAAAACAACGAAACTGAACCAGTTGAACCAGAAGAACGTCGAAATTGACGTTGAGAAGCCATTTCCGAAATATACCATTAAGCAATTCAAAGAGATGTCTCGATTTGGTTCACATGGATATTTGCGGCCCAATGAGAACTGAAACACCAGGAAAGAAACGTTATTTTCTTAGCTTCATAGATGATTACTCTCGATTCACCATAATCTACTTGATACATTCTAAAAACGAAGTTTCGGAAAAATTGGAGGAATATATCACAGCTGTCACAAATAAATTCAAAAGGCCACCCAAAGCATTCCGATTTGATAATGGTGGAGAATATTCATCGCAAACAGTGAAATGTCTATTGAGAAAATATGTTATAGAATCACAAGAAACCGTTCCTTATTCACCAGAGCAAAATGGAGTAGCTGAGCGAAAAAATCGCACTCTGGTTGAGTCAGCAAGATGTATGTTGATCGGTGCATGTGTATGTTGATCGGTGCAAAGCTTCCAAATAAATATTGGGGTGAAGCCAAATTACATACAAAATCGTCCCCCAAGTAAATCTATTGAAATTTGGAATGGAGATAAGCCAAGATTAGATCACTTAAGAACTTTTAGGTGCGAAGCCTATGCTTATGTTCCGAGAGAAAAGAGGCACAAATTGGATCCACGAGAAGAAAGAGGCATCTTCGTCGGTTATGCAGATAACCCCACTGGATACAGAATTCTAGACCCATCTGCAAACAGAATTTCGATTAGCAGAACAGTTGAATTTTTTTAAGATCAACATTCAACGAGTTTTGATACGAATTCAGCCAGTGAAACTATTCACATAGAAACTGCAAAGCCAAACGAAATGTCAGAACTGCCAGTAAATTCAGTTAATAATCCGATTCGGGATTTCTCAGAAGAAAGAGAAGTGAGAAGATCCTCTAGAATCAATAAAGGGATACCACCAGAAACATTTTTGTATATTACAAGCCCTGAGCAAGCCAGTGAACCCAAGTCATGGACCGATTTGATGAAGTTTCCCAAGAATGAAAAACTACATTGGAAGAAAGCAATGCACGATGAAATTGAATCATTTCGGCAGAAGAATGTGTGGTCTCTGACTAGTCTCCCAGTAAATAAGAGACCAATCGATTCAAAATGGGTCTTCAAAATCAAAACGGATTCGGAAGGAAAAATCACCAAATACAAAGCCAGGTTGGTTGCTAAAGGTTTCACTCAAACACATGGAGAAGACTACGATACCATATTTGCTCCCGTATTGAAACAAAACACGTTTCGAATTTTGTTGACAATCGCTGCTGTCAATAAATTGAATTACAGACATATCGACGTGAAATAGTAATTTACGAAACAAGTCCGGAAAACACTGTTTTTTGGACGAGCGTAGCGAGTCCTGGAAGTCTGTGAGTCGAAAAAAACTGTTTTCGGACGTGTTGCGTACACAATTTTTTCGGCAACCGTATAGAATAACAAATCGAGACACATTTATTTTTTACATTTCTTTGTAGAAGAAAATTTCGAACATTTTAATTCTTATTTGTGTTAAATATCGAAATTCTAACAGAAGATAGGCACTAACAGAAACATTCTAATTCTTATTTAAATAAATATTTATATTGAAATTCGAGCATTTCCCGGACTAGTCCGGGAAGTGATTCTTTCTCAAAGAAAAATCGGTTGCCAAAAAACGTCATTTTTACATGGAAATCTGAATGAAGAACTCTACATGCTGCAACCAGAAGGATATGTGGACGAAAATGCTCCTTATTTGGTATACAGTCTGCACAAATCAGTTTATGGTGTAAAACAAGCTGCAAGAGTGGGGAATGCAACTTAAACAGAAATTCTGAAGGAGTTTGGTTTTGAGCAGAGTTGAAATGATCCGTGCTTGTTCACAAATAATGATACAGATGGGGGCATATATCTTTTGATATACGTAGACGACTTAATTATCTACCACAAAAAGAAAGAAGTCATTACAAAACTAGGAGAAAATTTTAACAAACACTTTCACATTGTTGATTTGAAAGAAATAAGCTATTTTTTGGGTATACGAGTTCAACGTATCCATGACCGAAGTTTTCTCTTTGACTAAGAAACGAAAATTATTAATTTGGTTAATGACTTCGGTTTGAAGGATTCTGCGCCTGTTACAATCCCTATGAATCCCGATTATCCAAAATTGAACGAAGAAAAAGGATATTTGTCCAACAATGGAAAATATGCCAAGGCAGTGGGGGTTCTACTTTGCCTTTCTTCCACAACTCGCCTGGATATAGCCACAGGAGTGGGTTATTTAACAAGAAAAACAAGTCAACCCCGTCAAATGAATTGGGATGTCACCAAAAGAACGATAAAATACTTGAAGGGAATGAGTCATTTCAAATTGAAAATAAGATCTGATGTCAACACGACTTTGACTACTTACGTAGAATCAGATTGGGCAGGCGATATCACAGATCGAAAGTGTGTTGTTTCTTGGAGATAATCCGACTTACTGGAGTAGCAAAAAGCAAACATCGGTTTCTCTTTCATCGACTGAAGCAGAATATATAGCTGCAGCCTCTGCGAGTCAAGAAATAATTCGTCAAGACGTATTCTGGTGGATTTTGGACTGACATGTGATGAAGCAACTTGTGTTTTTGAAGATAATCAGAGTTGTATACAATTGTGAGTGAGTGAGTTAGTTGCAGAAGTAAACATATCGATGTAAAATATCATCATTTACGGGACTTGGTGACATCTTGAGTAATCGAATTCGCATACTGTCAAAGTGAAGATATGATTGCTGATGGATTGACAAAGCCTTTGTCAAAAGAAAAATTTTGGAAATTTAGACGTCAGATGGGTTTGGTTTATGATTGATTCGTCGAGTGGGGGTGTTGGAAGTCGTCGAATCAAGAAGTTTACTTTGGATCAACTATGGATGATCTTGTTGTTATTAATAAAAAGTGAATGAGTATAATTTTGAAATTTGTCAATGTACATTTTCTCAATAAAAGGCTGAGTTCTGTTTTTTACTGCTTTATTCAAGAATAAATATTCTAACAGTTTTAAACGAAACGAAAAGCGTGGTAGGGGAGTGAGGACGAAGGGATATGCACTTGTTACCGCTGGTTGACTAGGAAGAGAGAACGCGTCACAAGGAACGCAGCATAATCTGATGATCTGATAATAACAATAATTTTCCCCCTTCAACAGGCTGATATTGAGGTGGACCTTTCCAATGGCAACTATTCGTACTTATTACTACTTATTGATTTGAAAATGTCAGTTATTTTATATCAAAATTATGTATTATTGTATACTATATTGTAATATACCATAACCAGATTTTCTTTATTTCTTCCTGAAATGAAGATGTTTTTATTTTATGGAAAATATGACGAGAACTGGGATATTTTGAAACTAACCTAAAATAAGTGAAGTGTTTTTATGTGTCAATTCATCATATACCAGGTGTTTCACATTGGATGGAACATTACAAGTATCTGTAGAACAGAATGACAGATCATTTCGGAAATTTGTGGGCGTGGATAATCAAACATACTCTTTCCGTCGAAAATATTTTCATCGATACAGTGTTGCCGCTTGTATCAGAAAGTATTAGATAGGTAGAACATCCCATATATTATATAATTTTTGAAATCCTCATAACTTTCAGTGGTATTTCTCTATACCTATCTGTGACGGTTTTCGAGATAAAAATTATTTTGTTTAATTTTTGCGCAAAACCTGACCATTGAAAAATAACGACTTTTTTCCTATGCAAATTTACAAAATATTTCAATTTGGATCATAGCTACATGAGACCATTAAGTATTCTTTCGATGACCCAGATCTCAGTTTCAGCATACAGGGAGGCTCAGGAGTGGGTTTCTTCCGGGAACCCATGAAAATGACAGAAACTCCGTTTTTTTTTTCAAATAGAGCACATATATATTATTATTTATTAGGAAATATGTTGCGTTTTCCAATTCAATTGTGTATACTTTCCCTATACCTACCTATCTCGTACAGTTTGTTAGTTATGATCATTTATATTATGAAATCGTCTTGAATAAAATAAATATTGGATAGTGATTTAGGTAGTAGACTGTGAACTTCATTCTGACAGAACTGATTTGTTACAACTTCATGATTCTCGGGTGACACCTATTTCACCTGGATCCCTCGTAAGCGGAGAAGCCTATGTCCTCTTCTACGAGCAGGAACACACTAAATCGCAACTTTCAGATCTTTTTTAGTTCTATTTTTATTAGCCAAAAATATATTAAAAGTGAACATTGACTAAAAAAAAATCAAGTTACATAAGTGTGATCATACTATGGCAGAAAATAATTACTCAAAAGTGGTTTCGGTTGATTTATTGATCATTTATGGTCAATCTAACAAAAATGTCAGTAGAGTTTAATGAAAAGTATGCTGATTTAACACGAATGAACTTGATTGAGTAGATTGACTAGAAATTTTTAAATGTTTGTATCTTCATAAAAAGTGTCAAAGTCGAACATGTCAATCATTTCAATAAATGTTCAAAATGTCGGTCATTCGTTTCCAAACACTTTCTTATGCGAACATCAACGGCATCTATTGTGGTTCTTTGAATTTTATATGGTTCTAATTCCTGAAACGCTCGGGTCACTCGATGTTCTAACTCCTACCTCCTGTTAACCGGTATTCTGTAGACTCTTTGCTTTATAGTGCCCCACAAATAAATGTTTAGGGGTGTAAGATTAGGGGAACTAGAAGGCCAGTTCCATGGACTTAAACCTAAACGTCTAATCCATCGATCATCATAATATGAGGTCCAATTCCAGTCCAACTTCTGCAGTGCAATGAGCAGGACCTCCATCAAGTTGATACCAAGATGTTCGATATTGTTCTAGTGTCAGTCCTTCATTGAAATCCCCAACCATTTTCTCCAAGATATTCAAATATTTTCGAGAATCAAGGTTTTCATCATAAACCAAAAACTGAATTTTTCTTGAAATCACATTTCTCTTGTGACACGCGGATTTTCGGTTGCCCAGTTATGAAGATTCCTTCTGTTGAAAATGCCTTCTCTCGAAAATTTTAATTCATCAGTCCATATTATCTTCTTGAAAAAAATTATAAACCAAATGTCCTACCATACCAGGATGCTCACTGCAATAATCCTATACAATAGGAATATTTGGGTCAAAAATCCATCATAAAACAACAACTTTCCTGGCTTACACCACGACGAACGTTGAATTAGATCCAATGAATTTCCGTGCAGAGTTCCTACAACGCTATCTCCGCAATTGCTAGTTGCATTAAAATGTTAATTGAAACATTTGGACCACCTATAGATCGATTTCTGGGTTCTTGCCCTCATCAGTATAAGGTAGGTATCTGCAGACAATAACTAATGTCAGATTGGTGTCAACCAAACCACGAGCGCCATCTCAACCTCAGCCCAACACCGATCTGCGGGCGGTATCTCAGCTTTTGCCTTTTACATTTACCATGAATGATGAATAAATCCATCAAAACCACATTTGATTAATTATTTTTTGCAATAGTACCCTCACACCTATGCATCTCGAATTCAGGATGACAATGAATGAATAACATCTCAGTTCTCTGTCAGAATGAAGTTCATAGCCTACTATCTAAAGTAGTATGACAAAGCCGGTTTCGCCTCATTAATTTGAATTTTCGCTCTCGATGGCATCTGGCCATCGAGATCTCCGCCATTTTGGTTCTTCGGCGAAGTTCTTCAGCAACCCCCCAACGCCGAAGAAGGTGGGGGGAGGGTTGCGGAAGAAAAAAAAAAAAATTTTGTCCCCGAGTGGGGCTTGAACCCACGCCTATTGGCATGGCAGCCGAGTGCGCTACCAGTGAGCCATGACGGTTCCATACTAATGTCGATTTAAAACTCGTAGCTTTGATAATGGGAAAAAAAGCCGATTGGCGGCAGTCGCAAAAAACATGGCGGTGTAGGGTGTAGCGTGTGGGGGTTGAGAGAGAGAAAAATTGCAGGTACATGATAGGCGTAGACAGCAATTGGGTGTGTGGGAGAAGAAAAAAACAACCTCATGTGATTCGTTGTGTCGAAAAAATGGCCGTCGAAGCAACGCCCCCCTGCGGTACATGATAGATGTAAAGAGCGGAGGGCGGGGGGCGGGGAGATCAAAACGACCTCATGTGATTCGTTGTGTCGAAAAAAATGGCCGTCGAGAGCCCCACGCCTACGATAGCAATGGCCGCCGCCGAAGCATCTCTCTCGACTTAGAACAGGCAGCAACATGTCCAGACTTGAGTTGGAATTCCGAGAATCGTGTGTGACGTCACCATGAATGAATATCTGGTGTTTACTGGCGAGCGGCGTGTGTGATTCTAGGAAATGATGACTCAGCGAAATCGAGACATGATTTGGCCTTGGACTTGTTTATCGCTCCACAGCTCAAGTAAACAACCACATCCGGTGGTTGTTTACCCAAGTTGAAATTCCGAGAAATGTCCACTCAGCATTTTATTACTGCGTAGTTTGGGTTTTCCCCCCAGCATATTCAGCGTGGGCAGACGGCGTGGGTCACGTGACCATCGGCGTGGGGTCACGTGATCATCGGCGTGGGTCACGTGTCCATCGGCGTGGGTCACATGACACAGAGAGTTTATACATACGTTCACAGCGCGCGCCGACGACATTTGATAGCCTGCGTCCGAAGCAACAACAAGTGTTTTGTGCTGCTCATCTGCCTCTCGCTCTTCATACAGTTTTATTGTGAGTGTCATTCATTCGTGATTCGCAAAAGGTTAGTAGATTTCACATATGTTTTCGCGAGTGTTTCAAGTGTCTATGCCATTCGATTCAGTTGTTATAAAGTTCATTTATCTCATACAGAGTGTCTCATAAATCGTCATATTTTTCTCATACAGTATACATTGAATATTTTTGTCACATTTCTCGTACAGAGTGTCTCATAAATCGTCATATTTTTCTCATACAGTGTAGATTGAATATTTTTGTCACATTTCTCATACAGAGTGTCTCATAAAGCGTCATATTTTTCTCATACAATGTACAATGAATATTTTTGTCACATTTCTCGTACAGAGTGTCTCATAAATCGTCATATTTTTCTCATACAGTGTACATTGAATATTTTTGTTACATTTCTCTCATACAGAGTGTCTCATAAATCGTCATATTTTTCTCATACAGTGTACGTTGAATATTTTTGTCACATTTCTCTCATACAGAGTGTCTCATAAATCGTCATATTTTTCTCATACAGTATACAATGAATATTTTTGTCACATTTCTCGTACAGAGTGTCTCATAAATCGTCATATTTTTTCTCAAACAGTGATTTTTTGTCATATTTCTCATACAGGGTGAATCACAATAATGTTTTGAGAGTTATACAGCGTGTATCAAAAAAAAAAAAATCTTCATTATTTTGAAACGTGCATGTTTTTCACAGATGTCTCATCTCGACGAAATTAACAAGGTCTCCTTGGCTTGCAGGAAGGACCTGCACAAACTACAAGAGCTGCCGAAGGACGAACCCAAATTGATCCTCGACGCTCAAACCAAAACTACAAAGTTTGGGGAGTCAATCCTTGTGGAGTTAGAGGACTGCGTAGTATTCCTTCCGAATCGAGTGACTGGAGCATTGAAAGCGAACCTCGACAAATTGACCGAGGCCCAGCACGTGCTAATATACAGGGGTGAAAAGAAAATTGCCAATCGAGCTCATCCGCAGCAGCTGTTTGAGATCGCCAAGGCCTGAAGACGTCGCAGCCGTTGGAAACAGAGAGAGTAAGTTTCTTGTATTTTCATTTGACATTTTCTTGAAATTTTGTGTTGAATCATGTCATCTGACGCCATTGTTGGACAAAGTGTGGAGATGGCGGCAAAGTTGCTTAAGGCGGTAAAAATCCTCAAAAAGGGCTGTTCCGATGAAGAGTGCAAACATTGGTTGGCCCAATGCCAGCGCACCGCCCGCCTTATTAATAGAGCGATCGCAGCGGTGGAAGGCATAGGCTCTCTGAGAAAATTGCAAACTTTATGTGGTCACTTAAAAATTATCCGAAATTCAATCAAAAATTCAGGCCAACAGCCAGTCGTCGTGGGGGAGGGGCTCAAATCAAAATTGACATCTCGAGTAAAGTGGGAGGACTTGAAATCGGCATTTTCTTCGCGTTTGCGCACAGGTATAATTATAAATTTAAAACATAAAGAAATTGGACAATTTTTCGGGGACGCATTCTCTCTATTCAAAAACAGAATTCAAAATTTATTGAAAAAACATTCACTCATTAAAGTCAATTCGACATTTTGTGGGAAATTCGTGAAAAACTCTTTGAATCAAGAACAAAAAATCGACTTCAAGTATTTCAACACTAAAAACGCTGTGATCGATAGGGGTACAACTTTGAAAGAGTGGTTCTTGGAAAATGTCATCGATCAAATTCAAAACAAACTTTCTGAATTCGCGGACAAAGAGAGCGGATGGAGTCTCGAGAAAATCGTTAGTTTGGAAATAAATATCAACAAATCCGGCATCGGCAACGGTTCGTCTTTCATCGAGTTGCCGAAATCTATTGCCAAAAAACCAGCTTGCATCAACATCAAAAATGATGATGATGCATGTTTCGCTTGGGCAATCGTCTCCGCCCTGTATCCTGTTCAATCTGGTAAAAATACTGATAGAACATCGTCATATCCGCATTACTCAAAGGCATTGAATTTGGACGGAATCGACTTTCCCATGAAATTTAAACAAATCACCAAATTTGAACAATTAAATAACATTTCCGTCAATGTGTACACTTTGGAGTTAATTCAGCCGAAGCCGGACAAGGAGGCATTTTTCATTACTGTTCCAAGTCGACTCACGAAACAAAAATTAGACAAACATGTCAATCTTCTCCTCATTCAAAATGAATATCACCCGAAATTAAATGATTACGAGGCACCGCCACTGATCGACGATGACACTGACGATTCAGACATAAAATTCCATTATGTTTGGATAAAGGATTTATCTCGCCTACTTAGTGCACAACTCAATAATCATGTTCACAAAAAATTCATTTGCGACAGATGTTTGAATTATTTCACAAGTGAGGAAAAATTGAACAGTCATACTGTTGATTGTCAAAAACAAAACACATGTAAAATTTCTTTCCCCCACTACGATCATGTAGAATTTCGCGACTTTGTACATAAAGAAAGAGTGCCCTTCGTAATATATGCGGATTTCGAGTCGATTTTGGAACCGTTCAAAGATGCCGCCGGCGCCGGATGCAATTCTCAAACGGAAAAGTACCAAAAACATATTCCGTTCAGTGCCGGATTTTATTTCAAGTGTGCATAGGACGACACTTTGTCATTTTACGATAGCCATCGAGGTCTCGATTCGATGGATTGGTTTGCGGAAAGAATGGGGACCATAGCCAAAATTGTGCAAGCCAAAACTTTGGACATTGTTCCCATGACCGCATCACCTGATGAGGTGAACGCGCCATGTTGCCACATCTGCGAAAAACCTTGGAAAACTGACGACAAAGTTGTCCGTGACCATAATCACTACACGGGTGCCTTTCGCGGATATACGCATGCGCAATGCAACCTGTTATACAAAAAGTCTTTTGTGGTGCCGATCGTTTTCCATAATTTATCCGGATACGACAGCCATTTTATTATTCGAGATATAGCAAAGAGGGGGCGAGTCAGCTTGTTGCCTGTCAACAAAGAGAAATACATATCTTTCACCCAGTATGACGACAATGCAGACATCAAGTTCAGATTCATCGATTCGTTCCGTTTTATGGGCATGAGTTTGGACCATTTGGTTCAGACTTTGACAGTGCACGATTTGAAAATATCCAAACGCGAATTTGCACATCTGACAGCCTCGCAGTACGAATTACTCACTCGAAAGGGCGTATTCCCATACGATTTCATCGATTCGATGGAAAAGTTGGAAGTTGAATGTTTGCCGGCGCTCCATCATTTCTACAACAAGTTGAACGATTGTCACATTAGCAAGGCAGAATACGAACATGCGCAGAACGTGTGGCAAACGTTCAACTTAAAAACACTGGGCGAGTACTCCGACTTGTACATGAAAACAGACATATTGCTCTTGGCCGATATTTTCGAGAATTTTCGAAATATCGGTCACGTGACATATGGCCTGGACCCCGCGTGGCATTACACCCTACCCGGCTATACAATCATGTTGAAGTACACCCAGTGCAAGTTGCAGATTTTGAAGGACGTCGACATGCTCATGTTCATCGAGCGAGGAATTCGCGGAGGCATCAGTCAGTGCTGCAACAGGCGCTCCACGGCAAATAATAAATACATGGGTGACAGGTATGACGTCACTCAGCCCTCCACTTATTTGCTATATCTCGATGTAAATAATTTATATGGGTGGGCCATGATGGAATATCTTCCGTATGGGGGATTCAAATGGCTCGAGAATGTTGCCGATTTGAATGTGCTCGAGGTGTCAGACACTTCGCCGATTGGCTATATTCTCGAAGTCGATTTGGAGTACCCCGAACACTTGCATGACAAACACAAAGATTTTCCATTATGCGCCGAACACCGTACTCCGCCAGGCTCAAAATTACCCAAATTAATGACCACCCTGTACAATAAGGAAAACTATGTTGTACACTACAGGGTGTTGAAACAAGCACGGACGCACGGACTTGTACTTAGAAAAATTCGCAGAGTTCTGCAATTCGACCAATCAGCCTGGCTCAAACCGTACATTGAATTAAATACGAAATTGCGCGCAGAAGCAAAAACCACTTTCGGCAAAGATAACTACAAATTAGCCAATAACGCAGTATTCGGGAAAACGATGCAGAACATACGAAAACATCGTGTAGTGAAAATGGTCTCAAAATGGGAGGGGCGATATGGCGCGAAAAATTTAATTTCCAGCCCGAATTTCAAGAATCGCACCATTTTCGATGAGGACCTCGTCGCTATCGAGATGGCAAAGACGGATCTGTTGTTCAATAAGCCCGTGTACATCGGAATGGCGATACTTGACATTTCCAAGGTGTGCGTGTATGATTTCCACCACGGTTTCATGATGGAAAAATACACGAGCGATCAGTGCAAGTTGATGTATACGGATACTGATTCGCTGATTTACGAGATCAAATCCGATGACATTTATCGAAATTTATTAAAGTCGAACCTGGAAAAATTCGATACAAGCGATTACCCCATCGACAACCCGTATGGGATTCCCCTTGCCAACAAAAAAGTCCCCGGCTTGATGGAAGACGAAGCGAATGGCCGAATTATGACAGATTTCGTTCCGTTCAAAGCTGTACACCTATAAGATACAGGGTGGAACATGCGTCAAAAAATCCAAAGGAGTGAAATACAGTGTTGTCCAAAATAAAATCACATTCGACGACTATGTAGAATGTTTGGAAAATCAGCGTGAGAAAGTCACATCTCAACGCTGTATTCGCTCCTTTGCGCACAACGTTTTTAGTGTGGAGCAAACAAAGATCGCTCTCAACCCCCACGACGACAAGCTGCTGCTGTATAAACAGATCTACGGCCTGATCCTGTAAAAGTTCTGCTGTTCCTAAAATTATTCCGACCCCTAGCTGAAAATGAACCCCTATAATTATTATTTTTATAATGATTGTTATTATTATTGTTTCCGTTATATTTATTATTATTATTATTAAAATTTCCTCTGAATGACCTACCTCTAAAATTATTAAATCTCCTATTATTAGTATTATTATTCGTTGGCGTGTTTCCGTATTTATTGCCGAAACCACGATTGTTATTTCGCTGCATGCTGTAGTACATTGCCGGGGTTTGTTTTGCAATGCATACTTCGTCTTTTGCCGCGTTTAGAGCTTGATTTAAAGTTTCAAAACGTCCCGCTTTAATAATAGTACGCAGTTCCGTATTGCGTATTCCTCTAGTAAACACATCAACTGCTAACTTTTCGTTTTCTTCCTGAAAAATAGGCAACGCGTCAACATTTTCGCCGGTTTGTGCAATTGTGAGATTTGACATTAATTCTTCTATTTTCCTACCATATTGCTCGATATCCATCTCGCCTTGAGTGGTACCTTGCAATCTAGCCATTAAAGCTGTTGAGGACTGTCTCGGTAAAAATTGTTTTTTGAGGTCTACTATTAAGAGTTTCGCGGTAGCGTATTCTTTTTTCATACGAATACTGTCCCTATGAGAAATACAAGCTTTCAACACATAATTAATCAAAAGCGGTTTATTTGTTTCATTTAAAGTTGGTTCGTATAGCTGAATTCCTTCTATCAAATTATATACTGATTCGGAATCACTAGAACTAAGTTTTGGCAGCAAACTAGCAGCCGTTTTGAAATCAAAATTTTGAGCCATATTATATATATCTACAATCCCACCTTGGACAGAATTGTTTTCTAAATTATCATTAGCGTGTAATCCTAATTGAATATTTTGTATACTTATTGCAGAATCCCTATCATAATCTTTTACCTCGATATCAGCAACATTGTTTCTTTCGCTTAAAATGAGTTTTGATTTCTGTATTAGTTCCTCTATTTTATTCGAGTAAACTGATATTTTGGCAACAAAATTTGAATCGAGACTTTTTCTACCAAACCTTAATCTTAAGTCAAGAAAACTTAAACTAAATTTATCCAACCTTGATATGCGGCGCTGTGTAGCATCCTGGTCTTTTCGTTTTTCAATAGGGTCCTTCCGTAAATTGCTCTCGAATCTCGCAATCTCGTCTTCGAATGATTTGAATTCACGTAGAAACGATTCTTCGCATGGCATTTAAACTCCCATTTGAGTACATTCAGAACAATTATCCCAGGTTTAGTTTGCTTCGTTGAGTAGGGCACGGGATCTCCTCAGTTCATGCATTTCAATCTCCTTGACCACTGATGATTTCATATTTTTACGTATTTTCTTGATGATGACGTATATTATTGTTGCAATCACCAAAATAATTAGCGCTAATACCATATAATCAGTACGCGTAAAGTTCGATGAACTACTTTGTGAAGCATTGTTCGAGCCGACTCCTGCAGCCTCAATTTGGATTTGCTCTCGTTGATTCACTTTTGAGTTACACATTTTGCACCGTTGACTTCCTTAAAACTGTATGTCCAAAGCACCAAATTTGAAGATTAACTAGCACATTTACAGGACTGGCAGGATCGCCATGTAATGTTCCAGGTTGAGCCCCTGTTGGTAGAAGCCATTGAAACACTTGAAATCTTCGTCCAGAGTATTTATTTCATTCTCTCGAAAAGATTGGTTTACAGGTTGACAGGTTGAAGTACATATCTGAACTATCCAGTTTTCAATAATCGATCAAAAGTAGAACAATATTTGTCAGCACTAATTAGCTATAAACATCGACTATAGAAATGCGGTTGTTGCCCTCATTTATAAACAAGAAGTAACTGACTTACTAACAATTTGATGAATGTGTAGATTGTAATAAACTGATAATATAAACTATTCCTTACAGCTGTCTCCTCCAGGGCTCCCATGACACTCTGCCGTGGGGCCATTACAGTCAATTGGATATTTAACTATGCGCATCTCGCATACAAACGCTTCATTGGCTTAGGAGATGATGATTCGGAACTCGATGACTGATTCAACGCACAAAATCTCGATAAAATGTCAAATGAAAATGCGGAAATTGTGCTCTTGTTTGTTCCCACACATCATATATCATATAATCAAATGTATATATTAATGTTTGAATAAATCAGCATGTAATCCATGTTTGAATATTATTTCGTTTCACCTCCACATTAAAAAAAAAATACTTAGTACTCATTTTTGAGTCAAAAAACAGCACTTTTTTCAATCAAAAAGAGACTCCAAATTTGACATGGTGGTTGAACTGAGTAAAAAGTTCAGTGAAATTCAGTCAAAGTTCAGTCACTGAACTCAGTGAGACTCAGCGACTGAAAAATTTCACTCAACTGAAATTTCCTATGCTTTTCTTATGGGGGCTGAAAATTCAGTGAATTTCAGTGAAATTTCAGTCACTGAATTCAGTGACTGAAATTTTCACTCAGCCACTCAGCCACCGAAAAAACGCACTGCCACCGTGTCAATTTTGGTGCGAGTTTTTTCACTCAAAAAGAGCATCGTTTTTGAGTCTAAAAATGAGCACTTTTTTTCGCTCAAAAAGAGCATCGTTTTTTGAGCCTAAAAATGAGCACTTTTTTCGCTCAAAAAGAGCATCATTTTTGGGTCTAAAAATTAGCACTTTTTGAGCGAAAAAAGTGCATCATTTCAACTTAGAAAACGATCCATTCTTGAGGCTGAAATGATCGATTTTTATTCGAACAGAAAATAAAACAAAAATTAACTAAGATACATATATTTTCAATAAATTCCAAGTTGGCGCTCTACATACTATGCATGTGTCGCACAGACCGGCACATCGTGAACAACACACCAAGTGTCTACAAGGTAGAAACAACACAGAACGCTCATTCACAAGACAAACACAACACGTCATTATAGTGTTCTGTGGTGAGTCTGCACTGCCATCATCTATGGGCTTGCTGTCATCTGTCACTCGTCGCTCTGTGATTTCAGCGCCAACTGTCGATGAATTGTCATCTGTCACTTGTCTCACTGCGATGTCAGCGCCAACTGTCGATGAAGTGTCATTTGTCACTTGTCGCACTGCGATGTCAGCGCCAACTGTCGGTGAAGTGTCATCCGTCGCCGGCCTTGGTTCTGGAGGTATATCAGCGCCATCTGGCGGTTCTACCACCACTGATGTCTGATTGTTGTGGCGGTAATTTCGAAGAAAGTCACAATTTGGACTCCATTCGTGATGGTCAGCCATTGGATCGTCATCAGGCTGCCATTGGAAGCCTTCGACACCACACACACGACACAAGACAACGTCATTCAAGCCGGTGTACGTGAAACCAGCTCTGGCTAACGCACTCGGCGAAAATGACGAAGTCCAGCCTCGGAACGTCTCGAGTCTTGCTTCGTACTGCTGCATATCTCTATGCATACTGAAATAAAAATGCTACTTCTGTTCCATAAATACATTTATTTCGATTCATAATCAAACAGTACTTTGTCAGGCAAATAATATAGGCATTCACGAAAACATAGATGTTTATCATCTTTGGACGATATAGTACACAAATTTATAGCCTCGTCAAATGTCAAATCATTGTTTCTGGCAAGAACTCTGGCACTAGCTAATATATCATGGTAATATTGACAAAAGTTCATATTCAATAAATATTCAAATCTTCCCGCCAACACTGTGGCATCCAAATGCAGGATTTCCTGAATTTCGAGCTCCGTCAAGTAGAAGTAGGTGTCATCTTTGGAAACTCGCACTGTTGCACTATTTCCATAAGTGTGTAATTCCAAGTCCATGACATCATCCCAATCGAGTTTGATTTGAGCGGTCTTGTTGTCGGTCGCATTCGGATCAGCTCGGTTATTGTAAAGCCGATTAATGGCTCCCACGAAAATGGCCCACTCGAACATGCTGAATGACAGACTGAAGGAGATGGTGTGCGGGATTGTGCACACAAGTCTCACTGCAGGCACGAAACTTCGAGCAACAGTTATTCCACATTGCACAGACAAAATTGATGTGTTTCGGAACTCGTAGGTGGCGCTGCACACGTAAAATCGTTCCTTCTTGATGGCGTCTTTGTACATGTCACAAACACGGTCCAAATCGGCAACACGTTCTGCCCACTCTCTTGATGATGACGATGACTCCGAAGAATCCTCCTCGATAGACACTAGGGACGAAGACATCGACTCGTAATCGGACGTAGGATCGTTAGACTCGAACTGCACTCCACCAAGCATGATGATAGACTGACTCATCGTGCCGCTGAACGGTTTGAAATATTTCGCAGTCGGTCGGAGAGAGAGGGAGAGAGAGACGAAAGGCTCCCAATTTTATGCTCCAATGTGCCTATTTTCCATTGAATTACAAGCGATTTGTCGAATCTATCCAGGAATTGTGAGTACTGTCGAAACCCAACCATTTCACCAGGACTTTTCGGCCTTTTCGTCTAATGATTTTTTCCACGAGATAGACGTCGGGATTCTTCGTCTTTTGCAATTCCTGTTCGTAGAAAGCGCCGCTGATTGGTCGCCCCTCCAAGTCCTCCAGCAAGTACGTGATTGGTTGGGTGATTTTCACTTTGACGACTTTAAAAATTTCAGTCGTCCAATTGGGCGTATACCCCTTCTCGAACACATGTTTGGCCTTGCTAATTCGCACAAAGTCTCCAATTTTGAACTTTTTTCGCCCAGCTCGTCCCACATAATCATACGCATACTTGTACACTTTGTCTTCATTGTCTTTGGTGACGTCACAGGGTTTCATGCCGATCGTCCGATGTTTGCGCTGATTGTAATTTTTGGCAATGTTCGGTAAAATGTCCAGCCACTTGTAGGTGCCGTTCAAACTGAAATATTTGAAGAGTTTTTCTTTTAGAGTGCGTATCATTCTTTCCGCAATAGCTGCCTTGATCTTCGTGTACGTGCTGTAGTGTTTGATGTTGTACTTTTTCATGAGGGCCTGGAAGCTGGCGTTGTAGAATTCAGTACCCAAATCAGATTGTAGGAACGTAGGACTTCTGTTCGCTTTCGATAATATGTCCCCCATCGCTTCGGTGACGTCTCGACCACCTTTGGTCTTCAAAGGCCGCACCCATAGGTATTTCGAGAAGGTGTCAATCACCACGAGAATATAATTGTAGTTCTTATTGACTTTCGAGTATTTTTGAAGGTCAGCCAAGTCCATCTGCCACAGATCGTCGATTCCTTTGATGATGGTACGTCTGCGGGGAAATCTCTTTCTGGCCGGAGCATGGAGCTCATCGACCAATTGCTTTTTGGCTGCGGACGACTCCATTTCTCCCAAACAACTGCGCAATGCTAATGCGCAGCTCCATTGTTATACTCTGTACTAAAGTCCAGAATCGTTGGCGTTCTCGACATTTCTTCAATCTGCTTTTTCAAAGTATCGTGTTTTTTCAACGAAAGTGTCATGAATTTCATAACTCGAATGTCCAAGGCCTCGTGAGCGTGTTTCTGCGCATCCAATTCTGCTCTGAGCTTCACTATGACGTCATCAACGTAGTTTTTGTTGACAACATCATTCGGAGTAGTTGGCGTTTCGACATTACATATTTTCACATGTTCAGCGTCAATGTCCCCGTTTGCCGTGTAGTTGAGTATGACACCGGGGAAATGATAAGGCTGCTGCTGAGCGCGGCGAGCTGAGGAACTTTGACCGAACTTGTTGATGCTCATGATGGAACTGTGGGGTGCGAAACATCGACACTTGTATTTATCGAATGTATCCAGCCTCTCTCAGCTCATTGATGATGGCCACGATCTCGTTGTCGGTAGAGGTGCTGCCAGCATTCTTAGCTGCGACGAGTAGCCTATATCTGTCAACTAGCTCATTGACGTCGTCCCAGTATACGTATTCTACAGGCTTCGTATTATATGTCAATTGATCTGGGATACTGCCGCCGCCCATTTTCGATTGACTTGGGTCTTTGAACATTGGTCGAATTATATTCTCGTATTTGGCTATTTGGGAAGGATTCAGCCTACCTTTCGCATCTAAATGGGCACCTGTACTCACCAAAATTTGCTTGTATGCCACCAAGTCTTGTCTCTGGTATTTCGGATTCTTGTAGAAAATCAAACTATATAATCCCGGAGTACCCTGGTATGTTTCGCCATCAATGCGAATGTCCCCCGTATCTTTATCCAAGCCCATCAACTTATTGCCGAGTATCCATTGCGCTCTGGGTCTGTCGTAAATGGGGCCGTAAGTCACATCGATTTTGCCCGATTTCGCACGATGTTCATTCACGAATTTAGATGCTACTTCGGGGTAAACTTCCAGCAATTCTCCATCATCCTCCTCATCGTCGTCGTCAGACTCATAGTCATCTGTGTGATAGCTGTCTTCGTCTTCTTCTTTCTTCATGGTGGTGGTGGGGGAAGGGGTCCTCGATGATGGCGGTTCTTGTTTCTCTTCTTTTTTCACCTTCAGCTGTCGTCGCTTAGGTGGTGGGGGCATTGCTGCATTCAGTCTCTTCAGCGGCACCGTGATGGGTTTGAATAATTTATTCAGCGCTTCATCCTGCTCGGATTTGCCGAGTTTCAAAGACAAATACTTTTTTCGAACAACTTTCGCCAACTGACTGACTTGACGTTTTCGTTCGACTTTGGCAATTTCGGAGTCGACACGTGATGTAGTCGGTGCCATTGCTACACACAGAATGACATATTCGAGACACTACATTTGAATATATCTGTCAAAACCCAGTCGATAGCGCCCTTTGGATACATCAAAGTCTTTGGCTATGACCAAACATCCGAATTTTTCCTTCCAACAGGTGGCGCACATGCGTCGAAATTCATCGAAGGTGTAGTCCGGAGAGACGTGCTCGTCAAAGGCGTGCTTCAGGTTCACATCGTCTTGCCGAAATAGCACTATAATGTTGCAATTGTCTCTGATCAACTGTTTGGGTATTTTCGAGTAGGTTTGACATAAATATGCAACGTCCACGGATTTATGACGTCCCATGGCATAGTACTCTCTGATTTTATCCTGTTTGTCGCACGAAACATCATCAAATATAAAAATTGAGTGCTCCTTTGCCATTGACGGCTCGATAATCTCCTCGTTGTCCCTGTATGGATAATAGCCCACTCCTTTGACTTGTTTCAATACATCGTGCAACAGCTGATATTTCGGCTGGTACAGTGATTTTGAATATACGTAGACATTCTCGAAGCGGGCTCCGTTCGGGCTGAATAACAAACTCAGTACAGCGTTGATCTTGCCACATCCGCTGGGACCACAAAATATCGCTCGAAATGAATTCGGTAGCAGAGGACCGTGTTTGCGCACAACATTCAAGTTGCCGCCACCTACGAAATCCAAATTGGCTATTTCCAGGGTCGGCTCTTGTTGCACCACTTTCATTGTATATTTGGAGAAAAAATGTTACATGTGACCACGCTCACATCTGGCGTTCGACTGACAGTTCGAGTGCTCGAGCGGCGGCTATGTAAGTAAGTGTGCAACGCCAATCGCGTCATTGTCATGCTAACCTTCGAGCACGAAGGTCGTGGAGTGGTTAACTCTGTGATAAATCGTCTGCCATTCGAGCTACATCTGCCCGGAGGTGTGCTGCCTTTGCTTCCCATCTTCGCAGCTTTGGGAGCACTGGGATCGTTGGCTGGTGGTGCCAGCACCATAGCCAGGACCATCATCTCCTCGAAAAACGCTCAGAAGAAATTAGATGAAGAGAAGCGCCACAATACTGCGATGGAGAACATCGGAAAGCAGGGATCTGGCCTGTTTATGCGCAAAACAAGTCGCGGAGGCTATGGTCTTTTCCTCAAGAAGTTTGCAAAAAACTCCCAGTGAAGCTGCCCAATAGCAAGCGACCTTTGTACGATGTGGACTTGGTCAAGTATGCCAAACGTCTGAAAATTCCTAATTTCGTTGGGGTTTTCATGCGCGACAACCTACCTCAATCTACGCCCATGTACAAAGAGTGCGCCATTGTCAATCTGGACTCGATAAAAAATCGTGGAACGCATTGGGTAGCTTACGTGAAAAGTGGACTTTGTGTGAAATACTTTGACAGTTTCGGTAATTTGAAACCGCCAGTGGAACTCGTACGATATTTAAATGACGGTGGAAATGTGAAAATCTACTACAACAACGATCGCTATCAGACATTCGATCAAGCAAATTGCGGCCATTTGTGTCTGAAATTCCTCTGCGATCAAACTCAACACAACGATGGATAGGGTCGTCAACAAAAAGACAGTGACCTTTAATGAAGAGCGCAATACGGTTCATTATATGGTTGTGTGGCGATTTGCGTACAACACTTCGCGCAAATCCGATTGGCAGCGTATGGCTATGGACAGGATCCGTTTCGCTAGGCGAATCTCCAAACTTGCCTACATAATTGACCCCATTTTGGATGTGGAACACAGGGAGCGAGTGTGGAAGTCTTTAAATGAGAGTGCATAACCCCCAAAGTGTCAGTCATGTCTTTGCTGTTCACCCTGACAGGTCACACATCTACGCTGACCGCAGACTTTGCTCCGCCAATTCAATTGGACGAACACAGCTCTTACGGCTTGGCTTTGATTGGTTTTCATTCGTACAACAGCATACCGAACATAACCAAGGGGAAGTTCTACTGTTACGAAATAAGCGACATTACCAAGTTTATTCACAAACACATCGGCAAACCGAGAGAGGTGAAGAAGAAGAAAAGAGAAGTGGACATCGACAGAGACAGCAACAATAACGCTAAGGCAGCAGTGTTCTCTCTCAAACCCAATACCAATACGCTACAGTGCGAAATTTATAGCAAGTACCACACCATAGACTTCACTCCAGAGGACTCTATCGGACGATTGTTGGGTTTCTCACCTCGAATTCTCCCAGCTGGAATCGTTCACGTGTCTGACCTGCCCGTCAACATAGTCAAAGTGCGAACAGTTCACATTGACAGTAACGTCACATCGGGCGCTTTCTTCAACAACCGACCCTCCCATACGATATACGAGTTTGCCGTTCGAGAAGATCCCGGATTTGCCATCGACGAGACTCCCTCGAATCTCATCTACCTGCCTGTGAACAAGACGGAGATACATAACATAACCTTGAATATTCTCGATCAGGACTTTTGTAGTGTGAATTTCCGTGGAGAAACCATCATCGTACGACTGGTGTTGCGCAAGCTGTCAAATGGGGTTGGTATTTGATTGGAACGACAACCAACAGCATAAAAGTACTGAGAGCGCAGACGTCAGTTCAGTCGCGCAGACGCAGTCAACGAGAGCACACACCAATCATACGCTCTCTCTCGAGCATAGAATTCCTCATATCTCAAGGGCATCATGTTGTCAAAACAAGTGTTCGACGTGTACAATCATCCAAAATTCGATGAATCCATCCAGAGAGTGGAGACTCGAACGTACCACCCGTACTTCAAATCTTTCCAAAATAATGACATTGTCGAAATCGTCATTCAGCAAAGTGACACATGGATTCTGATGAACGACGCTATCGTCTGTATAGAGGGCACTCTAGTCAAAACCGCAGGAGATGGCAATGTGCGATTCGTCAATAATGCTGGAGCATTTTTCTTCGAATCAATGTATTATGAAATCAACGGCAAGGAGGTGGACTCTGTTCGCTTGCCGGGTATAGTGAGCACCCTGCGAGGATACACTTGTTACGCAGACGCCGATTCTCGACACTTGGCCACCGCCGGATGGACGTATCCAGGTGGAGCTATTCGCAACGCCAACGACGGTTCGTTCGCCATGTGGATTCCGCTTAAACATCTGTTTGGCATATTTCACGACTACAGATATGCCACAATCGGACGACAGTGCATTCGTTTGGTGAGAAGCAGAAACGACAACAACTGCATGGTTATAGAGGAGATTGCGAATCCGCAGGTCGCAACCACAGCCACCCTGACGATCAAAAGCATCGTGCTCAAAGTCAAAAACGTCATTCCCAATGACGATATTCGCTTGCAGCTGCTGCAATCCATAAAGACTGACAAACCTGTGGTTATCTCGTTCCGCAAGTGGGATATGCACGAACTGCCTGCACTCACGCCTGGTTCCACCAAAGAAATATGGTCTGTCAAAACTTGTACGGCAGTGGAGAGCCCCCGATTCGTCATTGTCGCCTTCCAAACAAATCGAATGGACAACGTTGCACGAGATTCCAGCTACTTTGACCACGTTGACATCAGAGACATACGCCTAACGTTGAACAGTGACAATTACCCGCATGAACGCATGCGCTTGCAATTTGACAGAAACAACTTTGTGGAAGCTCATCGCGCCTATACGGAATTCTACCCAAGCTATGCGAATTGTCCCCAGAAACGCCCTCTGCTGGATTACGATGCATTCAAGGATCGAGCCGCCATCTTCGTAATCGATTGCTCACGGAGAGCGGAATTCATGAAATCGTCCACCGTCGATGTCAAGCTTGACATAGAAGCCACAGTTGGGTTCCCAGCTAATAGTCGTGCGTACTGTGTAATAGTGCACGATTACGTCATAGAACACTTGCCTTTAAGTGAGATCGTACGTCGTCTGTCATAAGACACAAAACACTTCAAGTCATACGTCATCTGTCATATGCCTGCAAGATCGGCGGGGGAGCGCTGGTTGAATGCGCGTCGCAAGGAAGCATAAGCCTATGGATAGGAAAACAACAAGAAGAGTGGGGGGGTGGTGGGGGGAACGCGCTCGAAGCGCATCAGTTCAAATTCAGCGTTAGTTGTTAGCCAAACGTTCAGTGATTCAGTCGATCAGTCAGTCAGCCAAGATGAAGCTCGTAGCTTGTGATATCCAGGGTTTCTGTGTGGGTGGTGAGTTCCAGCCAAAAGAACTTGCCATCACCGACGGGCAACGCACGAACCATTTTTTATTCAAAGCCGTCGTGCCATTCCATGAGCTGAGCGAAAATGATAAACGCCAAGCGAGATATTTGGAAAGGAATATCCACGGCATTCCATACTCCGATGGCTATGTGGAATTAAACGAGACCAACATCCAAGAAGTGCTGCGCCCCATCCTCGAAGCTGATGAGGTATATGTGAAGGGAAATCAAAAATTCGATTTTCTGCTAAAGTGTGTGCTCGATCTGCCTAGAAGGCCACACATCGTCGATATTGCCGCCACTACAAGTACAGTCGTCACAACCCCTCCACCGCCACTCGAGAAGCAAAGCCCGTTGTGTTTAAATCATATAGCATCTGGAGACATAGAAGTGCATTGTGCTGTGAGACATTGTTTCGATATTTGGCTATGGATATCGTCGCACCTGATATGGTGAAACACGTCGGCAGTGGCGGCGACACTCTTCTTCATCGGCACTTGCAAAATTTGCGTGAACTCAAGGCGCAAATATCGCAGTACGAACAAAAGCTGCATATGTATAAACGCTTTCAAAATATGCAAATTGACGATGGGAAATGGGCAGCAGCATTCACCGATCCACGACGTTTCACCGGCGCCAACTACAACAGCCAAGGAAGAAGAACCAATGTTTGATATATTATTATTATTATTATTATTAATCATATTGTATTGTATTTTTATTATGTATTAATAGATGTATTAAACCAATTTTCTCGATTTATTTTGCGAATGAGAGAGTGACAGAGTGAATGGCAAAAAATGGTCGTTCAAAGCTATTTGGTTTTGGGGAAAGAGCTTGGTGTATTTTTCGCAAATATACACCAAACTTTTCCCCCAAAGTCAAATGGTTTTGCCGCCGCACACTGGCGATTGAGAGGCTGCGCGTGATTTCATGTTTGAAATAAATATGTGCATATTTGTTTCAAGTATGAAATCTCTCTCGGTCAATCAACATGAGGGCCATGCACATTGAACAATGGTGTATGTGTCTCTCAGTGTATATATATTTGAGTGATATATACGTCGTTTCTCAGTGTACGTTGAGCAGTCATACCGTCATGACAAACTATATAATTCTAGCAGCCGTTCTGTCGAACGTACTGTATATTAGCCCACCATATGAGTGCAGTGAGGTATTGGTATCATATTTGCACGAGAATTCGAGCATTTCTAACTGGACGAGAATGACTCAGGCGCTAGCCAATGATGAATATTTGCCTGTGTTGAAAGCCGAAATCCCGCTGAACGTCTCATCGTACCGATTGCGAAAGATCTATGTCAATCACACCCATAGCGATACGCAGTGGTTCCTGCTGAAGACGTCTTGCAGAACTTCTAGGTCCCCTCAGCCCATCCTGTATGCCGCGATGCCAGCTCCTGGAGGTCATCCTCCCGCGGAGCTTGCCAAATGTGAGCCGACACTTTACGAGTGGTTTATGTTATTTGTGACAATGATTCTGAGTGTTCAAATATCCGAATCTATATATAAGTTCATTAAAGCTATACGTCAAAAATATTTTTTAATCGATAATGATAGTGTATCATACTACGCCGCTGGCACTAAAGTCTAATAAAAATATACGCATATCTGTTTGTTTCATTTGAGTTGCAAAATGCAACATGTGTGTGTGTGTGTGTGTGTGTGTGTGTGCTCTCTGTCGACGTGACACAGACCGTGGGATCCAAGGCCAAATCGTGTCTCATGCCGACATTTCTCAAAAATAATGGTCTTGGGTAAACAACCACCGGATGTGGTTGTTTACTTAAGCTGTGGAGCGATAAACAAGTCCAAGGCCAAATCATGTCTCGATTTCGCTGAGTCATCATTTCCTAGAATCACACACGCCGCTCGCCAGTAAACACCAGATGTTCATTCATGGTGATGTCACACATGATTCTCGGAATTCCAACTCAAGTCTGGACATGTTGCTGCCTGTTCTAAGTCGAGAGAGAGATGCTTCGACGGCGGCCAGCGGCGGCCATTGCTATCGTAGGCGTGGGGCTCTCGACGGCCATTTTTTTCGACACAACGAATCACATGAGGTCGTTTTGATCTCCCCGCCCCCCGCCCTCCGCTCTTCACATCTATCATGTACCGCAGGGGGGCGTTGCTTCGACGGCCATTTTTTCGACACAACGAATCACATGAGGTCGTTTTTTTCTTCTCCCACACACCCAATTGCTCTCTACGCCTATCATGTACCTGCAATTTTTCTCTCTCTCAACCCCCACACGCTACACCCTACACCGCCATGTTTATTGCGACTGCCGCCAATCGGCTTTTTTTTCCCATTATCAAAGCTACGAGTTTTAAATCGACATTAGTATGGAACCGTCATGGCTCACTGGTAGCGCACTCGGCTGCCATGCCAATAGGCGTGGGTTCAAGCCCCACTCGGGGACAAAATTTTTTTTTTTTTTCTTCCGCAACCCTCCCCCCACCTTCTTCGGCGTTGGGAGGTTGCTGAAGAACTTCGCCGAAGAACCAAAATGGCGGAGATCTCGATGGCCAGATGCCATCGAGAGCGAAAATTCAAATTAATGAGTCGAAACCGGCTTTGTCATACTACTATCTAAATCACTATCCAATATTCATTTTATTCAAGACGATTTGTACGAGATAGGTATAGAGAAAGTATATAAAATTAAATTGGAAAATGTAACAGCTTTTCTAATAAGTAATAATATATAAGGTGTTACATTTAAAAAACTAAGTTTCAGTCATTTCCATGTGTCTCCGGAAGGAACCCACTTCTGAGCTTCCCTGTATTCTGAAACTGAGGTCCAGTTCATCGTCGACAAAATACTTGATGGTCTTATGCAGCTATGACCCAAAATTGCAATATTTTGTAAATTTGCTTCGAAGGAAAATTGTTATATTTCAATGGTCAGGTTTTGCACAAAAATTGTATTCTGAAACTTTAACGATCACTTCAATCATAAAAAAAATGAAAATATACAATTTTTATGATTCAAGTAATCGTAAAGTTGCAAAATTGTATTACTTTTACTTGTATAAATTGTATTATTATTATATTATTATGGACATACATACAGAGTGATATATCAAATTTGTACCAAAAAACTAGTAAAAATTCAAACAATTTTCGACAAACGTCGATATTCTAGTACGAATGATAAATTATACCAAATTTCGCATCGAAATATTGTTGTAGGAATATGAGGGAAGCGCCTAAGGTGCATATGAGATACTAGTACCCTTTATGAGGCTAGAACTATGAAATATCAGGAAAAAAGTATTTAAAATCTCAATATTGTTTCCGATTCTAAAGAACTTTTCTAAATAAACTTCTTCGATGATCAAAAATAATGATAGATTACTCTTGATCAAAATTCCTATTTTTTGTTCTCCATTGTACACCGTTTAGAAATTCAGAATTTTCATAACTCGAGTTTTTCGCAAAGCACGAACTTTTATGAAGAATAAAATTTTCTGACAAATACATAATTAAAAAAGTTTCCCATATGGTGCAAACTTTTTGAAACTCACTGTATATGGGATATTCCATTTGAAATAACAAAGTAGCTACTACTCGGCAACACTGTATTGATGAAAATATTTCAGACTGATAGATCATGTTTGATTATCCACGCCCACAAATTTTCGTTCTCTAGATACTTCGAATGTTCCATCCACTGTGCAACACCCTGTATATGGTAAATTGAAACATTAAAACACTTCACCTATTTTAGATTAGTTCTGAAATATCCCAGTTCTTTATATTTTCCAAAAAATAAAAATTGCATCATTTCAGGAAGAAATAAAGAAAATCTGGTTATGGTATATTACAACAAATATATACAATTATACATAATTCTGATATAAAATAACTGAACTAATCATTTTCAAATCAATCAGTGCGAATAGTCGCAATTGAAAAAGTCCACTTCAATATAAAAAAGAAGTTTTTTGAGACAACCATGAAACAATTCGATTCTGTTTAGAAAGAGGATTTATTCCAAAAATACGACATGTTTTTGTGACCAACCCTCTAAACCCCCTAACAAACGCAACGGAATAACACAATATCCTTGTGATATCTCATATGAAAGTAAGTAATTATGGTAAGTAAATAAGTTCATAAAAATTGCAATGTCTTAATTGCTTCACGAACTACATCCAAGCAAAAATGAACAATACCGCTCGTACTACACCAAACTGGCTAGGGAGTTTGAAGGCTCAGAGATGGTAACTCCTAATTCCGAGATAGTGAGTCGGACCTGATGCAAAAAATTCATTCAAAAAATTGGTTAACGTATAACTAAAGACTCGAATGACCCAAGAGCCACCTCATTCTTGATTCAAAAAATTAGTATTTGTATACAGAGAGGTAATGCAGCCTCTTCTTCTGTAACAATATCTCTTTCTAACAATTTTGATGAATTATCAATGAATTCTTTTAAAAAAAAAACCTCGTAAATTCAAATACACCAGAAACGCGATCAAATAACTTTTGCAATGAAAACCAAAATCTAGGCGAGGAGATCGAAATCATTACGAGTCCTCCTGTAGAGGATTGGAACAACAATGGTTTGCCAGAGGACAATGCTGACAGCTAGCGTTGATTTTGATGGACGTAGCCATACGCACTGAGTTTGAAACAGATTCCGCCAAGGATATATTAGATCCCCAATTGGTTAGAAACATCGAAGATACGTCACTGGCTACTAATAATCCTTATAAAAGCAATAGTAACAACAAACAACATTTTGAAAGAATAGCTGATATTCAGACTTTGAATGAAGAGGTACAATCGAGGTTTGAATTTTTCGATTACAAGCAAGTTTTGCACTGCAAATCTTGGGCCGACGATCTGGGTTCTTCAGGAAAGTTTTCCATAGAAAAAGTCGGTTTAGTCAACCTGGGCAATTCATGTTAAATGAATAGCGTCCTGCAGGCGTTATTCATGACGAGAACGTTCAGAAACGAAGTTTTGTTATATAACAAGGATATTTCTCAGCTTTTTTCCAAACTGCAAGACCTTTTCGCGTCACTGCAGTACTCTACAAGGTAGTTCAGAGTTCCTGGGGTACCTATTAGATACACTGCATGAACACGAGACCAACTTCAATAGTAATGAAGTGAACCCTAAAGATGGAGCTACAGCAGTAATACCGACCGTGGTGCAGCAGTATTTTGGAGGAAAGACGTTGACCATTTCACGATGCGGAGAGTGCGGGACCAAAAGTGAGCGAGTGGATAGTTTCAGGGAGCTCCAGCTATCTTTCCCGAACCAGTCTGAGAACCAAACAGTACAGTCCTTGATGCAGTAATACTTACAACCTGAAAAGTTAACATGCGACAACCAGTATCACTGTGATATGTTCAGCAGATTAACAGACATCGAGAGGACCATCAGGATAGTGGAAGCACCAACTAGATTGGCACTCACTTTAAAACAATTTCGTTATGACCCAGAATCACACCAGCGCACCAATCTCCTTCAGTCCGTGACTTTGGATGAACACCTAACACTGGATAATTGCCACTACGAGCTGTATGCCTCTGTATTCCACTGCGGTTCAAGTGTGGATTCCGGCCACTATTATACGGTAGCTAGAGATAAAACGGACTGGTTCAAATTCAACGACACGTATGTTTCTAAAGCCACCCCGGAGAACCTGAGTCGCTTGAAATCCCTTGAAACGCCGTATATACTGTTTTATTATTGAGAAGACGTTTCAGATCTGGAGAACCTGCCGACTACTGTGCTTTCGCATAAGTTACAGATACTTTTGAGTAAAGATAATTCAGAATCCAAGCAGGCTGAAGGAGAGTAAACAACACTGAGTTCTTGAGAAAAGGATTGTGTATGAACTGAGAACGAAAGGCTGTATATTAATTATTATTGTTCATATTGTATTATAATTGAGAAGAAAAACTAATGGTTTAAAAATGTATAGAAGGGTATTTGTCAAAAACATGCTCCTTCATGGTCAACATGGGCCAAAACCAAAAAAAGTGCAATTTAACAGTTTTTGGGAAATTCAAAAGTATTGGGGGGGGGGCTACCGAGGTCGTAAACTTGGATTTGTCACTTCAGTTACATCCCATAGCAAAATAAAATGAAACCTGCTACCACTATTTGATGCAACTAGGCATACACTTTTCATGATGAGGTCACTGGTTTAGATATGATCTGCTGGAAAACAATTCATGTGTAATAAAAACCAAAGTTCATTCGAAATACCTAATGCTGCATGAAAAAATAATATCCATTCATTCTATATGATATGAAACGATATACATTTATTACTTAGAACTATTAGGGTTGGCAGACTTGTTTCCTCAATAAATTTATTCATTTCATGCTATTGTCTCAATTATGAATATGAAAAGTTGTTATCACAGCGAATAAATATATTAAATACGTTGAAAAATAGCTACAGCTCGTGCTAAAGGACGTTGAGGTTGAATCTTCACGCATATTTAATAACAGGTACATGTGGCTTGACACAAATTACGTATATAATTTTCATTTATCTACGTGTTCTCTATACTCGTAACTTTAAAAGATTTTTATAGATGTATAAAAATCAAATTTGTAATAAATTTTTGGTACAAAAGGCGCGCGGCCAAAACAAAGAATAGTCTCACGCTGAGATGCATTCAGGATTTAATTTTGTTGGTGCTTTTATTTGTATAAAATGTGGTTCTATCTGACAGATATTACGCCTAGATTCGATTGTTTATTATACGTTTGCGCGTTTGGAAATTATCATTAAAGAATCGTTATGAAATGAAAATATACAAGTTAAATGACAACAGTACCTAAATTAGATATAAACCAGTCCATTATTAGCATTTGACATTAATGATATTTCGAATTCCACATATTTTTGCAAATACAATTCAACAAAACAAGCAAGACAGAAATGTACCTATGCAATTGAATAAGAATACAAAACCAAGGGAATATGAAATAGACCAATTTAGATAGCTTGAGACACCTACTGTTACGAAATTGAATTATCGAATATTACGTAAACCAATGAGTATCCCGAAAAAAATTCAAATTTATTTGTTTGGCTATACAGGGTCATGCACGACGGGGCTCTCAATAGACGAACGTAGGTACCTATAGATACAAAGGAATTGGATACTGAACATTTTTGGGATTTTGGGGCAATAGTTTTCAAATGAGGCCATTTTGACGAAAATATTGCTGACTTTCTGTGACCTCTTACATAGTTAAACCAGAAGTAGATATCAACTTCCTCATTTCAAATAGAACATCCTGTATTTCAATACCTTCTTGAATTCCTAATCAAATTCTATTGCCACTTTATGTGCATATACCAGCATGTCCTATATTTTTGAAGATTCCTGACAAAAATATGGATATTAAATCATACTGTTATTATACTGTATCTTACTCGAAAACGCAAGAATTGTTATTGAATTCAATTTTTGGATTGAAAACGTATTATTCATTGATACCAATCGATAGAGCATAAAATGAGCGATTTTTTAACAAAAATACGATTAGGAAACCGACTGTGCCATCACTTGGAAAACAGTCCGTAGTTACATTTTGTTGTTTTGGACACGCAACGTTTTTTTTGTATTCAAATGTTTATAACAAATTAGTAAATGACAGTTGAGTGTCCAAAACATAACAAAATAAAACTACAGACTGTCTTCCATATGATGGCATAGTCGATTTCCTAATCCTAATCAATCGAAAAATAAAATGATCGAAAAATAAATTGGTCGAAAATTATTTGATCAAATAATCAATTGAAGAAATTGCAATCGATCAAACAACATTTCAATCGAATAATATATAGGTTTGGTTTCATTGCCTAGTAGACTACAAGCCCAGGCCGATTTTGGTGGGGTCATTTGACCCTGCATGAATTATATTCAGAATTATAGTGCCATACGAAACAACTCCTTTGCGCACTGTGCCGTCAGTTGTGAGCGGTGCAGATGAGTACGCAGGTCAACGAAACTTTCCATCCAAGATGACAAGATCACTGAAAAATAATCAAGTAGGACCTAAAGCCGTACAAAAAGAACGGTGCTGAGAGCCAGCAATTTTTTTTATTTTCCCCAAATTTTTGTTATGACTTCAGGTGATTTAATACTGTACGGCATTTGTATAATTGAATTTGTATAACTACATAGATTTATTTTTTAGCAATGCCGTACATATTTGCTGGTACAGGGGCGGGGAGCCCCGCACGAAAATTCATACTCCGACCTGTATGTTTCAAGATCATTGCAAAATGTACGGCATCGATCCCATATTATTATTCAACACATAAAATGAGTTTCAGAAATTATGCCGTCTAAAAATGTTGGTGCATAAAATAAAATGAAAAAAAAATTAAAAATTACCTACATTTGGGGGGTTGAATCTTATATTGTTCAAAGAGAAGATATAAATGCCTCTACGGCAACCGGTTTCTAGGCTAACTATTTTCGTTTTACGTAATATCAGGTTATAATCAATAGAACTAAATAAAAATATGAATGAAAAAAAATGTCACTGTTATTTATTAGAGAAGTAATTTTTAGAAAAGCATTGCTGTTTTGATTTATCAAGCATCCCAAAACAAACAAAAAATGATGCCGTACATTTTCAATTCAAGGATTTCTCACAGTTGACAAGATTGTTCATTATATTTTTAGGAAATGTAAGCATATTGAATATACCCCGTATAACCCCCGTATAACATTTCGGGGACATGAAACATGTACAGAACGATGCTGCTACATGAAAAAATAATTTTAGGCACTAGCTGTCAATTCTGGGTGGTGACTATAATAATGATAATAATAATTTTTATCTGAAAATATGCTTTTCTGACAAAATATTCTTGTACAGCATTCCTCACGTTGGAAGATTATGAAAAAGTAATCTCCAACAACCCTATAGACGTGGCTGAAATTTTTTCTGACCACCTACCTACGGACTAGAAAGAAAACATGTTGGTAATATTCAACAAAATATGGTACTCCGGTATATTTCCTGAGCGATGGAAAGAAGTGATAATAATTCCCATACTGAAACCTGGAAAAGATACCACCAAACCTGACAGCCACTGTCCTATCTCCCTCAGCAGCAGTTTGAGTAAGTTACTGGAAAAAATGGTAAATAACCGTCTTATTTGGTATCTTGACACCAATAACCTACTATCCACGTTTTAAATGGGCTTCAGAAAATTCCGCTAAATCATAGACCCGCTAGCTCACATAGAACATGAGATACAAACCATTGTCATGGAGGAGGAAAACCTCTCGGCAATATTTCTCGATTCGGAGAAAGCTTGTGTTCTAACGTGGAGATATGGTATAATGAAAACAATCCATGAATGGAAAATCAGGGGTAACTTACCTATCTTTTACAGCAATTTTTGAGTTGAAAAAAATTCAGGGCTAGACTAGAAGATACTATATCGAATCGAATCTCGTTGAGAGTGAAATTCCCCAAGGGTCTACATTGAGCGTGACCTTATTTGCAATAGCAATAAACTCTATAATCGAAAGCATTCCAAGAGAGATTCATAAAATCATTTACGTTGATGATTTGGTAATATTTCGTTTCTCCAAATCCATCAACGAAACTGAAAAAATTCTGCAAAGATTCATTGATATCCTTTACAGAGAAACTACAGAAAAAGGTTTCGAATTCTCTATTTCTAAAACTAAAGCCATTTATTTCTGCAAAAAAAGAAAACATCATGATGTGCCAAATCTCAATCTGCATGAAGTTCCAATAACTTTCGACTCCAAACTTACATGGAGCCCTTGTCTGAGCGATCTCAGGGTGAAATGCCAAAAATCACTCAGTGTCATGAAAACACTAGCTGGAATAATTTGGGGCGCAGATCAAGAAGTACTGCTGAATATTTGTCAAAGTCTAACCCTTTCCAGAATTGCTTATGGATGCACAATCTACTCGTCTGCCAGGAAAAGCCGCCTGAAAACTCTAGATAGGATTCAGAACACCGCCCTAAGACTGGCAACTGGTTCATACAGAACAAGTCCGACATTGTCACTAAACTGTATGGCAGCACTTTTCCAGAATTTCCGCCAAGGTCTTTATCGGACATAAAATCTTATGCAATAGAGAGAGAGAACAAAATAAGTCGGAGTTGAATACAGAACGGCTGATATTGGAATATAAGCAGAATATTGAAAAATTTGTAAATTTCACAAAAATATACACCGACGGATCTAAAACAAAAAACGGGGTTGGTTGTGCATTTGTCGCACAGAAACGGGAATACCCATGGGCACTCCACCCCGCTGCAAGCTATCCTCTACTGTGAATTCGTTACTGACTGTCAGCAATTTCTGATATGCTCTGACTCCCTGAGTTCCTTGAAAGCCATGCAAAATAAATTCACATTCGATCATTGAGTCGCTAATATCATCACTGGACTCTCGACTCCATATTGCCAAACATGCAGTCAAAACTATAGCACATACATATACATTAGCTGCCTGCGTCAAGCTTATGCGGTCTCAGCCTATGTCCACAGTCATAACGCGGCGCTGCCGGCGCTACGAGTATTGTACTATCATCTACAACACTCATTTGGTGTAGACGAGATACCGGTGTGCCGTAATGCGGCAGAAATCTTAGCCTTGGTTTACTCCGTCTGCTCAGGGCACATGAATCTCGGACCTAGTAATCACTCACCCCCACGATCTGGGTAAATGACTTCAGCGTGCCCCCTCCGGAGATGAGGCCCGACTGGGATAAACCTATCGGATGAAAAAAAATACTGATGAGAATTTCTATATTTTATTTTCACCCACTTCCATTCGGTCGAATAACCTGAAATTCGGTAAACTTATCAAGGACCAATGGTAATACAAGGATTCCATAATATTGATGGAATTATAATAATAGATATAGAGCGTAAATTGTATAATTAAATTTTTTTATGAATGAAGTGATCGTAAAAACTTGCAGAAATATATTATTTAATCGTTTACCAATAATTAATTGATTTATTCAATTTTCATTTCATCAAATCACACTGATAGTTATTACACTAGTAAAAATTCAAACAATTTTCAAAGAACGTCGAAGTTCTAATACAAATGATAAATTTCGCATTGAAATATCGTTATAGGAATGTGAGAGAGGCGCCAAGGTGCATATGAGATACTAGTACTCTTTATGAGACTAGAACTATAAAAAATTAGGAAACAATTTTCTTGTTTTTGTTGTGTAGGTAGCTGTGATTCCAAATCTTGATATTGTTTCCGATTCTGAACAACTTTTCTAAATGAACTTCTTTGATAATATCAAAAATAAGGGTAGATTACTCTTGAACAAAATTACTATTTTTTGTTCTCCCCTGTACACCAGTTAGAAATTCAGAAGTTTGATAACAAGTGCATAATAAAAAAGTTTCCCATATGATGCAAATTTTTGAAACTCACTATATACTAATTCCAGTCGTATAGCACTATTCTTTTTTTACGGCATATAGTTTTTTTTGATTATTGCTATACTAACTAATAAATTATATTCATGCCGTAAAAAAACAAATGACCGTAAAATTACCCTTTCCAGAGGGAAATAAATTTTCCAGGGCGGTCATATGTTCCACGAAAAATGTACGGCATAACAAAAAATGACATATTTTCATAAAATAGTATTGAGATCATTGAGTTTGGTGTTGTGTCAAATGACCCAAACTATACTAGTTAGGGTTAGGGGGTTAAGTGCGTTGCTTCCCAACCCTGTACCGGCAAATATGTACGGCATTGCTAAAAAATAAATCTGAGTAGTTATACAAATTCAAAGATGCAAATGCCGTACAGTAATAAATCACCTGAAGTCGTAACAAAAATTTGGGGAAAATAAAATAATTTGCTGGCTCTCAGCACCGTTCTTTTTGTACGGCATTAGGTCCTACTTGATTATTTTTCAGTGATCTTGTCATTTTGAGAAATGTCGTCCAAGAATCTGTTGTCAAAAAATCCCTCCTCTGGATGGAAAGTTTTGTTGACCTGCGTACTCATCTGCACCGCTCACAACTGACGGCACAGTGCGCAACGGAGTTGTTTCGTATGGTACTATAATTCTGAATATAATTCATGCTGGGTCAAATGACCCCTCCAAAATCGGCCTGGGCTTGTAGTCTATAGGATATACCGACGACCTCGCAATTATTGCAAAAGGCGAATTCGCAAGGACAGTCTCGGAGCTTACACAGTCAGCCCTAAATATAATCGACAGGTGGTGTGTCACATACACACGAGAGGACAAGCACCCATAAGCAAAATGCATAGGAGAGACTCAAACTAGCTATACGATCCGGTTACAAGAATTTTATCAGATGGCATACTTCTCAGATATAACTTTGAAAAAACTTTAAGGGGCAAGTATAATGGACAGGGATGCGTGGAAGGGACCTCTCATCAATGCGGAACTTGCTGTCTACACTGACGGCTCAAAAACTGATGAAGGTTCAGGAGCCGGCATCTACGGAACCAAGCCGAAGATGAAAATCTCATTGAGATTGGGCAAACAAGCGACGATATTTCAAATAGAAATCGTCGCTATACACCATTACCAAATAAAATGAAAAAAACGTACATAAGAATGCTACGAGTGATTAAAGATTTGAATATCAATCCTAAGGTAGTGTTACTCAGACCATACTTTGAGAAATCGATTGAAAATGCATAAGTCCAGTTTTTCCAGGCATAAGTCACATGGGATGCAACACCCAAACACAAATTGAAACTTTTAGATTCGGTCCAAAAAAGCCATTCGTCTCGTCGGTGATACAAGCTTACAAGCTCGCTTACTCCTTCGAAACAGTGCAAGTAGGTTGGTGATCTGTCTCCGTTTTATAGATATTTTCGTGGACGCTGCTCTCCCGAAATATCATCAATCGTTCCACCGTTAGCAGTCCCATCGAGATTGACCCGTCGAGCTCACATCACATTTATCTCCATTCGAGGAAGATTTCCCAATCTTTCTGACTAGGCTATGGGGATCGCCGTACGACAGGATTTTCCAGTTTGATAGGAATGTTGGTACTCCAAGAAAAGTGCATACTGTGTATCATTACCTCGGATCTTCCTATCAACTAGTTTTACTATCATTTAAGGCATGATCGATGCGAGAGACAAATTGATCTGAGACTGGTAGTGATTTTAGTTTCTTGAAATAAAACGCCGCCAACAAGGTGAACTCGAATCTGAGCAGTAATTTTCCATTCATTTATACGCTCAATGTGACACCACAAATATCATAATAGTTCAGGGTTATTTGACTGATGTCATCTTCATAATCGTAAAGCGATTACATGAATTTCTGAAAGATTTTTGAGTATAGAGCCGGTTGTCTCATACAATTCCGAAATACTCTGTGGATCCTAATTTCCAAGTATGATTTTATCCAATCCAAAGCAAGTCCTCAAACACCAACACCTTCATTTTCAACAAAAAGAGTTTACAGCATTCGAAAGTTAGAAGTTAGTTTTTGGTGAAACCCGTGAAACCATGTTAAGTTGGCAGAGAGATTTAAAATTTGGTATGTCACTGTAATAATCAAATACGTATATTTTTGTAGTCAGTAGTGGAGTCAAAATATGCGTATTTAAATACTATAGCGACACACCCAATTTGAAATCTGTATCCTCAAAACTGTATAAAAATTAGGGAGCGTACCTCACCTGTTGGTCACCCGATATACCTTCACTCCTCGAGCAAAAAAAACTAGGTATTTTTTTTGTATCAAGGAATTGAACTTATATTTTTTCCCATAAAATCTCCCTTGACATGTATTATTGCGAATGATTGAGAAACGAATCGGTCAGAGAGACTTGTGAGCTCATAACCATAACACATAATCTTTATATATATAGTGACTGCCAAAAAGTATGTACCATATGGGAAAAGTTACCTACCTAACAAATGAGCAAAGTAGTACTTTTCCGTACGCGACGGCAGTTGCACGAACGGCGCGGAGCGGAGTTCCAAAAAGCTGTCAAGGGTGGAAAAGACATTTTCCGCAAAAGTTAGGTACAATGTTTTTCCTACGAGTGCTTTTATCCATCTTATTTATGAAAAGAAAGGTTTTTAATAAACAAGATTTTATAATAATTCTACAAAATGATACAGAATAGTTACATAGATCATTTAGTTAGTCCTAAATATCCTCATTTTCAACAATACAAAAATCGTAGTACAGAAAAGTAAATTTTCCGCACGATTTAAAAATCTTACGAAAAAGTATAACTTTCAAGACGAAAAAAAAACGTAGGAAAAAATATTTATTATTGGAGTAGTGGAAAAAAAATTCTGGGAGAAAGTTTGTGCAAGTCCGACAACCTGACCGCTGGTATGGCAGAAAATTGAAAAAAATCTACCTTGAAAAGGCAAAAAGTGGAGTAAAATGGCAAGATATCCAAAGAAGTTATTTGAAAAAGTTGCTTAGAATTTAACTTTATACACATATACAAAGTTTGAAAAAATAATGAAAGAAAATTAAAAATGCCTCTTTTTAATATTTTCCTAGCTGTATGAAAATATCAAATTATTTTCTAATGAATAGCTTGACAATACTGAAACATTTGTATTTCAATGATAATGACAAAACTTTTTCATTTTCTCCACACCAGAAGCACTAAATTAAAAAAAAATTGTCAGAACCCTGGCTGTTACATTGGTTCGTATGTAACACTATATCAGAATTCCGCCCGCAATTATTGCGATGATAGGGAAATCCGGAAATATAGTGTTTCTTCGATTATAAACCAATGTAACAGCCAGGGTTCTGACAACATCCATATTTTTTTCAATTTACTGTTCAGTGGTGTGGAGAAAATGAGAAAGTTTTGTCATCCTCATTGAAATACAAATGTTTCAGTATAGTTGAGCTATTTATAAGAAAATAATTAAATATTTTTGTATAGATAGCAAAATATTAAAAGAATAAGAAAAGGAAGAAAAAATATAACTTTTGTCCAGTTTCCACTAACACTTTACTACTCTATTACGACCGGTTTCGGCTGTTACACCATTTTCAAGTAACTCAGAATGAGGTGTTATAAACTCAGAAACCCATATATTCAACAAATTACTAACGAACAATAAGAAATTAAAAAAATTAAAAATGCTGTATATTACAATTCTACGAAAGCGCAGGAGGACCACAAGACGTTTATTTTCATCACTTCGACTTTAATGTGGAAATTTCGACTTTTATGTCGAAATTTAATCACTTTGAAATGAAATTTCGACATTAATGTCGAAATTTCGAGTTTAATGTTCGAGTTAAAAGTCAAAATTTCGACATTAAACTCGAAATTTCAAGAAAAAAGTCGAAGTGATAAAAAACTGCTTGTGGCCCTCCTGCTCTTTCGTACAATTCCTCTACAAAGAATAAACGTATAGAAATTATGTAAATTTGTTACCTACTTGTATTTTGTACTTCAATTTATCGAAACCGCGTCAACAAAAATAAATCAGATACCTAATAGAGCTCTGAAACACAATGTATCATTCCTGGCAGTTCTGAAATCTCCTGGAGTCCGGTACTGCACACTCCTAGAGTGAACAAAGTGGGCAGAAGAATACCTATTAGCTATAGTCAATGCAACTAATTAATGTGACGTTGTAACTCATCAAGAAGGCACAGGGAAGCTCTCTCAGGGAATTGTTTCTCCTAGCTCAATCACGCTCTGCCCCACCCACCGATGTAACAACATTAATTAAACTCTTAAATAGGTATCTGTCTATTAAAATACCACAGCCGTGATCGTGAATGTGTGTAATCGAAGCTCTCATTTATTGAAGCGGTTCATTTCACTGTTTCTAAATTTAATGAAAGTCCATTTTGCCTGAAATATTCACACAACGCACTGTTACCGTCAAAAGTTTTTACAATACAGTTTAGGTATTTTGCTGGAAGACAGCTAGATAGGTATGAGCCCTTAGCTGAAATGAAGCTCTTTGGCTCGCAATATTTTCGTCCTACATCAATTTACTTCAAATTTTGACAGTAGGTAGGATCAAAATCTATATCATGCCGAGGGGCGTTTTATTCTGGGGGTGGTTGCCACCTTATCTCGGGGGTGGACATTTTTAATTACATTTTAACCACATGAATCAATGGAAAAACTAATTCTTAGTAAAAAATGCAGCACTTTTTTTTTATAAAATCAATATTTTTCGTGTTATTCGCCACTGAAAGTAACACTTTTTCGACGAGAAATACATTTTTAATCGGTTTTTCTCGAATAACTCGAAAAATATATACTTTTTATCAAAGAAATTGTAAAGAACAAATTTGTAGCCTATAAAAAACCAAAGGATTTTTTGTGCCCAAATAAAAATTACTTCTCAACTCAACAATTTTGAAAGTTTTGTTTCAATTTCCTTGAATTAATAGAACATCGTTTCTATTCAAGATATTTTTGTTATTCTGATCAAATCGAAAATTTTTATTCAAAACTTAAAAATTCTTCAGCAAATTTCTAATTCCAAGAAAATTTTCTTGTATTGAGAACTGAAGTATTCGTCAGAATATTTCATGAATTTTAGTTCAAAATATTCAATTTTCTTCTGTCAAGTTATGTAATATTATTTTCAAACTATTATAATATTTTCTTCAGATAATTTAATTGTGAAATGTTTCATGCGCTCCAAACGAAAAAACATTTTTTCAGGCTGAGAAATTGGGAATATTCTTTGGAGTAACCGACTATTCTTCGATATAGTTATGATACAAAGTTTGATAATTATAAATGAATCAATCAACACTGGAACTTATTTTTGATCAGACCTGCATTTTTAATTTCGAAGTGGAGAAATTAATTTGCGATGGTATTTACCTATTAAAATTATATGACATATATTGATCATCGAAAACTGATTAAAATAATGATTTTTCACATCACGTGTACAAATGCTATTCTCTCTCAAAGCGAGTTAAGCGAGCTAGGCGAGCGAAGCGAGCATAGTTCAATACATCTTAAAGGTTAGGTTAGATTAGTGATTGTAATGTGAGAGTAGATATTTAATTATATCTTGTCTTTTTTCCCGTCACTGAAAAAAATAGTGTATTATGAATACACGGGAAAAAGTATTAGATTAAAATATAATGAATCACAAATTTTCCAGGTATTTCCGCAAAAAAAATATATTGTTTCATATGTGTCCCGAATGATCAATAAAAAGTTCGTCAAAATCGCAGAAGTTACCGTTTTCCTTACTTTATTTAAAACGCACACATCCATCATAAAAAATACCAAGAAAAGAGAATGGTATTCACAGAAATGTTTTTTAATTGAAGAATCAATATCAACAGCTAAACTTACCTGTGGGAACATCTTACCGGGTAATTCTTTATGAATTAAACTTCATTGGATTATTCATTTGTAAAACACAATCACAAAAACAGTTTCTGTACTGGACTATGAGGAAATGAACCGACGGAAACTAGAAAATAAAGTTTGAATCCACACTTTTGAAAACTTCTAAAAATTATATGACGACCCTCACGAACGACAATGAATCGTCATTGTCCAAATATTTGACTTCAAGTGACATTTATTTTATTCTCGTTATTTGATTCGTCGAAAAATGATTTCATTTTCTTGTAAGGAAAGTGAAAGGTTTTTCCGAATTCCCGCACATGCGATATAGCCAAAATGCTTAAATAAAAGGTCTATATCTTCGATACTTTTTCTCTCACTTTGAAGGTATAGGCCTCCGTGGACTGTACATAATCGTGACTTACTTCATGTATTTCAAATATTTCCTCAAAAGATATTCACTAATATATTGTTCTCCATTTCTGGTTGGCATATACCAAAATCATTTTTCTCCTGAAGTCTGAACAATAAAAATGTCACACAGGGTGCCCAAAGGATTTTTTGCTCTACTTCACTGAATAGAATAAGATACGTAAGTACCCTTGCCTGCAGTTTTGGTCTAATAACCAACTGAAAGCGTTCTAAAACTGGTCATCACTAGAGTCCCTGTATGCAATTTGACAATTAGTATATTAGAGTCGGGACACTCTTTGGCAGGACGTTGAAAAAACGCGTTTTAGGTTAAATTTAAAAAATTACGGCAAAACCAAATATTTTTTAAATGGCGATTTATATCAGTCATACAAGAACAGAAGATATATCTACACCGTTGATGTGACAACGGTCGAACGATAGTATTAACAGTTGGAAAAGTATTTCCCTCTCTGTCTACAGTGGCGTTTCGTAAACAGGGTGAAAAAAATCTTATTGATGAAATTACGCAAGCAGAATATCTGCACAGGGGGATTTTTCAACAAAGCCATGAGATTTAAAGAGTTCGGCTTTAGGTGATTTCGATCGTAAAACATTACAACCAATAATATTTCATTTTTCACTTCCAAACTAGTAATGATAGGGATATTTCAACGACCGATGATCGTATCATTCATTATTTATCCGACCCCATCGTTTTGGGAAGACATCATGTGTAAATGGGTGTATTGCTGGCAACCTTATATTAGCCAAGTTCATTTTTAGGAGAACATCATTTGTAAATGGGTGTATTGCTGGCAATGAACCAAGTTCACTTTTAATATTCGCAATAGGCGTTATTTTTTCATTTTGCAGAATTTTATCGAGAGCTTTTGTGGAATACAAATAAGGCTGGCATTTGTCTGATTGGCCATATCCATGCAAAAACAAATCAAATTTATTTGAAATTTTCTTCAACACGTTGCATGCTGATACCGCCTATGCGCGTCATGGTGTTGTTTTAGCAGGGTGCTGATGACGCTCATGTGCGTTTTTTTTAATATTTCAAAGCTGCAAAATATATTTACTTGACCAGTTTTATATCATATTAAAAATGGACTCGAATTGATCGGAGGAAACTCTTCCGCCCAAACGTTTTATCAAATCAATAGATATTAGACCTATCATTTCAATTCACCTGACAAATTCGTGCTTTTGATGTTATATTCCACGCGGGTCTCTTGAGCGCCGTCTTCCATGTTTGTAATAGAGCTGGATCCCCAGGAAAATGATATAAATCAATGGAATTCCTCGTACAATTCTTTTTATTATTTATTTCGTTTCGAAAGCTTCACTTGACAAGCTTGACAAATATTCGATTTTGAAAGATACCATCTTGGATACTATCACAGTTACTCGGGTATTTTTACATATTCCCTCCCTGACGATATGCCCTTGTGCTTATTCAGCCTCACAAGGTAGACATAACCTAAAACGCGTTTTTCGAAACGCGAATTCTGATTAATAATTCCACATCTGAAATTATGCAAATCAATACTACTAAACAATTTTTTTTAAAGAATTCTTCAAGAATTGCTTTACCATACGATGCAAAATATAGATCCCCAACGTACTGAAATGAATGATAACTTGAAAGTACTTTTTGTTGAAAACAAAGAAAATTTTCCTGGTGTTAGTCTTTATGTTTCTTGTACAGCTACTATTGAAATAGCAGTCAGGTAAGATATTTATAATATGCATAAAATTTGCTTTTGGTGGCATAGGCTGTGGGGGTAGAGAAAATAATGGATAATATTATTGTTTGCTGAACAAGTATGTTTTCATAATTTTTCAAGTGGTCCCTGTTAAAAAATTATAAAATAGGTATATTTCAGAAACTTCACCAATAGCTACCTACTCAAGATATATTTTTTCATTGTTATTTTATTCTATGAATTTCTCGGATATAATCAGTTTCACAACATATAGGTATGCCCACCAAAACTTTTCGTGTCTCATAGACTGCCCTGACACCAACGTATTATCAAATCGATTTTACTCAATATCATGAATCATTTATGAATCTCACTGAAACCTACCCTGGTATGAATGAAACTGGTCCTGATCATGCGCACTAAATAATGCATCAAACTTTTTACAACACTTTCGTCCCATTGAATTGGCATTCTAGAGTAAGTATATATATTATAGACGTGCTGAGTATTTCCACACGTGGAAATTATCCATATAAATTTTAAAAAATGTGTATTAATTGACTAATTATTTTAATTATTGACCTTTTAATGTTATTTTATTATCAACTTCATGTTTCCCATTCGATAATGTTGTATCACTTTCATCACATCACTTTGCAATCAACCTCAAAGACACACTTCCCTGAAGATGACAGTAACCACTGTTGAAATATTGGAAATATAGTGTTAAAAGAGTACACGTTTTGCTTGCTGCTTACCCAAATAATCTTTCCGAATTGTATTATAATTTCTATGGTACTGAGTCATATTTTTTTTTGGAATATTTGAAATTTGACTGTTTATGACTATGTTTATAATTTTTTATTAACTATGATTAACATTTCATCGGGATATTTATCGTTTTTTTCTGTTCTTTTACTACTTTTCGTTCAGTTCGCAATGATTAGTTATTTGTTTATTGTTGAGTTTTCTATAATTCTTGTATTTGTAGTGCATAATGTTTTTTCAAGTTTGTACTTGGACATGGCTGCGCTTGTATGAAAGTATCATTGTTTAAATATCCCTTAAATATCACATATCCAACTAGTTAATTTAAAATTACTGTTCTGATTTTTGATGAAATAAGCACGTTAAACATGTTATTTCGTATTTTTTAACAAAATTGAATAAATACGAAATGTAAACATGTCATGACAATAACAATTGTCCAACGTCATCATGACAAGTATTCATTTATCAATCTGTAATGACTTTACCGCCATCTACGAACCATCGTGAAGCTAATCCGATCTAATAAAATATGAAGAATCACGTAGGCCGTACCTTAACAGTTTTGGTAGGCCGATTTCACAGGTATAAATGAACGCACCAGGGTTTCTATCCATCTTGGTCCCGACTCTACTATATGATCAAATGTCAAATTGTATGCAGGGACTCTAGTCATCACACGTGTTTCAGTCACCAATTGCCGGAGGAAAATTGGATCTTTCTCCAGAAGGAACGATCAATTTGAGGCCTCAGGTGTTAAAAATATTGGTTTGGTGTTAGAGTGAAACTTCGGTGTATTCATTTCTACATCGAAAGTTTCAAACAATGCAGTGCAAGTATTCAATTGCGTCGAATATTTTTTAGCTTATAAGTCAGGTGTATATGTTTCATTCTTCAGGTAAACCCAAACAAAAAAAATATATAAGTGACCGTTCACGATGATAGCTTGAAGATTTCGGTGATAGTTTGACAAAATAAAAATAACGTATTTCAATATTTTATAGTCCTTTTTGGAAATTGGACCGAATATTTGGTTGCTGATTATACCTGATCAACTATTTGCATATAATGATAATTCTACGCTGATCTTAAGATAAATTTAATCAGGAGCTGCATCGTTTATGTCCAGCTTGTCTATTAGGTATTTCTTCGTAGAATTTCATTCATTCTACCACCTGGGCATGTATCATTTTACATTGTTAAAGTGTTTCTTTATGAAATCCTTTGAAAATGGTTTTACGACTAAAGTTACATTCTAGATTAATTTGGTGTGAAGTTGTTTCTTTCTTTTTTCTTTCTTCTTCTGCTGGCACAGATGGACGGGACCCTGAACGTTGAACTTTCTATTTGGACCCGTTGTGTACCCGCATGTATTGAGAGGCACCTGTGTAGGTTCATCCTTTTGTAATATCTGTTATCCAAGTAATAAACATTATTTCAGTTTTTATCCACAACTTGAAGTAAAATTCATCGACAAATGTCACTAAGATAACTTTCTTCTATACAGGGTAAATATATTTAACACTCCCCCTCGATTAGAATTTTTCTCAAAAATGAAAAATCGCCAAAAAGTATATGAACCAATCGACATAAACAACAAATGTCAAAATATTTCAGCTAAAGCTCAAAATTTCAGAAATTTCTGTTTACATATCAACTAGACAAGCTGTCTCCAGAGTGGTGGACGACATAGTAGAGGGCCTTGAAGGTGGTCGCCGGGCATCCATAAGCCTGTACGATCTTAGCAAGGCATTCGATTGCGTCAAACATGAACTACTTATCGAGAAGCTCCAGCGCTATGGAATCAGAGGGGTGCCTTTGAAACTTTTTAAATCGTATTTACAATATAGAAAGCAGTGTGCCCAAACGTTTCAATTGCAACAGAGAAAAAACAGAATACTGGTTCTCTGCAAATTGTTTGAAACTGAACGAGTCTAAAACAAATCGTCTTAACTTCTCAACAAATATTCATATGGGAGACCAAGTTAAACTTCTGGGTGTTACTCTCGATGACTCTCTAAATTGGTCAAAACACATTGAGCTACCTTGCTCTAAATTATCTAGTGCGATCTTCATTATAAGACAACTGAGGAAACTTGTGAGTACAGATGTTCTGCTATCTGCTACACATACTATGCATTTTTTCATTCGCATATAGCTTAAGTATAACTTTACGGGGCAATGCGACCAATTCAAGTTCAAAAGTTCTGAAACTACAAAAAGAGGTTGTTAGAATTATAGTGTTTGCAGGTTACAGAGACCACTGTCGACCACTTTTTCAAAAATACGGTATCATGACATTACCATCTTTATATATTTACCAGCAACTTTTATAAATCCATAGTAATAAACATAAACTTTCGCTAAATTCAAACTTCCATGATTACAACACTTGACGAGAAGAACAAATTAGACCTATAAAAAACAGATTTAAAAAATCTATGAATAGCTCTCCCAACATAACTCCTCGCAATCACCTAGGGACGTTAAATCTTTGCCTACTAATTGTTTTATACAAAAAGTGAGATAGTTTCTCATAAAATTAAGCTTCTGTTCAATTGCAGAATATCTAAACACCTCCCCATTTGTAGGTAAGGTCTTAAATGTTTTTCAATGTAAATGAAATAGTAAAATTGACAATGTCGACTTACCCTTCTATCCAAATAATTTCACCAAGTGAAAAATATAAGGCAAACATCTGACAGAAAACAACTATTTCCCTCTGGCTAATACCACGACGGACAATTACATTCGACAGATATTTGTGCAACGTTCTTCCAAGAAGACCCAGTTGCAATTGCTTATTGTAAGAATGCAGCAGATTATCTTTTTTTAAGTTCTGGTTCTGCCGTTCTATGGAAAAACAAGCCCTGGGAAGGAGATGTGCAGCATGTCTCCAAAGTGACGTCATATGGATGTGAGGACTGAGCTCGACGGCTCAATCTTGATGAGACCGCTAACGGTGGAACGATTGATGATATTTCTGAAAATATCTATAAAACAGAGACAGATCGCCAAACTTTCTGCGAAGTTCCAGAGAAGTAAGCAAGCTTGTGAGCGAAGTATCACCGACGAGACAGTGTGTGTGTGTGTGTGTTTGGGTGCTGCACTCCATATATGGGAACAGTATTCCAAAACAGGTCGAATCTGTGCCTTATAAATCATAATCAGTTGACGAGAAGTAAAGTACTTCTTGGCGCGAAACAGAAAACCGAGTTTTTGAGAGGCGCTCTTGGCAATGGACCTCACATGGTTCGCCCATGAGAGGGTACTGCTGATGATAATATCGAGCATCGAAATGGAGATACTCCTGACATAGTAACACTAGCTACTGTGAGATCGGCCTTCCTAGAGACACGACATGCTTGAATTCCATTTGCATTGAATTTCACCAGATTGTTCGATCCATATTCTAGAATTTTGGCTAAGATTTCGTTTCATCTTGAGGTGTTAATTCACTTTCTATATAAATGGAACTCTCAGCGATGTTGAGTATAACGTCTTGATTATTGATTGCAATTCGAATTTTATCTGAATTCCTAAGGAATGGTGATCCATATGGTTTGTATGTGTGTTCGGAGATGATCGAGCATCGGCTCATCAAAAATATTCAACTTTTCACTGTTTGTTTCGAGCACCATTATTCCTTACTTTCAGTCCAATTGATTTCAAAAATTTGAGATCTCTCACTGAGAGAGCGTGGCGTGCTAACTGTTTAGCGTGCACTTTTGGAATGAGCCTTTTTCCAGTCGAACCTTCCTTTTTAGCTGTTTGTAACAAAAACCCATAACAGTTATCAGATTTTTTTCCATTCCAAAATTATTACAATCTCCTCTGTACTTTCAGAATCCATGAGATTATTTTTGTGATACAAAATACGCACTGTGATATTGTGAATCAACTGACGACCTTCTGGACTGATGGGAATATATATAATCTTGTGTGGTTCTTTTGTGAGATTGAATCCAGTCTCCACATCGATATCGAATGAAAAAACAATGTAGGATTCTTCATCATTTATGTATGAACCAGATATAATGTTGCAATCTAAGCGGATGAGTCTCACAGTTGTTATGTTTATCGGTTGTGAGGATTCATGTATCTGATTCGGTTGAAATCTATCAAAATTGAAACCCAGCATCTTTGCTATGGAATTCTGATGAGTTAGATCAATTTCATATTTTGATGGTATCTCACGTTTGAAAGTATTATTATTGGCATTTAGGTAGAATATATCATCTGCATTGGTATCCTTTTGTTTTTTACCATGAAACAATCTAAACATTATATGTTTCTGGATAACTGCATTGATTTCTTCTATTTCATAGGCACCACATGGAATTTCAATCGTGTATTTCTGAAGTATTGATGAACTAACATCACTGATTCTGAAACTGATCAAATTATTTTTTCAGCTATATTATTGACTGTATTGCATCAATAGAATTCTAGAAGTCACAATCCATAACGACTGTTTCTATCCAATTCAATGGGTGGGAAAAAGTCAAGATACTCGTCCCGACAGCTTATAGTTCGAATTTCCGTGACATGACTGATACATTTTATGAATTCCACTCCAATTTATTTTTGTTCACACACACTCGAGGGGCAAAACAGCAGAATATTTTTCGAGGAATGGGACCCTCATTCACATCAGAATCTGAAATGCTTTCATGTGGTCATTGCAATATTTATATTTTATCGTGTCAACATTATCTTGTAGACTTTCATGTAACTTTTCCCAAACAGAAGCAATCTCATGTGCAGCACATGTTTTTTATGTACGTCCATTGGACATTCTGTATGAACGTCCATTGTACATTCTGAATTACATCCATAGGATGTTAAATCCAGTGAGGTTTGGACATTTTCTGGACGTATCATTGTACATACCCTGACGTACAATGGACGTGCATAATATCCATTTTGTACGTCCGATGAACATGCAATGGACGTACATGTGCTGTATGGGAGTGAGACAATGTACAATTGTCAAAGGCATCATGGACTGGCTTGAATTCAATTTTTCAAGCCCACGCCAAGGGAGCTCTAAATCAGTTGAAGAACCAGAAGCTTCTGCGAATCCTTAATATAAAGAGGTCTATTGAATGTATAACGCATGAAAATACTGCGGAAGTATGGAATTTTCATTTTCTTGGCATGATAATTGAGATCGATTTCGGTGATAGGTCTTCGAGGTATGGAATCATCTAGTTTTTTTCAAGTGTATGGTTAAGGTATACACTACTACCACTTTCACCCTATGCCACACTTTTCATTTTCTTATTATGAGGATTCGCTTCGATCAGGGCGGGTCTGCTAGCTTTTGCTGAATCTACAGCTCTAGCGTTGCCTGCTACACCCGCTTAACTTCTGAGCGCGGACAATCCAGCAAAAATTGGTATGAATTATAGAATCCCTCCGACCTTAGGAAATAGAAATATGCGGGGTGTGCGGATTGTTTTCTTTCCAACTGCAGCTTTTAGGTATTTACGTGCCGCATGTAATACCACTACGGTAGCTTTTTTTATATTTTTCGTCACAAATTGCTTACCCCAGGTTTTTTCAGTACATTCCCTACTTTATGAACCACCCCAGAACCGAGGGCGATTTTTCTGAGATTATTTTTCTGTTTCTTTGGTTGATTCCTTTTCTTTTTCTTCATAGAAGTACTACAACCCATACTGAAACGTCTCTTTGATTTCATCATGTCCTTCGATTTAACCCCATTCCAAGCTGCGAATTCGAGTTCTTTGTCTGCTTGATGTCTCGCTGTGAGATCATTTAGATGATTCAAAAATTGAATATCGTGTGTTTGCATGCAATATCCAATTTATTGATTTCAGGATCTTTGCATGCTGAACATTTTTCCAATTTTGTACCGAGTCCATAGTACTGATATCCTCCACGTGAATGCAATTTTTTTATCAAATTATTAAAAAATCAACGACCGCTCTTTGTACATCCACCACGAACACATCCCTATCGTTTGACGGTACTCATTTAAATGAAACGTCCACAACATATCATCGCTTACATAGTCTCCAACAACGGTACGATGCGCATTGTAAAGCATAATGAAAAGTTTGCTGTAGATAATCTAGATGAAACATTCGGTTGAGGATTGAATGGACAGAAAGTGTTACGGCATGGTCCGCTCTTCCATCATCTGTTTGAGGACTCATTATCGGACCATCGAATTGTGGAAAGACAAATGCCATGATCTCTCTTTCAACACATCCACAAGGACTGCGATTCAGAGACATTCATCTCTATTCGAAATCACTCAATCAACCCAAATATCAATTCGTACGAAATGTATTGGAGCCCATAATGGGGGTTGGGATTTTAAACTTTCAATAATAATGCAGAAATAGTGGAACCGTCCGATGCCAAACCAAATACTGTTTTAATTTTTGATGATGTATTATGTGAGGAACACGATATCAGAAGTTCATATTTCTGCATGGGACGTCATAAAGATGTTGACTGTTTTTATCTTGCTCAAACATATTCACGAGTGCCCAAACAGTTAGTGCGAGATAATACCAAATTTATAGTAATGTTCAAGCAAGATGAAACAAATCCACACCATATTTATTCCGATCACGTGTTATCTGATATAACATTCAAGCAATTCCAATTGATGTGTGTTACATGTTGGGTGGATCAATATGGATTTCTGGTAAATGATAAGGATAGAAAAATTCATGAAGAAAGATATCGCATGGGGTACGATAGTTTTATATATCCATATCAATCTATCGCTGAATTGCATAGAGGTTACTTCAGTGTACTTTCTTGTGAAGCAAAAAGACAAAAAATCGTTCTCTGCATTATCTCAAGAACCCACAGCTGATTAAGGATCTTGTAGCCAAGTTGCCTGATATGCTGAGACTCAGATGGGGAGATGTGCTCATGAAGAAGGCAAACCAAGTGTGTTTAATTAGAGAACTTTTCCACCTGGATTAACGATATGGCTACTGCAGCATCCCTTGTGAGTTCTCCAAAGCAAATGTCCACAGTGGAAAACAAGTTTGGTGTGAGACGACAAAAAAAGCTGAAACTGTCCTCAATATCAAAGAGATGAAGGCTCAACCACTATGTTTTTATTGTGAAAATAAACACAATGAAGAAATATGTCCCAAGATGAAGTCAGATGATGTTGAAAACAGGTGGAAGGTGATAACAGACAAAAAGTGTTGTTTTTCATGCCTTGGAAAAGGACATCAAAAGTTCAAATGCAGAAAAAGGCAAGATTGTGGAACAAATGGATGCAAATTTTTCCATCATCCTCTTCTTCACAAGACCTACCCTCCAGAAACCTACAACAATGAGGTTATTGCTACACCAGAAGTCAAAAATGAAGTAGTTTGCTCGACGAAACATACAACAAGAAAAGTTTTGCTACGAATCATCCCAGTAAAAATGTATGGACCCAATGGAAACCTTCAGACACTATCAATATGTGACGAAGCGTCAACAGTGACTCTAGTCGATGAGATCATTTCGAAACAATTTGGACTTCGTGGAGACAAAGAAGCCCTCGGTATCCAGTGGACCAATGGGATAACTTCCACTCTCGATATGTCAGACAGGGTAAACATGAACATTTCTGGATTATGGAAAAGCTCTTCAAGACAACATCAACCTGATAGTTCCCAGGCAAATACGTTGTGGTTCTGAACACTTACCCATTGCTACAAAGTGCAAATTAGGATGGTCCTTGCATGGTTCAACTTCCGAAATGAATAAAAGTTTGAAAGCACATACTATGCATATATGTAACAGCCCAGAATTAGATAATTACCTTCATGAGCTTGTGAAACAGTAATTTTCAACAGAATCCTTTGGTGTTTCACATATCTCCGAAGCAAAGCAGAGCAGATGCAAGAGCCCTTGAAATCATGCAAAAAACAGCCAAGAAAGTGGGAAATCGCTACAAAATTGGACTTCTCTGGAAAGATGAAAATATAGAGTTACCAGAAAGCAAGAATGTTGCGTTTGAACGTTAAAAATGCATGGAAAGGAAATTTCGGAAAAACAATCAGTTTGCTCTTGAATATTGTCAGAAAATAGAAATTTACCTAGACAAGAGGTATGCCAGAAAATTGAGCCTAGATGAAGCTGAAATTGTAACTTCTAGAACGTGGTACTTACCACATTTTTTCGTTGAGCATTCGAATAAACCTGGGAAATTTCGTTTGGTGTTTGATGCGGCAGCCAAGTCAAATGGAATTAGCTTGAACGATAATTTACTAAGTGGACTTGTTTCAACCTCTCATATCAGTATTATAGAAATTCAGATAACGAAAATATGGAATCTGTGGTGGCTTACGGGAAATGTTCCATCAAATTCGAATTCGTGAAGCTGATCAGTGCGCCCAGAGGTTCTTGTGGTGAGGTGTTGATTTCAACAGAACACCCGATTCATACGAAATATTAGTCATGACATTCGGTGCCACATGTTCCCCTGTTTCAGAAACCCTATTAGAAATGAAGAATGAGTTCGTTGCTATCACTATTCAAGAAAATAGAAACTTTCTTCCTGATATTGATTCTTTTTCAAAATGGATTCGCCTGATAAGGAGTACAGCTTGGCTTGTAAAATTTATGAAAAAACTCATTTCAAAATATAGAAAAAATGAAAGTGAAACAAAATTTGATGATGATCTAACCGTCCCTGAGTTGAAAGAGGATGAAAAATATTGGATAAAAGTATCACAGCGTCAGAGTTTTCCAGAAGACATCCAATGTCTGGAAAAAGGTCAACCATTGCATAAAAGAAGCCGTTTGAACCACTTGAGTGCAGCTCTAGATGAAGATGGATTGTTGATATTGGATGGAAGAATGAACCTAGCATCCTGCATGGAATATCGAACGAGGAAACCATTTATTCTGAGTTCAAAACACAGATTCACAAAACTTCTTCTGCAGCATTACCATGAAAAGTTTCGACACCCACGAGTGGAAATGATACTGAATGAAGTCCGTCAAAAATTTTAATTGATGGAAGAGCTGCAGTGAAATCTACATTTGCACATTGCCTGAAATGCAAGAAGTCTAGAGCAAAACCACAAGTGCCCAAAATGGGCCAGCTTCCAACTAATAGATTGACTCTAGGAATTCGACCTTTCATCCATGTCGGAATAGACTATTTTGGACTAATCCAAGTAACTGTTGGCAGGCGCAGAGAGAAAAGATGGGGAATTTTATTCACCTGTATGGCTGTGAGAGCCATCCATCTTGAAGTTGCGCATAGTTTAACAACGGACTCTGCTATTACGACGAATGATAGCTAGAAGAGGTGAACCATCGACAATCATCTGTGATAATGGTACAAACTTGAAAAGTGCTTCTGAAGAACTGCGCAAGGCCTTGACATAATTAAGAAAGTCAGCTTTGAATGATACTTTGATTGCCGAAGATATCACCTTCAAATTTATACCACCTGCTTCACCTCATATGGGAGGTGCCTGGGAGCGACTAATTGGTATTGTCAAGAAAACAATTGGAGCTGCCCTGTATGATCATTCATTAAGAGATGAAACACTGCTTACCTTACTCGCAGAAGCTAAAAATATCGTGAATTGTCGTCCCTTGACACATGTTTTTGTAGATCCTGCTGACCCAGAAGCACTCACACCCAACCACTTTTTGATTGGCTACGAAAATAGGAATAGATCAATATGTGTTCAGATTCTGGCAGAGTTCTTCGACAAGAATGGCGAAAATTGCAGATACTGACAAATATTTTCTGGCGTAGATGGGTCAGAGAATATCTTCCAACTTTGAGCAGAAGGACAAAATGGACTGATGATAAAGAACCACTGAAAATCGGCGATATCGTCATAATTGTTGACGAAAGAGCACCCAGAAATTCATGGACAATGGGCAAAGTAGAAAAACTCTATCCAGGACAAGATGGGCGCGTACGAGTTGTAGACGTGAAAACAAGAACATCCACTTACCGTCGTCCTGTTAGCAAGTTATGTCGATTGAAACTGGAGAGTGAAGAAAACCAGCTTTCTTCACCGGGGGGAGAAATGTGAACTACGATATGCTACTATGTGATATGATTTTTGAACACCTTGTTTATATTTTTGGGAAAAACAAAAGAATTTTTGATATATGTATTTTTGAATGTCAGATTCAGTTGTTAATGTACGAATTCTGAATAAAGATTAGATTTTCCGAGTTTAAAGTAAAATTTATATTAGACAAAAAGACAAAACATATCGATATTATTGACATGAGTGCAAGAAAATCTATCAAAAAGGCTGAGTGAGAACTAACTTCATCTATGTTAGATAATTATTTTCAAATGCAAAATATTTCTTTACGAATAATACCTACTAGATCAAAATCATGATTAAACATAGTTTTTTATAATTATTATAAATACAAAATATTGACTTATAAGATATACGTATGTTACAAAGAAATATATGCGATCAAATAGATCAGTTGGTATAGTGTTGAATTTGCAATGCGCAGTACTTACCGGTTATTTGCTTATAGCCTTTTCCGGGCTAGTACCGAAACATCGTGCCTCACAAACTATGAGGTTCCAGTTGTCTGTAGTGAATGAGATGACAACACACGCATAGGCAATGCAGGAGGCGGACCTAATTCAGTTACCGCTGTTATTCTATTGAAGTACGACGTTTTCGCTAAACGGTGGACTTACTCACCATCACCCTCCCACGGGGACCCTTGGCACTATCTAAGCATTGTGCAGGTCTCGAGGACTGACAACAGTCGGGGTACCGTGGGGCACACCTGCTGAGACTAGTGCAGAAGTTTGTTTCTTCTATAAAATATCGTTTTCAGAATTGTGAATTTATAGGAAAAAAAATTCAATCAATTGTATTTATTGTGTCCGTAGTAGGTACGTGGGATCGATTACTAGCGAGGTGATTTTTTTTTTAATTTGAAAAAAAAATATTCACATTTCAAATAGTTTTATATTCCGGTATAATTAGAGTATAATAAATATCAAATGTAAATAAAAAAAAAGTGAAAACATGAACACAACATCCAACCACTATTAATGATGCTAGTCATTATTTTATGAGCAAGAGTCATAAAAAAGGACATAAGCGTCTCCGCTCACTAGTGATCCCATTGTAATTGAAGTCACACGCGAGTCATTATACTCGTGCCAGATGTTTTCACAAGGGTGTCTACAGTAAGCTGTGTAGTGCCCACCAAAGAATGTTCCACTGTGACTGCACAAAGCATACAGGTTGTAACGATGAGGTGTTGTATTGCTTGCTGCATAGTTGCTCATATCGAATCCTTCCACAGAAATATCAATTGTAACACTGGAGAAAAACGTTTCAGATGGATCACTAGAATTTTTGGAAATTTATTAATTAATATAGACTTCGTGCATTTCCTTCTCTTTTCGGAATTGGAACAGAAAGGTTTCTTGTTATCATCCTAATAGTTTGTGCTTCAAGTATATATTACGTTGGAAAATCTGAATAGGAATTATATATTTGTCAGCTTGACAGCGGTAGGTCTAAACAAATTATGTATTTGACTGCATTTCCGCAGGAGTGCGGAAAGTTACTTTATGCACGTGTGCGAAAAATACTTTCCGTGAGACTGTACATTGCGATATGCTTTACTTTCTCATGTGGTAGAAAGTCGTAGAAAAATTATACTGTACAATAAATATACAAATGAAAGAGAAGCAACAGATAACGGTCCTACGATGGCAGTGTCGGAAAATCGAAATAGTAAGAAAGTTTTATTGCATTTTTCAATGTGATAAACCCGCACTATTTGTATGCCATTTTTATTTTAACAAAGTGAATCACTCACTCTAATTATAAACCAAGAAGCACACTGATTAAAAACATAGATGTTTTTTTTTCATAATTTTGCAATTTTTATAATAAAAACAGAAAGGCATACTGCTTAAAAACATGAAAATTTTTTAATTTATTTTGCAACTTCATTTTCATTTTTTAGTGTGACGAACCCGCACAACTCGTATGCCATATTACATACCAACTATTCAGGGGACAAACTTTATATTACAACAAATTTTGTGCTGATTAAAATCAAGGAATGTTATTCCATACCTGTTTGAAATGTTTGCAGTGTTAACAGTACTTAGGCGTACTCAATTGGTATGCCATATTTTTTCAAGCAGTTTCAAAACAACAACTTGTACTCTTATCAATGGCAGCCTGTTTAAAAACACGGAAAATTTCCTTATTTCCATACAAATTCACGTGACCATACCAATCTCTCGGACCCGCCCTAACGGTATGCCAATGGTTTTCTGAGTATTTTATTTTCGTTATTTCATTACAAAACACATAGCAGCCTAATTAAAATCGTAGCGAAACACGTATTTTTTGAACAAATGATGAATAATTTTTCAATAGGAAGAACCCAGGACGACTCTTTTATTCGTGCCTTATGATCATGAGGATATACGGACAATATTTTCCTCTAAAAGGCATACTGAGTAAAATCGTGTCTCAAAATCTGTCACCATCCCCCGGTCTACCTACACAAAAACTGAAAATGGCGAGTCTTAATGTAGGTTTCAGTGGTGGAAATATTATATTTTGGAATGACAATAAAACAAAAACACATGAATTCTCAAGTAGTCCGGAGTTATATGACATGTTTTTTTTTTAAAGCCCGCCTGAAGTCGATGATGATGATGAAATTCGTCATACATATGCTAAAATATTGAGGCTAACGAATGCACCATACGAAAAACATCTACTGATAAATGGTTTCAAACACCCGTGAAGTTATCAAACCAGGACTAAACTCATTACATTATCAGACGACCAGAATAAAAAGGTGAAGGGTTGTATCGAAGGAAAATGCAGAAAATGTATGATTCCAAACCTGCGAATTATGTCTACTGGAATTCGCCCAAGGAGTTAGTCGCTCGTTTACGGCTATTGATATCTTCAAAGTCAGCTGGACATACTGGACACAACAATGAAATAATTTCTATAATTGAAGAATTACGTGATGAACTAATTCATTCATAAAAATGATCAGTTTGTCCTCATTATATGATGCCACAACATTGTCAAATTGTTTGTCTGAATGGAAACGAAGTAAAATATTATTATTATTATTATTGTGAGAAGAAAAATGATGAAATAAGTGATATCAAACGACAAGTTGTCAATGAGTTACATAAGCCGACAAGACGTAATTCCACCAGAAGAACCAACACCGTCGAAGGTTTTGCAGATCTATGGCAAACATGACAAAGAATATCGATATGTTCTCATGGTTATTGATTGCTACTCAAAATATCTATAAACGAAACCGATTAGAAAAGAAAACAAGTAGTGCTGTAACCATTGCAATGGCAGATGTGCTGAAAATCTACGAAGCGATCAAGAAACAGAATTTTTCAATAGTTCTTTTTCATATCTAATGCAAAAATGTAAGATCAACCATTATTCAACATTCAGCACCATGAAGGCGGCCATAGCGAATATTGTTATTCGAACAATAAAGACGTGGCTTTATAGAGAATTTTCAGCGAGGTGACTTAACAAATGGTTGGATATTCTTCCAATCATAACAAGAAAATACAACAACAACAAAACTAAAATTCAAAGATGCCGAAGTTATCCGTGGAAAAAAAAAGTATTCTCAAGTTCCTATGAATGACATTGTACATATAAACAAGTACAAAAATATCTTCGAAGGATCTGCAAATTTCACAATTGAACTATTCAAAATCATTAAAATCAATAGGACATACCCTACAACGTATATTCTTGAAGATATGAAGTCTACCGAAAAGAAGATGGGCGAGAAGGTGCTGAAGAATAAAAGAGATGAAATATATGTGAAGTGGTTAGGTCTTCCTAGTGAGCATAATTCATGGATTGATAAACGTGACATGGTGTAAAATATGTATCATCTTCAATGTTTCGATGGATAAAGTAGTGAAAATGATTTTGAGTTTCCATTTCGAAAAGACTGAATTGAAAAATATATTTTAGCGGTAAACGTTGCCCCAGCCAATCGCAATGTTCTGTATATACCAAACCAAATTAACTGCATACCCCATTCCGGCTTATATATTTTCAACTCATAACATTGATAACATTTCATAATCTGCAAGCTAATGTGTTATCAAACTCTTTTCGTCTGCATATTCACACATTTTGATCAGCTCAGCCTTTGTTAATGCAATCTTTGCATCGAGCTCTTGAAGAGCCACCTCGTCCATGCTGCCTCTTCGAACATCGTCATCGCATTTGACGATGGTGGCTTTCGCATTCACGATGCGGGATTTCGCTTTCTCCAGCATTTCCCCACGGCACTGCAGTGGACTGAAAGAATAAAGCGATACCTTTTTCCAAATCACCCATCACATTCTTGAAGGTGTCATCTATCCTCTCCTTACGGAGTTGTAGTACAACCTCGGTTGTTTTCTTGGGGTTAGAAGCATAAGATGCACCCTTCACTTTCGTATTCGGTTTCGTATCCACACTAAGTGGAGAGAGAAGTGACGAGCATTTGGGTAGTAATAATTGTAAAAGGGTTGGATCAACATCTTCTGAAGGTTCCAGTATATCTACTGTCTAGATAAACATCGATATTTCAACCAAACTCATTCTTTGTTGCATCTTCTTCAATAGACAAATTTGGGAGTGAGTTCATGAGTATTCAGCTCGTAGGAATGTGTGATATCAATGGGATGTGAACAGAAATCGTGCTGATGTTAATGCGATTCATACAAACAAGTCAACAATACATGCGCACATGAACATAACAACAACAACCGTAGGAAGGGAAGGGGTAGATATCTCTCCCAGGAATTAACTCTACAAATTCCATAGGACTAAGAAGTGTTGAGAACAGACAGTGTTCTTTCAACCGATGTCTTCTCCAGATGTGTATGTAGCTCTATAGAAAAACTGCGAATGCACCCGCAAACATTAGACTCGCGGTCGTGAATCAAACCGTGGATTAATTCAATTAATTCGCGTGTCGAAAGTTATAGTGGTGAGGGTATGTCCAGAACCGGCACAGATCCTCCACTCTCACTTATTTTTAAAAAAATCATATCTCACTCATGAATAATAATGAAGAAAAAGTTTGTTGGTGAAAAACTTTCAAAATGATCATATTTTCCAAGAAAAAATATCCAGAAAAATGTCTTGGCAAAATATCTAAAAAGTGGTTTATTTCCATACTTTTCATCAGTAGAGTCTGCCCTGCGCTGGTGGCTGCGCCAAGATTTTTACGAATAAAAATTACTTAAGTTTTTACAGTCACCCGTGCCTACATACCAACAGCCTATATGTTTTGTGTTATTTGGCACTAGATAGATCCCAACTGTTCAGTTTTAATAAATTGTAAATGAATGTATTTTTATTTATATACATTTTGGCACTTGGTTCAAAAGATACATATGAAAGAATTTGGAATAACTATTTCGGTGATTGCAATAGCACAGTAGCTGGCGATCACCCCGAGAAAAAAAATTTCATATAATATCCCGGTGGGGATTGGGGGGGGATGATATTTAGAGATTTCTCTCACGATATTTCTTCGTTTTGTGACCTTGAACGTGGGTTTGTTTCATCCGTTCCGAGAATGAGGGCTGTATTGTTCCACTATCGCTTAGAATTTTTCTATTTTTGAAATCGGCGGTTTACATTTCATCTTTCCCTTAACAGGAAATATATGTTTCATATTTCCCTCAACAGGATATCAATCTCCTATATCTGTTTCAAGGGGTTATACGATACTCGGTACTACATTTTCTCCGTCCGTCAGTGCTTAAAGCCAAACTTCCCAATTTCAATTCATTCCACTGAGTAATACTTAGCGGAGTCGAAATCGGGGTGGAGTTATGATGGGGGCCTGATTCATCGTGATTGATTGAGAATCGGAAGGGGCGTGGCTTATGCGCAATGACCGAGGTGTGGTTTAGAGCAGGTGGAGAAAGAGTGAGAGTTTGCTGAAGTGTTTGAAAGCAGAGGATCTCCTCGTATTCTTCAGTTGAAATCCAGTCCTCAAGCCAGCGTCTTCACCAGCAATATCCAGTCCACCATCATCGTGGTGTCATCGGATGATGACGATGACGATGTCATCTGAGTCCTGCCCTCGTGGTCGTCTCGCATAAGTATGCGGAATGACACCCAGCTCTTCGAATCACCCCACCACCTAATGGCAAAAATGTAAAAGTTTCTATGACTTAAAAAGTAGTAGATAGATTAAAAATCTCAAGATGAAAGGATTAAAACTCTTCGGATGTTGATGGTTAATCGTAAAACCTCATGTTCACCTAGAAAAATAAAACCACTCCTGATTACCACCATTACTCATATAATGAATTAGTATAAAATCAGTGTTAGATGGAAGTCTAGCATCAGTCTTCTCATCATATCCAAACCTGATTTAACTACGGGACCAGCACCAGCTTCAGTAGCAGCAGCCGTCAGTCAGGATAGTGAGGCTGAAGCAGCACCAGCGCCTGGTCCAGCAGTGTCGCCAGAGCCCACTCAGGTTACCCGATTGAATACGACGTGTTTAGGTTTAGTGTTTAGGTTCGGCCAGATCACGGACCGGTGGATGAGAATGTGCCCGAAGTTCCGTCACCGACTGTGGCCTCCCCCTAGCCCATTTAGCCCATTCTCGTCTTCGTCGGAGGATGAAGATGCCCTGCCCCCTGCCCACTGGCTGTCGATTTCGTCGTCTCACATAAAAATGTTTGTGTCGACATTCCCTGACTTTTCGAAGCAAAACAGCTCTTTTCAGGGCTACAAAAAGAATAGACACGCGCATGTATGTGAATCTGTAAGTTGGATTATGGTATTGAAATTGAGACAACTTTAGTTTGCCAAAATATATAAATTTTCAAACAGCTGGGTGTTGATCACTGCCTGGGGCCCAAAGTCTTGGTCTATGTGTAAACCAAACACAGGATCATATTTTTTCATCATTGCAGATGTAACATCTAATGCATTGACATCCAAATCCTTCTTCAGATAATTGCATTCGTTATCAAGTTCAGTTGTCAACTCTGTTATTTTCCGTGTCATTTTAGCTGTAGCAACCCATATCCACGAGTCTAGGGCAATTCTCCGACGGGCAATTCCCCGACAACAGTTCACTGACTGGATGATTCCCCGAGAGGATAATTCCCCGAAGGGGAATATTCCCCGACAACAATTCACCGACGCAATAGGCAATTCACCGACAACAGTTCACCGACTGGATTATTCCCCGACGCGACGGTCAAAATCTTACTCTGGTTGTATTGTATGAATTTTATACAATACAACCATTCATTATTGAAAATTAGGGTTGCGAACCTAATAGAATTATAAAAGGAAGGACCAATAACCCGAAGGTAGCAATAAAATTATTAATATTTCACAGAAATAAAAGGGTCGTTCCTTAACAACTTTATTTCAAAAAGGTAAAAGTTCTTACTTACTGTAATTACTAGAAGGGCCAATTCTTCAGAGGCTCAATAACCCTCTCTGAGGGTAGTAATAAAATTATTGATATTTCACAGAAATAAAAGGGTCTTTTCTTCATTATACTTTATTTCAAAATGATAAAAATTTGTATGGTCACTCTCTTTAATGAGTAAGATTGTGAGCTATACCTCGCAAATAGGCGGAAAGTGTTGTTTCGTCATATTTCGCAACGAGGGCTGCTATTCTACTGATACTTTTTACGACTAGGGGGACCTTCAGAACCTCCTGTGTATTGTTCTATCTGAAGCTCTTGCTTTATTGCGTCTACAAACTTCCATATATTTGGATGGTCCACTGAGTGAACACGTTCCTCTATCGTAATATTTCTTTTGGCGTTCTTGATTTTTTTGTAATTTATTTATTAATGATTCCTTTTCTATGACTTGAGGTTCTAAAGAGCGATTTGAAATTGACAAAGAATCTCTCAACATACGAGATTGCAGTAATTGCGCAGGAGAATATCCAATAGACACTATAGGAGTATTTCTGTACTGAAGTAAAGCCGAGTTTCTGTCTGAATTTTTTCTCAATATATTTTTGGCACTTGAGACTGCTTTCTCAGATATTCCATTAGATTTTGGGTTTCGACCACTTGATGTTATACATTTCATATCAATCATTTGTGTAAAATTTTTAAATTCGATGCTGTTATAGGGCATATTATACGATATAAATATTTCTGGTTATCCAAATTGCGAAAAAATTACTTTCAGGATCTCTAAAACTCCTTTCGCAGATTTTTCTTTCAACAAATGAAGCTCTAACCATTTCGAATATGCATCATAAACTACTAAGTATTCTTTACCCAAATTCAAAATATCTGATGAGATTCTCTGCCATGGTGTCTTTCTGGCAAAGGATGAGGTATCAATGGTTCTTTTACATTGCAGAATCTGAATTTACAACATACTTCACGTCTGCTTATGAAATTTTCAATTTCCTTTGACATATTTGGACAGAAGAATGCTTTCCGTGCTCTTAATTTACATTTCTCAATTCCTGAAGGACCTTGATGTAACAAGTTGAGTAAACAATGTTTGAGAGATGAAGGATGAAGGATGAAGGATGAAGGAAGGTAAATATTGAACTGTTATATTATATCGAAACAATCTCAGCCACATTCTCTGCAATCTTGATGGAATTTTACAAAGGTTCATTTTAAATATTGATTCAAAAGGCTTATAATCGCTTTGAATTAAACAAGTTCTACCGTAAATATAATAGTGAAATCGCACGTTAAAAGGTAAGACCTCATTAATCCTTAGCTCGCACAAGTTTCGACTTTTGAGGGCTGCCGTTCGTAGGGGGGGCACAGCAGGTTAACCAAAAAAACAATTTTAACAATTTTTTTTATCATTTTCAGAGATTCTGTCAAACCATGAAGAGCCATATTTAATTTGAGAACTCCAGCGTTTTCAATTTTCACTCCTTCAGAAATATTTATATAAATTTCAGATTCTAGTGTTTCGTTAAGGAAAGCTGTTTGATATATCCATCTGTTATTTTGAACAGCTTGTGAAAATAATGCCCTTATTATGGCCATTCGAGCCACCGGAGCATACATGTTGTTTATCGACTGCTCCTGGATTTGAAATCCTTTTGCCACGAGTCTTGCCTTCTCCGTGCCATCTTCTTTGTTACGGAAAGTCCATTTGCTATTAATGGGATTCTTTCCAGGTGGATGATTGGTTGGAGTTCAGGTTCCTAATTTTTCGTGGGTGTCTATTTCTTTTTTAATTGCATTTCTCCATCCACCATCTCTATGAGCTTCATATTCATCTAAATGGTGGGGTCTGTTTACGATACGTCCTGATCTTGTTTGTGTAACTTCTCTATTGTTATATTATTTTTCATAAGTTTCTGTCTCCTCCTTTCTCTCACAATCTACTTCTATTTCTTTGGTTCCTAAATCATTTTCTATAATTTCTTCCTCTTTATTGTAGTTGGTTTCAGTTTTATCAAAGATTATATCAGTGGATCTGATTATCTTGTCTTTTTTATAGTCCCAAAGTCGATAACCTCCTCCACAGTAGCCAACTATAATTGCCGGCTTGGCTCTAGAATCTAATTCACCACCATTTGGCAATATCAGCATCCAAGCTTTAAAACCAAATATCTTCAATTCAGATTAATCATTTACCCCATACCAAATTGAGGCTATTCGATGTTATTTTTGTTTGCTTTACTTTGGCATTGGTTTAACTCATAAGCAGAACAAAGTATGTCTTCGTCCCATAGGTGTTTGGGTATGTTTGTTTTATCTGATTTCGTCCTGACACGCTTCATTAGCGTTCTGTTCATACGTTTGGATGTGCCGTTCTGCATGGGACTGTATGGTATACTGAATCTGCATACCCTTGGATGAAAATTCTCCTCCATTATCAAGCCTTATCTTCTTGGTCCGTAACCATGCTGGGTTTTGATGAATTTTATAAATTCCATCACATTTTGTTTAGCTTCATCTTTTGATTTCAGTAATTTTACAACCAAGAAATGGGAGTAATCGTGTATAAGGACTTGGAAATATTTTTCACCATTTATAGTTGGAGGATTTATAGGTCCACAAATATCCGAATGTATTATATCACCAATACTTCTCTTCTAAGTTTCTTTGAAAGATCTCGTAGTGCTTATTCCATCGATGCACGTCGAACATTTTTGTTTCTAAATTGGCAAACCCACTATTTTCAATCCTTCAAAATTTAGATGGCCTAGACGTCGGTGCCAAATATTCTGTTCTTCAGCTGCAGTCATCGCTCTCGTACTATTTACTTTTGTGGGAATAATTTCCAAGAGAAACAAATTTCTCGGTCCTAGATCACAAATAAAATGAAAATTTCTACCTTTTACTATGACTGACTTTTTATCAAAAATCACCTCATGTACATGATCTATCAGTTTTTCAACAAAGAACAAACTGTTTTTCATCCCACTAACTACAAGAGCTTTGAAGTTTATTTTTCTTCCTTAGCATATTCCTTCGAATTATCCTTGTTTTCGAGAGGTCATGGTCATGAGGTCTCCGTTTTGCAGTTTTTATTTTCATTGTCTCTGACTTTTCGACTTTCGTCATGTAGGTTTCCATTTTCTCTGATACCAAATTACTTGCCGCTCCGGAATCTAATATGAGTGCATTTTCATCTTCTATATTGACGCTGAATGCAACGAAAGAAACTCCTTCTTCAGCTTGCTGTGCATTCTCTTTATCATTTCACTGACTTTGGCAGTGCTGTGTGAATCCTATGCCTCTATATACCCTTCCTTTACCTCCTCGAATATTTGCTTTAGTTCTGAACCAACATTCAGAAAATTTGTGACCGGGTTTCTTACAGTGAAAACATGTTGGCTGTTGGGTGGTGTTGAAAGAAACTTCATTATTCAAAATTTCTCCAGATTTATATTTTTATTTTCCTCGATTGCTTTTCATTTTCAGTTTTTCATCTAAAAGTCGACATTTCACGAAGTCCACGGTGATTTCTGTACTCGGAGGAAGCATTTCGATTGCAATAATGACTGCATCGTAATTTTTATTCATTGTTAGGAGTAAATGACATATTTTTTCAGATTCTTCCTCACTTTCAGATTCTGAACCTGCGTTCTCGAGGTCACGAATAAGAATGTGGAATTTTTGGAAGTGGTTCAAAAGTCTTTCATTCACGCTACATTTCAGTAATACTAGTTTTTTCTCCAAATGTAACTTTGTTGAAACGCTTTTTCTTTCGAAAGCATCTTGTAGTGCTTTCATCATCTGCTTTACTGTTCCTGAATTCGTGCTTTTGATTCTCGTCTGTGATCTCGTTAATTTCCTTCGATAGGGCATCTTTCTTCTAAAACTGCTCTGATCCTGAATTTCCACTCAGTGAAGTTTTCTGCTTCTAACTGTGTTATATTCTGTACATGTAGCGGTAGTGCCATTTTAATACAGTTTTTCTTCTGTTTGGGTTCTTCTCTATTTCAGTTATTCTTTCAACTCGTACTCCTACTGACTGTTCGTTATTTTACAATTACATGGGCTCTGGGCCCATAAACGTTTGTAATATATGTTATCCAAGTAATAAACAATCCAGAGATAAATATTATTTTAGTTTTCATTCACAACTTGAAGTACAATTAATTTACAAATATTTTCTCTCTATGTCAATAAGACAACTTTCTTCTCTACAGGGTAAATAAATATATTCAACACATCCAGCCGTTGTTTTGGTGGTCCCGTTGAAGGTTACCCTGTTAACTTGTATTTTGGGAGTACCTTCGGTTCTCTAGTTCCATTTTCGGGGTCGCCTACCTCCGCAACTAGGTTTGCCATCTCCGAGGTACCCTTTGGGTAGGTCGGCTTGGCTCCCTCCGAATGGGTTCCATAGGTCCCTGATTTGGTTCTTCTCGTGGGGGTGACCTTTTAGTAGTCTCTCACGATAGGCAGACCAAGGATCCATTCTTTATAGTTCTGAGTACCCAAGGTGAACTTGTTTTTGGATACTTTAAAATACACAGTAAAATCTCTATTTTCTCATGACCATCCACGATATTTTTTTCTATGTTTCAACATACCATTATTCTCTGAAATGTTTATTGATTTCATATGCTATGTCTTGTGACAGGTTTCTTATTGAACATATTTGGCTTCTACCTACTCATATTGCCGTAACCAATCAACATAAAATTTTAACGAGCGTGATAAATGTGTAAGGTTCAATTCGCCTAAAGACTGTCTAAGCTGTCTAAGAATGATTCGATTTCATGAGTGGATAATTGTATACATTTTTTTATTGGTTGGAGATATGAGCCTCCAAACTTTATAACCACTTGTCTCGAAAACCGTTATTTTCAGGAGATATTATAAAACTCTTTCACTATTATATGTCATTTTCCATCGATTGATATCCTGATCAGAAATGACAGCAGTTTGATTTGCATTATCACGCTGATCATGGAAATAAAATATTCAAGATATGCTAAAAATAGCTGGCACGGTTTTTTCATCTCTCGTGATTCTGAGTTTATGGTTATAGCGGAAATTATTATTTCAAATTCAAAGTGGATCTCAGCACGATCACGAAAAAACATCTGAAATTAGTGAACAATAAACCATGGGGGTCAAACTGGTTCGATGTTTTACACCTACGGAACGATAAAATATTTTCCATCAAGGTAGTCAAAGTCGAATTAAATGAAAGTTATATCTCTGCGATTGTTCTGCGTTTATTTCGATATATGCATTGAAATAAATACCCGTAGGACTAACAAAATAAAAGTTGGCAGTGTTTCTAATCATACTCATTCATTTATCCAAGTAAAATTTATGTACAAATCTTGGGTCGTATATGCATAAAACTTGAGCAAATGCTTCTGCTCGGATTTCTTGCAACAAACATATTCATAGAGAGACGTAACTGAGGTAATGAACATATACCAGTTTTCATGAATACAAGCTTGTGATTTCACCCTTCACCGATGCACCGCCTCGACGAGTACCTGATTTTATTCAAATTCTCATCTTGAATGCATTTTATATACTTTATATTTCACCCCGGAGCGCCATGGCCGACTTCCACCCTCACATGGTATGCCTTGGGGCACAGTCTACAAGTGTTTATGAGGGAGTTATATTATTATTATTAATATCGAAATCAATTGACGACAATATATCGATTTGAAATAAATAAAAATCGTGTCACCTGGTAATTGATGCTTTACTTCTAGCCGTATTCAACTGCCTCATCTATGATATTAATATTGATAAATAAAGATAACTAATCGAAACACATGCATAAATAGCCCCACACGACTGCCGAATCACCAATATTGAATTTTATAATCCATTTTTCATTATTAATTCGTCAATTAGTGTTGATTGTTCCCCAGGAAAAAACCTATATCTGCGTACTAATTTTACTGTTCTGTCTACCTTCAGTGAAGACCCGGTCAGAACGGAGAGGCAATACTCATGTCATCATCTTGCATTTGATTTTCCATTAGCTTTTGTTCAAATAGCCCTACGATAACTCCAGTACCCACTGATGAAATAAAGAAGTAGAGCCAGAGAGAACCTAAACAGGTTTCTATAGAAGGCCCTGTGTCTACTGCTTTCTCAGCAGGTATTGGAGTTGTCGTCTGACAAAAGCGAATGGATATCAATTGCAGGATGGCGGATATGAGTATCAGCTCTCCGTCCGGACCGGATCTGCACTGAAGATCGGCAGAACCGCGAAACTAGTAGGCACATGTTCTTATTAACATTTGCTAGCGGTTAGGTTAGGTGGTTAGGAAACATTGCAAAGTGTGTTCTTGTAGAAAAACTCCGTCAGGTGGAAGAGGTGATTCGGTAGTCGTAAGTGACTATTGGATTATTTTCTGTTCAATGTTTGCTTACAAAACTCCCATAGTAAATTTGCGCAGAGCTAGATTATTGATAATCTATTTAAATTCTATGAAATTATGGCCTTTCGTCAATTATTTTTATTTTATTTAATTTTTTAGCTATTTAAAGCACTGTGTGCAAATCGAATTTTCAAAAACCCGCGTTTCATCAACAAATTTCGTAAATATCGGGGAAGAGTGATATAACTCTCAGGACTAATGCAAATGCTGAATATGCACCTGTCGGCTTGATGCTGATGGTCTGAGTAATATACACTGCTCGCCACTCGTAATGGAACAAACCATTTTTACGGTAAATCATAATAATACGGGGCAAAATAGGCTGGAAAGTCCTTCATATTCCTGATCAGTGTCCCCAACTTACCACAGATACACCTTTTTGTAATTCTCATCTTTAAAAATCCGAATTTGTCCCACTTTTCATGGAAGCACCCCATAACTTCCGTAATGATTTAGGTAGAATGATGAAACTCTCACGACTGATAAATATGATGAAAATGCACCTACCTGATCAAAATGGTGTTGGTCATGAAACCGTGATGAAACAACCCATATTTATATTTATAAAATAGGCTCTGAATTCCTTCAGGTTCGTGATCAGGAGCTCCAAATTAATACAGATACAGATTTTTATTTGTCCTATTTTTCATGGAAGCACCTCCGTAACTTCCGTTAGAAGTTAGAATGATGAAATACTTCAAGCGCTGTAGTCAAAATTATACTAAAATCTGCCGATAAAACCAATATAAATGATTTCTGGTACAAGGGAGTTTTTGAAGTGTACTTAAAAAATTGTTCTGCAAGCGAGCACTGGAAATTGGGATAAATTCCGGGAAAACTCGGAAAATAAGGATTCCATCAATAACTTGGAAGGGGTTGAAAATATCGATTTAGAAACAAACTTCAGATTTCCGCGCCAACAACTCGGGATATCATAAGATTTACCCCGACGCTTGACTGAAATCTCTGTATCTCCCTTGGTTTTGATCGAAAATTCACAAACTAGACGATATTCTGAAAAAAAATCCGTCAGCAATTATTATTTTTAGCAGGCAGGTGTCAGTAGAAGTGGCTGTACTTGATATTCAAAGGTGAAATAATGATCTTTGATAAATAAACAATGTAATTTTTTTAAGTTTTCCCATCGATGTACCTGTTTATATTTAGTTTGGAACATTTCCGGGAAAGATAGAAAATGATGAATGAACACTTTGTTATTAAAGGTTTTTAGATACATATTCTGAAAGTACAGGGTCTTGGCAATAAAATTACCAGTACGCTTTTTCAGAAATCTCTACTTTGATTTTTTACGTCGAGTGTAAAGATATCGGTCATGAAACATTAGCGAACCAAAGAAACAACGGGTGTTTAAAAACATGATACAGTTAGGCCCAAGATAAATTGGGGATGAATGTTATCCTATTGAATCTTTTAGCAAACTCAGATTTTCGAGCTAATTCAATAGAAAAACGTATAAACTCAGTAAAATCACACTGTTTATTTATCAAAGAACATTATTTAACCTTCGAACATCGAATACAAACACCACTACCGACTACCGCCAGCTACATATCATAATTGCTGAAGGATTTTTCTTTAAAAACCCGTTCAGTTTATGAATTTTCAACCAAAAATGAGAGAGCTACAGAGATTTTAGTCGAGCGTCGGGATCCCGAGTTGTTTGCACGGAAATCTGAAAATATCAATTATATCTCATTATCTGTAATAGAAAACAATTTTCTAAAAAATTTGGAAAGACTTTTTTTTTGAGATTTTTACGTTTTTCAACTTTTTTTCCATACATTGTTTTGAAATTTCCAACCCCTTCCAAGTTTTGATGAAATACCGATTTTCCGAGTTTTCCCGGGAATTTTGCCCACTTTGGATAGATGCTCGCGTGCAGAAGGAAGACGCAGCCCTTACCTGTTAACATGTGATGCTATGTACAAGACCAGTGACCACGTTGTGAATCGAACCCGCGTAACTTGGAATAGGAAGCTAGCATATTAACCCACACGCCACCACGGTTGAATTGATTCACTTTTAAAGCCCCATTAGCTCAAAATTTGTTAATATTCTCCACCAGAAGTATTGGTGTACATGGAAAGTATTTTTGGCGTATCATTCAATTCAGTAAATTTTATAATGCTACGTCAACAATTACGGAAGACACGAGGGTGCTTCCATGAAAAGTGAGACAAATTCGGATTTTTCTGGACTGAAATTTTCTAGGAAAAAAGGTGTACCTATCTGTAGTCGAGGGTCACTAATCTGAAGAAATTTCGAGCCTATTCTGGCCCTCAATATGTTTTACCGTAAAAATGAGTTGTTTCGTCGCGAGTGACGGGCACTGTATATCACGTTTGCCATCACCATCCAGCCCATAGGTGTTTTTTCCTACCTCGATATTTACAAAAGTTACGCGGGTGGTACCATATGGAGAATGAGACATACTGTATATGAATCAAAATTCCGAGATCTGAGTCGGAATTCCGATATCTAAGTCGGAATTCTGAGATCTAAGTCGGAATTCCGAGATCTAAGTCAGAATTCCGAGATCTGAGTAGGAAATATCCGAGATCTAAGTCGGAAAAATCTTTGAAATTAAAATAAAAAATTTCGTGGCCCTTCTACGCTTTCGTACTTTGGAGACAACCGAACATGAATCATAAATCATTTGTATACTAAAGAGGTTAGTAAATCAACGTGTTGGCGGTTTGTTTACCCTTCGAGACAAGTTTATTGGTTCTATATGAGTTATAGTTCGTCTGCTTTTAACTTTGTTATATTTTTATTGCAACAAAGTCTTTGCTAGGCAGGAATATGTACTCATTAATGAACTACACAGAAGAGTTGAGCATTATATTTATGGCCGTATATAAATTATATTTTAATTAAAATCTCTAATTGGAAGTTCACGACGAAATGCTGGAATATTGCCCTTGGATATTATTCTGTGTTTTTTGAGAAGATATTGACTTTGTTATTCACATTATAATTGTAACGATTTAATTCACCGTCCTTCAACGGTAATGGACAAGTTCAGTGATGTTGTTAATACTATATTTAATGCGATGGAATTAAAATATTGATCAAAACTAATAAATGAGTGAAAAAACTTTCAAATCAATCAATAAATGACTGAGGAATAGATTATTTAAGTTTGCGTATTTTAGCGCGAAACGATGGTCTCGGACTCGCCTGTGACGTCATATGTCGCGGGATCGCTACACCACAAATTACCTACTCACTACTTCCGTAACCACGATAGGGCACTCGCGCCGTTTGTTGTTATTTATAGACAGTTATTTGTTTTTTTTATCTAAGAGTATTACAGTATATTGTAGTTTTTATCTCACCATAACGGAAGAAGGCTAAATTACCAGGACAAAGTGACAATTTACCTAATAAGACATTTACTGTAGAAGAATAATGAGATTTTTATTTGTTTTTTGATAAAAGGACTGTAAAGAAATAAAATGAGATTGATGTTGTACGCTAGCTAAATTTATTTCTAAATCGATTTCAATGTTCTCAAAAATTTAAATGGTTAGATGACCACAATACCTTCCTTTATGTTTTGGTAACTGCGCTGGCTCAATAACATAGCACAGCGTTAATTATTCACCATCAGTATTTGCAGTCAGTTGAGAGGTAGATTGTAGGGGGGTCGTACAGGCTGTGCAGCCTTACAAGCACTTCGTGCGTCAGTTGAGAGGTAATCTAATCTAACTTTTTATTGTACACGAAATATCAAACTTTCAATGGTGTCAACAATAAAATATGGTTTGTGAATGAAAATAAAGTATTTGGAATGCAAATAATTAACTAATACATGACTAAAATGTTTTTTACCTACGGCCACTGCAGAAAATAGGCAAAAACATACCACTAACAGCCTCAGTAAATAGCTCCTTACGCACGGTAAACAAATCGCACAGTTTTCGTAAACAAAACGCACAGTTGGATATATTTTGGAAACAGCTTAATCGATTTGGGAGAAATTTTGTATGTGGATAGGGTTTTGTTTTTTAAGTTTATCTATATAGGCATCTTTCTTGGAGAAACACCATTTTACTGATAATATAATAATAATGATGATGATTATTTTTGGATCTTGAAAACGGCTTCAATGATTTGGATACAATTTTGTATTTAGATAAGGTATTTTGTGTGTAAAAAAGTGTGTAAAAAAATCACCTGTGCGTAAAATCATCAACAGTGCGTAATAGTATATTATGAAACAAGTGTTGTAAAAGGCATATTATGCACGAATGGAAAAATTAATTCCATGAATGCGTAAGTGCTTTACAACACGCATTACGTACTATACTTTACCTACGGCCATATAGAGTGTGCCGTTTCCGAGATCCAAAAATTCTTATTATTATTATTATTAGTAAAATGACCTTTTATTCAAAAAAGACGTCTATATAGATGAACTTGAGTAGCAATACATCATCTGAGTAATAAATTTGATCCAAAAAGTTGAAGCCGTTTTCGAGATCCAAAAATTCATATTATTATTAATATTATGAGTAAAATCACATTTTTTCATGGAAAGCTCCTATATAGATGAATTCAAGTAGCAATACCTTATCTAAATACAAAATTTGATCCAAATCGTTGAAGCTGTTTTCGAGATCCAAATGATAATTTTTTATTATTATTATTATCAGTAAAATCGTGTGTTTCCAAGAAAGACGCCTACATAGATAAACTTAAAAATCAAAAACCCTATCTACATACAAAATTTCTCCCAAATCGATTGAGCCGTTTCCGAGATATATCGTTTTGTTTATGAAAACTGTGCGATTTGTTTACCGTGCGTAAGGAGCTATTTACTGAGGCTGTGAGTCGTGTGTTTCTGTCTATTTTCTGCAGTGGCCGTAGGTAAAGTAAATTTTTATACACTGATCAAACATTTATGCATTTTTGAAAAATAAAAAAAATTGCATTTTCGAATTTTCATTTTCAGATTTTTTCTTTTCAGTTAGTCTTTTAACAATATCTATCAGATGTAGTTCAATGTCCAGCGTGACTTTTTCATTCCACCAAGACATAAAAAAATTGGTCAAAATTCTGTATTTCATAAGGGTTTGATATCATTCAATGAACTGCCTAATGATGTGAAAAATTCAACTACAAATGCTGGTTTCAAGACTAGTCTCAGGGAATATTATCGGAGAGTATGTGATATTAGATAAGTTGGATTAACGATTAACGCTTGAGAAAAAATGTTTATAACTTTTATTTATACTTGTCTTCGTCAACTGTTTGTGTTATACATAAAATAGTTTTAGAAATAGTTTTAGAATTAGCATTACAACTGTCGATTTTTCTTATTCTTTACATGTATAATTTTAATTAGCGACCTGCTAAATAAAGAAATTTATTATTATTTAGCCGGGGAAGTAGTTGTTTTCTGTTAGATATTAAAAAAAAATCAAATATTTCATTTTTAAATTTTCATGGAGAATGTTCCCCTTGTCAACATGAATATCCCCCAAGACGTTTTTTAACGATGAAAAATAACGACTGAAATTTGTCTTTCAGTGCTAAAATCTGAACTAAAAGGAATTAAACTTTTTGAATACTCATCTACTTTTAAGTTTGCTTCATCAGCCACACGATTCAACTTATAACGATGATTTATTTAAAAAACGTTTCATAAACAGTTTATAGTAGAGCACTGGTTGTCAAAGTTCATCCATTATGAATTGCAAAACACACAGTTATATTAAAATATCGGCTATGAATCAACAAACCGTCTGTCCACGCGGGTTTGATTGCTGTTCAACCAATGAAAACGATGAATCAGGTGTCCATTGTACTAGCGATAATGGTGCAAAGCGGCTTGTTTGAAGCCAACTGTAGTCTATAACATTGTTATTCAAAGCGGCAAAATGGATTTCACTAGGACAAAATTATTGATATAATTCATATATTATGAAGACCGCTCAATCTGTGCTATGTATTGGTAACTGGGGTAAGATTTTCTCTGAAGAATTGCGACAGCCCTCTATATACGACATTCCATTACTTCTCCTTAATTCCATCCAGACTATAATATGTACTTACAACAAAATTATATTCATACACATAAGTATGTAGTACTTTAGGTCCAATTATTAAGTCACGCCTCATTAGTTTGCACCACTTCTTCCTTTTATACGTGTCATTTGGTAAAAGAAAGAAAATATTGGGGTTTTTAACTGTCGTGCTTTCGCACATAGGGACAATACAATATTTGTAAGCGTTTTTTTTTTATTTCAGCCATTGTGTAATGAACGAAACATGACACGAACGGAGCAAATGACTGCACACCAATGAATTTGTAAGTACTCTTGCGAATACGAGCCACCTCGATCAAGTCGCGTGACTTCACATACTAGAGCGCCGCGTGTAATGAAATTATTATTCCAAGCGCAATTTCAAAGTCCTATAAAACAGGTGCGGAAAGTATGATTTTCCGCACGCTTGCGGATAAGCTGTAAATTGCATAATTTCTATCAAGATATACCGCTGTCAAATATATAATTTCTATTCATATTTACCTATGAATATGTAAATTTTCTTTATGACATAATATTAAAATCATAATTAGTCATCTTATATTTTTAATAATAATTACAAATCAAAATATACTCAAATACAATATATTTTCAAGTCATTATATGTGTCCAATTAGCTCAGTTGGTAGAGCAGCGTGACAGTCTTCCCAAAACTCAAATGCTAGGGACGACAGGGACATTTATGCCGCACCACATCGCGGGGCTGAGTTGGGCAGTAAAAATTTTGAAAAACTCTTACCACCACCCGTTGGCCAGTGATACTTTTACAATCTCATTTTTCTACGAGCATGCGGAAAAGTTACTTTTCCGCACGATTTTTCGTTTTGATAGGTGTACTTTTTCGTACGATTTCAAATCGTGCGGAAAAGTTACTTTTCCGAACGATTTTTACTTTTCCGTACGATTGTTACTTTTACGCACGATTTTTGTATTTTTGAAAATGAGGATATTTAGTGCTAACTGAATGATCTATGTAACAATTTTGTCTTACGAGTCATTTTGTAGCATTATCATAAAAGCTTGTTAATTAAAAACCTTTTTTTGTCATAAATAAGATGGACAAAAACACTCGTAGGAAAAATATTGTACCTAACTCTTACGGAAAATGTCTTTTCCGCCCTTAACGGCTTGCCCGAACTCCGCTCCGCGTCGTTCGTGCAACTCCAGTCGCATGCGGAAAAGTACTACTTTCCGCACTTGTTAGGTAAATAACTATTATATATCTATTTTCATGTCCTTTTTGAAGTTTTGAAGCAGGGCTTGACTTTTGACGAAGAGTATGCGGGTTCGATCTTCGCCCGCGGAAACTTTTTTTCATTATGATATTGAAAAAAAGTACCCTTTTCAAATAGATTGCTTCAAATATTTTGTATTTGAAAGTTCTTGGTTTTTTGCTCCAGCCTTTTCCGGGGTTATCATCGAATCAACCAGCCTCACAAACCACTTGCAAGCTTAAAAGTAATTATTAAAAATAAATAAAGTCAGAATGGTTCTCAGTCGGACTATTCATTGTATTGTCTTGGACATTATATGTCAATAGGTATCATCTATATTTCTTGGAGTTTGATTTAAACGAATCATCGGCTTCGTGTAAGAAAATTAAAAAATAAGTTCAATTTCACAAACTACTTCTTGCGATACCCTCTATCTAATACATAAGTCTTCAACTACATATGTTGTCATATTGGTGTATAGAACTTCGCAGTTACCCAATAATTTCAAATATTATTAATTGAAAAACATCATTTTGTTAGATTGTTAGACAGTAATTTCATGCACTAAGCCGACGAAATATCCATTGCAAAAATTTCTGAATCATCCAAACAAAGAAAGAAATTTTCAAAATTCATGTTCCTTTTCGTTAAACAGTTTCATATATCAATTTCCTATACCTAGTCAGGCAATCATGTAATCATCTTGTTAGGTATTTATTATACAGGGTGTATCTTAAATGATGCCGTTAATTTCAGATGGTGATTCCTTGTCACATTTTATGAAAAAAAGTTCATATAAACGCGTGTCCTAACTTGCTTCGTTTCCGAGTAACGGAGTGTCTAAAGTTTAATAAAAAATCGGTTTTTCATGAATTACTCAAAATTATTTACGCTGATTCTGATTAAACTTCGTGTGTTTGTTAGTAGTAACAAGGGTGTTCTTTTCATTAAATTATATTATGAATTTTACTTCCAGTGGCGTCGCAGTTGATACCCCGTTACACAGAAACGAAGCAAGTTATGACATACGTTTATACGAACTTATATTCTTGAAATGTGTCAAGGAATCACCTCCTGAAATTAATGACATCATTTAAGATATACTCTGTATATAAAAACAAGCTTTGAACAATGTGTCAAACGTCAAAAGTTATTTTGAGTATATAGTGGATGTTAGGTGCATCAATTGTGCGTGGAGGCACAATATCCTCCCTAAAAATCCTACCGATAAAAGCAATGAAGACCTAATATTCAAGTAGAAAAAAGTTCTTGTTCCTAATAATAGTAATTGTTAAGTAACTTTTTTAGGTATGGTGGTTTTCCTGGTTTTTAGGCCGACGTTTATTCTGAGATATTCTCGACGTTTCGCCAACACGAGTGGTTGGTATCTTCAAGGAGATATGTTAACAGCTCCGATCACTGAACACTAACTTGTTTTTCGGTGATCGGAGCTGATCGGCCTAAAAACCCAGATAACCATCATTCATTCAACGATGGCCGCGAAATCATTTCACAATAATTTGTAAAACTAGGTATGTCGTCTTTAATTATGATATATTGTGTACTACTATGTCAGATGTTGATTATACATTATTTGGTAAAATTATGTGGTCCTAGGAAATATAGTGTACATTACTCGTCCGAAAGTATATATTATTTTCCACTACCTATGGAGGAAAGGACTACTTTTCATGCCTCTATCAGAATACCAATCAAAGTACGCTCAAACGTTATGGAAAAGTGATCTGTGAGGGATTTGTCTGAATTTTTATATTGTTTAGAGAAAGTATTTTTTCTCTACCATTGCGCTAAAGCCAATAGCTTTGGAGATATTAGCCAATGATACTGACAGATGAATACTGAAAAAAAGTTATTTCTAACGGGACCTTTTTAAACGATGAAATGGGTTACTGTTCCATTATACAAGTTCGTCTATAATAATATCATTAATGATGAAATGTTCATTTTCCACAGTCACAGAAAACTACAAATGTGAGGTTATGCCTGTTTTGATCAGAAAAATTAACAAGGGTGGGCATTTTTTGAATGTTCCTAATGAGCTGAATACATGTAAGGAAAGATGTTACAATATATCTAATGAAATCTATAATGATAAAAAGAAAGTGATTGAAAACTAATTTATTCATAAAACACAATATTTTCCAGAGTTATTGGCCCATATTGTTGTTAACCAGGTGTCGTCCCCTTACTAACGGCAACCCTCAAAAGTCGAAACTTGTGCGAACCAATAAGGGTTAACGAGGTCTTACCTTTTAACGTTCGATTCCTATCACTTTCTTGAGCCATCAGATAAAAATCTGTAGTTGCTAGGATTTGAACCTGCCGACCAGCAGTCAATGGTTTTGAACGCGACAATCTTAACCACTGAGCTACCTGCCCGTCCGAAACTATTGGTTATCAGACTTTAGCGCAATGGTGACTTTTAATCAGCAAGACTATCTCTGAACAATATCCAAAATTCAGTCAATTCCCACATAGATCATTTTTCCATAATGTTTGAGCGGGGTCCTTTGGTGTGATTACAAAAAACATATAAAATTGCCGTAGGAAAACTACGTTAATTCAACTCGAAGTGCGTTTCGCCAACGAAGTTGACATCATTCGGATCTATATGCTTAAAGTTTCGGTTTTTAAGCAGTGTTCTGTATTTTTGAACTCAATTTGACTTATTATAATGCAAAATTCACCTATTCAATTTGTAAAGTTCTCCCAAAATTTATCAATGTTACCCCAGATGTAATGGGAAATTAATGAGCTACACAGTTCATTTTCGATGTTCTTTAGAGGACAAATTACATTAATTACAATCTAGCAATGTCCTTTTGAAAAATCGATTAGAAAAAATACGTCAGAATAAATATCACAGTGAGTGAACACGATAAGTAAAGAAATAAAACTCACAGTCTGCTGTTACTTTGCGTGAAACACAGATTTTGTAGATGGCGAGTTCTACTTAGGCGGAGCGACTGGTTCATTTCAGTGGCGAGTTTAAGAAGGTTGACGGTCAAAGTACTATATAAATGATATCTGATTTCTTTTATATTTCACCAGTGTGTTTCTACATAATAGAGTATACCCCATTAAATTTTCGTTAAGTGGTGGTAGTTCACCCTGTATATCAACACATTTCCTATCTTTTGTCAAATTTACGAAAGGTTTTTCAAATTTTGATTAACTGTATCCAAGTGCCTCGATATTGTAAGTTGCCGCTTGATTGAAAATGTGTTCCGATATCCAATTTGGTAATTATGATTGGAAATTGTTGTTGTAGCTGCCGGCTTTTGTATGACAGTGATTCTGGTATTATTAGTCATTATGCATGATTACCAGTTTACACACTTTAGTTCCGAGTCATTTATTTCTCTTCTTGTACACTTAAACCATGGATGGTCAGAAGAAAATTGAATATATGTCAAGATATCTCTACTTATAAGCAATTAAGAATGTTTAAGTTTCCAGAGGGAGACTGAAAGAACGAAAAAGAAACAACATAGTGTTCACCTATACTGGGTGATACTACTACTCCAATGATGTGATTATTCGAAGGATACATTTTGGAAAAAGCTGTCAAAATGAACAATTATCATATATAGGGACATACTGAAATTGGATTGATAACAGAAGTGGGAAGTAGAACATAACAAAACAAACGAAATGAAAAGATACATTTTGGTGGAAACAAAATATTTTGGGAGATATTCAATTTTAAAGTTTTCAAGGCACTTTTGGAAATCTCTGATCAGGGGTCAAAGGCCTACGGAAACCGAGCTAAAATACTGCCAGTCGGCAGACACGCTGTTGCCTGGAGAATCAAGCCAATGCCTCTCAAATAAAAGATGTTATTTTCAATTCTGAGCCAGTTTTATGATAAAACTTTCCGATAATGTCAAAAAAAATATCTAAGTACCTACTTCACTCTTGATCCAAATTTTCATTTTATGACACTACTGGAATACAACTGGCAAATTTCTAGATTTTATAATAAATGGATTATAGAAAGTACAGAACTTTTTATGATTGACGGTTGTTTTTCCTAAAACGAAAATTAAAGAATTTTTCCATTTGTTGACACATACGTTGACACACATTATATGAATCTTATGCACGAATCAATAGAGCATAAAATTCGATGCGAGTGCAAAGTTGCGGAGCGCGAGGAACCATGAGCACAACGAATTTTAATTCTAACCGAGTAACAGACTATGCTTTCTCCGCAACCATATTATACTTCAATTATAATCAAATGGAAAGCCAACGAAAAATTATTTTGGCATTTCAATCCATATCTTGTCACTATGATGCCAGTCAAGGCTAACGTTATTATTGCTACAACAATATTAGAATATTAATTCCTTAACAAGTTCTAGAATATGCATAAGACATCAAGTGTTGTATAATATTTGTTCAATATCAAGAGCGTTACCATTCTGTTATCAAATTTGATTTCAGAATTGGGAAATTCTGTAACAGTTGTGGAGAAATGTATATTCTAATTTCTCGCTACAATGCCGTAAAACGGTAAAAAACCTTACAAACATGACTGAAAATGGCAGAGCCCGCCTATGCTTTCGAAAGAAATGAGAATATACGTTTTGTATTACTATAATTTAACTTTCAAAATGTGTCTGAGAAATTGAAATTGGACTATCACTAGAGCATCCAGACACGCTGTAATTCTGCCAAAACTCATAGTCCGACAGCGCATGTTTTACGCACAGATGAAGTTCACATGATTCACTAATTTCGTGAAAAAGGCAACCCTATAAATTGAAAAATGGCGGAGTTGTGATTTTTCAAGAAAATCGAAAAATTTTACGGGTTTTCCAGTTTTTTCCGTTACTAATGATCCGATCGGGTCGTACAAATTAGCATTTTGTTTGTATTCCAATTTTCTACAATTCTTTCCATTGGAGCAACCAGATTGCTGCATTAGTTTTCGTTTTATAAGGAAAATATTAAAATAATTGTTTTTTTTATGAGTCCAAAACAAAAAAATATGACTATGGACTGTTTTCCATGTGATGGCACAGTTGGTTTCCTAATCGTATTTTTGTTACAAAAAAATCATCTGTTGATTGGCCTATAATTGAATGGTGACAACACTAGAGCAGAGCTTCGCATGAATCTTTTTCTGTGGCTATGGGTAAGTAACGTCTCTAAAGGCCGATTCAAATGCATGCGTGCCCACACAGGGTTTATGAAGCACGTGCAACTTACAAGCATATGCATTTTTGGCCCGTGTGCCCGAAAACTGCAACACCATTCACATAATAATATGTGCATCATTTTACTTGCGTTTTATCACAAGGTCATATTTTCTCTGGTTCTGTATTAATTTTCTCAATACTACAGGAACGACATTTCAGTTTTTCAAATTATCCCATGGTATATTTCACTGAATCTTCCTTAATGTGAACTAGAACATATTTTCATTCCGTGCGTGCTCATCCCGACCGAAGATATCTAGTGGCTAATGTGCCATCCCATTTTGGGGATTACCTGAATTTGTTGCTGCATAGTGGAACTAAGTTAGTCTTGTTAATGAGGGTTCTTTGGAGCAGCTGAAGATTCTTTCGGTAGGCCGAGATATTTCATTGTTGGGGTCTGAACTCATATTTGGAGGCCCATTCTATTTTGAGGCTAATGTTCTGTCTGGAGGCTGCACATTCTAGTCAGAGAATTATTCTGGATTTCTGTTGAAGATTCGAATTCAAGAACCTAGTTATTTGTTAAAATTGTTGTTGTTGCTAAAATTGTTTTTTTCGTTAACCAGATGTCGTCCCCTCAAAAGTCGAAACTTGTCGAAACGAGAGCTTACCTTTTAACGTGCGAATCCTAACATTTTCTCGGACCATCAGATAAAAATCTGTAGTCGCTAGGATCTGAACCTAGCCAACCAGCAGCATCAATGACTTTGAGCTACCTGGAAATATGGAATCCGCATGCCCATTTCAAAATTATTCAGATTGGGTGAAATATATATATATGTTTATATTTATATTATACATATATTTTTTTGTGAATTGCTAATACCTTGAGTTTATCGTAAAGTTGTATTTTTCGGGAGGAAAAAATATCATACAGGTATACATACTTATTTTGTGAGATATCTGCGGAAAGCCAATAACGTCATTAGAAAGCGCAAAATTCTGCAAACAGGTATCTACTGCAAGAGAATCCATTCGCTGACATTTTCCTCACATTGTGATACAGTAGTCGAACAAAGGGATCCGAAATAAAAGCTGGTGAGATTCAGTATGATGTTAAAACATCTCATTGTGCATTCTATTTTGAAGAATAAGTCATTTGGACCATTAAGAGTAACATTTGGCGACGCATTATGGATACGTTAGTCGGCCGAGAGGGCCCGAAGTGGAAGTTAATAAGGATGTAATGTGGGTAACAAATCACTTCACTCTGTCAGAGCATTGTGGGTTAACTGGAAGTTAGGTCGCTTATAATGTAACAGAACTAAGTCCATTTAACAAAATTTCAAGACAAAATATTTGTTGTTTCATCTGAAACATCAATTACTTGATACTGGGGCTTACTGTGAACATATATTGAGACTACAACACCCCTCAAGCTTGTATTTTGATCATTTCTTATGAACACAAGATCATCCACTGCTATAATTTTTGAATCAATATTGCTGATCTTCTTTTATCACACTACCGGACCCCTTCAGCAGCATTTCCTTTTTATGAATGATAATTTGTGATTTCACTTTACTGAGAGCAACTATCAAGTGTCTAGGACATCCATTATCATTTTTGCCAACAAATTTCTTTATCGGGTTTCTTGATGCAATCACTCGAATGATCTTCTTTTCTACTTGTTTCTCCAGACTTTAGATAATCCAATTTTTCTTCCAATTTCATTCTGGGTTTCTCCCAACGAATCAATCACTGATTGATAATTACTAGAAATTAAATAAAAAACACTGGTTTTTTAAATATCCGCAATATATTACTTCTCGTAATATGTGACGCGTTTCGCTATTACTATAGCTTTCTCAAACAAACAATGGTAATCAGTATATGTACAGACATATTTATAGTAGTTTGAAATTAGGTAAAAAGAAAGAAAGTATTAATTATAAACAGGTTGCAAATAATAAACAGGTAGTTTGCTTCATATAGGCAATTAATTCAGGATAATATCTCAAAGATGCACTTAGTTATTATCACAGATATGCACTTAATTATTGAACCACTCCTTAATCTCTTCAATAATTATTGAAAATCTAAACCGAATCTTCTTGGGACGTGGATGAAGATTCAAATCGGGTTTTCGTATTATGGGCAATGATGGTTCTAACTGAAGGACTGCTATGAAAATTTTGAAAAAAAGAGGCATTTCTCTCAATGATTTTCTCTCTTCTTTTGGCAGCGATCTTAGAACAAAAACATGGTGAGAGAGAATTTGTCTTTAATTGTTTGCACAGAACGTTATCGACATTTTTAAAATGGTGATTGGTTGCATATCGTCTATTGTCAGCATACTTTTTTGTTCCAGTTTCTTCTTAGTGTCTTCAATATTATCAAAGTCATTTCCATTCGTAATGGGCATTGTTGATGCTTCTCTGGATTACTATTTCCAACGGTGATTTTCCCAAAGTTGAATGAGGTGCACTTCTATAATTCAGAATAAATTGATTTATTTGGGAATCAAACTTGCTAGATTCTAGTTGTGCACATTTAGGGATTTTTTGAATGTTTTAACGGGTCTTTTTGCCAATCCATTTGCTTCCTGCCAATACGGTGTGATTTTCTTGTGCTTCACATTAATTAATTAGATAAAAATTCTCTAAACTCTCGTTCATTGAATGGTGGACCATTATTAGACTTCAGTGACTGTGGAATTCCAAAAGATGCAAATGTTCTTTCTAATATTGATTTGATATGTGGAAAACTGGTAGAAGGTACCACTTCAGCTATAAGGTATCGAGAGTGTTTATCTACTAAAATGAATACATATTTCTTGTTCGGAAATGGGCCAGCGTAATCGACATCTACTGCTTCAAAAGAGCAACTTGGTAAAATTGTAGAACTAATGGGGTCGCGTTTATTTTGAGGTACGACTACTTGACTTGTTGATGGAAGTTTCAACCATTTTATCAATATTAGAAAACCATACTTCTGTTCGTAATAGTTGTTTGGTCTTGACCAATCCTAGATATCCTCTATGAGCAAGTTCAATCGCTTTATTTTACAGTTTGTCTGGTAAAATGATTCTCCTACCTCTCAGAACAATGTCATTGACCACGGTGAGTTCATCTTCCAATTTTCTGAACGGGCTGATGTTTGGTTGAGTCCAAATCTTGTAATCATCGTTTTTCAACACGTTTAGTAACATGGAAAGAACATTGTCGGTTCGGCTATGATTTTGTACTTCTTCCACTGTAATTTTTTTAGGAATACTGTGGTTTATGATGAAATTGACGTATTTCTCAATGTTTTTATCTTTAGATTTTTCAGTATCTCTCGGATATCTTGACAAGTAATCAGATTGATTTGTTTCTCCTTTTTGATGCGTTACTACTACACTATAGGGTTGTATTCTGAGTAGTAACCTTTCAATCCTGGCACTAGGAGCTGATCTGGTATTTTCTATAATTTTCACTAGTGGTAAATGATCTGTATGAAGAATAAATGATGATCCATACAGATATATACAGTATCGGAAAGTTTTCATCTTGGGTATAGTGGTATTGTGAGAGCGTGAAGAATAGCTTACTATAATGTTGAGAGAGCATTACAATTTCTCCTCTACTCGCTCGAGGAAGGGATATCAACGTGAGCTGTTAATTCGTCGGTCGAGGTAAAAGGAGAGGCGCGCAGTAGTGGGTTTATTTATATCAAAATAAGCCAATTTTATTGCACCGTTGGGTTGCTTCTTCTTCAAGTATTCTTCAATGTTAAATCTCTCAAAATTTTGGTATTTTCTGCAAGATTTGGTAGGAATTTTCCAACGTAATTCAACATTCGTAGTGTCCGCAGCCATTCGGATTTTCGGGAGGCTGCAAGTTGACATAACTGCAAACTTTGAGTGGATCGGGATGTATTCCTTGATCGGAAAAAACATACCCAAAATATGTTATGGATTTTTCGTTAAAAATATATTTAGATTTGTTGATTGTTAGACCTGATTCAGGCAACTTCGATAAAACTTTTTCTAGGGACTTTTTATGATCGGCTATTGTTGTTCCATATGTCAATATGTCATCGCTTATATGTGTTTCAAATGTTGTTATATATCTTGATTTCTCTTCAATTTGTACTTGGGGATATCCATCTTTCGAATCGATTTCACTGAATAAAACGGCTCCGTTAACTTGTTGAATAATATCATCTAGAGTTGGGATTACATGCCGTTCTCTTAGAATCGCTTTATTTGGTGCACGCATATCTACACACATACGAATCGTCTCAAGATTTTTTGGCTTAAGCACAATTACTAAAGGTGACCCAACCAAGATGTTGGACCTTCTGTTTTTTCAATCATCGAGTTCCAACCGCTTGATTTCTTTTTCCACTTTTTCACAAAGATGGAATGGTATACGACGATGTTTCTGGGCTACTAGTGCAATGGTTTCATCAATGTGCAGTTTGATTTCTATACCATTCAATTTTCCTATGCCTCTGCAAATGTTTGGGTATTTCTCTTCCACATAGCTCAAATCAATAGGTTTGTCAATATCGAATGCAACTTTGATGAGATTCAGCTTCAGAGAGGTTTCAAAGCTCGAAAGTGATTCACAGGTACCTTTCACCACTAAAATTTCAGCTTCAACTTCAGAATTCTCATTGCTGAATTTTCCAGTAAACTTTCCTTGAATATCAAGTTTTTTATTCGAACAATATGGAAATATACTATTGTTGCCATCGCTCAACTTTTGATTGGGAAAAATTTTATACGTTTCAGAGCTTATCAGATTGACTGAGGTACCCGTATCTATTATGAATGGTAACAGTTTTCCATTCAAATTCACTGCTCCAATTGGCGAATTTTTCGTGTTGTTCACTTGTAAATGGAACGATGATTCTTCAGAACTATCCCTATTTTCATCAGTGTCTTAATTGGTGAAGTTGACTTGTTTCTTGCTAGTGTTTAGAGATTCTCTTGGTAAACGTTTATTTTTTTCTTCTTCTCGCTTTCGGGTTGTACAAATTTTTAGAAAATATCGTTTTTTTCCACAGAAAGTGCAATTAATATTATATGCTGAACAATATCTTCGTCCTCTGGTATGCCATTTGTTTCCACAATTTTTACATATTTGGCTGTCTGTTGATTTCGTTTCTGTTTATACAGGGTGTTTCAAAATTCAGTATCAAGATTTCAGAGGCGTATTTCTTAGGTCAAAATGAGACTTTTTTTTCTTATAAACATGTGTCCACAACCGCTTCATTTCTGACATACAGGATGTTGAAATTTAACAAAAAAATCAGTTCTTTTTCAATATCTCTAAAACCACTTTGGCTTCTCTTTTTAATTTTTGAACATGCAAAGTACACATAAAAATACACTTTTTCCATGGTGAACGTTTTCTTAATTTCCATCAGTGGCGTCCCTGTACACATGACCTGTAATAATTTCGATCAAAATAATGATACGCTACTGTTTTTTTGCCAAATAAGTATTATTTTTATAATTGTCTTTTATCTTTACACAAACATGGTCTTTTGATTTTTTTTCCGTCCGACCGACGGTTTTCGATTTAAAAAATAAAAGGTAGTCATTTGCTTGTACCTAGGCGAATTTTTGTTTGTCTCATTTTGTTATTTGAATCGAAAACTGTTCTTCGTACGAAAAAAAGTTATGAGTAGATAGAGGACATTGATAAAAAATATAATATTCATTAAAAAATAAACATTGGCGTATCATTATCATTTTTGTTAAATTTCAACACCCTGTATCTTAGAAATTAAGCAGTTGCGGACACATGTTTATGAAAAAAAAAAATATTTCTACCTGAAAAATATGCCCCTGAAATCTTGATACTGAATTTTGAAACACCCTGTATAAAGTTCATTGCTATTTTGTTCAAATTTGTTCGTTTTTCTAGAGTTGATTCTTGACAGTATTTCCACCTGCCTGCTTTCCATTTGTTTCACTTGTGTTTCTGTTACTTCTTACAACTTTGCGTGGGTTAGAAGCTGCGTCAGGGTAGGATTTTCGTTCATTGCAAAACTTCTGGAGTTTGGAAAATAATGTGTGTTGAATTATTTGAGATTTTATTTCCCTGTTAATATCCGGAAATTTACAGTTTGTGCTCAGTTTCACTAATCTTGCGTAATACTCTTCAAGTGATTCATCAGGTATCTGTTTCGCTTGGTGAAAGTTAAAGATTTCAAAATCTTCATTGACTTCAGAAATGAAATGTTTATTTAATTTCATTTTTGCTTTCTCGTATTTTGAAAGATCTGGATTATTTGCTGCTAGGACAGGTTCAGGAAGAGAACAAAATATTTTGAATGTTTCTTCTACTACTAGTACAGGATCCGAAGAGAGGTCGACCTTCACCGTGCTGGTTAACGGATGAAACATACTTCTTATGAAGTTTCATAAATAGACGAATACGCTTAAAATGGGTTGCCTATCAAAATGTGGTCCAGACTATATACAGTGACTTTTTAAAATTTGCACCATATGGAAAACATTTTTTTTATCGATTTGTCGGAAAATTTTATTCGTTATAAAATTAAGTGCATTGCAGAATACTTGCATGAAAGTTGTCAACATTTGAAATTTCCGAACGGTGTACATTGGGGAACAAAAAATAGAATTTTCATCAAGTGTAAACTACGCTGGCTGTTATTCCAAATTCGAATATTGTTTTCAATTCTGAACAACCTCCTTGAATGAAATTTTTGATAATGTCAATAATAAGGGGTATTTTACACTTGATAAAAATTTCTATTTTTTGTTCCCCACTGTACTCCGTTTGGGAATTTGAAATGTTGACAACTCTCATGCAAGTATTCTGCAATGCACTTATTTTTATGAAGAATAAATTTTCCGACAAATCAATAATAAAAAAGTTTTCCATATGGTGGAAATTTTTGAAACTCACTGGACGTATCCATCTATTTATGAAACTTCATAAGAAGTATGTTTCATCCGTTAACCAGCACGGTGGAGGTCGGACCTCTCTTCAGCTCTTAGACTATACACAATGTAAAAGCATTGCTCCTTTTCTTGCATCAGTGACGCCAGATGCTGTCAGGAAATTGTCAAATCTTCTAATCCACTTCTGCCATCTAATTCCAACGTTTTCCATATTGGACACTGCATTAAAAGGTTCAAGGTTCCCAAATAGTTCCATAACAATTCTTCAGTTGAAAATTTGAATATATCGTTAATTGGTAAGTAAAAGACAGTTTTTGTAAGTGTTGTTGTCTATATTGTTGAAGATGTGTTCTGCGTTCCACGTTACGTTCTACTGGTACCCTGGGGTTCCTTTTATAACTCGTCGCCAAAATATAGTGTTTGCGTTATGTTTGATTCTTTACTAATTCAAAATTATTTGCTGATAATATCAAAATTAGTCATAAAGGTTTTTTATTTATTCATCACTTGACTACTGAACAAATGAATCATCTACATATCATTGAAAACATGATTTATAAACATACATTTTCAAAAATGAGGTCTACAGCCTGCGCAAACCGCGCTGAAACACTGCCAGCAGACAGACATGCTGTGGCCTGGAGAATCAAACCAGTACCTTCCAAACAATGGTGACTAAAAGCAATTTAATTCATAAAACTTCATAAAAATTTCGCAATTTTTGATTGCTTCAAAAACGAAAATTCTTGCCATTTATTGTTAAATTATGTTTCATATAACAACCCATTTTCTTAATCGCTCCAATTTCGGAAACATCATGTATATTCGTCGATAATGAAAAATATATATATAGCATCGGAAACCTTTCATCTGGGGTATAGACAGAAATCTACGCGAGCAACATGGAACGCAATGATATGATAATACCACATAAATAAGAGTTTAATTTCAATACTTGAGAATTTACTTTTTAAAAAGATTTAATTTGAATTGAAAATAACAATATTTATAATATAAAGAAGACTTCTACGTTTAACAATAAGATTCAGACTAACTAAAAATCAAAACGAGGTGAACCGCTGCGCTCTCACGCTGACGCTGCTCCGGGTGTCGGGTGTCGCTGAGTTCTGCTGGCTCGAGGAAGCTATGTGGGGTTATCCAACTATAACTTCTCCATCCCCTGAAGAAGTTTTGTAAGGAACGAACAAAACTTGTTGCTCTGACGATGATGATGGCTCCTGGGAATTTTCTTTCTTGCCTGGACGGTTGTGTCGGAGTTTATAGCATAGGAAGGCTAAGCTCGCTGCGATCATGATGTATACAGGGGTTGTCCAAAAGTGGGTCGTATCGGTACTTTGTTCGTAGGGTACACGAGATGTGGTCTTGTATCTCTTGGAGTCTGTGGAGTTCATCGAGAGGTATCTTCTCGAGATGAATGGGGTTCGTCTTCTCGGTCAGGTGTACAGAGGCTGTTCTAATTTTTGGTAGGGTTAGTGGCTGCTCACGGATAACTTCTTTGTAATTCACGAAACTGTCATGTGGTGTCTTGAATGCGCAATCAGAAATGTTCCTTTCAGATTCAGTATTCCGGTGGTGGAACACTGGGTCGATATTTTCGTCGATTCTGGGAATATGCCAATGTAGTGGGCTGGAGTCAGCTGCTCGACTAAAGTGGTGTGGATTGATACTGGTACATGGTGGCAATTGGCTTCTTCTTCATAGAGTTGGAGTATTTGGGTGATGCAGTCTTCTGATTTCCCAGCGTATCGGATATAATTGCTGTGGCACAGGTAACCTGGATTGATTTTTCTGCAAGGCTCGTTTGTATACTGATGAAGTGCAGTTTTCATTGTCAGATATGGTGCAGGTGGTATGATGGTAGTCAAATTGCTGGTAGGGATTGAATATAGGTGATAGTGTGTGAAAGTTTCGGGGTTTAGGAGAGGAAAGTGCAATATGAAGACAATTATGGTTTTTGAATAATATGCATCCACTGATATGATATCATAGTTTTTCAATAAGCCGATTTCGTCTGTGTATATCAGCTGTTCCTCTTGGTAATTTTCGAGCATCGTATGGATTATTGATTTCAGCTCGTTGGTTCTGATTTTACTATTATGGAGTGCGTTCATCCTTGCAAAGGTGATAGCATTTTCCAGGTTTGTCAAAAGCCTGTATCAATATTTGTAATGAAGGGCTCAATTGATCGAGAATATTTCGGGTCTGCATGCAGTCATTAAAGTTGAAAACGATATTATCTATTTCGGAATAGATTCTATCCATTTCTTGGGCAACAACTTCTTGATTGTGCGTTATCAGATTTATAGTTGAATTGAAGTTCTCCATCAATTTCTTGGTTAGTGACATATGTTGGTTCAGTCCCTGGATTACATTCATTTGGTTTTTCTGGAGGGTGGATATAGCTTTGTTGTACTTTTCTGCATCCTCGTGGTCTAGGTTGCCAGATATGGTTTTCACAATGCTGCCAATGGCATTTATGAGTTCTCTCTTGCTTCGATGTGATGGATATATTGATTGGAATTTTCGTCGGGCTGCTTCCAGTTGATATAGAATTTCCTGCTTGAAGTTGGTCAGGCTGATGGTACAGTAGGGGTGATTAAATCCATTTTTTATTACAGCGGTCACTGCTTCGTATTGATTTTGAACGGCATCAATTTCAAGGGCTATTGGTGTTAGATTGTAATAATGAATGAAATCGTGCGTACTAATTTGGATCCTTGCTGGTCCCAGCTTGAGGGGTAGGATCCCTGGATTCTCTTTCAGGGCTTGAATTTTTGACCCATGGCGAGAGTCCATCTGAAAAACATTTTCAGAATCAGTTTTCTTCTTTGGTTTATGCTTGATATTTTCATTATGAAAAATGGGAAAAGTAAATTTCTATGTTTATTTTGTGTTTTTTTTTTTCCCATTTTTCATGATGATCTCCTACCACATAGTAACGGCTACATCCATCAATTTATTTTTATTATGACAGGTGGCGGTGACTGTTTGGGTTATTTGATTTCACTAATCTTGGGGTGAATCTGGGGAGTAGCTTATTTCGTTTTTCGGTGGTCCTTGTATAAATTTTTGTACTTGGTTTATACGTAATTGGTGGGTCTCTTTTTTCGTTTCGTTTTCCTATTGTTGATTTTTGCTTCTCGTTGATTGAGTTCTTTATAAATTTCTTCAGTTTTCTCCCGATGTTGCTCCATATAATTATTGATCAGGTTTCGATTGATGTCGATATCGAAAGGATCGTGTGAATCGAAATGCCCGTTTAGTATATCTAATGGTTTCTGTTTAGTAACGCTTGTGAATTATTGTATCCAAGGATGGCATATGGCATTTGTTCTTTGATACTGAAATTATTCCTAAGATGTTCGATTATAGTAGAGTGGAAACGCTCTATCATACCATTGGACTATGGGTTTTCCGGTGTGGTGTAGTGGATGTGAATTTTGTGGGTGTCTACAAATTCTTGTATTAGCCCATTTTTAAATTCAGTTCCGCTATCGGATACAATCATTTGGGGTAATCCATGATGGATTATAAATATCATAAGACAGTTCAATATATTGACTGCATTCGATCCGTCTATTAGGTAGGCTTGTCCGTATTTGGAGAAAGCGTCTATGACAGTCAGAAACTTTTGTCCATTCTCCTGAAATGTATCGATGTGAATTATTTCTAGTGGTTTTCCTGGCGTTAGAGTTATCATGAATTTAGGTTTGGGAGGATTTCTGTCATACTTGTTTATTTGGCAAGTTTCGCAGAGGTCAATATACTCTTGAATGTCGTTCTTCACAGATAGCCAATAGTAACGTTTTCTTATCCCAATTTCGGATTCGTTGACCCCACGATGATTGGTTTTCCGCTCATGATAGTTTTTTATAATTTCCTTTTGACTGTCGTCATCGCTGACATCTTCCAAAATGTGACTGCATTTGACTAGGTCATATGCGGTGTTTTTGAAGGTTCTTCGTAATAAATCGCCTGTGGGCTCATAATTATCTTCGGGAAGGAATAGAAGGGCGTATTTACGTCGACAAGTCCTATTTGAGCATGAAGTTGCTGTTTGTTGGGATAGGCTCGTTCGATTACAACTTTGGCTGGGTTGTAATTCACAAATTTGAGTATGACTTGATTATTATAGTAATTGAGTGGTTTTTCGGAAATTGAAATGTTTATTGATGGATTTTCATTATTTGAAGGGATGGTTTGATTGGAACTGTTATCGTCTGCTGATTCTTCGTTATTCTCTGCAATGAGTTGAGGTAGGCCAGGTCGTTCATCTAAAGTTTCAGTTTCCACTGCCTCCTAATCTCGTTCTGGGAAATCGGTTCGCTCATCTGCGCTATTCGTGGATGATATGTTGTGTGCACTAGGTTCGGTCAGGTTTGTTGACGGTCATTTCTTTATCCGATGTTTCGCCATCTGATACATTGTTACACATTGATACGTTGTCATTATTTTCGTTCGAAAGTTCTTTGTTGAATTCCGTTATGTAGTCTCTGAGGTTGAAGCATTCTTTCGTGTTTATTCCTACTCTGGATAGGGCATCTGCGTTCGTATTTGCTTTACCCTTTTTGTAGACGACTTCGTAGTCGAATTCTTCTTCGTCGAAATCCTTGATGAATTTTCGATTATATCCTAGAAGTCCAAGGAATCCTTTGATTTCTTTGGTTGTTCTTGGTATGGGAAATTTTGTAATTGCACTGATTTTGTCTGGGTTTGGTTTTATTCCTTCCGGGGTGATGACGTGTCCCAAAAATGCTACTTCTTTCTTCAAAAATTCGGATTTGTCCATTTGTATTTTCAGGTTCGTTTCACGAAGTCGTTGAAACACTTTGGTGAGGCTGATCATGTGTTCTTGAAGTGATGTCGAGTATATAATTCATCCATATACACAAGGCAGATATGACCCTGTAGTCCCCTCAGGACATTGTCCATGACCCGTTGGAACGTTGCTGGAGCGTTTTTAAGCCCGAACGGCGTCCGAAGGTACTCGCATGTTCGACATTGAAAGCTGTTTTGGGTATGTCCTCCTCGGCAATCTCTATTTGGTGGAAGCCGCTGGCGAGGTCCAGTGTTGTAAAATATTGGCACCCACCCAATTTGTCCAAAACATCCGAAATATTTGGAATGGGGTACTTGTCAACGATGGTTTTTTGTTTAGTTTCCTGTAACTACAGGAAACTCACAGAAACTCACAGATACATTCGGCTTCTTCGGAACTACCCAGATCGCATGGCCTGATGATTTTGTTCCAGCCTATACGATATTGTGTAAACAGGAATTTCATCTTTGGTTTTGGACGAGGATCTTTAAAATAGACTCTTTCACGATCCTACCGACTGCGCCAGTTAAATTTCAATACTTGAGAATTTACTTTTTAAAACGATTTAATTTGAATTGAAAATAACAATATTTATAATATAAAGAAGACTTCTACGTTTAACAATAAGATTCAGACTAACTAAAAATCAAAATGAGGTAAACCTCTTCGCTTTCACGCTGGTTCGAGGAAGCTATGTGGGGTTATCCAACTATAGCTCTACTGCACTACTGCGCGCCTCTCCTGTTACCTCGACCGACTAATTAACAGCTCACGTTGATATCCCTTCCTCGAGCGAGTAGAGGATAAATTGTAATGCTTCCTCAACATATAGCAAGCTATTCTTCACGCTCTCATAAATCCACCATACCCAAGATGAAAACTTTCCGATACTGTACACAATGATATTATTAATAGTACCAAGTTGAATTGAGAATCGGAGACTCCATTCGAAAAAAAAATTCGAAAAAAAAAATTGTTGTAGGATTCTCGATGTTGAAATATTTCTGGTGGAACCGAAAACATAAATATCGTTAGCATCCAGTGTATTGGTATTGCAATCGGTACTTCAAAATACGCCTTTTCAGAAGATATAATTACACCAATTAAGTTTAATCATCGATCGTCAATGAGTGTTTCATCGCCAAAAATGGCAATAAAGATGTCTCATTTCGGAGTAATTTGTTTGTAAATTGATATAATGGGACTGGTAGATTGATGTTTATAAGAAAAACTCAAAGCTTTATTAAAATTCGATATCTTCTTACACAATTTAATCCCCGTTCTTTATATTTATGGGCAAGTCATTATTTAGTACATTAAAAATATTCAAAAGATCGTCAGCCCCAGAAAAACATTGGTATAGAAAAAGTGGAGAAAAACTGGTATAGAATAACTAAACAAGAAACAAAGTTGAAGTGGAAGTATGAAATGTGTTCATTTAAATAATGGTAATTGTACAAGACATTGGGTGGTATGAATAAAAGCTAGCAAATGCTTTTACTATAGGTTTGTCTCTCTCATTAGTTAATAAAATAGATAGGTCTGTTTCAAGAAATCTAATAAAAGCATTTGCTTAAGGTTTATTCATTAGACCCATTGTCAGACTGGCCTCTCACGTTGCTTCAACTTGATATTTTTGGAATGGAATTCTCGAAAGGGAAAAATGTTAATGGACAAATGGACTATATCGCTTTTAGTGAATTTCAATAATATTATTATTATTGAATACTTCTCAATATACGAGGTATCCAGTTGGGACAAGTCTCATTTCCAATAACGATCGAAACTACCATATGGATGTCGTTTTCTTAAAAAAAAACTACACATAATAATGATGATAACAAATCAATCTTTTGAATATGAAAAACTCTCTTATATAACAGGAAAGGCGCACAGTAGTGCGTCTCTCTTATTTATGTGGTATTATCATTATGATTGCGTTCCTTGTTGCTCGCGTAGATTTCTTTCTATACCCCAGATGAAAAGTTTCCGATACTGTAGATCGATAATTCTCATTTGGTAAAACTGCCTATCACTAATAATCGAGAGGGGTGTCTGGCAGGTTTTTGGTAGTGAGGCAGCTGCGGTATTATTGTCGTGATAGGTTGATAGGCTGATTTTTGGTGTGGTAGTAGTTTATTATGTTTCATTTATAATAAAAATTAAGCCAGACACGTTGGTTGTTGGGAAAGTTCTCCTAGACAGGGTTATAAGTGCGCGAAACTGGGTGTCTCAGAATGAAGGGGACAAACTCCAATGGTAGAATCCTCACTTCTTTTACGGCTACAAGTTATCATAAACATATTCTCTGAGATTAGTGGTAACTGAGTTACAGGGTTTTAAAAGTGCAAAAAAATATATGTTTTCCCGAATAACTCCATAACGGCTCGATTTTTCTCGATAAAATTTGGTATGTCATTTGACAGCATACATTTTAAATTTTCAATACAAAATTAACGTGTTTGTATCTCACAAATCTGCCGTACGCCCTGGATATGTACCCCTAATCGCATCTTCCCAACTTACTGATTTAGATTTTGTCGTCCTTTTCTTAATTCTAAATATTTTCTAAACAAAAAAAAAATTGTATTCATTAGGTGAAATGTCAACGGTTTCCAAGATAATTCAAGTAGAATAAGTAAGTGCATAAGTGACAGAGATATTTGAATCTGTATGTACGAAAACTCTTTGTTCGTTATTTTGTCCGTATCAATTTATTTCAGAAATTTGGAGATTTTGATAATCTGAATGTATTTCGCTTATATAATTTGCTCCATATTTTGAAAACTGTTGAAATTTCCAATCATAAAGCCTATCCTTTTTTGTGTAGAAAACATTGAGAATTAAGAAAAAGTAGACGTAATCCATATGAGTTCAGTGGCGTGAAAGTTGGGAAGGAGCGATTCTGGGGAACTCATTGGCCGTACGCCCCTTTTTGAATTTTCAAACACGTGAATTGCATTGAAATTTCAAACTTAATGATATCGAATTTCATCCAGGAAAACTTTGCCGTTATGGAGTTATTCTGAAAAACATATTTTTTATGCCACTTTCAACACCCTGTAACTCAGTTAATACTTATCTTAGCCAATATGTTTATAGGAACTTTTAGCATAAAAATTAGATGAGGATTCTACTATAGGAGTTTGACCCCTTTATTCTGGGACACCCGTTTTCGCGCAGTTATAACGCTGTTTCAGGGCAGGCGCGTGCCTAGGGTCATTCCATGGGAGGGGTAATCTTCTCTATGGGGGGGGGGTAATCACTGTTTTGGGCATATTATTTACTATAAAGGTATCATTAACGTACGAAAAAGTTAAATTTTGATCTCTTTAAGGTGGTCATGGGGGAGGTAATTACCCCATTACCCCCCTCAGGCACGCGCCTGTTTCAGGGTACTTTTCGACCAAACAATAATGCGTCTTGCTCAATGCTTATTGTAAATTATTGTAAACTATCAACACACCAAACATCAGCCCTCTATACCGAAGGCGCCTTCACCACTAAAAACCTGCCAGACATCCCGATCGATTCTTAGATGTTTAGGCAGTATAATATAAAGTGGGGACTATCGATCTACATAAATCGTACAGTAAATTTTGCAGTCAGCTCTCAAACTATAAAACTACGTTACATAAAACAAAATAGAATAGAATGCAATACATTGATAGTTATTTGTATGTATCGAGTTAGTAAAGTATTACTTGTTTTTACGAGTAAGAAATATTCCTACTCACGGATTACATAAAATATGTTTTCTAGAACTGTCAGAAAAGAAAACAAATTCAGATTTCACTTTCGAATATGAAATGGTTGTCTTAACTTTTTAGTAACTAGTCCATCAAAAGGAACCTTTCATTTCCTTAGATTTTTCTTCAAAATCAGCTAACAATACTCTCTAGTTGTTTTTCGGGTTTTCCCGTGGTTTTCTTTTAACGTTTCATCTGCAACGGTGGCAGTCAGCTTCAGCATACTATTTTGTACGCACTTTCTGTCCAACTTTTAAAATGATGGCAACTCCGCCTCCTCCAACAGCATTGGGACGATCCGCTCGGATGGTTGTATATTAAGGTGCGTATTCACTAGAGCATTCATGAACACCGAATGAGCACATGAAATGCTCGGTTCAAGCTCAGGCTGCGTAGTGTTTCCTGGCACATGAGCACCGCATGAATACTGATCCGCGGTCAGTAGCGTACAAATATGCATACTCATCAATATCCAAATTAAATTCAAAATCTCTGTAATAACCACAAACAGAACGTCGAGCATTCATTTTCACCGTCCACACTGAGCACGAAAAAAATTGAAAAAAGTTTTGTTAATATCAATCATCTGGAAATATTATATTATTCACTTGTTCAATCACAAATAAATTATGGAATTTTGGGATGGGGTGGAGTTAATAAAAACTTCCTAAAAAATTTAGAAATTCTTCAAAAATGGTTTTCCACAATTTTTCCACAATTTTTGTAATTTAATATATTTATAATTTTTGTAACAGAATAAAAATCACAAACTGTCCATATTTGTTATATGATTATTATGTATTATTATTTTAAAAATTCCTTATTTTTATTCAGCTCTTACAACAAGTAAATCTTCGTAAGGCTTTTCCGGTTTATTTTTGCATAAAACGTACAATTTATTATTAATATTATACTGTACTTTATATATTGTTGCAAATAAACTTATTATTATTATTGGGGTGATTGCCATGTAGATTACCTTGAATCTTATTCTACGGAAAGTCTATTATTTCCACCAGCGTCTTTGATGAGGTATTCGTGGTCGACATCGCCGTCGAGCCCGCTTCACGAAACTGTATTTACTTTTATTGACCGTTGTGGAACTCTACACCTTCTTTCTTGAGTATCTCCTTCATGTATTTGCAAGTGATCCCTCTCGGACCCTGCATGGATCTGTGTTTGCCTTCCGGTGTGTCTCAGAAGTCAGCTTCTTATCCCTTTCTGATAGGCCTTTGTGTTTCTTTATCCATGAGCAATGTCTCTTGCATTATAATATGGAGAGGTTTAATGAATTTGGCGAGAGCGCCAGTTTTCGTTGAAGCTTAATCTCTTTCTACTTAACTAAAATCGCATTAAGTATACAGATTATTGATGAATTCATTGAAGAAAGTTACGTTTGGTTGGGTGAGGCTTGCGAGGACCATCAATAATATATTTCAAATATCATTAATCTTTTTTTTTGGAAAGCTGAGAAAGTTAAGTTTTTTTATGAGTACAGAGATACAAGGAGTCTCAATGGTATCATCTAAAAAATTACAAATTTGATTGGGCGTGGAGTGACAGGCCTCACCCGTCCGCTGGAGGGTTAACACGCTTAATATATTATCTTCACCTGATATCTATCTATCAATATATCCTTGTAACGGAATCTTTGAACGTGTTTTCACCCACGTCCAAATGATTTGAAATTTGGCTGGAGTTCATAATTTCGATGACAATGCAATATGAAATTTTGGAAAAAACAAAATGGCGGCTCTAATGTGGCGGACGAGATTTGTGATAATGGTCCGATTAGATTCAAAATTGGTATGTAAGAGTTTTCGGGGTCGGAGAGTATAATTTATTTGTCAAAATTCATGAATTCAAGGTAGCGGCTCCGATATGGCAGACGAGATTTGAGATTATGGTTAGATTCAAAATAGGTATGTGGGGGTTTTTTAGGTCGTAGATTTCGAATTTTTCGTCAAAATTCATAAATTTAAGATGACGGCTCCAAGAGAGTGGACGAGTTTTGTGATTATAGTCATATTTCATTCAAAATTGGTATGTAGGGGTTTTCGGGGTCGGAGATTTCGATTTTTCAGTCATAAAAAAATAATACTTCAAAAATTTAGAGAGCACACTTTTTTTCCAACATGTTCTAAAAATTAAAAAATAATGAACTTCTCTTTAGCTTTTGAACACTCAGTATAGTTAAATTAAAATAAAGAATATGAAAATATAGATCACCCACGCCTTTTTCACATCTGAGTAATTACATTGTTAATTATTTTTTACTTTTTAGTCCATGTTGGAAGTAAAGCATGTTTTTTAGTTTTTTAAACTATTATTTGTTTACTTCATGCCTCAAAATATCTGAAGCATTCAAGTAGGGAAAAACAATTTGGGTATGATTATAATTCTCAGTAAGTAATGGCATAATAATAGCAGCAGCAGCAGCGCCTGCATAAATGAGTATTGGCTATGGCCATTACGAAAAAAGGCCAATTTCAGTTATAAGTAATATTCATTTGTAAGAATGTAATAAGCACCTAGATGTTAAAAGTGTTTAGCAAGACGTAGCGTTCTACAATCTCATTGTATGGTACACGCTAAAAATGTGAATTGGTTTATTTTAAAATCATTTTATAATTTGGGATCCGCACGCATTTTGGGACATTCATTGAAATCCTCGAAGATTCGGATATCTGAAATTTCTGTTGAAACCGAGGGGGAAACCGCTGGGGAATTTAAGTCTACATGTCTTGGTTATTAGTGGTATTACTCGGGTATAAGTCAAGAATTAGAGGCATTACTTGAAAATTATTTGGTATTACAGTTATTACTGGTGTTACTCGGGCATTATAATAAAAATAATAATAATCTTTATTTTCCTTTGGACAAAGTTTTACAATTTGTACAGGAATCTTCAAAAAAAATGTAGAGTAAAGTAAAAAATAAAGAGATAGAAAACTATCGACATATACACATAAATTCTTTAAAACTATACAAACTTTCATCAACAAGATAATCCTCAAGTTTTCGTTTGAAAATATTCACAGTTTTGGATTTTTTTATAATGTCTGGTATAAAGTTATATACACCTGATCTGGCGATTCAAACGCTAATTTGGTTTTTCCAAATGGTACAAAAACATTTTTTTATCTCGTATCAATACTATGCTAATATTTATTCAGTACAAATAATTTATTTCTTTTCTCATAAACAGCTAAGCACAAGTCAAAAATTAAAAGAATAGGAACAGTTAAAATTCTTAAATTTTTAAAAGCATTTCTGCATGAATCATGAGAATTCATGCCACTAATGATTCGTATAGGTTTTTTTGTGCAATAAACACATCTTATGTCTGGATAGAGAATGAAATATTAACCTTTTAACACCTCAACACGTGTTCTAATCACCAAGTGATCATCTTCAAGAGAGAAAGATTAAACTAAAAGTGGTGATCTGAATGATATCGAAATGATCAAATGGATATCCAACGTACATTTCTAAGATCTATTAGGAATTTTCTATGAATCCACACCCATTTTTCTATGCAAAAATCTCTCTCAATTTCGTTATTATCATATTCCAGTCCACTGTGTTAAAAGCAGTTTTGATGTGGATTGCGATCACAGCTACCCAGTTTCTCCTTGATCCTCTTGCCTTGTCTACGACCGCTTTGATGGCTTGAACTGTAGACTTAACTTTTCTTAAACCATACTGATTACTTGATTTGATTCCACCTCTTGTTCTAGACGGTCTTTTATTAAACGCTCGTACAGCTTACCCAACGTACTCAATAGACAGATTGGTCTGTGATCTGACGCGCATTCCAGTGCCTTCTCTTTCAGCGCTACCAGAGCTTCCTTCCATATCTGCGGAAATTCTTGGCCGCGGAGCAGCGTATTGAATGTGCTCAGCAGTATTTTCAGGCAAGTATTTGCCGTAATCAGTACTGCTTCTCGAGGTATTTTATCTGGGCCTGGTGCCTTACCTATTTTTATCAGGTTCACCGCTCTTATCATCTCTTCCTCTGTAAAAGGATGTGGAGGGGTAATATTTTGCACTCGTGTCTGTCGGAAGTTTCGGTCCGAGGCCGGAAGAAGCCTCAGTTTATCTTTATGGTGGCAGTAATTTTCCGCAATGTTTTACCGCAATTTTATATGCCTGTCCCCATATGTCGGATTCCAAGTCGGTGCATAATTTTTTCCAGTTTTCCTTTTTCGTTTTCCTTTGTTTTTCTTTCCTATCTATGTTACTGTCCCTTTGCTCTTTCTGCGTAGATTTCGAACCGTATGTGGTTATGAAGGTTGAAGAATTCTCCCTCAATAAATTTCCAATTTTTGACTTTGTCTACTAGGCTTGGAGTAACTCCTGTGATGTCGATGTGACTTACTAATTCCCCTTTCGAAAGTGGGAATTGATCCCAAATTCACAAATGTTTAATCCAATTCAGCTGACCATTCTTCTAAATATTCCACCCTTCCAGCGTTATTTGGTGAAGACCACAAAGCCGACTTTGCATTGAAGTCTCCTGCTATCACTGCTTCTTCATCATTTTTTCTGACCTGTGTCATAATCTCACCGAAGAATTGTTTGAAATCATCCAGGGTGGCGTTTGGTGAGGAGTAATAGCCGAAAAGGGAGAACTTCTGGAAGTCTACTTTCACATACCCGTTTCCTCGTGTGACTTTCTTGATTTCGATTTTGTTCGCTATACCTACTATATCGTCCGCACGGCGTGACCTACCTAGGTTCAATTGTAGAAACTTTATCATTATTAGAATCTTCTAGACAATACTTTATTAACATAGTGAAACTAACAAGAACAAAGTAAAAACATCAAAATGATTGATCGGCGCTCCGGGGCGGCTTAAATGGTATTGGTGGCGCATTCGCTTTCAGAGCTGCAGGGAAACCCGGAAAAACCTGCAACACCACATCATCTGAATCTTCTTATATTCCTGCTCTGATGTGTTGTCGCTCTTATGAGGTTTCTGAATACTGGATATTTAGTTGGGTCGTTTCGATGTCCTTCGACTTTACACGTTAGGCAAAACGGTTTTTCAGTGCACTTCCATGACTTGTGTGTATTTTTCCCACATTTCCTGCACACTTTGGAATTGTCTTCTCCTTTGCACTCCTCCGTTTTATGACCGTACTGCAGGCATCTGTAGCACCGCGTATTACTCTCTCCCTTGCACGATATGTCAACCAGCAAATTTTTATGCATCTCTTTCGTACAGCTTCAAGGATTTCCTCTGCATATATTGTCTCGTCGATGTCGCTTATATGCATTTGTATTTCTTGTTTATGGATTCTAATTTCTGCTGCTTCCATTTTCTTTTGTATCTCGTTTTTTCAGAGTGTTTGCTGCGTTTTTCTTACCTCCTACCTCCTACCTCTCATGTTTTTTATATAAATGCCTGTATGTTCTATGTCCACATTTTTTTTAGTCCTTAAGTAGCACAGCAAAGGTTTTTTCTCCGTATATCACTACTACTCTATCCGCCACAGGTCTTTCTACTTTCGGCCTGGGGTTTTCCTTTTTCATCGCTATAGTTTTCCTGGTATGGTCTTCGCTAGTCTCTTGATTGAGGATGATCATAAGCTGGGTTGTGGGGTGTACACTTGCATTTGCCTTCAACTCATCGAGTTGTTTAGACAGCTGCTGTATTTCTCCCATATGTGGGTTTTTCCATGGAACAATGTGTATTGTTCTGTTCTTTTCTATTTCCAGTTCATCCTTAGTGAACTCCTCCATTACTGTTTCTTATCAGTTATCTCAGGAAATTTGATTTCTAGTGCTCTTATCATTTTGATCTGACCGTACCTCTGCGGGGTCCAGTAATACAGCTATATCGCTCTCCTTATTCATTTCGGTCACCTCTGTTTTTCTAATTTTTGTGATTTTGTATATTTCTCCTGGCCAGTCTTCGTCTATGACTTCCTCTAGTGTACCCAGCCGCTATCCTCCTTTATCTTGCCTAATATTTTATTTATAGAGTTGGTTTTAATTTTTTCCCATTTCTCCGCCATTCCTTCTCCGATACCTGTGTGCCCATTGTCACCGTTTCCTTCTCCTTCGTTTCCTCTTTATTTTGGGTTAGGTTAGGTTAGGTTAGGTTAGGTTAGGTTAGGTTAGGTTAGGTTAGGTTTCTCCGCCATTCCTTCTCCGATACCTGTGTGCCCATTGTCACCGTTTCCTTCTCCTTCGTTTCCTCTTTATTTTGGGTTAGGTATTCGCTCCTTTTTTCTATTACCTCTTCCATCCTCGTTTTTAAGTCCTTTTTTTATTTATTTATTTGTATTTATTGTCCCTTCAACCCTTAAGGTTATTAGAGACCACATTTAGTAGGTTACAAATATAGAGATAAAATACATCAGATTTCATCAAGTAGTTGTCTCTTAAAAAATTCACTAATTTTTGGATATTTTACAGTGAAGGTTATCCGGTTTCACACAAGATACTGGCTGTTGGACTTGTACAAAATGCCCCTGTTGTGATTCTGATTGCCGTGTTGTGTATGCTATCGAGTTCTCGTAGAACAGAATTTTTGGCTGACGAATGAACTATTGAGCCATAATCCAATTTTGATCTCATGAGAGCTTTATAAATTCTTATCAGACAGGTGTATTCTGCTCCCCAATTTTTGTTTGCCAGGGTTCTCATCAAATTCAATCCATTTTGGCAAGATGTTTTCAGACTTTTTATATGGGATTTCCAGTTCAACTTTCTGTCAAGTGTCATACCAAGAAATCTAATGTTATCGACGTACTCCAATGGACATTCACTGAGCGTTAGTTCTGGTACCTGTATATTGTGCTTTCTGGAATGCAATACACTTCGTTTTATGTTGGAAGAATTGTAATCCTGTGGATTTGGACCATTTCCCAATATTATGGGGTGCTTTCTGTAGGTTGTTCTGCAACGAGCGGATATTTCTACCCTTTGTAAATATTATCAAGTCGTCGGCATACAGTCTAGCTTTCACGGGTTATCTGCAGGTGTCCAATACCTGGTTGATTGCTACAAGAAAAAGTGTGACACTGAGTACTGAAATTTGCAGCGCATTTGTCCATAACCTCGGTCAATTCTGCCTTTGGTTTATACATTTTACCCAACACAACGCTCGTTTCGATCTGTTTGATGATCATGTCCAGGTTTTGTTTGAAAGCCTTGCCGTTTGAATTTCTACTCTTTCCGTTACCTTCTGGTGTACTATTAACACTTCTCCTTTTTGGTTTCTGTCTCAGTATTCCTGAAGTAGGAGGGTCTGTTCGCTCCGTTGGCTCTATGTCTATGTCTTTTATTTGCAACTCTGGTAAAGAGTTACTTCTACTGCTACCTAGGGGCGTTCCCGAAGTTGAGGCGTGACTGCAGGGCGTTTTCTCCACGCTATCTACTTCATATCTCCCTTTTCTCAGCTTCTGCCACCTAAGAGCTCTGTTCTTTCATCCGGAGATCTATGAAGTGAGCTTCTTCTTTGAGATACCTCAAAATTAGGGTCTTCCAAGGCAGCTTGTCATCTGTTGAGCCATGAGTGCTCGCCTCCAGTAACAACGAATACCTCGTCCTAGTCTCCTTCCAGAGGTATTTGTTCTTTATTATTTATTTTTTATTATTTTATCTTCCGTCCCGTCCATAGGTGCGATGGTGCTACACCTTGGGATTGGGGAGTTTTTTTTAACGCTGATTTGCTCCATCGGTAGAAAAGGGGGGAAGAGGAAAGTGAAGAACCCATAGCCCTCGTTACCTAATAGCGTCGGGATTCGAAAAAACAAGGGTTGGTCGAGAAAGACCGACAGGAAATCAAATAAAGAGGAGGAATCTGGCACAAGACAAGTTGAAAGAGAGCCAGATTCAGCTCGAGGACCTCGGGATCTATCTATCTATCTAAATTTGGCGGGTGTTCATAGTTCTGGTAACAATGCAATATAACTTTTTTTTTATAGAAAAAAAATGGCGGCTCAAAGATGGCGGATGCGATTTGCAATAATGGTCCGATTCGATTCAAAATTGTTATTAAAGGGTTTTCGGGGTCAGAGATTATGAATTTTTTGTAAAAATACCTAAATTCGAAATGGCGGACGAGATTTGTGATTAGGGTCAGATTCGATTCAAAATTGGTATGTGGGGGTTTATCAAGTCTTAGATTTCGAATTTCTTGTCAAATTTCATAAATAAAAGATGGCGGCTCCAATATGATCCGATTCGATACAAAATTAGTGTGTCAGGGTTTTCGGAGACAGGGATTATGAATTTTTTGTCAAAATTCATGAATTCAAGATGGCGGCCCAAGATGGTGGACAAGTTTTGAGATTATGATCAGATTTGATTCAAAATTGGTGTGTGGGGGTTTTTGAGGTATGTAGGAGATTTCTATTTTTCAGTCATATAAAAAAATAATATTATAAAAAACTAGAGAACACACGCTTCACTTCCAACGCGGACTAAAAACTAAAAAATAATTGACAATTGAATTACTCAAATGTAAAAAAAGCGTGGAGTGCTTGACAAAATTTTCTTGGACTCTTATTAAATTAAAATAAAAAATATGACAATATAGATCGAAAGCACCCACACTTTTCTACATTTGAGTAATTAAATTGTTAATTATTTTTTACTTTTTAGTCCATGTTTGAAGTAAAGCGTGTTCTTTAGTTTTTTAAACTATTAGTTTTTGCATTTAAGATGTACTCCATCTTTAACTTGATATCCACTGAAGTGAATATCACTTGGTCAATACCTGTGATATACATGAACATTTTTCAGTCGTCTTCATGAACACAACTTGATCGACGAGCAATACAGCTTTTGAAGAAATCAAGTCGTATTACTTGAATAAGAGAATCACTCAGGGGACACCAATAATCAAGTATCTATTCGAAACTACTAGACGTCATGAGAAATACGAACAGCTAAACCTTCAGTGTTGACAAATTCATTGACTTCTAGTAACGTCGAAAACGATTCGTCAAAACTGGTATATCACATGTTTATTTATGATACAAGTGAATGATACAAGCATTTTATTTTCTGACTGGGGAATATTGCGAAACGAGCGTTAGCGAGTGGAGCCAACACACGGGCAAAATAAAATCACTTTTAATAAATGTATCATTCAATATTTTTTGACGCAGAACAGAAGTATAATTGAAAATATTAGGACGAAATTTCAACATACTTGGTATTACTATTTTACTTTTCGCACTAGTAATTCACTTTTCGCATTGTTGTTTTAAAGTGGTGTCTTTCACATTGAAATGACAACTGAAAAATAGCATATTTAAGATGTAACTGTCAAAATAGCTATTAGTGATATAAGTGTTAAAAGTGGCATTTTATTTTGTGAGTGGGGAATATTGCGAAACGAGCGTCATCGAGTGGAGCAACCCCACGAGCAAAATAAAATCACTTCTAACAAATGCATCATCCAATATTTTTTTGTACAACTTTTACTGCTAGTAAGAAAAAAGAAAAAGAGTTTGTGATGTATCGAACTGGTCGGTGAATTGTTATATGATTCAGTATATTGATAAGTCATGTAATATATAACCGAATGACGAGGCGGGAGGAACGACAACATTGTGTGGTCAGTCAGATAAGGAGAGTGAACGAGAACGTACATGTATACTGTGGATAATAGAAGTGTTACAAAAGATAAAAGTGTTTTATTTAAATAAAATAGTGAACACCACAGAGTTCATCCGTAGGATTCGAACACACGATCTCTGAATTTCAAGGCTGAAGCTCCAGCTACATGCCCTGAGGCACTTTATTCAAAACCATCACCATTGCTTAGTAATAAAAGAACGTCTACAATAATTGGACTGAATACTTCGTCTGTTGCGGAATTTTGTCGATCTGAGGGTATATAGGGGGAAGCAAAGCAACGTTATGAGAATAATTAAAAAAATAAAAATAATGTGAAAGCCTTTCCGCAACATTACTGCCCCGCGAAAAGACGACAGGCCTTTTCCAAAATAGAAAAAAAATAAAAAATATTACTACATAGAAACGCCACATGAACATAGAGAATAGAAAAAAAATCATTCGAGGGGAAATTGACACAACTTGACCAGTGGTCGTTTTAGGGTGCCATTTGCAGTTTTTACTGTAGCTACTCTAGCTATTTTATCATCCCCTAAATGTAATGCCGCAATTCGTCCAGGACACCACTTACTTGGTGGTAAATTGTCCGTTTCAATAAGAACAAGAGTTCCAATAGCGGGCGAAATAGAGGGGTCCAACCACTTACTAGAAAGGCGGTTCATTGAAACATGAGCATAATCAGGCAAACGTAAAGCTGAAAGTGGCTCCATATTCAAGAAGTGATTTGGAGTGAGGACATTTAGGTCCTCAACATCTGCACTCATGGGCGAAAGAGGGCATGAATTCAAAATAGATTCTATGAGTGTCAACGCCGTATAGAACTCCTCATAAGTGAGAATTTGATCCCCAATGACTCGAGTCAAATGGGATTTGACACACGTTACACCTGCTTCTGCCAAACCATTAGTGCACTAGCAGGGGTAGAATGAAAAGTAATATTTTCGTGGGAGGCTGCATTAGCTAATAAACGTCGAAGTTCGTGTTGGGCACCTATAAAGTTAGTTCCACAATCACTGTAGATATGGGAAACGCGCCCACGACGAGCAATAAACCGTTGAAGGGCTGCCAGAAAGGCGTCAGTGGATAAGTCACTTGCGAGTTCAAGGTGAACTGCTTTCGTTGTGAAGCACACGAATATGCAAAGATACGCTTTCACTGTTCTCATGCCACGATGGCGGTGAAACGTTATTAAAAAAGGACCTCCAAAATCAACTGCCGAATGCGAAAATAGTTTGACTTGAGAAATACGTGACACGGGTAAATTTGCCATTGGTGGCTGAAAATTATTGGGACTAGTTTTCCAACAGCGGATACACTTGGAAATTAATAGCCCTTTTGGAAGATAATATCCAGAATTGTTGAGCCAACAAGAAATGAGTAGTGCGGAAACCTGCGTGAAAGTACTTTTCATGAAAATACTTTATGAGAAGAAGAGTGAGTCGACTCTTGCGTGGGAGTAGAATAGGGAACTTGGCGGCATACGAGATTGAGGCATGTTTCAAACGACCTCCCACTGTGGGAAGTCCATCTCCATCACGAAAAACTTGCAATTTTCTGAGTGGTTTTGAGAAACATTTACTATTAATTTCGGGGCCGAAATGAGTTAGCTGGGTGTACTTCGCAAGGAGGACAAGGGCATTCTGACGCTCACTGGACTGGATTGGGCCTAGCCATTTGGCATGGGGTTTTCTAGCATTGTGAATGAAACGTAGCATATAAACTACACTATTTTGCAGGGAGTGGAGGGATGAATGGTCAATAAGTACAGTTTCGAGAAGATTTTCAGTAGCTGACGCAAGACAGACAATTGTTTTCTCTTCGTCAACAGGTGGGTTGAAGGCAGAAAGCGAAGATTGTGGCCACAAGTCTTCGGTTTCACGAAGAAAAGTAGGGCCATCAAACCAAAGCGAGTGTGATATCACATGGAAGGGAAGCAAGCCTCTAGATGCGACGTCAGCGGGGTTGTTAGCGGTATCAACATAACGCCACAATTCGGGATTAACCGTTTCCCTGATATATGACACACGGTTGGATACAAATGTCTTCCATCTGTGCGGATGACCTTTGATCCAATGCAAAGTGATTTGCGAATCAGACCAACAGCATATACGTTTCAATGTTAAACTCTCAGAAAGAATAAGTTTCACGTAGGTAATAAGTTTTGCAAACAAAACGGCTGCATACAATTCCTAGCGAGGAATCGTGATTTTTTTGGTGGGGGCAACATTTGACAAACAAAAGTGATACTGAATTGGCTATTTTTCTCGGAACCAGATAAACAACACATGCGTATCCCTTTTCACTCGCATCAGCAAACCCATGGAGCTCACAATCCTGGGTGGAATTCATGAATAATAGGGGAATTTTCAAGTTTATCAAGGAAGGGAGTTCAGCCTGGAACTGATTCCATATGCGGGAAATTTCATTATTTGGGGTCTCATCCCAGCTGGCACCAGATAGCCACAGCTGTTGAATGAGATGTTTACAGAAAAATGTGACTGGAGAAAGGAAACCTAATGGGTCATATATACGAGCCAATTCTGACAGTAATATGCGTTTCGTACAATTACGAGCTTCTAACGGGTTAACATCGAAAGAAAAACAGTCTACAGATTGATTCCAACGCAGTCCTAAAATTTTCACAGAATTTTCTGAATCATCTGTAAAAGACAGAGAGCCGGTTGCTTAATAGGATTCTGGTAAATCCGAGAGCAGGGTGGGATCATTTCTCGACCACTTTCCGCATAAGAGCGATGAGTTCGACTTTAAGTTGTTGAGCTTCAGCATGAGAGGGGGAGGATATCACAAAGTCGTCTATGTAACAACAAGAACTTATAGCACGTGAGGCAAGTGGAAAGGAGCTACCTTCATCAATGCTTAGCTGCTTGAGAACACGAAGAGAGATGTGAGGCGAGCAGTTCATGCCATATGTTAGAACTCGAAGAATCTTGAAGGGGTTGATTGGGATCGAACCTCCAAATTATCCTCTGATAATCTCTATGGGATGGAGTAATGAGTATCATCCTGAATATCATTTTGATATCTGAACACAGGACATAGCGGAACATTCGAAAACGCAAAAAAATTGCAATTATATCTTGTTGTAATTTTTCACCAGTGTAAAGGTGATCATTGAGAGAGGTCTGATTTTGTGACTTGGCAGCAGCATTGAAAACCATTCGCAGTTTTGTAGTCGTACTATTAGGCTTTAAAACGCAGTGGTGGGGTATGTAATAGGAGTGGGGGGTATATTATCACTGGAAACCAACTCCATGTGATTAAGTTCGAGATATTCCTTCATAAAAGCAGAATACTGCATGCGCAAATCAGGACTTCTGAGGAGGCGGCGTTCTAAAGAGAGAAACCTGTTGACTGCAAGGTCTCGAATACCTGGAAATTGCGGTGATTCATCTTTTAGAGGCAAAGCAACGATATAGCGCTCTGGTAAGATTTTCTAAAAAAATATCTCCACAAGCAGTTTCATTTGGACTTGATTGTTTTGAATGAGGAACTGATTCGACCTCCCAAAAATTTTTTAACGTATCCTCTAGATTACAGGGCTCGGTAGCATTGCAAAAGAAGGATGAAGTTAAAGCAGGTCGTGAATTTTCAGTTTTCCCCATTAAAATGTAACCAAACACAGTATTGATGGCTTCAGGTTCATTGGATTCTCCCGAGATTTTCCCAGTTAGGATGATTTTAGGAAAAATATCGGCACCTAGAAGTATGTCAATCTTACCAGGCATATAAAACTGAGGGTCAGCCAATTTTAAGTTTGAAATATGTTAAACTTTAAATTTGGCAACTCGTCAGTTAGAACAATAGCATCCGTATTGAAAACGGGAGATTTCTGATTGTGCGGTTTACAGGCAAAAATAACACGACCATTACTAATCGACGATTTAATTGCACCAAGTCCCTTAATTTCAATAGAAAAATTGTGTTTGAGGAGTCCTAGTTTGGAAACAGCTCGTTGTGTAATAAAGGAACTGCAATCCAAAATATCAACACAAGCGGTAGCTAATAAAATACATGCAGAGTTTGCGGTCAAACTTGAACCAGAAAGGATATTGGTGGCAGAGAGATGTGAATCGGTACGACCTTGAGCCTGAGAGAAGTTTGGTAATGCAGCAGTGGATGGACCCACAGTAGTTCCACCCGCCGGTGAACTTCCCTTATTATCATTATTATTATTGAAATGTAGCAAGGAATGATGTGTCTTCGAAGAGCAGTGTTTACAGCAACCCGACGATCGGCAAAAATTCACATCATGTGATGTGCTCAAGCAGTTGAAACAAAGATGATTCATTTTGCAAAAATTGTGACGTTCATAGGTTGTTTTATTGGCGAATGCAGAGCACTTATACAACGAGTGACTTTCTTTACAAAAAATACAGTTTGAAGAAGGTGATTTATTTGCAAATAAGGATGTCGAACTTGTCCGACTAGCAGCGGTTTGAAACAGTTTGATTCTTGTATTTGAAATATCGTTAGACTTTTTTGACTGACTTCCAGAAATGTTCAATGTATCTAAAATGGCACACTGTTTATTCAGAAACTCCTTTAATTTTTCATAAGCTGGAACCTCCGTGGACCTATTTTTCATTTCAAATCGAGTAATTGTCTCGTTATCTAACCTTTTCAAAAGCATCATGACCAAAACAAAGTCCCACTGATCAGTTGGGAACTTCATAGCTTTCAGAGCAGCCACGTTTTCAGTGAAAGTATCCAACAATTTTCTCAACGAAGAGGAGTTCTCTCCTTCGACTTTGGAGGAACTATCAAGTTCTGCCCAAAGAGACTGAGCGCACAGTCTTGGATTTGAGTACCTTTCATTTAAAGTTTTATAAGCTATCGCGTAATTGTCACTCGTCATAGGTAAATGACGCACAACGCTCAGTGGTGCACCTTGTAAGCTGGGAATAAGATGATAATATTTTTCAATGTCTGGCAAAGAATTATTATCGTGAATGAGTGAATTAAAATGATCGATATACGATGGAAAGCATTTATATTCACCAGAGAACGTTTTCGGAAGTCTTACGTTGCACTGAGAAATATTACTACGTGGCAACATCGCATTTAGCGACAAAGGAACTTGAGTACTATTAGCAAAATCTTCGAAAAGTTCCGTGTAAATCGATTTTACCACATAATATTCCGAGAAAACCTACTTTGTAATCATCTTCTACTGCCACATCACCGCCTTCTCCGTCAGGAAGACCAAGAAGTGTATTCAAAACGCTGTTATGATGTTTCAAAAAATCTTCTTTCAACGTGTCTAGGTCAGTACCTCTAACTTTAAATAAGATTCGACTTGATTTGTCAGTTTTTGCCCTTTCGGCAAGCTAACGCAAAATATTAATTTCATTCATAACTGAAGTACGAAAGGTTTTTGATTTTTTCAATTTTTCCATCGCGACAGAGAGATAGTAGGCAACCAGAAATAGAACAGCAAATAAATAAGCGAGGTTTGTTAGAATGTCTTATCAATAGCAGATAAACACAAAATAGCACAAAGTTTTTTTTGTCTCACTTGCTTATAATATAAGAAGCAAAATAATGGCAGCAGAATTGCACGAAAGTTTGTTTACCTATTGCTCATAATGTAAAAAGCAAACAATAACAGCGCAGGCACTCTTGATCCCGGGCATGCGTTGTCCAATTCCCTTCCTTAGCGGTGAAAACCAAGATGTCGGAGTATGAATTTAATGAAATGAATAAATTGACAGGCGTATTTGTAATTGAAATTTCAAACTGATTGTAATTTTTCACGTAGAGCATGAAAAATAAGCGGTACCTATCGCGGTTTGAAGGACCAAATGTTGCGGAATGGGCAAAGTTTTGTTATTTCCACGTTAGGTTGATAAAATACCCTCAAAAACGAGTTACCTAATGTGCCGGTAGTAGGTGGTTGTATCAGGGCCCCGATATCTGGATAATCGTCAGATGTGGTTCCTAGGTCTTCCAATTCGTGATCTAAGCGATAGCACATACAAAGCACAAGCAAGCGAGTTCTACGAACATCAAAATACTTATAAAGCAATCAGCACAACACTCACGAAAAAAGGATTGCGTGTCTCCTTTTCGTTCTATATTGTCTACTCTAATGTCTGTCACTCGTGCGGCCGGCGGTTTTCCGAAGCGATAGTTCATCGTCAGTAACTTATTCACAGACAATTAATATTACCAATTGCACAAACTATCAAATACATGTAAGCGTTTATGAATAATTCCTTCTAAGTACCTAGTTCTGATTATTATAATATCTGATTCAAGTGTTTCTATATTGAAGAGATTAAAATTATTGAGTATCCATCATCTTATGTGTAATTCTACTTTTGACAGTAATGTTAAAAGTATTTTTAACACTAGTGTTAAAAGTGATTTTGACACATTATGTGAAAACGTCATTTTTTATTTCATATGCCTATGAATTAAAAACGTCATTTTTAATGACAGTTGTACAAAAAAAAATATATTCGTGTAAGGATCATTCATGAACATGAATGTATTGTTTTCTTCTATCGATAAGGTATTTTGTATTTTTAGTAAACTAAAAAATTGTATCATTCAACCATTTATTACCAATTCTAAAAAAAAATTCAGAAATGCACAATATTTTTAATAAATTTTAAAAATCCATTTCCAACTTCTGTTACTTCCAGAACATATTTTACCTAAGGTGCTTTCAATCCGTGTAGTATGATGAGCAACATTAAATCTCATGAAAGAATGTTATTGATTCAGGAGCGGTCTGTTTGCTATGAGACTCAATATTCTGCACCAAACCGTACATGGACATCACGAGAGTGTCTTCAGACGAACTAATTACTCATCATTATATTTATTATTATTCTTCCGCGAATTACCAACTTGGAACGGCTACTTATTACTCGATATTAACTTTCAGACATACCTATAATCAGTTTAATCTATAAAATGGCACAAAATGATACGTTATTAAATGAAATTAAACTTTACCAAATCCATTCATTTATAGTGTACATGATGTGTGCAGCATTTTTTTTTATTGAAGTGTTTACTGATAAGGATGTGGTTAAATGTTACCGAGAAATTCAATCATGATGAATATTTCAAAATGTTCGCGTTGCTTCCACGTATCGGCCGTCCGTGCATATAATGATGCAAGTTGAATGCAGCTGAAATAGCCGGAGATCTGCGGAAATACGTTTGCAATTTATAGAACAACGAAATCCCTCTAGTTAGTGTGCCATACCATCATTATTAATTGATCCGGGCACCTCTGGTAGGTGTTCAGCGTACCAGTTTGAAGCTGATGGCAGCTAAAGCATTGTTTAAATATAGGGAGAATAGTTGGACAACCTTATGGGATTAATATTGGATTCAAATGGAGGCGACATGTAGATGGCGTCAGTGGTGTTCGCATCCAAGTCATGTCGCAACTTGAATGGTAGAATACGTAATTTGGCAGTCACGTTGAATTTCCGTAAAGTTGATGACGGATCATGTGATGAATTGTAAATAGAGTAGGTAGGTGGCACCAATGACTGCAATAAAATTAGAAATATGTTTCAATTCAAGAAATTATGTCTTCTGATGTTTCATGGACCGTATCTGCTATAATTAGGGTCGCACCGTAAAGTAGATAGGTATATTTGGGGTGTGGTGTTTAGTTGTTAGTTTGAAATGTGGAATCAGTGGATGTGTAAGTATTTATTCTGTTGTGTCATATTGTGTTTTGGATTTTGTAAAGTGATTTAAATGTAACTGATAATTAAAAGCAATTTGGACAGCGGTAAATGGTGGCAGGAATATATAAATGTCACTTTTGACTTTTTGTTTTAGTTATTAGGTGGAACTTAATTTAAATCATTTTAAAGCTAGCTGGTTACAACTGAACATTATTGCAAAGTAATCGCCTTTAATTAATTTCAGATTGATATTTCTAAACAGCCCTCATCTTCAATCACCCTTTTCTAACCTCAAAAATAGGTATGGTGCCAGAATATCAAATCAAGCTAACAGGTTCGCCTGAACCACATTTTAAGATAACCTAAGCAAATACCAAAGCCGACTACAGAGTGGAAATTTTAAAAGTTTGAAAATATATTATTTTCTCAGAAACCAAACATACTGTCAATTTCAAATTATGTATAGGTATAGTCCATTGCAAGAAGATTCTAAGGACCGGTCATATAACCTCACAGTAAAGTAACTGATAACTATATTTCGGATAAACTTCACAGGTTTACATATCCTTATTTGATAGATTAAGTTATCTGGGACTAATCTATAGGTGAAAAGACCGGTCCTAAATGATCAACGAAACTCCCTGCCAAAGCTACTTACAATGTGAAACTAGAAAATAAAAATAAATTGAAATTATAATAATATTATTTTCTCACAAACTAAACATACTGTCAACTTCAAATTATTTACAGGTATAGTCCATTGCAAGTAGAGTCTAGAAGTATCAATGAAATTTTCTGCCAAAGCTGACTACAGGGTGGAAAATTGAAAATATAACAAGACATTTTCTCGAAAACAAAACATACTGTCAACTTCATATTATGTACAGGTGTAATCCATTGCAAAAAGAATCTGAGAGTATCAACGAAATTCTCTGCCAAAGCCGACTACAGGATGGAAACTTGAAAATTTAATAACATTATTTTCTCACAAACTAAACATACCATTAACTTCAAATTGTTCATAGGTATAGTCCATTGCAAGTAGAGTCTAGAAGTATCAACGAAATTATCTGCCAAAGCTGACTACAGGGTGGAAACTTGAACATTTTGAAAATATAATAACATTATTTCCTCACAAACTAAACATATTGTCAACTTCAAATTATTTACAGGTACAATCCATTGCACAAAGAGTCTAGAAGTATCAACGAAATTTTCTGCCAAAGCTGACTACAGGGTGGAAAATTGAAAATAAAACAAGGCATTTTCTTGAAAACAAAACATACTGTCAACTTCACATTTTATGTACAGGTGTAGTCCATTGCAAAAAGAGTATAAGAGTATCAACGAAATTCTCTGCCAAAGCTGACTACATGGTGGAAACTTGAATATTTTGAAAATATAATAACATAATTTCCTCACAAACTAAACATACTGTCAGCTTCAAATTATTTACAGGTACAGTCCATTGCACAAAGAGTCTAAGAGTATCAACGAATGTATCTGCCAAAGCTGACTACAGGGTGGAGACTTGACTATTTTGAAAATATAATGAGACTTGACTATTTTGAAAATATAATGATATTATTTTCTGACAAACTAGACATACTATCAACTTCAAATTATTAACAGGTATAGTTCATTGCAGGTAGAGTCTACAAGTACCAACGAAATTTTCTGCCAAAGCTGACTACAGGGTAGAAACCTGAATATTTTGAAAATATAATAACATTAGTTTCTCACAAACTAAACATACTGCCAACTTCAAATTATTTACAGGTATAGTTATTACAGATATAGTCCAGTAACAGTGAAGGACTTGCATCTGTCGGATCACTTTGCACAATTTTTAGTTATGGAAGATCATATTATAAAAGAAAGTGATCATAAAAAAAATTACTACTTCAGCAGGGATCTCTGTAAACAAAACATCTCAAGATTTCGTTACTACTTGAAGAATGTCCAAACCTGGCCTACAATGTTTTCTCAGAGATGCTATTGTATTATTTTGAAATTTCTTTTCCATTGAGAAGATTCACTACAAAAACACGAAAGGGTAATGATTATATTATGACACCTGAATTGCAAGATTTGAAAAATAATGTAACTCTGTATACCTCAATTGCAAAGCAGGATGACAACTTTAAGGAAATAAGTAAATATTACAGGAAACTTTATAGAGAAAAATTAAGTTGTGCAAGAAAAGAGTATCATAACTATCAAATTTTGAAATCGGATAACAAATCAATAACTACTTGGCAGATCATTAACCATATTCAAAAAAAACCTAAACGGAATAGTGTAATAATTGTTAAACATAATGATGTTGATATTGGAGAAAAAGAATTAGCTAATAAGTTCAATGAGAATTTCACTAAGCGATTGATTGAAAACAGGTGCTGCGATTTAAATTTCCTTGTACAAAATATACCAATGAATTCAAATAGTTTTTCCCTATCTTCAGTTTGTGAGAGTGACGTCTTAGAGCTCATTTCTCAACTGAAAAATCCAAATGCTTCTGGTCATGATTTTATCTCTAATAACTTGCTGAAAAACTACCGCCATGAACTATGTCGTCCCTTGACATAGGTATTTGATAAATCTGTCCTCTGTTTTGAAGCTTGCAACAGTATGCCCATTATTTAAAAAAGTTGATGTGAATGACCTAATGACCTAGGTAATTATAGAGCAATAAACCTACTGTCAAGTCTCTCCAAGATATTTGAGTTAAATTTAAAAAAAACAGTTGACTATGTTTTATGAGCGAAACAAATTATTGTCAACCTCACAGCATGGTTTCACTAAATCCAAGAGTACTGATGAGTCAGCCCTATGTGAATTCCAGTCAAGAATTGTTAATGCTCTCGACAAGAAAAAATGTGTTATGGGCATTTTTATAGATTTCTCACGTGCATTTGATTGTGTGGACCATGAACTGTTACTATCTAAGCTCTTTGATTAGGTGTAAGAGGGGTACCACATGATTTGATTAGATCTTATCTTATAGGTAGGAGGCAAAAAGTAAGAATTGGTCAATGCATAGGCGATGACTGTGATATTATGCAGGGAGTTCCCCAGGGTTCGAATTTAGGCCCCTTCTTTTTCTTGTTATTTGCCAATGATCTGATTTCATTCATAAGCAAGACAAACTCGGCATTCGTCGCAAGTTATGCTGACGACACAAATATTTTGATTGTTGAAGACAACATGGATGCACTCCAAAAAACTGCTGAGGATATATATGATAAAATCATATTGTGGGCTGAAAAAAACAATTTGAAAGTCAACAAATCTAAAACTAACACCATATTGTTTAGCAGACGCGGTCAAAGGGAATCGAATGTGATACTCTATGAAAACAGTGAAAAATCAATTAGTCCAGTAGAAACTGTAAATATGCTAGGAATTGTTTTAGACAAAAAATTAATATGGAATCATCATATTTTGATGCATTGTGTACTAAACTGAAGAGAAGCTGCTATTCTATTAGATTCATGTCAAATCACTGCAGCCCTAGTATACTCTTAACATTGTACCATTCTAATTTCCATTCACACCTTCGATATGGTATACTCAACTGGGGTATGAGTGCCTCTGTCCAAAGGATATTTCTCCTCCAGCAATACGTTGTTAGAATAATTGCCAAGCTAGAGTACCGAGACTCATGTAGAGATGCTTTCAAACAGCTGAAAATTCTTACAGTTGTCAGCACTTATATATTAGAGGCTAGTGCATACGTTTTCAAAAATAAATCCATTTTTCATTTCCATCGTCCATCACATAACCACAATACTCGTTCTAGAGATCAAATCTTAACAAACGCTCATAGAACTTCCTTGTATGAAAAAAGTGTAGAGTACAGTGGGTGTAAATTATACAATATGCTTCCAATAACTCTTAAGAATTCTCCAAATATTCATGTACTCAAAAGTCAGCTGAAAAAAATGTTACTTCAAAAGACTTGTTACACCATTCAAGAATTCACTAATCGACTAACATGAGATCTTCAGCTTTAGCAGATTTGGTTGTACCTACTGTTCACTCCTAAGTGTTGTGTTCTGAATCACCGAATACTCTGGCATTACATTTTTTTTGTATATTTTTTTATTTATTTTTGACTATCTTCTTGTAATGAGAAATTGTGTGTTGTTTGCTGTCTTTTCTTTTGACATTTTCTTTGTTTATTGGACATTGATTTTTCAATTGTACTTTTCAATCAAAGAAATAAAAATATTATTATTATTATTATTATTATTATTATTATTGCACAAAGAGTCTAGAAGTATCAACGAAATTCTCAGCCAAAGCTGACTACAGGGTGGAACCTTGAATATTTTGAAAATTTAATAACATTATTTTCTCACAAACTAAACGTACTGTCAACTTCAAATTATTTACAGGTATAGTCCATTGCAAGTAGAGTCTAGAAGTATTAACGAAATTATCTGCCAAAGCTGGCTACATGGTGGAAACCTGAATATTTTGAAAATTTAATAACATTGTTTTCTCAGAAACTAAGCATATACTGTCAACTTCAAATTATTTACAGGTATAGTGCATTGCACAAAGAGTCTGAGAGTATCAACGTAATTATCTGCCAAAGTTGACTACAGAGTGCATGGAGACTTGAATATTTTGAAAATATAATGACATTATTTTCTTACAAACTAATCATACTGTCAACTTCAAATTATTTACAAGTATAGTCTAAAAGTACCAACGAAATTGTCTGCCAAAGCTGAAGTAGACAGTATGATTAGTTTTCGAGAAAATGTTTTATTTTTTATTTTCATGTTTCCACCTTTCAGTCAGCTTTGGCAGAGAATAATTTCGTTGAAACTTTTAGAATCTACTTGCAATGGACTAAACCTGTAATCAATTTGAAGTTGACAGTATGTTTATTTTGTGAGAAAATAATGTAAATATGTTTTCAAAATATTCAAGTTTCCACCCTGTAGTCATCTTTGGCAGGGAATTTCGTTGATACTTTTAGGCTCTTTTTGCAATGAACTCTACACATGTACATAATTTGAAGTCGACAGTATGTTTTGTTTTCGAGATTTTTTTTTTATTTTCTATTTTCACCATGTAGGCAGCTTTGGCAGGGACTTTCGTTAATACATTTAGAATCTTCTTGCAATGGACTATACCTGTACATAATTTGAAGTTGACAGTATGATGTTCAAGTACTGAAAAAATAATTTCATTATATGTTTAAAATTTTCAAGTTTCCACCTTGTAGTCATCTTTGGCAGATAATTTCGTTGATACTTCTAGACTCTTTGTGCAATGGACTGTACCTGTAAATAATTTGAAGTTGACAATATGTTTAGTTTGTGAGGAAATAATGTTATTATATTTTCAAAATGTTCAAGTTTCCACCCTGTAGTCAGCTTTGGTCTGAGGTCTGTGGTGTAGACATCTTACTCTGTGGTAATACTGGTAATGGTCTTTTATTACTCTGAGGTTGGTTATAATGCGTTGTGCCATTACACTAGTATTTTTTACTATTTTTTCTTGCTTTAACTTTGAAATTCCCGCCATGTTACGTTATGTTACAATTTGTCCTTTCAATGTGGTACACATGACAAATCCTTGAGAACAACACTGGTTACAATGGGTAGTTTTATTTAAAAAAATTCAAAACTTTGTTTATGTTTATTTTCACCGATTATTGAGAGAGATGTTTCGATCTAGGTTTTAAAGTGTTAAGAAAAATAACAAGACAATGAGACTGGCTTACTACAAACTTTCATTAGACGGAAAAAATGACAAGATTTGGCGAAAAAAAAGTTTTTGTCGAATTCTTAAACGAAAAAAGCATCCCACTAAACCAATTGAAATTATATTTCGATTGATGCTTGGAAGATTCAGGAGAATTAGAACCTTAGAAACTGTTTACTGCAAGCTGAAAATAACAAAAATACTAGATGAGGTATATCTTGATACATGTTTCCTTATGATTTAAAATATACACAGTAAAAAGAGCATTTAACTATTTATCTCAGTTTGTTCATTTTAAAAGTTTATTTCGTCTTTTTATTATCATTGTCCATGAAATTTGAATATACGAAGTAATTAGGTATTATTGTAATCCATAGGTTATCAGGAATGACTACTTTGGTACCACTGAAAATCGAAGGAGGTTCTATCATCTGGTCAACCGAATAACAACTCAGTCTCGCTTCGAATGTGTTTACAAGTCAAATCTATACAAAGGCTATAATTTACAAGCCATTTCGTGGCTTCAAAAGGAACATCTCGATGAGAAAAAGTCAAGAAATCTCCTCGGACGAGCAAATGTCTACCTCCTGGAGTATATTGTTGTACCATTAATAAAACACTTCTATCACCCTCTCAAGTCACCCAAAGACTTCGAAGTAAAATTTATAGAAAGAAGAAAATGGCAATCATTTCAACAGAAGAACTTCAACCACCTACTGAAATCAGGACATTTATCTCCTGCCCAAAATGTAAATCCTCGCGGTGTACTGAGAATTTTCCCAAAAAGTGACTGTAATAGCCTTGATTATAGACCACTAGTATCCCCTTATAAAAGAGATATGGCTACTAAGCAGAAATTTAGACGAATCTCTCGGCAGATTGAACGCTTGGCTAACACATTCAGTACTATTGGTAAGTCCTCGCTGTTTGATGCCTGGGAAAAATTTATCAGTTGGGCATTTGACGATGAAATTTATTGTGTAAAGCTGGATGTTAAGGATGCTTTTGGATCTGTCGACATAGAAAAACTTTGTGAGGTAATAAATAAAAGCTATTTCAATGGAGGGGATAAGAAGTTTATTATTAATCATATTCAAAACCAGTTTGTTACATATAATAAGAAAATGTTCAAGTGGAATCATGGTCTGCTTCAAGGAGATCATTTGTCATCAAGTCTCTGTAATTTGTACATAAGTCTCTTGGAAAAAGACAGCTTTAATATATTTTTGAAAGAGGGTATTCTTTTGCATAGAATAGTAGATGACTACATGTTTTGTACCACTGAAGAAGCTGAAGTAGATGCATTTGAAGCTAAATGTATGGAAATATTCCAGCTCAATGAATCGAAAACTGAAAAAGCAGGGGTTGGTGATAATTCAGAAATAACTTACTATGGACAAGTATTTGATTTGGAAACAAGAATGGTGAATAAGTTTTATAATTTTCGCCCTGGCCAATCTATTCGACACAAATTCAAATTTTGGAACATTAAACGCCCCATTGCTGAAAAATCTAAGGAGCATTTCATACTGAACACCTTACAGTTCTCGTATAATAACCATTGCTTCAAACGACTTGAACTGAATACAATATTCAATTCTGAAACGCAAGTACTCATCAACTACTTCAAAGGAATGATATTCATAGCATTTAAATTTGATGCCGCCGTAATGGCTATTAGAGAATTCAAAGAAATGATGGGAGATATGCCATATTTGTCAAGTATAGTGAACACAGTTGTTTACAATTTTAGCAATATTGTGTTTTACAAACTTCATCAATGTAAAGGCTCTTATTACTATGGTGGTATATCTTTTAAGTTGTTGAAAAATATTGGTTACAGAGCTTTTATTTGTGTTATGAAAAAAAATAACGAATTTTATAAGACATTGATACAAGAATTGAAGGAGAAAGATCGTTTTTATATGTATTTGGATAACGTTCTAATAAACCCACAAATTTTCACCAAAATCCCATCTGAATTTACTAGCATCAACATCAATAGAAGGTCTTCAATATGAAGTTTCTGTTTTAGGTGGATACTTTTTATGATTGTTCTTTTGACTTTATATCGGTTGAGAATACCTTCCAATTTCAAAAATATTTATCACGGAATAAAATATTCACTTTTTACAAATTAACCCCAACTTACAAAAATTTTAAATTTAATTTGTTATCCTTTCTGTTTTTAATTCAATGCAAATAATTTTTATTTTTTGACTTTTTAAGAATGTCAGTTTACAGTTTATCTAAATAGTGGTAAAAGTTCATAGAAAACGGTTGCAGTGACTCTGAATAAAACTATGTTTTCTTTGGTGAATACGTAATTCCAATTACTGTTTTATGTATTTTAAATTGGACTGACTTAACTATGATTACAAACCATTTCTGAAAAAGAAGATGTACCAAGTATTTGCTTAATTGTTCAGTTCCTATATTTTTGTAAAAGCTTATTTTTATTCATTTAGTAAAAGTTCAAGAAAGGCAGGGAGTTTTCAATTTGTCAACCAGTTATACCTATTCGATTAAATCAAACAAATTCCTTTTTAGATATAGTATTTTTTCGGATATTGGATACTGATGGATTCTATCACCCCTTCCCAATTTAAATGTTAAACAGAAAACTATACAAATAAACATTTTAATTTCTAAAGAACAAATATTCAGTTGCCTGTAAAATAATTTCCTTTCATAAATAAAAGTTTTACAGGTACGTATTTGATGTAATTCAATACTTGTCGTGTTTTTAGCCAGGGAAGTAGTTGTTTTCTGGCTAGTAGTGGTATCTCTGCTAATAACTTAACTTAATGAGGGTCTACCTACCACCCCAACGATGGTGCGTTCATATACAGTGAGTTTCAGTAAATTTGCACCATTCAGGAAACTTTTTATAATCGATTTGTCAGAAAATTGCGGGATATTTGTATTGGGTATCAAAATTCTTAATTTTCAAATGGTGTACAGGGGGAACAAAAAATAGAATTTTGATCAAGTCTAAACTACCCTGTCTGTAATTTTTAATTTGAATATTGTTTTCAATATTCTACAGCTTCTTATTTGAATAAACTTATTTGATAATGTCAAAAATAAGGGTGTAGTTTGCATACTTGATCAAAATTATATTTTTTATTCTCCCCTGTATACATAGTCTAGAAATTTATAATTTTGATAACTGAAATACAAATACCTCGCAATGCACCAATTTTTGTGGCACTATATGGTAAAACACGAATAAAATTTCCACAAAATTTATTGTCTTTGTGACACGTTTCGATAGGTGAACGTAGTAGGGTCACTGGATCCAGAAGGCTGAGTTCTAGATTTCAGAGTTTCGGAGTAAGTTCTTTTATTTCTGAATCAACCGATGTTCTGTTTGGAGCACTCGATTTGTCGGTTAGTGAAGGGTAATCTCGCGGGTTTCGATTGATTTCAATATAAGTTTTTGGGAAAAATTGAACCGCTTCGAAGAAGGTAGAATTATCAAAACTCATTTTTTCCCTATTCAGTTTTTGTCTTAAATATTCTGGACATTCTCTATTTCTATGTTGTTCGCTGTTACAGATTCTGTATCTAACTTTTCCACATGAATTATAAGCTTCATCGGAATCATGAATTTCTGCACAATTAAAACATCTCTTTTTTCCCTTGCATTGTTTTTTTGCATGACCATACATTAAGCATGAAAAACATTGTGTAACAGGCGGAATATATGATGTTACATTATATCTCATGTGATAAGCCTCAATAAATTTGGGCAATGCCAACCTCTCAAAAGTGATTAGTAAAATAAATGAATGTTGGAACATAAATATTTTCTCCATCCTCCCTAATTCTACGGTTAAGCCTCCTCATTCCCAAGATACGGTGAAAAGGTCTTTTGATCATATTATATGGTTGATTCTCTGTAAAAAACTGATGAATGCCCCTTACAATACCCTTACAAGTTACACAGTTATTGGAATATATGTTTTGTATCCCTTTGCCAATACATGTTCATTTGAGACGAAGGAGTTCGCACTTTTACCATTATTGATTTCGACACTTATTTTATTTTATCCTTTATTTTTAATCCTTATTATGTGTTCTAACTTTAAGTCAAAGATGTCTTTTGCAATCTTAAGATGATTATGTCTACCAATATTGTTTTCCTATTTTTCGGTAGCCTTAATCATGACCATGAAAGGTCTTAAAGAACCTTGTTTGTATAAAATTGTTTCTCTTTTTTCCACTTGGTTATCTTCGCTTGTGTTTACTTCAATAGTTTTTTGTGCCTCATTTGGCCTTGAAATACCTGAACCTTCTATATCAACTTCAATTAAATCATCATTATTCTGATTATTTAAATATTGAGATGTTAAGATATCTTCAACCTCCCTATCAGTACTATCTACGCTATTTAAATCTGAATCTAAATCTATTAACTCAATGCCTTTATTTTACATGAAGAATTTCGAAATTTTCATAGAAGTCATGGCCTTTCTCCAAAATATGATTGGCATATAATGAGTGTGTTTTATTCTTTTCATAATTCATACGGTGTTCACGTATGCGGCTTTTAAATGGTCTACATGTCTGGTCTATATATACTTTGGAGCAAGATCCACAGTTAAATTTATAAACTCCTGATTTTTCAGATTTTTGTGTTTTATCTCTATTATTCTTGATAAAAATTTTCAATGTGTGATCTGTTCTATATGCTACTCTTATATTTTGTTTATGCATAAATGAAGTTATTTTTTCTGTGACGGGTCCTGAATAAGTTAAAGTTCTTTAATTATTGTCAAGGTTCCTCAAAGTGGGGTAAACTTCCTGGATAGCCTTTCTATGTAGTTTTTTTAGCAAGAATATTTTATATTAGTTTGACTTGATATCCATTGTTAACTGCTATCTGCTCTAGTGCTCTATAATATTTAATTCTTTGTTAAAATTTTCTTCAGAAAGTGGAATATTTACTAATCTGTGTACATTACTATGGTATGCTGATATTTTATGTCTATATGGATGTATTATAAATGGTGATGTCAGTATGTATTCATGCATTTAGGCCTAAACAAAATCTAAGAGTAGCATATAGAACAGATAACACATTGGGAAAGTTTATCGTCGGGTGAATTCGGTACTTGATAATCAAATAAATGACAACTCACAGAATAATGCTTAAAAAAAAGAACCAAAATTCGAAAATTCTAGTGAATAAGATTTTTAAACCTTAAGAAGATGAATAAGTTAAAGCATATAAATATTGAAATAATCTGAATATTTTTCAGAGTGTTATGCTAGTTTTTGTAATTTTTAATTTGTATATAATAATATATAAGTAAATTCGACCTGCAGTGGGACTCTGTAACTAATTTTGCATAGCGATAGCGAAGCGAAACATACTCTATCTCTTTTAGGTACACCAGAGAGTGATAGCGTGTGCTCCGTTTCACCCCTTTCAAAATGTTTTTCTTAACTTTGGTGTAAGAAATAGTTTTTTTTTTAGTTTCTATTGTTATATTTCATAGCCCATTTGTATAAAAACCCTATATTGACGGGGAACTGGGCACCAGTGATACCTATAATCAACAATTCTGACGACAATCATAAAATAACTAGAGTAGTCGAAGCTCCTGCCAATTTAATAATAAATCTGAAAGTCTGAAGCTCTTCAGTTTTGACCTTGCCTCTGACTGAAGCAGCAAACTCGTACAGCGATGAACACCGCATCCTAGCCGACTGCAGTTGTAAGAAATAGTCATCTATTTACTCTGGTTCTGAAGAATCTGAATTGAATACGAACCATTACTACACCTTGGCCGCAAAGACATAGAACGAACGGGTTGAAAATTTGTTGTGAAGTAATTTGTAACATGCTGTGATGATAGTTGTCTGTCAATGTATGATTATTATGTCAGTTGAGTTTCTGCAAGTATAAGTATTGCTCTGTATGTATTTGTATCATTTGATTCCCTGCTTCTCACTGGAGATCTAATAATCTCAACAGGTTATGAGCCCAGATTCAAGTGCTTATTGAAACATTAAAATTCTCAGGAGTAAGGCCCTCAATAGTGAACATGTCATATCAGTTGCCTCCAATCGAGAAACTGAAAGTGAGGGAAAATTACGACGCGTGGAAGGTTGGAGTTAGAGCCTATCTCGAAGATCAGGATTTATGGGAAAGTGTCTCTAGTGAGTCAGATGATAAGAAAAATAATCTTGCTGATTGATCCTATGCTGTATATTCATGTTCAAGAGACAAAAACGGCCCAAGATGCTTGGGAAAATCATGGAAAAGCATTGGAGGACACCGGTCTCACGAGAAAAGTTAGTTTGTTGAAAATTTTGACTGCCCTAGTGTCTAAGAATGTGTGAATAAGATCATCCAAACTGCTTATAAGCTCAATTGCATCGATATGAAAGTTTCCGGCAAGTGGGTTGGTGCCATCCTTTTAGCCGGTCTTCCAGATCAGTATAAACCCATGAAAATGGGAATCGAAAGTTCTGGCATTAAAGTTATCGCGGATGCAATAAAAACGAAATTATTGCAAGATATTTCTGTTAGAAAGTCCGAAAAAGGTTCCGCAATGTTTGACTATGGAAACAGAATTAGTTCAGACTCAGGCATCAATCGAAATCATGACCATGACCGTAAACATGTCACCCAAGGACCACGTTGCTTCAAATGCAACAAATGCGCAGGACATTTCGGCAAAAACTGTGATGCGAACAGTTCAAAGAAACAGGTTTTTGTGCAAAAGAGTGACAAATCAGAATTGTTCACAGCTTTGTCAGCTTATCTCAAATCATCTGGAAATGATTGGTTTCTCGATTCTGGATGTTCCGGACATTTGACTGTGGATAATTCGAACTTAGTCGGTGAGGAGACATCGTCGAAATTAACCATCACGACTGCCAATGATCAGCAAATGGAAACAAACTGTGTTTGTAATATCCAGTTACCTGTGAGAGTTTCAGATCAATCTTGTTACAATGTGAACGTCCAAAATGTGTACTATGTCCCTGATTTGAAAGTCAATCTTCTATCTGTGAGCCAGATCGTTCAAAAGGGAAATAAAGTCAACTTCAATTCGAAAGGAGCTCAGATCATAAATGATCAAGGAGAAATCATTGCAACCGCCAATTTGCAAAATATTTTCAAAATTGATAGACCCTCTGAAAATGGAATGCTGACACGTTCTGATATGCCAGAAAAAGCTTTATTGTGGCACAAACGTATGGGTCAGCATAAAATTTCATGAGGAAATTCCCACAGAATTTGTATGTGAAATCTGAGCTACTAGTAAGTCTCATCGATTACCTTTCTGTGAAAGTACTACCAAGACATCCAGGTTGCTCCAGATAATTCATTCTGATGTTATGGGTACCGTTGGTTGTTCTCTGACAGGTTCGAAATACATGCTAACATTCTTGGACGATTTCACTCATAAGACATTTTATTATATCCTTGAAACAAAAGATCAAGTTTCATCGAGTTCAAAAATTTTGTGGAAAATCAAACCGGACGAAAAATTCAGATTTTGAGAACGGACAATGGTGGAGAGTATGGATCTCAGAAATTTTATGATTATTTTAATTCCACTGGAATTGTGCATCAGACCACTGTGCATTATACCCCTGAGCAAAATGGCAAGGCTGAGCGGCTCAATCGTTCAATAATGGAACGAATTTGATGTCTTCTGAGCAAATGAGGTCTTCCGAATAGTTTTGGGGCTGAGGCTGCGTATACTACAGTTTACCTACTCAATCGATCCCCGACTTCATGTGTCGAGAAAGCTCCAGAGGAGATTTGGTCAGGAGTGAAGCCTACTGTAGCACATATTCGCATTTTTGGTTTCAAAGCATATGCACATATACCCGATTCAAGAAGAAAAAAATTGGATGCGAAATCAAGACTTTGTATTTTGGTTGGATATAGTCTCCATTCCAAAGCTTACAGGATGTACGACCCTAGAATCAAAACTGTCATAGTCTCAAGAGATGTGGTTTTTTTTCTCTGAGTACGAGAAGGGAAATTCACTTTTGAATTAATCTTCGGGAGAAAATTAAAAGTTTCCTGAGCCGTATCATGAGTCAGTTTGAGAACCGCCTATCGAAAATATCTGTCATGAAGAAAGTGACGATAGTTCTGACGACAAATTTTTTGATACCACTAACAAAGAACGTCTAAAACTCGAAGACGACCAGTTTGATCCAGATTTTTTACCTCCAAGATAAACAACAGCTTCAAAGAGGAGATCTGATTAGAAAACCACCACAGCCCCACGATGATTATGTGATTATGTGGCTTTTGTTGAAAATTTCAACAATCCCACTTCTGTTGAGAAAGTGCTGGCAAGCCCAGACGAAGAAAATTGGCTCAAGGCGATGGATCGTGAATATAAAGCCCATATCGACAACGGCACATGTGAATTGGTGGATCTCCCTTCAGACCGAAAACCTTTGAAATCAAAATGGGTTTTTGAAATAAAAAAGGATGCTTATGGAAAAGTAGGTAACCCAATATAAAGCACGACTTGTTGTTAAAGGCTGTAGTCAAAAGAAAGGTGTAGATTACGAAGAGACGTATTCTCCTGTAATCCGATACAGCTCTATTAGATACCTTCTAGTTTTAGCTACTCAATATAACCTTGAAATAGAGCAGATGGATGCAGTAACTGCTTACCTCCAGGGAGATCTCACGGAGGAAATTTACATGCTCCAGCCTGAACTCTACGAAAAATCGAACAAAGTATGCAAGCTAAAACAGAGTATATACAGCCTCAAACAGGCAAGCAGAGTTTAGAATATTAAGCTTGATAGCTGTTTGAAAAATTCTAATCTCAGACAATCCAAATTCGATTCTTGCATATACTATCGTATTTCAAACAATAAAATTTTGATAGTGGCCGTATATATCGACGATCTTCTGTTATTTTCAAATCATAAATCGATGAAGGATAGCCTTAAAAACAATTAACCAAGAATTTCAGGATGAGTCGACATGGGGGAGGCAAAGTCTGTTCTAGGATTTCGGATCACGCGAAATCGAGTTAATCGGAAGATTTGGATTGACCAGAGGATTTATACAGAAGAAGACGTGCTGAAAAAATTCAAGATGCTTGATTGTAATCTTGTGGATACGCCGATCTCTCTCAATGAAAAGCTTTCTAAAAAGCAATCTCTAAAAACTTCAGATGAAGTATTCAAGATGAGGACTGTCCCCTATCAAGAAGCAGTTGGAAGCCTTCTTTTCGCCGCTCAATTTTCTCGGCCAGATATCAATTTTGCAATCAGTTATGTCAGTCGCTTCAATCAGAATCCAGGAAAGGCACATTGGACAGCTGTGAAGTGTATCATGCGCTACCTTAAGGGAACAGCCCAATGGCAACTTGAATTCAGTGGAACGGAAACAAACATCACTGATATTATTGGTATAGTGACTCGGATTGGGCAAGTGACGAAGATGAGCGTCAACCTACTGTCCTACTATAGCCCTCTCAACCACTGAGGCTGAGTATATGGCCATGTCAGCCGCGATACTTAGGAAGCATTCTAGCTTCGAGGTTTGGCAAGTGAACTATTTTCAACTTCTGTAAAACAGCCAACTCTACTTCATGTGGATAACCATTTACCCATCGAAGAATGTGTCTTATAGTATTTTATCTGCAGCCCTAAATGCAAATGCACCACTCACAATAAGCCACTCTGAGTAATTTTTGTAGTGTTATTTTGTACCTGTGTGAAAACAGCAACCAAATATAACAACTAATTTTCCGAAGATTGCCGATAGGTCAGTGGCGTCGGACTGACAATTTATTTGGGGTTCTGCACATATATAATAATTTCCAATATAATTAACAAAAAAAATCTATTGGATATTGTAATGAAAAAAACTATTGAATGAGGAATGGCAATTCATGAATCAGAATGATGGAAAAAATGAATATGAGATCGAAACGTCAACCAAAATTAGGTTTGTTTGATTCTCTTGTGCAGGGAATGTCATGTCGAGAAAAAGTTTTGCAGCACTTGCGAAGAGGCACACTTGTAGAAGGGGTGGAAAACCAACCCCATTTCAAAAAAAATGCGATTTCGGGGATTAAAGCAGATACTGTCTCAACCAAAATGGGGTCATTCCGTTATTACTGGTAGAGAGAAATATTTCCTTTTGAAAAAATTTCTTGCAGCAATTGCAGAGAGGAGGTAGAGCACCCCATTTAAAAAAAATCGATTTGAGATTTAAACCAGAAACTGTCTCAACCAAAAGAACCCATTTTGGTTGAGATCGTTTCTGGTGCAGAGAATCATTTCCTATCAAAAACCCCATTTAAAAAAAATCGGTTCGAGGTATTAAACCAGAAACTGTCTCAATCAAAGTGGGCTCATATCATTACTATGGGTACAGAGAATCATTTCATATCATTCAATGATATGAACCCACTTCGCATGGGGACAGTTTGTGGTTTAATACCTAATTCCTTTGAAATGTGGTCCATATCCCCTCTACAAATTTTTTTCAACAAGAAATATATCTCTCTCTCCGTAATATAGGAATGAACCCATTTTGATTGGGACAGTTTTTTTTATTGGGGTTGTGTGATGAAACGGGTTATAATATGTCGGTTAGCCAAACTCTTGAACTCCAAGGAACAGTATTTATTTAATAATATCTTGGTCTGAGATGAAAAAGTTACAGATATTAAGAAATATCAAATTTAAGACAAAATCGTACAGATTCATTAGTCCTTCGATCACTTACCTAAAAAGTGACCAAACACCAATCTGATATATATATATATATATATATATATATATATATATATATATATATATATATATATATATATATATAGGTCTCAATCTGCCTACTCCGACCTTAGAGAGAACAAGTGACGAGACCTGGGGAGTAGGCAGATTGAGACCCCGGCGTCATGTTACAAAATCCTGATGATACCTGAGGAGTAGGCAGATTGAGACCTCAGTGTAGAATCTAACTTCACACCCTCTCAATCATTTTATCCTTTTTTCTTGAAAATGGCTCCAAAATCGGAGCAGAAACGTCGAATTTCAACAAATTCTAGACGCGGTTCAACCCGAACTTCCAGGTTTCCGCGGTCAGATATTTGGAAACATATATATATAAATATATATGATTGAATAATTTCGTGACTGTGGCAATGTTATTTTCAAAAATATTTGGGTAGCAGTCAGTTGACCAGTTTAGTTATATATTCTTCGTTTTTTAAATCGAGCTTTCGAAAATCTTTATTTTCTTTGTCAAGATTTTAACTACAATATAAAATGGATGAATAAATGGTGTTTTAACAGTTGAATAATACTTACTAACGTGAAATTAAAAGAAATTTACATCATTGACAATTCTTCATGTTTGTCGAGAGAATCAAACAAACCTAGTTTTGGTTGACGTTTCGATCTCAAATTCATGTTTTCCATCATCTGATTCATGAATTGCCATTCCTCTTTCAATAGTTTTTTTCATTAGAATATCCATAGAATTTTTTTTATTATATTGAAAATGATTATATATGCGCAGAGCCCCAAATAAATTGTCAGTCCGACGCCACTGACCAATCGGCAATATTCGGAAAATTAGTTGCTATCTTTTGGTTTATTTTGTTATTATCAGTTTCATTTTGAAATAAAGATTATATTGAATATATTTTGAATGTGGATCAATCTGAGTGGGTCTGTATTTATGGGCTATAATGGTAACACCACTGGGAAATCCCAAAAAAGCTCCTAATAGAGTAAGGTAAAAGAGTAGAATTTTAGTTGAAAAATGTGCGATTATATATGAACACTTTTGATCCATAGCGAAATTGATATAGAATAAAGGGGACAAACGAGGGTAGAATACTCACCTAATTTTAAGGCTGAAAGTTCCAATAAACATATACCCTAAAATGAGTATTAACCGAGTTACAGGGTGTTGAAAGTGAAACAAAAAAATAGATTTTCCAGAATAACTCCATAACGGCTTAACATTTCTTAATGAAATTTGGCATGTCACTTGACAGCATTCAGTTCCATATTTCATGGCAAATCATGTGTTTGTAACTCTGAACAGGGGCGTACGGCGGGTGGACATCCTTATTCGCCCCTCCCCAACTTTCACGCCACTGGATTAATATCGATTTCGTCTTTTTTTCTTAATCCCCTATATTTCCTATACAAAAAAGGAATACATTTCGTTTCACAAATATTCCGTTTCATTTACTAGGTATGTGCAGCAAGATTATGTGAAATTCCATCACATATTTCAATATATGTGATTTTCTGATAGAATTTCTGATAGAAAGGTGAAGAAGACATCCAGAGAGTTATATCATTTCTAAGAATATACCATCCGTCTAGCATAGTATTCCATATTTCGTACAAGGCGATGAGGAGAAAATGGGAAAAAAAGTTAAAAAATTGTATTGGTAATGATTTTAATTTTTTGATTAACATTCGATTCTGAACTATATTCCCTTGACTATTAATTCTACGGTGAAAAATAAAGTGATGGGATCATATTTTTATACAAAGTAGTAAGTTTTTACAGTTCAAGTTTGGGAGGAAGCAGACGTTTTTTTCCAGAATTTTTTTTTTTTTGAGAAATCATCGATAATAAAGTTTTCCATAGGCTGCGAACTTTATGCCGGACACTGTATATTAATTTATATGTATTTGATTATGTAGAGAAAATTGGTTTCTTCACATGATTTTTTGAATATTTTAACCTCTACAGTTGTAAAGTGAAACATTTTTAAATTTATCTCTAGAAAATATGTGATGGTCTAAAAAACCCTAATGAATTTTTTCAAATAATATTGTTGTTTTGTTAAATTTTTTTTTGATAAATCAATAATAAAAAAGTTTTCCAAAGGCTGTGAAGTTTATGCCGGACACTGTATATTAATTTATATGTATTTGATTTTGTAGAGGAAATTGGTTTCTTCACATGATTTTTTTAATATTTTAACCTCTACAGTTGTGAAGTGAAACATTTTTAATTTATCTCTAGAAAATATGTAACAGCCTGAAAACCCTAATGAATTTTTTCCAATAATATTAATTAGTAAGATGTTACAACTGAAGAAATGAAATGAATTATTGTTACATTACTCACCAGTTATTGTTTGATTTATAGAACTGCATAATCTATGAAAACTCTAGTAAACAATTAAAGAAGTTTTATTGAATAATTTATTTCAAACATAATTGAAAATGAAATTCACAAAAATGTTACTCCCTTTTGCTATGATCAGGAGCAGCTAAAGAAAAATCTAACCTAACCCAAACTATAACAATAATAAACAGGAGGAAAAGTGCAATAGAAAGCAAAACTGGTTCATGGAGGAGCAAATGAGGCTTCCAGCTGTAGGATATCTCCAAGTCTTGAATGTGCTGTTCTACAAGGTTGCTCTTTCTCAATTTTATAACTGTGCGTCCAATGTTATCAAGATATTTGTGAGTTACTTCATCGGGTAACCTCTCTACATCATATGGAGTAGTAACTTTGATGTTCGATACTCCCACTGGCAAAACAATGGAAGTTAAGAGTTCTTCAACAAACATATCATCAAAAACATGGTCAATTAATCTCATGCTAAGAACATTGTCTCCCTTATCTGATTTGAATAGGTATTGGTAACTTGGTACACTATATCCAAGTATGTAGGAGCTCTGCCAACCTCCAAAGAGCGGAAATCTAGGCCTTAATTCCAGCTCGATCCATTCTTTTCTTGGCCTCACAGAGGACGTTGAAATATTTCCATTACTGTCTCTGTAGTAAATACTATGGGCAGAAGCAGGTAAGATAGTACGGTAAGCTTTTATACTGTGATGTGATGAGCTTGTATCTCTTTGGTAATCATACCTTGAAAATGGACCCTTGAGTTTGGCTCCCGTATGGAGAATTTCAATATTCTCTTCTATGGCTATATTTCCCCAGTGTGACACCTCAATCAACCTTTCTAATCGGCTGACAGTCAGAAATGGAGCATTACTCTCATAGTGTATGAGCATTTCATCTTCTGTAAATGGCTGAATGCTAGAATATGGTCCATAAGATATAGTGGTGTCTGATAATGAAACTGGCTTGAGTTTTGTATAGTTTTCAACACCTCTAGAGCTGAGAATGACATCAGTTTTTTGTTTTGTCGTTACGTAGGGACTGTAGAAATAATGATTACCAAAGTAGCGTACCAATTGTTTTTCTTTCTGAGTGATACTACTGGGATAAGGCTCCAGACTTTTCATAAGCACTTCTTCAACTAGAATATTTGTCGAACGTCCAGGTTCGAGTGAATGTTTCAGAATTACATTATAGAATTTCTTATCCTTGTGAATTTCTACATCTGATGGTACAATGTTTAAATCTTCTTTTGATGAGTCCTTCACGCTACGGTATGAAACTTTACCACGACTTTTTGGTTCTTCCACGATTAAAAAACTTCGAATCGGATCTTTACCGGTATTCTCGAGGTTTATAGTAGTGCTGATTTTCACCAATTGTGATGTTAAATCAATGGATCTTTCAACATTTTTATTGACGAGCTGAATATTTATTTTCTCTGAAGCATCCACATATGCCAAAAAGAAAAAGAACAATACTATCATCTTCATTTTGCTCTGGAATTTTGGCTCTACTTGGCCTACCTACACTACACACGTATACAACTTGAATTTACATTGACAAATTTACACTGATTCGAATCATAGAATCTCTGATGACACGATGACAGTGATGCTGGTCACAGAACAAAATAAATATGGTTGCGTTGCGTTAAGGCTATTCCACATGAAGGCAGTAGCAGTGGTAGTACTAGCAGTGACTCCGCCACTTTTGACGCTGTTATTTGAATAAATGAATGAGTTTAAATGGATCAAACTTTCGGCAACATGACCTTGAATTTTCAGCGTCGTCAAAACATGTTTGCCATTGGTTACCTTAACAGTAGAGGGGAATGACGCCACTGCTACTGCCATTATGTGGAATAGTCTTTATTCGACTTTGGTCACTTAGGTTCAGCAGAAGGCTCACATCAAAGCTGCAGAGACTGAGGTCCTCCTACAGCTGCATAAGGATAAGCCAATGCATGGGCGGGTCTTCTTCAAGAACATTGAAGACCTTGGCTTATCCAAAAACCTGACACTTGCTTTCCTCAGGTCAAGTGAGATGAAGTCGGAGAGCGATGGATTCATAATGGCCTGTCAGGATGGTGTCTTCAACACCCTGGTGTACCGTAGCCACGTGATGGGTATAGAGGTCTCCGACATTAGATGCAGAGCGTTTCGTAGGGCGCCCACAGACCTCATAATGAGGTCTGTGGGGGCGCCTGAAATCCTTAACGCGGCTCTACCAGTGTTGTACTACCATCTACGACACTCGTATGGCATAGACGACACACCGGTATTGCCTTATACTCGGGGGGATATTGAATACGTTGTGGGGAATGAGAAGTGCCGAATATATTGAAAGTACCCATCCCCTCCCTCAGGCAAATACAAGCCAATAAGCCTGATATCCTCTTCGACCATCATAGTAAGACGATTTTGTCATGGTCATGGAGTTTTTGGTCCCTGGCGAAATGAACATCGTCCGAAAAGAGGAGGAGAAACGGACTAAATATCAGACCTAAAAGTACTCTTTGAACTTCGCAGGTTCTACCCAAACCATTCTGTTAAAATGAAGGTTTTTATTATAAGGGTCCTTGGTGGTGTGACGGACACACTGCTCTCGAACTTAAAAATCATACCGGCTTGCCATAATATGGCAGAAATCTTAGCCGGACGAATGCAGAAGGCCATCATCCTTTTGGTTCACTGCGTCTGCTCAGGGCCCATCATTCTCGGATCCAGTATAATCACTTACCCACGAACGTGGAGAGTGTGGTTATCTGGGTAAACGATCCAGCGTGCCCTCCGGGTGTAGCAAGGCTTCGGAGACAGGGGCTGACTGGAACATCCTTTCTGGAAAAATAATAATAATAATAAATGGTCTTTATTTTTTTATTTTTTGCGGAGTTTAGCTTTCGCTACTCTTTCACTCAACCAAATAAAACCTTGTTAAAAAAGTCTCTTGGTAACCAAAATGGTCTGTCTGGTGACTTTCGGCGATTAACGGAACATATGCAACATGAGAAGAACACGACACGGCAACGACGACACTTCATCAAAACGTCAAAACCAATCCTCAAATAAAAAAAATTGATTCAGTCGTGACATGCAACATGCATATTTTCCTTCTACCACCACTGTTGCCCCTAAACAAGTAGCTGTTGACAAATAAATCTGCTGTTATGCTTTTTATCACTTGTTACTTTTACAAATCAAAATTTTTGCTCGCGAAAGCCTGATATCCGTTTCAAAACGTTTTCTTCGAACCCAGGACTCTACCAGAACTTTGACTCAGGCCTGATGATGGACAAATGCTCCGAATCATTACAACGCTGACAACTGTTTAACTAGGTGCCTCCACTGTCTCCTTGGGCGAGTATAGAGAACTCTCGTAGCCAGTGAAGTTGCTGCGTTCCGTGAAAATGTTCGAAGTTGACCGATGCCGTTCGTCCAGTGTACGTACAATGGTGAACGTATAGATACATAATCTAGTATATAGGAGATCCAGAAACGTACAATTGAATATATTGAGGTGACCGGTGCTGTTCGTACAATATAGGTACGTACGATGGTGAATGTTCACCACTGAATAATATCCGAATTATTTTTTACTTATATTCATAACTGCGTCTGAATACTAATTGCTAGCTCACTGTACTTCTGAATTCACTTAATTTTTAGGCAAAGTGAATATTTTCATAGCCTCCGTCCCAGCCAACCGTCGCATGATATAAAGAATTATATGATGTGACAATGTTTTGCACCAATATGAAGTTGAGCATTTTGTTTTCTGTTAGATATTACAAATAAATAACATTTTTCATTTTTAAATTTTCATGGAGAATGTTCCCCTTTTCAACATGAAGTTGGGGTTTTCACCTATATTCGATCGACGTTTATTTGATATTACACTCACAATATGAAACATCACGAACAGAAAAAAATGTGTCATTCATCATACCATCTTTATTTGACGTCAACAAATCAACCAAGTCGAGATATCACAGTGAGACATGAATTCTTTCAGGACATTTCATTTAAGTAATTACTTTTTTGTACTGATTTTAAGAGTATTTCAATGTTGAAACATTTGATCTAACATTCAATTCCAATTTGAACAGCACTAGCAGACCCACACTGCAGTCAACGGTGTTCTGTTTGATCTCCTCAAACTGTACAAAATCAGTATATCCTGTCTGATTCCCTAATATCATCTAATCTTGAGCTTTAACAAGTAGTGCATTTTATTGAAAATATAATTGTGAGGCTGGTTTCAGACTAGGCAGAACCATAGAAATTATAATATATATATACTTACTTTGAAACCCACCCTGGTATGAATGAAACTGGTCCTGATCATGCGCACTAAATAATGCATCGAACTTTTTACAACACTTTCGTCCCATTGAATTGGCATTCTAGAGTAAGTATATACAGTGACCGCCAAAAAGTATGTACCATATGGGAAAAAAGTTTATTATTAGAGTATTGGAGAAAAGATTCTTGGGAAAAGTTTGTGCTTGTCCGATAACCTAAAAATCGATTTTGACACATGTCGCGTGATCGCTGGTATGGCGGCAAATTGAAAAAATTTACTATGATTAGGCAAAAAGTCGGGCAAAATGGCAAGATATCAAAAAAAGTTATTTGAAAAAGTTGCTTAGAATTTAATTTTATACACATATACAAAGTTTCAGAAAATAGTGTGAGAATATTGAAAATGGCAATTTTTTAAAAATATTTCTAGCTGTAGAAAAATGTCAAATTATTTTCTTATGAATAGCTTGACCTTACTAAAATATTTGTATTCCGATGATAATAACAAAACTTTCCCATTTTCTCCACACCAGAGAGCACTAATTTAAAGAAATTGAATTTTGTCAGAACCCTTGCTGTTACAATAGTTCGTGTCTAACAGCTAAAACACTATTCCACTATTATTGCGATGATAGGGAAATCCAAAAATATCAATTTTTGGTGATAATCGTGCATGAATGTTTCACTTCGCACATAATCTCAAAAATGTGCGTCAAATTAAAGAGGCTAGAGTTTTCAACATTGTATGCGAAGTGAAACGCTCTGGCACGATTATCATCGAAACTTGATTATAATCTGGAAAACACCATGTTTCTGGAGTGTCACGTCATCACAATGGTCGTGGAATTCTGATATAACTATTAGATACGAACCAATGTAACAGCCAGGGTTTAAACAAAATTCAATTTTTTTAATTTAGTGCTCACTGGTGTAGAGAAAATGAGAAAGTTTTGTCATTATCATTGAAATACAAATGTTTCAGTATGGTCAAGCTATTTATAGGATAATAATATGATATTTTTATATAGCTAGGAAAATATTAAAAAAAAAATTGCTATTTTCAATTTTCTCTCATTATCTTTTCAAACTTTGTATATGTAAATAAAATTTAATTCTAAGCAATTTTTTCAAATAACTTTTTTTGATATCTTGCCATTTTACCCCACTTTTTGTCTTTTTATAGTAATTTTTTTCAATTTGCCACTATACCAGCGATCACGTGACATGTGTCAAAATCGTTATCGGACATGCACAAACTTTTCCCAAGTATCTTTTTTCCAATACTCTAATAATAAATTTTTTCATATATGGTACATACTTTTTGGCACACTGTATATTATAATTTCTATGGGCAGAACGCGCAGCGCGGAAATGCTGAATTTCAATTTTAGGCCAATCGAAACGTTAGAATTCAATCTCAAGCCCGGCTGAATTCGCCCAAATTTAAAATTTGACATTTTCGCGCTCCGCGTTCCGCCTAGTCTGAAACCAGCATGATGCTTTTGCGCGACATACCGTCCTTATTTGAGCACGACATTTTTTCTTTTTTTGGTACCCAGGTTAGGATGGTCTTGACCTTGACCCAGAATCCAGATCTATGACTGATCTATAATCTATAATTGATTATAGATCAGTGGATCTATTAGGTCCGTGAACCATTGGCCGGATAGCCTTAGCAGGTAAGGCCATAACAGAAGAAGAAAAACGAAGAAAATAAAAGTTTCTGTCATGTTTAATGTTGGCAATGTTGCTTACTTGTTTGTGTTTGTGGAGGTTATGTTATGGGTTGTGTCTAGTGAAAATTTAAATACAAAAAGGGTTTGTAATGTAAATGTAACAATGCCGTTCAACTAGCTTCGAGTTGAAAATACCAATCAAAGCCATGGTAAAATTAAAAGTTGATTATACATATCAAGAGTCATGGTAATTATATAAACATTAATTAATTCAGTGTTTGTCATTAAAAAAATAAAGTGAAAGATTCGAGTTGCCCCATAATTACAAAAGCTTTTCTGTAAATCATGTATATGATCTGCAACACTTTCATTGAAAATATTTTTGATCTTGTTCAAATGATGTACTAGGATGCTTAATCATTGGCGATGGTGTATGGATATTTCATGCTGCTTGTTTGAATTTTACCAATTTATTTGTAATATTCTTAAAAGTCACTAGATTCTACTGCTATTTTAACTTTGGATTCAAATAGTGAATAATAATCCATAGTGCCATGAGCTATGAAGCCAGGTAGTGATTGTGTGAATCAAATCTAGGAGAAAAAAATTAAAAACGGGAAAAAAACAAACAAAAAAAACTAATAAAAAAACAGGAAAAAAAATGAGTAAATATTTAGTCTGATTTAACCAAAACGAATTAATCTCACGTAGACATTTGAGTGGATGGAAATTGAATACACACATTTTGCGAGGAGTAATTATTTAGTCTTATCTTACCAGAATGAACTAACCTTACTTAGAGATTTGAGTGTGTGGAAATTTAATACATACATTTTGCGAGAACTAATTATTTAACCTGATCTATCCAGAACGAACTAAACCTTATGTAAACATTTGAGTGTGTGGAAATTTTATTATTTGTAGGGATTGTTTTTTTTCCGTTTTTTTATGGGGTTTTTTGGGTTTTTTTCCAGGGGTATTTTTACCGTTTACCTTGTAAATCTACTACTACAATTTATAAAAATCGCTGATCCTGAATTTTTCAATTATAGGATAAGTCGACAAAATTGATAACAATATCTGTAGCAGCTTTTATATGTTATTGCAACACCCTGATGGGTTCCTTTGTTTTCGACGATAATGAAGCTATCGTAAAAAATAAAGATGTAATGCCATATACCCCTATTCAGAGTTTATTCAGAAACGATTTTTGGGGTACAGATATCACTCTGAATAGCAGTCACAAATCTTACAGACCGCTAACGATACTCTCTTATAGGTAAGTTTTAGTTAACTTTAGAAAAAAGTTGATTAAACAAATATTTTTCTAGGTTAAACGTATTGTATTCGAACAATAAACTAGATGCTTTCCAATTTCATGCCACAAATGTGATTCTCTATGGATTATTATGCCTGCTTTCAGTACCTGTATTTGAACTATTTCTCAAAAAATCCAAATATGCAACCAACATCCATGACACTGCATACTATTCTAGTTTGCTTTTCACAGTTCATCCAATACATACAGAAGCTGTTGCTGGACTTGTAGGAAGAGCTGACATACTGAGTTCAGTGCTATTTTTTATAGTTATTTTATTGTATCAGAAGATTCGAACTGCAAAAGGAGAAGCAGCTGTACTGTGGTATATCATTACCACCCTTCTAACAGTTTGTGCGGTTTTATGTAAAGAAACTGCCATCTCAGTTTTGGTGGGTAAAATTTTAATTAAAAAAAATTATGGTATACAAGCTTTATCTAACCTAGTTGAGGTAGTACGATACAGAATGAATTTGAAAGAACACCGCACTTTTCATGGGTTTATGGGTCCCTATGAAATTTCTTAAAATTTTAGTATGTTGTAGTATTCCATCACCTAACCAAAAGTGTCCAAGTGGACAATTTTATTTAATTATGTTTTAGGTAATTAGAATATTCAATTTTTTTTTTCTGGCATTCATCATTCGTATTATGAGAAACAATATTTTGATTCTTAAATAAAACCTGGGTTTCAATTATTTACAGGGTAATCTTCAAAAAAAAATAACAACAAGAATACAATGAACAAACTTTTATCGAAAATAGTTTACGACTTCCAAACTAATACTGGGTAATTCATTTTTTTTACCATAAATTTATTAATTTGTTATAAATAATTGAAAAAAGTGCTGATAGAGAATAAAAAATTCAAAATTGCAATTTTGCACAACAAAAATGGTCCGGCAGCGCCTGTTTTGTGCACATACAAGTGTATATAATTCTCTACTTCAATGCAAAAAATAACGGGGATAAGAATTAAAGAAATCAACGCAACAATATTTCGGTTTTTTCAGATTTTCTCCGTTACCAAAGATCTGATCGGGTTGTACCTACTATCTCTCGTTTTGTTCGTATTTCAATTCTCTACAATTATTTTATTCAAGGAAATGAGATTGCTGTATTAGTTTTCATTTTATAAGCAAAAACCTAAAAAACAGTTTTTTTGTATTTATTTGTTCATAACAAATTAATCAATGATGATTGCCAACCCAAAACATAATGGAATATAAATAGATGCCAACACCATAAAACATAACAGAATATAACTTCAGAGTGTCTCTTGTATGATGGCATAGTCGATTTTCTCCTAATATTTTTGTCACAGAATCACCCATTTTATACCCTATTGATTGTGTATTAATGTTGAAGGTATAGTAGAAAAAAATCATATATTTCATTCCAAATGTGGTAACTTTGGTGCCTGATAATTTAAAAAATAGCCATAGAAGGCATATACAATTCTAGCCTCCCATTTAAATATCACCACTCAGATAGTAGAATTCAACCAACGAAATTTTCAGATATAGGGTGATTTCACTAAAAATTTCTATTGAATCAACTGGTAGATTTCTCCAAATTGATATAGATTCAAAATTGGTCTTGAATTAAATCGTTTTTGCAATAAGCTGGTCGGACAGACACCGTGATAACCTTTACCATAACATGTCTAAAGACCTCACAGTGGTTGAAGAATGGTGTGCAGCTAATAAAGCCACATTCAATTTTAATAAAACGTACACTTTGACCTTCAAAGGTGGCCAGCGGGATATTATTGTAAATTACTATACCATTGAATCAAAACAATGCAACAAATTCTTGTTAAGAATTCTTTTATTTATAATGGTTTAAAAATGTTTAACCACTTGCCAGAACCAATTAAAAGTATTGAAACCTATTATAGGTTCAGGAGGGCAACAAAAAAATACTTGTAGAACATCCATTTTAATCTGTCAAGAGTTTTGATCTTCCCTCTCAAATTTATTTTTTTTGTTTGTTTTTAATAAAATATAGCTTTTATATATACATTTATGTGTATTTTAAGTGTCTACTAGAATACTAGATGATATTATGTTTTAATTATGTTTTTATTTATATTTTCTGCTTTGCTACAAAAATGTATATTTTTAAACAAATACTATGAGGTATTATGTTTTAATTATGTTATTCTTCATGTTCTTTTGACATGCTTTGTTACAAAAATTTATATTTTTAAACAATAAAGCTATTTTTGACTTTGACTTATTCGAAATATACAAGATGACTCAAAAATAATGAGCCATTTATGGTAAAAAAAAATTAATCATCCAGTATTTTCGATGAAGGTTTGTTCATTATATTCTGATACATATTTACTGAAAATATCAAATTTAATGCCTTATAAGTGATATTTATGGATTGAGCTTATTTCTGTTTGAAGATTACCCTGTAGATAACTGAATAACAGGTCTTATTCAAGAATCAGAATATTGTTTCTGATAATATGAATGATGCCCGCCAGAAAAAAAATTATTGAATATTCTAATTGTGTGAAAAATTATTAAATAAACATGGTCACTTTCAACTTCAACAACCAATATCTCGAAAACTAGTCATAGGATCGTGTTGGGCCAATGGACACTTTTGATTAGGTGATAGAATGCTACAACATACTATAATTTCAAGAAATTTCACCAGCACCCATAAGACCAGTGCGGGGTCCTTTATATAACATCAGTTGTTATATCAGTCTTCAATTGAAAGAAAACCTCTAAGGAAGAGAATGTAAACCTATTAAATAACCATATGTGAGAAAATCTTTCTCAGTTTTTTTATTTTAGGGTGTTATAATAATGTACGATATTTATCGTGAAAAGAGAAGAACCATTCCATGGTATGAAATATTTAATTTTCAATTAATTGTACGAATCTTGAAAGTGATTCTCCTAGGACTGACTATTATGTTCTACCGTTTTAAAGTCATGAATTTCGAAGGTCCAATATTTACAAGCATTGATAATCCCGCCGCTTATGCTCAAAGTTTTTTTACCCGTGTAAGTACCAAATTATTCGTTCTAACAATTAATTCAGTATTTCATATTTTACAGGTTTTCACATATAATTACATATATTTGTTGAATTTTTTGTTGTTAGTGTGGCCACAATGGTTGTGTTTTGATTGGTCAATGGGATGTATCCCACTTATAGAAACAATATGTGATATTCGAGCAGTTATTATAATATTAGTTTGGCTGATAGGCTTGTATACATTGTTTATTTTGCTGAAGAAGAATTACCAAAATGAAGTTCTGTAAGTATGTTGTAATATACTCTCTCTATTTTTTTAGGAGTGACCACACTTAATTTTTTTGTACAAAATATTTTCAATTTCCTCAGGTGATTCGGATTTTTTGGATTCAGTACTTTTTATGTACAAGGTGGCCTACGAGGTTTTGGACAGGGAATAACTCAAGTGTAGTAAATAATTGTAATTTTGGGGTTGTAATTAAAGCAATTAGTAGTAGAGAGGATATGAGAGAACCCCAGAGGAGGGCCTATACAAATGAGAGAACCTGGTAGGGAGCTCTATACAAAAAAAGTGCATGTTTCAGATATTCGATTACTTGAATTTCGGTGATGTCACGTTACCGGTTGCAAACATTTATAAAAAAATCGAAATTCCAAGGTGTTCCATTAAAAATTTTCAAGTTTTTTCTGTGTTTGTGTGTTCTTGTGTTCCTGTAATGTGTTTGTGTCTGTTGTGCTCATGTGTTCATTTCGTGTAATCATGTTCTCAAGTTTTTTCTGTGTTCTTGTGTTCATGTGTGTTGTGCTCTTGTGGTCCTCATGTGGTCCTGTGTTCGTGTGGTCCTGTGTTCGTGTGTTCATGTGCTCATGTGATTGTATGTTTCTGTGTTCGTGTGTGTTGTGTTCATGTGTTCGTGTGTGTTGTGTTCATGTGTTTGTGTGTGTTGTGTTCATGCGTACGTATGTTGCTGTGTTCCTGAGTTCATGTTATGGGTTTTTATGTGTTTGTGTGTTCGTGTATTCGTTCGTGCTGTGTTCCAGTGTTCATGTGTTCATGAGTTCATGTGAAGTAGTATTCAAATATTTCCTTGTTCAACACAACATCATAAGTCGTTACCTGTGGTAGATTTATCCGCTAAGGGTACATGATTCTCGGGTCCAGTGAGTACCTCCACCATAGATTTGTATTGAAACTTCAAGTATGAGTGTGACTTCAACATTTTGTGGAAAAAAATTTAATTATAGTACTGGTTTTGATTACCCAAATTGAGGAATCACAAAAGACGGGGTCTACACAGGTGGATACAACTATAGATACTATACCGGGTGACCACGAGGTGAGGTAAGCCCCCCAATTTTTCTATAGTTTTGAAGATTTGAATATTCATATTTTGAACCCCGTACTGAAAATTCACGACTTCCGGTTTAACGGGAAGTGACCCCAAACTTTTTTTTTCAAATAACACCCTGTACATATTTATCCGAAAGAGCACGCAATTTGTGATAACATTTTTCTTCAAAATTGGAAATCGGTTGAAAAATGGCGGAGATATAGTTGATTGTTCAGTCAAATAAAGTTGGACATGAAATTCAAACTAAATCATCACAACTGACAAACGACATCAGAAGTTATCAGAGAAGGCTTCGAAGTGCGATACAGTGTTGAAAACTGAGTGTCTCGTGTAATTTCAGCTTCCATATAATCCAACAATTATCAAAAATTTCCTAAAAACGGAATAGTACCCATAAAGAAATGCTCATAACTGCTATTTCTCAAATGGCAACATGTTCGTTTCACTCCGTCATGATGAAAAATGATTAGATTATCAGATTAGTCGTGTGAAAAGTTTTGAAGAATGAGTGTTCTGAAAATTAAATATTCTTCAACAAAGGCGGCCATGAACATAAAAAAGCGAAACAAAAAAGCTGCATTGATTAAATACGTAGAACAAACTTTGACTTCGTTGAAATGATATGAGCTTTTGTGTATTGCTTTCTTAATTATGTTCTAAGCCGTCTACGTTGAAGAACATTCAATTTTAGAAACACTCATCATGAAACCTGATTGTATCTCCGTTTCCTTTAGGAATTCTCCAAATCTTTTCACACGAGTAAACTGATAATTTATAACTTTTTATCATGACGAATTGAAAAGAACATGTTGCCATTTAAGAAATGACAATTGTAAGCATTTCTTTATGGATACCATTCCGTTTTTAGGTAATTTTTTATAATTGTTGGAATATATGGAAGCTGCAATTACATGAGAACCTCAACTTTCAACTGTATCGCACTTCGAAGCTTCCTCTGGTAACTTCTGATGTCGTTTGTCAATAATTGTGATGATTTAAGTTCGAGTTTCATGGCCAACTTTGTTCGATTGAACAATCAACTGTATCTCCGCCATTTTTCAACCGATTTTCAATTTTGAAAAACAGTGTTATCAAAAATTGCGTGCTCTTTCTGATAATGAAATATGTACAGGGTATCATTTGAAAAAAAAAATGTTGAACCGGAAGTGGTGAATTTTCAGTAGAGGCTTCAAAATATGCATATTCAAGTACTATAGTGACACACCAAATTTGAAATCTGTATCTTTAAAACTAGAAAAATTGAGGGGCGTACCTCACCTCGGGGTCACTTTCACTCGACGCGCGTTTCGCTAACGAAGTTAGCATTCTCAAGAGCTACTACTACTATTTCTTGAATTGTATTCACACCTAGGGTTCCAAATATTCATTTTCGATCCTATACATTGATTACTTCAGATAAAGAAAATTGAACCCAGTACACTTGGTTATAAATGAAGTACCAGTTGACGTTGAACCATCGTTGAACATGACAGAAAAATATTATGTGTATACAGGGTGGAGAAGAAATCGAAATGTACCGAATAGGGATGTATCCAGTCATAACTATGAAAAATACAATATCAATTAAGAAAAACGCGACCAGAAACTTAATGTTACTTGAAAAAAATGTTAAACTTGGAACAGAAAAGTTGAAATTTACTGGTGTAGTGACAAACTGAGAATTTGTAGTATCCAGTGGCCTAGCCTGTAAACTAAATTCAGTGAGGATTCGGACCATTGTGTTAAATCAAACCCGACCTGCGTCGCGAATTGTTTATGTGCCCCTTTCAAATATGGGCATAAGTAATATGGGTTGAACCAGTGCCTTGCTCTTACCAAGTGTAATGCTGTTTCAGTAAAATTCATGTAATCTTGTAAATCCAGGAGCACTGCAATTGAGCTTACGGGGTTTGTTGGGTTTTCCTACAGGTTATTTAGCAAATATGTCAACATTAATCTATACTCAGTATGACGATATATAGTATTACTAGTTGTATCCACCTGTATAGACTCAGTCTTTTGTGATTCCTCAATTTGGGTAATCAAAACCAGTATTATAATTAAATTTTTTTCCACAAAATGTTGAAGTCACACTCATACTTGAAGTTTCAATACAAATCTATGGTGGAGGTACTCACTGGACCCCAGAATTTATGACAAAATATACAAGTAGTCCCATTTATAATTTTGAATCTTATTTCACATGACTGAAAACAAAATGCTCATTGAGTTATAGAATATCAAAAAAAGCGACACCAATTGCTTTAATTTACAACACTCGAGTTCAGACATATTTCCTGTCCAAACCTCGTGGGACACCCTGTATATAAAAAACAATTGATTTATTTTGATCTGTTATAGATTTTACTTTCACTTTTTTGCTATATACACACAATTAAAAACACATTATAATTAAAATAACAATTTCATACAAATTTCAGAAAATGTATTGTCAAAGCCAACAGTAATTAAATAAAAATAATAAAAAATAAATAAAAAAAGCTATTAACGATCACAGTAAAGTTTCCTTATATTATAGTATGCTTTAGTGGCAAGCACATTTTTCAGGGCTCTCCTTAATGTTTGTTATCACAGACATTTTTGACATCCACTGGTATAGGTATGATAATACAGGGTGAGTCAGAATAAGTTCGACAAACTAATTTGAGGTGAAAAGTTTCTATCAGAGTATGTCCTAAATCCGTCTGAGATACAGGGTGTCGAAAGTATGAAAAAAAAAAAATTTGATTTAATTAAGTAAGTAAGTAGTACAGTACAGTAAGTAGTAAGCGTATAGCTCTTGAGAATGCTAACTTAATTAGCGAAACGCGCGCCTAGTGAAAGTAACGTAGTTATGGTGTTTTGGGTAGCTTCTATTTCTTGAATTGCTATCGTAGATTTACTGATATGTTACCATACTTTCTTGCATATGATTGTTTTGACAGATCCACTGACAAACAAACCCAACCTCAGATTCATAATACTCCACTCAAATAAGAGTTAAAGTCTGAAATATTTTTTGCGAAAAACCGAAGATAAGTTTAATCTTAATTTCGTGAATTTTGTCTTGGAGCATCATTTTTTGAGTTTTCTTTTGATTGATTTATCTAGGAAATATGATAATATAACAACTATGTATACTCACCCGTACTACTATCTGATTCTCGTTGACAAATATTGTGAAAAATTAGCATTATGCGATTATTGAACATAGGAAATTACGTTGCTCGTCAGAACATATCTTCAGGTTTTCTCAATTATCTAAGAAACCTCCACTTTTAGGCACATGGAGTTTTATGACTTTTAGGTTGAGTATCAATGAGCCTAACAGATGTCAAATGCTCATTTGTCAATTCACTTGTCCAAAGAAAATGTGAAGAAAAATATAACCACATACCATTGTAACTATACCACTGGTTTACTTAATAATTACTTCAAATTATCACGCTGATAAACCTTGATTAGTGTACCAAGTTTGAAATATTTTCCTTCATAGAAACTTTTTTCATCGAAATGAGTTGAGAAATCTGTATTTGATGTGTGTTGGTCTTATTCTGACTCACCCTCTATAGTTAGGTGCATTGTAATTACGGCCTTTTTTCGATATCACTATAAAAGTCGAAAATTGAATGTTTTCTGATATGATTTGGCGATTAGTGCCTCATTTAGATTCATGAAAAATCCTGAGATTTATATGAATCAAATACATTTTTCAATAAAATTTCTAGATTAAACACATCCTACAATTAAAATTAATTTGTTTTCGTAAATAGCAGATGAAAGTCTTTATTTATTTTCAGAGATGCTCGAATAATGGCAGCTTGTCTTATCGTTTTACCATTTTTGCCAGCATCAAATTTGTTTTTTCCTGTGGGCTTTGTAATCGCGGAAAGAACGTTGTTACTACCGAGCGCAGGTTTTTGTCTTCTTGTGGTCATAGGATTCAAAAAATTGCAGCGAAATGGTGATAATAAGAAGGTGCGTAAGAATTTATTAAGAAATTACAAAGCTGTTGTCACTTCTAACAAGGGCGGATCTAGGCAACTTTTTTGGGGGGAGAAACATCCAGGAGGTGCGCCCCTATTTTGAAAAAATAAAAATACTTTAAAGTACATATTGTAGAACATGAAACATAAAAACGCTTTATTAATTCATCAATTATCATATTAAACACAAATTGATATATAAATTTTGAGCAAATGAAATATATCTTTGCCACATTTAAAAATTAAACAAATTTTAAATCAATCTATGAATTGCAAAACGGCACATTAACTGGTATATACCTAAAAAAGGAACTTGAAACTAAATTAAAAAATAACTATCAAATTCATTACAAAACGATACAGGAACAACATATTAGTGAGACAAAATCTTAATAAAAAAAGGACAATAAACAAAATTTCAGTTGAAATCACAACAGGACAAACTCAGTTTAACACGTTGCTTTAAATTTGCATAACAATCTATTACATTTTTTATATCTTGATGGATGTGCAAAAAGACAAGACTGTTAAACGTTCCCTAGTAATGAGATCTACGTCATGTTTTAAATTGTTTTAATGCCGAAAAGGATCTTTCGACAGAAGCTACCATAGATAGGCCAACCAATGGAGGAAAAATAGGTAGGGGCTATTTCCACATTTCAATAAAGATGCCGATAACCTGTACTACCTTTTAAATATAGTTCGCGATGAAAACCCCGGCCCCAGCAAAATCGGTTTGTGGATTTATTTTAACAATAAATAATGTTAAAATTACAACTTTTTATTTTTTATAATTATCTTGAAGGAATCGTTTTACAGTCATTTGCGTGAATGATTACTATCCAGTGAATTTATTTAAGAAACTGTACTGTACGTTCTTTTTACTCGATACGAATCGTTAAATCACTTAAGACACAAATATTACCAAATCTTGAAAGTGAACTGAAATAAAGAATGCAGTAACTAAGGAGGTTGTCAATGCTGTTTGGGAAGTAACTAATACATGCTTTTATGGAAAGTTTGAAAAAAGATGGACTCATGGTCGAGAACACATCCGCTTGGGAGGTTTCAATTCCCCTACTACCGCTACTCGACTCTGCCTCGAGCGCACTTTCAAGTGTTTGGAGCAACTCTCAGTGACATTTTGAACGAATTTTGAAAACGATTTTCCTTGAATCGGTGCATTTTGCAACATCAGTCCTTAAATTATTTATAGCGCGAAAAAAAAAACAAACTTGGAAATAATTCTGATTCACATATGAACAAATCCAGTATACTCAAATTGAAATGAAGCCTCCTTCTTCAACTTTTGAAAAATAGTTTGTAAGTGTACAGTTGTGTGCATAAAAAAGTCGTACAAGGCATATTGCACTAATTGCATTGTATTGCACTAACTAATTGAGCTAAAAAAATCTGAAAGTGCGTTACTGACAAAATTTTGTTTGAATTTTGACTCTACTTGTCAAAGTCGATAATTTAATTAATATTGACAAGTCTGGCTCACAATAGCCATTAACTGCTGTACGACTTTTTTATGCACACAACTGTACTTGGCAGAATATTGAAAATTTCACTATCGAATCGATTGTCTAAATCATTTATTATTGAATTGAAAACAAAGATATTTTTTGAATTCTTACATATTTTTTATTATGGATGAAATCCATCTGGGGAGTAATTACCCCAATTACCCTTCTATAGATCCGCCCTTGTCTCTAAAAGTATTAGCACGAACTTCTTTTTCAGATGTACTCAGTTATACTCCATACTTTACTTGTGATATTCACCTTTCGTACAATACACAGGAACATGAATTGGCTCACAGAAGAAAAACTATTCACGTCTGCTCTGGAAGTTTGTCCTTTGAATGCAAAGGTTCACTACAATATAGCTAAAATTGCAGCAGATAACAACGATAAAGTTTTGGCCTTGACAGAATATGAGAAAGCTATTGAACTGAACCCTATGTATGAACAGGCAATGAATAATTTGGCCAACTTGTTTAGGGAAGATAAACAATTCGAGAAAGCGGAAGTATTATTGAGAAGAGCCATCGATATAAGGTGAAAGTAATTTTTAGTTCAAAAATTCTCGAAACGTACAAGTTCACCATAACTACCTTTTTGTTACTCAAGGGGTTTGACTCTTACTAATGAGAACCATTCAGATATGACCCCAAAAAGTGGTACTTTTACCGTGGTTTCTTGTGATAAATAATTATTCTAAATATGTTGGCCTTATTTGATTCTGATGTTGAGGATTACATAGATAACCGAGTAATAGTTAGGTACAATTGGAATATTTAACCTCGTGTAAAAACGTATACAGAAGATTCGTGTTGTCTTTTGCAACAGGTGTGGAAATGAAAAATGCTGAATTTATTGGAACTACTCATTCCCCACTCTCAGACAAGTACAGGCCAATCTGCCTGAGGTAGTTTTCCTCGAGCATCAAAGTAGGATCATTTTAGTCATCGAGTTTTTGGCTCTATGGACTTAGCCCAAGTCCCAAACTATTCTTTTTAAAATGGTGGTAATCTTTGCCGGACGAATGCAGAAAGCCGTTGGCCTTGGCTCACTTCATAAAGTGATACTTTTTAGCACAAGTTCGTAAAAAAATCAACTGTGGTAAAGTAAATTTATTCACACTATTTATACATCTATGCATTTTTGAAAAATACGGTATTTTGCGTCATATATAACTCGGAAGTCATCATTTGCTAAAACGACGACAATTCATAAGATAAAAAATTCAAATTAATGGTACAATTCAGTAAAGAAAAAACTTTGTATAATACAGTTTCTTAAAGGGCTTTTTTGTTGAATTTGGTTGCTCCTCATACAAAAAAATTCTACTTTACGAACTTGTATCATAAATAGCTATAAAAAACATAGGTGTGAAATTCGGTATAAATAACATATTGAAACATAAAATTAGTATATTGTAAATGTGTAATAACTGTTGTAATGTCCATATCCCTCTATAATATATGGTTCTATTCAGAGAAGCAACTCAAAGATTTTATTTCATTATGTTCAAGCTACCAGGTAGTTTATTAAACAGTTTGATACAGTTGTTCAATGCACCCCTTTCAGTTTTTGAAAGCCTCTACGCTTTAGATAGATGTATTCCAAACTTCTCGTGTGAATATTTTTTGTGTCTCATATGTTTGAAGTAGGTGTTTAGTTTTTAAGAGAATTAACACATTTTTGAAATTATTTAATGTCTGCGCATCGAAACTGCATCAACTTCACACGAGAAGCCCCTTCGATACGTCTAAACCATTTTTTACAACTCGGTTATAAAATGGAAAAATGACGGAAATTGTAAAAAAATAATGAAAAAAATTGTACTATCTTTCTAAAATCGCCTAAAACTCGAAAACCAAACGAGATATAGAAAAGTTGTATATGAAGAGTTTTATTGAACATGACTACAAAAAATGTTTCCATTAGTTCAAAAGCAAATGAGAAAACAGTTGATAAACTTAAAAGAAATTTTAAATTTATTTTAAAAAAAGAATCGCCAAAATCTCGAAAACCAAATAGAATATGGACAAATTTTATATCATGACACCCTCTCTGGAGCATTTCGGTAGTTTTTAGCCCAGGAGAAAATTGGTCACGAAAACCTGCTTACGGTCTATTATTGTTTTCTCTGACAATTTTCAATGTCTGTTTACGAAGGAGATTAAATCAATATAACAAGTTATAGTTCTGATAAATTGGCTTTTGCTGCTGAAGTTTTCACTATCGCTATTTTTATTCGAGTTTAAAGGCCGTCGTTATTTGGAACTGTATCCTAACGTTTCGTTAACATGAGTAGCTAACTTCAGATATGTTCATCTTGATAATTCACTGATGACTCAAGGTTTTCTACTCCACAAATTGTATTTATGTTGCCGCAGGTAGTCTGACTCATTAATTATCATTTGTTGTTTCGCATAGTTATTTTATAACATGTTTGTATCTGCAGTCATTAAATTGTTCTTAATTTTTCTTTCCCTTGCATTTTTAAGAATGGTGTTCCAGATCCGGTTTAGGTTCAGAGTCTCTTCTTTTCTATTAAAATTAATAAAATTGATCTGGAACCCCATTCTTGAAAATGCAAAATTAAATTGGTCATAGCAGGCTATGGGTCAATGTTCTGAATGAACCAAAAAATATTTGCCCTAGTAATTTTTTCTAACTTGATAAATTTCTTGAAAATATTTCATATTTTTCAATGTACCTCGTATACGGTCATAGAAAATAAAATTTCGGTAAATGTAAAAGTTTCTGGGAAACCAAAAATAAAAAAAGTTTTCCATGTGTTGGGAACTTTTTGACGGATACTATATTATTTAAGTTTTGTGTTGTTTGAAGTATTCGAAATATTGGCAGTCATACTCCTAACACACATATCTACTAAATTATTAACTTTTCACCTACTTGACCTCGATAATTTTTTTCAGACCTAACTTTGCTGCAGCCTGGATGAATCTAGGGATAGTACTGACTAATTTGAATAAATCGGAAGAGGCAGAACATTGTTACAAAATGGCTATCAGTCATCGAAACAAATATCCTGATTGCTATTATAATTTAGGAAACTTGGTAAATATTTTCAACAGAATTTAGATCATATCAAAATAAATCATCCTATTAACCAAAAATCACACAGGTTGAATGGAAGAGCATACGTGACAAGATCAGAACTTGAATTCTGCCTTTTGACAGATAGACCAGGTGAATTATCTTTCTTTTAATGAAAAATTCCGTACAGGGTAAACTAGGTTGTAAAGGTGAAATCAGTTTTTCACGATTTGCACCGTAAATACGTATTTTATCAAAAAAAGTTAAATTTAAAAGTTGTGAATAATTGAAAAATCTACAACTTTGATTTCAACAAATTTTTCACATAACTTCAAAATTGCCGAGTAAAATACGAAAAAATATTTTATTTTTGTCAAAAAGTTCAGTGGCCTTTAAGAACTTGATGATTTTCGCAAAAAACTCCTTTTTTCAAGGTCTTGAAAAAGCTTCTTTTTTTTTTCATTGTAGAAAGTTCTGTGGGGACGCATTTTTTCCGAAAAGAATTCAATTTTCATATAAAAGAAAAAAATATACTACCTCAATGTAAAAAATTTGTAGAAATTGATAAAAACTGAAAAATCGAATTCTGCTAATATCGACTTTCTCACTATAGTAAAAAAATTCATATTATTTCTTGAAATAACACTCAGAAATTCACAATAAATATTAATCATAATATTATTTACAAATTTTCAAGACTATTGAAGACTTTCTATTCATCTAATTGCAATGAAGTAATGATTCAATAAAAAAAATGCAGAATAACTCATAAATGCAGTGATTATTTCTGTTTTCAACATGGCTTCTGTGATAGGACTATGAAGATAATAATTATAGTCTCTTACAATTAGATTAAACAAATTTATTTTTAAAGAAATTTATGAAAAGAACCCTAACAATTCTATTTAAATTCCAGATTAATTCTCTAATTACTTAATAATTCTTAATAAGTAAAAGGAACTCCTGGAAACAGTTTGTCTCCACAATTAATAACTTGTTCGACTGCTATGACCGACACATGGTATAAAATAAGGAAGATCAAAGGTATCGACACACACTATAACATATCTTCTCTCATTCACGAAGGACGCGAAATAAAAACGCAACAAGGTATCTCGAAGCGGAAAAATTGCTTCAGACCACAATAAAAAAATTATAAACGTGGTGCCTTGAAACTGGCTTTCGGTTTTCATTTTCGAAAACGAAATTCATGCTCTTTCAAAGACGAAACACTTCAACATAACCCAATTTGGAATTATATGGAAAACTATTTGTGAAGAAATTTAAATTCTTGGGAATGGTTTTTGACGAAAAACTGAAATGAAACGCTTATAGTCGGCAGCTCAAACAACATTGTAATAATGGTCTCAATTTAATAAAAACGCTATCAAGCCAATCTGGGGGGGAGCTGATACTACCACCCTATTAAGGATATAGAGATCACTCATTCGTACCAAAATTTATTATGGCGCAATAGCGTATTCAACAGGTAGAAGATCCTTACTGAAGCAGCTGGACACTGTTCACAATATGGCAATCAGAGTTGCCATGGTGCTTACCAAATCAGTCCTGTTGAAAGCCTAAATGAGCCACCGATGGATATCAGAAGACAATTATTGAGTCTAACGTATGCAGCGAAAATCTCTTCAGACCAAGTCAACCCCAACTTCCCAACTCACCTTTTCTAATAACCTTGAACGAATCTTTTGCGAAAACACCAGCGTCAGAGTCCCATTGGCTTATAGATATACCTCCTTGCAATACATCTCTCACCGATTTTCCAAAAGATAATGCCCCGACATTCCCTCCCAAAATACTCTGAAATGAAAGCAATAATGTTCTCTACACTGACGCATACAAAACATCAGGAGAAGAATGTGTCGGAGCAGCTAGCAGTTACCTTCAATGAAAGCACTCATAGTTTCAGCTCACCACCATCCTGCAGCATCTACACTGGGGAATTGTATGCTATAGCTGAAGCCATAGATTCATCAACAGACATCAACGATAAAAATGCAGATATCTACAAGGTATAAAACAAGTTTACCCCAAACACCCACTACTACGACGCATTAAGGAAAAACTGCACGAACTGCAAAGTCAGAATAGAACCGTTGAACCCTCATTTTTGTGTAACTTCAATACGTTGTCTATGACACACCAGTTTTGCCATAGTAAGGTATATCTCGTATATCTCGTGTACGGGAAAGATTTAAAAATTGAATCAAATACGCCTACGTCAAAATAGTAATTAGTAAGTATTGTACATTTTCTTTCACTAAATCATCACTTCATTTCAATTATATGAATAGAAAGTCTTCAATAGTCTTGAATATTCATTAATAATATTGTAATTTCAAGAAATAATATGAAATTTGTAACTACTGAGAAAGTCGATATTAGCAGAATTCGATTTTTAACTTTTTTGCAATTTCCACAAATTTTTTCCATTGAGGTAGTATATTTTTTTCTTTTATATGAAAATTGAAGTCTTTTCGAAAAAAAATACGCCTCCACAGAACTCTCTACAATGAAAAAAAAAGCCTTTTCAGGGACTTGAAAAAAACGAGTTTTTCGCGAAAATCATAAAATATCTTCTTGCTTGGCATGAAAAATACTACAATCTGTTCTGTTAACGTAAAATATTTAAAAAAAAGAAAAAATAAAAATATTGATTTCTCGTATTTTGATTTTGATTATGTGAAAATTTGTTGAAATCAGAGTTGTAGATTTTTAAATAATTTACAACTTTTTTCTACATTCATGCAAAAAACAAAACTTTATTGAACTATATTTGGTGGAAAAATTGCCCCTTTATTGCACTGAGTGCAATAAAGACTTTATTGCACTCATCTGTCATTCTACTATAGCGTTCTGTCATCATGACAGACATAAACTTTCAAATCGACGCCAAATTTAACCCATTTTCTGTGAGATTGTATTACGTTTTAAATAGTTGCATGTTTCATCATATTCATTATATAATGGACTGTGAAATTACTAGAAAATGTAATATGTTAAAAATAAAATTATTTCCTTCGAATATCATCTGAATTACACAAAATGTTTTTGCAGATAGATTTAAACAAACAATGTCTTCCTTACAGTTTAGTGCCACCTAAATGAAACATTTTCTGGTTTTTGCATGAACGTAGAAAAAATATTGTATGAAACTTGTGCAAAAGAGTTTATTGCACTCGACGTGAAATTATCCAACGAGGCCATCAGGCCGAGTTTGACAACACCTACTTTTTGCACTTGTTGCATAAATAACTATTAAATTTTTTTTTTTTTTGATAAAATACGTATTTACGCTGCAAATCGTGAAAAACCGACTTCACCCCCTTTTATCCCGCACCCCTACTCGACTGCAAGCATTCAGGTGTTGAATTTTTGTTCCTGCATTAGTTATGCCCTTCTCTACCCTTTCCAACCTAGTTTACCCTGTACGGAATTTTTCCGTGACTTGTAGGTATGATGAGCTATTATTTTGTCTGGCCTAAGAATGTAAGAATGAATTGTATGTTCATGTATTATTATTACATATGATAGATGAAAAATATCGAAGTGTAAAACTCATGCATTGACAAAAATGGCTCTATTTTTTTGTAATAACTCAAAAATTACCTCCGATATTAACTCTAGTATAGTAAACTCTTCAAAAATATAACAAATATGATTGCTAGAAATTTGCTAAATAAAAAAATATGAAAAGATAGATATACAAGGTGAACTACCACCAATTAGTGTGCGGCCGCACACCTAAGGTACAAATGTTGCTCCGCAAATGTATTTCCACATAATATTTCGTTCAATATTTGTTTAATACACTACAAATGCGGTACGAGCAAGCACACCAGGGTTCACCACACACCGCATTTGACAACCATTACGTTATCGTCTTCTAACGAAAATGATTTTATGATGTGGCAATTATAGGAAGCAGTTAGTAAATGGGGAATCGTACTATAGAATGTTACCGAATACATACAAATTACTGTTGGAGTTGGTGCGTCCGAGTTTAAGAAAGAATGACATGAAATTCAGAGTCAGTTTCTGCTAAAGAACGTTTATTGACTATATTATGGTGAGGAAAAATATAATTTGAAACAATTAAATAATTATAACTCTAATATTCCGACTGTGAATGCGAATATGATGATTGTACAGGTGTAATATTTTGTAGGTGAGTGGTTTGCTGAGAATGTGTATGTGAATAAGATGAATGTGCAGGCGCACCAAAAGGTTTGTAATACGAGCCTGTAGTTGGTGATGTTAGGTTCATGTCTAATGGTTGAACAGGAACCGATTGTACCGGATATTTGATGTTTTTAATCAGATCCAGAATTCCTTTTTGAGATGATAACTGTTGTTTTGGAGTCATTGATTCCATTTGGGGAACGAAACTTGGGAGAAACAATTCACAAGAAATTTGCCGCGACTGTGGTGAAGCATTAACTGTTTCAGCTCTTTTTTTTTATTGAAATAACCAATAGCTCATTTATCCACAGCACTAAGTCCTCTTGTATTGCAAGAAATTTTTTTCACACGTTTGCCGGTAAGATAGATAGATAGGTATTTTATTAGTTCTTTGACATGATACATGTACGATATAGAACAAGTCAAAATAATAATAATAAATAGTGTTACAGAATAATGATGAAATTTGAAAAATACGCCGCTGTATTCAAAAGGCCTCGGTATATCCAAAATTTCATCGAAATATGTTCATAAATAAGAAAATCGTAAGTTAATGAAATTTCAGGAAAATGTCATTTTAACTAATAATTTTTTATTTTTTTTATTCATTAACAGATTTCCATGAACTTATAGTCAGTGATATTTCGAGACTCCCTGAATCCAGTGGTGTAGTCAAAGTTCTGATAAAAGTTTTGAAATTGAATTGGTGGGTTCATTAAACGGCATATTTTTCAAATTTCATTCTCTTATAACTTTTTTATTGATTGAATGTAGTTAGAATTGTTCTAAAAAAATCGCTAGTAATCAGATTAGTTGGCCCTAGAAATAGAGATTTACTCATGAAATTTGGTGTCCTAGTAGACTTTTTGAATGTCTACCTAATAAAAAAATAAAATAAAAAAATTTCAATCGGTTGGAAAATGTAGATTTTATAAGTGCTCCTGTCTTAAGTGGGTAATACTGTATATATACAGTGACCGCCAAAAAGTATGCACCATATGGGAAAAAAAATTATTATTAGAGTATTGGAAAAAAATTCTGGGGACAAGTTTGTGCATGTCCGATAACCTAAAAATCAATATTGACGCATGTCACGTGATTGCTGGTATGACGGCAAATTGAAAAAAATTACCATGAAAATGCAAAAAGTGGAGTAAAATGACAAGACATCGGAAAAAGTTATTTAAAAAAGTTGCTTAGAATTTAATTTTATAGGCATAATAAATGTGAAGTGATGATGAAATAAAATAAAATAATAATGAAATAATAAAAATGATTTTGTCAAACTAGCTGTTATATTGGTTCGTATATAATGAAGATAAAGACGATAAAGTATGTGAAATAGACATATTAAAATAAAAACATTACAGTAGGATATCCAGCATATATAGTCACTTATACAACAAATATATTGAGACTTACTTCTATGTTAAAATAATTGGTTATTAAAAATATATAGCATATATATGGTATAGTAGTAAGTTTGTTAGGGAAAGGTGAACTCGCTGTATTCACTGGAGTGCCTATATCTGTTTGTTGAGCGGTAGTAGAGGGAGCTGCAGTGGGTGTATCTGGTGGAATCGAGTATTGACTCTCGACCAGATCATCTAAATCTGCTGAGAATTGTATATCTCTGGGGTCACCATTTTGGGAATCGGCTTCATGGATTTCTTCTTTGGAAATTTGCGATTCTCCATTCACAGTTTCCGATTTTTGGTTGGATGGTTTAAATTGCAGATTTCCCTTTTGAGGGTAGTTTTTTCTGAAAGCATTTAGAAATTTCAAGTACTGTACTAGGTAATATGGTTTTTTCGAACCGGCACTAGATCCACTTTTATCTTTAGCAGTAAGACTACGAATGTATGAGGAACGTATTCCTTTCCATTTGTTCTTGCAGGTATCCCCTGTAAATACAAAAATTATGATTATATAGACTAGATTAGGCAAATAAAATATTGAAGCGAGTGATAGGGATTTGTTTAAAAGCACTGCCGCATAATTTGTGCAATTACAAAATTACTGCTTCAATAGTTTAATGAATCAATACATAGTTATCAAATATAAGGTTATTTTGTCATAGGTTTCTGGCTACTGGCTCATCATTTCGATCCATGTCATTGGTTTTTATAAGAGGTTAATGCAATAGGTCAAATCATTGACGAATGCTGTGATGTTATACAGTGACCGGCAGAAAGTACGCATTATATGGGAAATTTTTTTATTAATAAATTGTGACAAATATCGACACGCTTAATCGCTTCTGCACCAAAAGAAACCCCAAAAGACGTTGTACAGTGCCGTTCATCTTTTCGTGTTTGGCGAGAAATTTAAAAATTCTTCCTCAAAATACACTTGTCTGAGAAAATATCGAAAAATGTTATTCGGAAAAAATGTTCAGAATGACAGTTTATAGCTATGTAAAATTTTGAAAAAGATCTGGGATAAAAAATGAAAAATATATTTTTTGCCACTGTTGAAATGAAATCATTTTTTATTATATATGGCTATGGAATTTGTTTTTAAGTATCCATGTTGATGAAAATATAATAGGTTGTTGTAGTTGTTTTTAATAAACAAAAAGAGCAGTTTTCAAAAAAAACTTTATTTTCATTTTCTCTTTACAAGTATTTCAAACCACTGATAAGTTTCATCAGGTTATGGGCCCAGATTCCCTCTTATAGAGTCCTTAGAAATCGCTACTGAAATACTTGTGCAGTTAAAAAAATACAGCTTGAAGCAGGTCTGTCAAATTGTCAATTTGATAATTTGCAAAATGGGTGATTATACTGCTTTGAAAATAATCAAGCTGGAAAGTTCGAGGAATTAAGAAATATGGAGATTCCAGGTCGACATAATTTTAAGAGTGCTGGAATTTATGATGTTGCCGTTGGAAAGACTATCAAGCCAGATGAGAAAGAAGATACCTTCGCTGCATGGTTGAAAGACGATATCAATGCCCAGAAAATTGTCGTAACCAGCGTATCCGAACAAATATTGTCCTTGATCAACCATTGCCATTCATCAGCTGAGATGTTCTCTAAGCTCCAGATCCTATATTCTCAGAAAACCGATGTATCTTTGCATGTGATACAGCAGAAATTCTACTCCTTCAAGTATGATGAATCAGAAAGCATGTGTACAAATATTACTAAGTTGGAGCAGCTTGTCCATGATCTCAAATCTTTGGGAGGATCGATTCCTGAATCCATGGTTATAACCAAAATTTTGATGATGCTACCAAGTAGATATTCCTTTTTCCAAAGCGCATGGGATTCTGTTAGTGAAGATCTCAAAACTTTGAACAACATTACCACTCGACTGTTGCTAGAGGAAGAAAGAATCAAGAATCGAGAAGAAGCTTGTGCTGGTAATGAAACATTAGCCTTTGCTACCACTTCAAATGCGAAGAAAAATTATGCTACTGAAAACCATCATACTAATCAATCCAGAGATGGTTTCAAGAATAAGAATAATGTACCAGTTTGCCATTTCTGCAAGAAAAGAGGTCACGTCATCAAGAACTGTTGGTTTAGAAAGAAAAAGGACAACAGAAACCAAAATGCCTTCATCAGTATTGCTTTAATCAACAGTGTCGAAGAAACGAAAAACCGTTGGTACTTAGATTCTGGAGCCAGCAATCATATGTCCAGTGAGCGAAAATGGTTTCAAAATTTCTCCAAACTGTCTGAATCCAGGAAGGTGAAAATTGGAGATGGTTCATATATAACAGCTGAAGGCCAAGGAGATATCAACATTGAAGCTTTCAATGGAAATGAATGGATTCCGTCAATTATTCGTGACGTTCTATATGTACCACAATTAAAATTCAATTTGTTTTCGGCTGGAACAGCACTTGATAAAGGCTATATCATGACGCTAAATGATGAGAAGTGTGAATTCAAGAAAAACGGAGAAGTGTTTGCCATTGGTATTCGCAAAAACCCACTTTATGAGATGATGTTCAAAGTGAAATCATCGTTTGAAATCGCCAATGCAAATATCAGTTCTGAAGTAGAAAACTTGAAAGTTTGGCATGAAAGATTAGGCCATCAAAATATCGAACATGTCAAAAATATTTTGAAAGCAAATGATATATCTTTCACTGATGACAAAAATCCCTCAATTTGTGAAGCTTGCATCCTAGGAAAGCAACACATATTGCCTACTTCAGTCAGTTCTACAAGATCTTCACGTCCTGCTGAGCTTGTTCATATGGATATTTGCGGACCCATGGAAGAAGTTTCATTGGGTGGATCAAGATATTTTTTGCTCATGAAAGATGACTTCAGTCGCTTCAGAACCATATATTTTCTCCGGACGAAGGATGAAACCAAGGAAAAATTAAAAATATTCCTGAATACAGTTAAAAATCAAACTGGAAATACTGTGAAGATATTAAGAAGTGATAACGGTAGAGAAATGGTTAACAAAGACATCCAGAAATTTCTCAACGATCATGGTATTCAACATCAATTATCCGTACCCTATACTCCGGAGCAGAATGGCAGAGCAGAACGAGAAATGCGTACCATCGTTGAAATGGCAAGAACAATGCTTCAAGCACAAAATTTGGATAAAAGACTATGGGCAGAAGCTACTAATCATGCTGTTTATATTCTGAATATGACTGGAACCACAGGAACACAGAATAAAACGCCAAACGAGTTATGGTTCAATAAAAAATTCAGCTTTACTAATTTAAGAATTTTTGGTGAATCGGCATTTATCCATATACCTAAACAGAAAAGACTCAAATGGGATGCAAAAAGTAAAAAAGGTATATTCGTTGGTTATGGGGAGAATACAAAAGGATATCGAATATATTTGCCAAACGGAAAAATTGAATTTGCCCGAGATGTGATATTCAAAGAAAATGAAAAACATAACATCAATTTGGAATGTGCTAGTGATGAAGTCGCAGTTCGAAATGATGATGATGTAATATATGTTCACAAAAGTAAAGAAGGACTGCAATATCAAGAAGAAACAAATACTATAGAAGAAAAAGTCAATAACAATCATCAAGAAGAGGAAGGAGAAAGCAGCAGTAGTAATGATTACAGTCAAATCAATAACGAAAATGAGTCCAAAGTATCCAAAAATTCTAACTACCAGTTGAGGAAAAGGGAGTGCTTGAGATGCCCAGAAAGATTTACAGCTATAGCAATGATTGGTGATGTCGAAAACCTAACAGTGGATGAAGCAATGAAAGATGAAAGATGGAAATCGGCAATGGACGATGAATTCAATTCCTTAATGAAAAATGAAACGTGGATTATGTCAAATTTACCTGAAAGTAAGAAGCCCCTATCATGTAAATGGGTATTCCGAATCAAAGACATCCATCCAAATCAGAAGAGGTACAAAGCAAGATTGGTGATAAAAGGTTTTATGCAGCGACACGGCATAGACTACGACGAAATTTTCAGCCCAGTTGCCAGATACGACTCCATCAGATACCTATTGTCCTTAGCAGCGAGAGAAAAGTTTCAAATACTTCAATTTGACGTTAAAACAGCTTTCTTACATGGTGATCTATCTGAGGAAATTTTTATGATGCAACCTGAAGGGTACAACGATGGTACAGGAAGAGTATGCAAGTTAAAGAAAAGTCTATATGGCTTGAAACAAGCACCCCGTAATTGGAATGAAAAATTGACAACTTTTCTGCTTGATAATGAATTTTCTCAAAGTACTGCTGATCCCTGTATTTTCCAGAGAAATCAGTCGAGCAGAATCATTATTGCTCTGTACGTAGATGACGGTTTGGTGACAGGAGATGATTTGTCAGATATTGAAGTTTTGATGGAGAAAATGAATGCAAACTTCGAAATTACTTATACAAAAGCTGTTTCATACCTCGGAATTAACATTATTCAAAGATCTGGTCATATTTTCATCAATCAGTCGCAATATATCGAGAAAATTATGAAGAAATTCAACATGGAGGAATGCAATGCAGTTTCAACACCAGGAGAAATTCCCAAGTTGGAAGACTCGCAAGAAGCTGGTGATAAACCTTACAGGGAAGCCATAGGTTGTTTACTGCATCTTTCGAATGTAAGCAGACCTGATATAACATACATGGTGAATTATTTGAGCAGATTTATGGAAAACCCCAAGTTATGTCACTGGAATGCGATCAAGAGAATTTTTCGGTATCTCAAAGGATCCGAACAATATGGTATACTATATGCAGGCAATAAACATCTCGAAGTATTCAGTGATGCAGACTTTGCTGGAGATATCAGTGATAGAAAGTCAACTAGTGGACTCGTCATCATGAACTCAGGGGGAGCCATCATGTGGGGATCACGAAAACAGTCAACAGTTGCTCTTTCCACCGCTGAGGCGGAGTATGTGTCAGCGAGCGAAGCAGCAAAGGAAATACTATGGATTCGACAACTAGCAATGGAGTTGAATGAACTCAGCAGACCAGTTCACTTGTACATTGATAACAGAAGTGCTGTTCATATGGCAAGAAATGACGATGGTAGAAGTTTGAGACGAACAAAGCATATCGACATAAAATATCATTTCATTCGTGAAAAACTTGGTCATGAAATAGATATATGTCATGTTGAGAGTAATAATCAAAAAGCTGACATTTTAACAAAATGTCTTCCCACTTCAAAATTTATCGAGTTAAGATCAAGTTTAGGATTGGTGTTGGAGTTCAAAAATGGAGATAGAAGAAAACAATGATTTAGGGGGAGTGTTGAAATGAAATCATTTTTTATTATATATGGCTATGGAATTTGTTTTTAAGTATCCATGTTGATGAAAATATAATAGGTTGTTGTAGTTCTTTTTAATAAACAAAAAGAGCAGTTTTCAAAAAAACTTTATTTTCATTTTCTCTTTACAAGTATTTCAAACCACTGATAAGTTTCATCAGCCACAAAAAAAAATCTGTTTGTAAAAGTACATTTCTGACGAAGACACGGATTAGTAAAGCCAACAACTAATATTTCAAATTTGGTTTGGTAAAGATTCGCAAACTATTTCAATTTTATTCGGAGAAAATTTGAAATATGTGAATTTTCCATGTGTTCAGCTGCTTCATAAGAGGTTTCTGGAATATCTTTAGGACATTGTAATCTAGATACTCTATATTATTGTTGAATGACAAAATAACTACAGAAATTTAATGTATTCATTCATTAGAACAACAAATGTATTAATTTTTTTACATAACAATAACCTACAATCAACAAAATATCGTAGGTATGTATGATTCCAACAATTTGCCAAAAATCATTTATTTTTTGTTCCAATGAAAAATAGAAATTAAAATTGTGTATATACATGGTTTTTCATTATTATTAAACAGTATCTCTTTATGATTATGATATGCGCAGGTGCAAACGGCTTGTTTACAACTAGTGATGTCGGATATTATGGTAGAAACAATGATCATGGCGTATTCAAAAATGCAGGCATTGGACGATCCCTTTTGACCAATATTCTAAACATTCCCAAGCCGTCACCATTGCCGGGAGGAGAATTTGGCCCTTCATTTGCCCTTCATTTCCATACTATTTTGAGGGAGCTGAGGTATTTCCGTTGAGTGTAAATATAATAGGCCGTCTAATATTCAAAAGTTTCGTGTGTTTGAGACACCTATGTCGTGTTCAGTGACAAAAAGTATCAGAATTGTAAAAGCTGCTTGTGTTTTACATGATTTTATAAAAATTAATTTAAAAAATTCATCCTAATTTGTCTGCGGAAAATACAGGGTGTTTCCGAAATTGGAGCAATAAATTAGATAGGAAGTAAAAGATGGCAAAACAAAACGAAATGAAAGAATACTTTTTTGTCGAAAAAAAAGTTATTTTGGGGGATATTGAATTTTAAAGTTTTCAAGACTTTGTTTGGTAATCACTGATAAGAGGTTTACAGCCTGCGCAAACTGTGCTGAAACACTACCAGCAGACAGACACGCTAGGGCCTGGAGAATCAAACCAGTGCCTTCCAAACAAAGGTAACTGAAAGCGATTTCACAAAACTTCATTAAATTTTTCGAAAATTTTTGACTGCTTTCAAAATTCTTGCCATTTATTGATACATTATGTTCCATATAACAACCCATTTTTTTAATGCTATAATTTCGGAAACACCCTGTACATCGACCAAAAATATTTCAAATTTCAAAAGTTATTTAAATCAAAACCTAGGAACGTCTAGCGACTAAGCCATCCAAAATAGAGATTATCTATATTTTGTAAAACCTTATGGTTCGGTACCTTGGCAAGATAACTATGTACTTTGGTGTTAGAATTGTGCTTATTCTTAAATAAATTTCTATACCTACTTCGAAATAAGGTTTGCATTTTTAATATAAAATGATAACAGCAAATTCACCTAGGTACAGGCTGGACTTTCCAATAGGACGCGCCTATTTATGACCGACATACTTATTTTTTTAATGGGAATTTTTAATCACAATTAAATATTTCACTAACTTATACTAAAAATTATTCAAGTTGGGTAAAACCTTCGACTTCCCCTGTATATAATATGTCATAATAAAACTGCTTTTCAAATGATTCTGTATCGTACTAGTGCTAGTACTCAAATATAAACACATTTTAAAAACGGCTCTTCTGAAAATGAAAAAACCTACGAAAAAAACGAAACTAATTTTTGTAATATCTAACAGTAAACAATTACTTCCCCACCTTATATTGATATTGTGAAAAGACCATGGATTTTAATAGTGGATTTTTTCATTTCGAGAGGAGTCACGTTTTTTTTTAAATTTTCAATTGAGATTGTCCCTTTTCAAAATGAAAAATAGCTATTTTTACTTACCAGGTTTGTCAGATATTTTTCTAATTTTGGCCCAGGTTAGTTCCACCGTTCTCCTGTTACTGTATTCTGATGAAGTGAAATCATAAAGCTGAGGATATTTCTCTATTTCTTGAATAAATAAAATAATTTCATTAATATTGTCTTTCATTTTAATTCAACGATACACAGGTCACAAGTATCGCTCAAGTTGGTTCATATGGCGAGTAGTGCAAATGCTGCCTGTCATCAAATGCCTTCTGCTATCAAATGCGTGTAAAGTGTGTGGATCTTGTTTAAATAACCAGCAAGCGATAATTTATCGCCAATAAATGTTGTAGGACACATTTGTGAAGGAGTATTTGTGGCGCAACATTTGTACCTTAGTTATGCGGCCTGACAATGAATAATGTGGTACTAACTAGTCAATCATGTAGAAACAAAACTGTGAAATTTCAGAGAAATCCAAGATAATTTGTTTAATTGGAGTCGTCGCTCCTCCAAACAATTGTCTTCAATTGGTAAAATGTGCTTACGGTTCTTGATATGTAATCTACTATAATCTTTTTTTTTTGTAGTATTTGGATTTGAAGAGACCCAACGAAGCATTGAAAGCCTGGGAAATGACCGTTTTGTACCGCCCATCACACGTAGCAGCATGGAGTAACACTCTGGTGTTGTTGGACACTCTAAAAAGATATGATGAAGTACTAGAATTGGGAAGGACAGCCCTGATGCATAATCCAAAGTCACCGGCCTTGCATTTCACTTTCGCAAATACTCTAGGAAAAATACAGCAGTTCGAAAAAGCAGAAGCTCATTTTTTGGAAGCTATTAATATGAACCCTGGAAGCGGGCTGTATTACTCAAACTTAGGTAAACATTTTTGCTGAACAAAAACCACTGTGAAAGTATTGCCTGTTTTCTCTCTTTTTTTATATACCGGGCGACCACGAGGTGAGGTACGCCCCCTAATTTTTCTACAGTTTTGAAGATATAGATATCAAATTTGGTATGTCGCTATAGTACTTGAATACACATTTTTTGACGCCACTACTGAAATTTCACCATTTCCGGTTTAACCGCAAGTGACACCCACCTTTTGTTTTCTTCAAATGACACCCTGTATTTTTTTTTTATTATCCGAAAGAACACGCAATTTGTGGTAATACTCTTCTTCAAAATTGAAAATCGGTTGAAAAATGGCGGAAATACAGTTGATTGTTCAATTGAACAAGGTTGGCCATGAAATTCAAACTTAAATAATCAAAACTGACAAACAACAACAGAATTTACCGGAGGAAGTTTCAAAGTGCGATGCAGTTAAAAACTGAGGTTCTCCTGTAATTGAGCTCCCATATATTCCAACAATTATCAAAAATTACCTCAAAATGGAATATTATCCATAAAGAAATGCTCTCAACTGCCATTTCTCAAATGGCAACATGTTGTTTTCACTTCATCATGATGAAAAATTAATAATTATCGGATTACTCGTGTGAAAAGTTTTGGAGGATTCCGAAAGAAATCGAAAATACAAGATGTGTCATCATAAGTGATCTCAAATTTAGATATTCTTCAACAAAGGCGGCCATGAACATAAAAAAGCGAAACAAAAAAGCGGAACAAAAATGCGGCAGTAATTGAATAAGTAGAACAAACTGTGACGTCCTTGAAATAAAATGAGCTTTTGTGTATTGCTTATTTAATTATGTTCCAAGCCGCCTACGTTAGAAAACATTCAATTTTAGGAACACTCATTGTGAAACCTGATTGTATCTTCGTTTCCTTTAGGAATTATCAAAAAGCGGATAAAAAAGCTGTCAATGACGTCATGAATTTGATGGGATTGGAAGATGATTCAGAGAAAATTATAAAAGTAGTATGTGGTGGTATGAAGAACTCAAAGAAACCAAGACCACTGAAAGTAATATGTTCAGATTCTAATTTTATCAACTTAATAATCAAGTCAAAGAACAAATTATTTTCAACCGAATTCAGAGTGGGCAAAGACCAAACAAAAATGCACCAAGTACACTGGAAATATTTAAAAGATGAACTTAAAAAAAGGGAAGAACAAGGGAAAAGCATCAATTTAATCATAAAGTATATACAAGTGGTACCTAAAATAACTGTCAGAAATGATGAAAAAAACCTCAGTTAACCCCATTACAAATCTATTATCAAAATGTAGGAGGTCTAAGAACGAAATTAATAGATCTTCAATTGGCTTTAACAACTTCAGTTTATGATATTATAATACTTTGTGAAAGCTGGCCAAGCGAGGACATCAACAATGCTGAATTGTGCCTTAGTGGCTTTCAAATATTTAGAGTAGACAGAAACCACATTACCAGTTCAAAAACGAGAGGTGGAGTTGTTTTGATTGCTGTGAAGAATGCATTTCCTATTGAACTTATAAAAAACCCATCTCCCAATATCGAAAATATATTTTTATCTTGTACTATCAACAAATATTCTTTCATAATTGGGGGAGTGTACATTCCACCAAAATCTTCCCTAAATAATTATTTGGATCATTGCCGTGCTGTAGAGTCGATTGCTGAAGAATATCCTGACACGAAAATCTTAATTTTTGGTGATTTCAATCTCCCGGATGAAACGTGGAGTAATGACGATTTGGGTTTGAAAGTCTCTTGCCCTCCAGGTTCAGCTGCACTAGCCATCGGTCAGTGTTATAGTTTTTTTCACATGCATCAATTAATATCTATACCAAATGAAAGGAACGTTTTTCGGGACCTATTATTTAGCAGTGATCATAGTTTACTAGTAAGTAGGGCACATAACAAATTATTTGAAGATAATTATCACCATATCTCCTATAGCTGTTCATTGAATACATTCACTTCACCTAACAAATCACTTGTAACAGAGGATTATTATTATGATTCTCGACATGCTGATTATAACGGTCTCAATAACTTCCTTGCCTCTACTGACTGGAACACTGCTCAGCTCGGATGAAGTAAACGAAGATGTCCTAAAATTTTATGAAATTATAGATACGGGTATAGCTAAGTTTGTACCTCACAAAAAAATTGAAACATCCTCATTTCCAAAATATTTCAACTCTGAACTAAAATATTTAGAGACACAGAAAAAAATTATGCATAAACAATATTCAATATCTAAAAATGACTATTTACAATTTTCACAATTGAGGGCTATATGCAAAGAACTTTCAAAATCCTGCTTCAGTGCCTACATCACTTCAGTTGAACATGATCTGTTGAATGATCCCAAGCATTTTTGGAAATATCTAAAATCTAAGAATAAATCATAGAATCTACCAAATATTTTGCAATATAGAGACTCATCTGCCTCAGAAGGTGAAGTTATTGTTAATCTGTTTGCAAAATTCTTCTCATCAGTGTATGAGGAAGCTGAAATTCCCGATCTGAACCATTTACCTACACCAACTAATCACTACATTCCATGTCCGTCTCTTTCATTAACAGAAATTTACGACAAAATTAATTGTCTTCTCAATAAATTTACAGTTGGACCCGATGGGATACCTAATATTCTTTTGAAAGCTTGTGTTTGCACTCTGTCTGTACCGTTACTTAACATTTTTAACCGATCTTTGTATTCAGGATCTTTCCCTGACTCATGGAAAGATACATTCATTATGCCAATTTTCAAATCAGGGGACAAAAGTATAATAGAAAACTATCGAAGTGTGTGTATTCAATCATCCATTCCCAAATTGTTTTATAGTCTAGTTCATTCCCATCTAAGCTAGATGTGTAAGAATATATTAATCAATGAACAACACGGATTTCGGCAAGGCAAATCCCAGTCACTAATCTTGTTCTGTACCAAAATCAAATCCTAAAAGCTTTGGAAAATAAATCAAGTGGATTCCATTTACACTGACTTTACAAAAACATTCGACAAAGTCAACCATTCTCTTCTGATTCACAAGTTAAAAAATATTGGGTTTGATGAAGATTTACTGCAATGGGTCAATAGCTTCCTGATAGGGCGAAGGCAGACAGTGAAGATGGGAAATTTTATTTCAGATGAAATAATTGTGTCCTCTGGTGTGCCACAAGGTGCCCATTGCTGCCCGCTTTTGTTCAATCTATTTGTGAATGATCTAGATAATTCAATTTTAAATAGTTCCTTCGTAATGTTTGCAGATGACTTGAAATTGTATAAAGTTATAATCACTGATTCAGAGAGACTGGATCTCCAAACTGATCTAGATAGCCTATCAAAATGGTGTGATCATAATCTACTGCACTTATATATAAAAAAATGTAATCACATGAGCTTTTACAGAAAAAACAAAAAAGTGGATTCTAGTTATTACATAGATGGGAATTAACTCAATTCTACAAAATGTATAAAAGATCTCGGTATCCTACTCGATTATCAACTCAACTTCATTGAACACATAAATACAATCTGTACTAAGTCATCCAAAATGTTGGGATTTCTATTAAGAAACTACCAAGACTTTTCTGTATCCACAGTTAAAACTGTTTACTGTGCACTTGTAAGATTTCATCTGGAGTACGCGAGTATTGTAGGGTCTCCTATCTATTCTGTTCATAAAATTGCTTTGGAGAGGATTCAAAATAAATTTTTAAGTTTCTGTTCCTTCAAACTACACCGGCCTGACGAAAATCATGAATACTCATTCTTACTTCATAGTCTAAATTTATCCAAATTAGAGAACAGGAGAATTACTTCTGATTTGTGTTTTATATTTAAGTTACTGAATGGAATGATTGTCTGCATGGAGCTTCTCGAACTTGTTAAAATGAATATACCTCAGAAACAACTAAGAAACCCTAATACCTTTATGGTACATGTTCACAGTACGAATTATGGCAAAAACTCACCTATAGATAGAACATTAGATATTATAAACAAGCAGAAAGTTGATTTATTCAGTATCAGTTTATTACAATTTAAATCTTCCATTAGCTATAATCAGTTCTGATCAGTATTGTCTTAGAGTTGTTCAAGAAATTTTTTCTCATTATTTGTATTATAAAATTTTTAGATAACAGGAGTTAAATATTAATTATTTTGATTTGTATTATAGAATTATGGCTTTTAGTTCGAAAATATGAATAGGACATTCATAAAATCTTTTGTGGAATCATCTGCGACTGAAAGACAAACTTTAGTCGCTATTTTCCATCGTTCAAGATAACCTCTTGGGAGGTATTCATGTTGAACAGGGGAACATTCTCCATGAAAATTGAAAAATGAAAAATGTGATTTATTTGTAATATCTAACAGAAAACAACTACTTCCCCGGCACAAGCCACGCTGGACATTGAACTACATCTGATAGATATTGTGAAAAGACTAACTGAAAAGGAAAGAAAAAATCTGAAAGTGAAAATTCGCATTTTCATTCAGATAGCTGATTTTTTAAATTCTCTCTAGTTTAGATAAGGAGTGCATCAAAATGTCATCTTGAAAAAGTGTTTATCCTGCAGAAATCTGCTGTTATACTTCCAGGTTTGATGAAACTTGCCGTCCAATATTTAAAAGTCTTAAAATAATGACACTGTATTCAGTTATTATTTATGAAAACCTACTACATATTCGACTAAATATAAATAATCATACCTCTCGTACAGACATTCACCACCATGACACTAGAAATAAATCAGACCTTGTTATGCAGGCAAATAAAAGGACAAACAATATTGGCCTTAAGCTATACAATACTCTGCCACTAGATTTTCGCAATTTGTCATTTAAAAGATTTAAGTACTTACTGAAATCTTAACTGAAAATCCTTTCTATGACATCAATGAATTTGGTGGAATCATCCAAATGAATAAAGATTCTTTCAAAGTGGCCACGTAAATAATGGGTTCCCAGTTGACTAATATATATGTGTATTTAAAAGAAAATCTTGTGATCACATATGTTATTGTACTGAACATCTTGATGTGTATTCATATTTAATTATTTTAACTTTATTACCAGCTAATTCTCAAATTTCAACATGTATGTAACCTAATTTCAGATGTGTTAATTTGTTTTAATGTGTATGTATTCATATTCTATTTTTTCAAATTTATGACTAACATTTGATTGTGGAATTTTAAGATGTATATGTAGCCTGATTTTCAATTGTGCCATTTGTTTTGACATGTCTATAAACCTTGTATTTCTCAAAACGAATAAAGATATTATTATTATTAACTAGTCATAAGGTCGTATTGGGCCAATGAACACTTTTGATGTGATTGAATACTACAACATACTATTTAGAGCTTCAGCCAATTTCATTGCTCAATCCATTGCTCAAGCCATAGAGGAATCATATTCATTATAGGCCAAATATAAACACGTACGATATTGTCAAACAAAATCTGCTAATTTATACTGGCTGCTACGATAGTTAGCTCCTAAACTAGTGTGAAGCTGGCAGCTAAAGCTAGCAGCCAAATTTTCCGAACATTCCCGATTGATCAATGGCGTGTGTCCCTCCTTTTTTCAGGTACTGAAATTGTATTGAATTCGGGATTTCATGAAATGAACTGGTGCATAATACATGGTATCAATAATTATTGCTTTAATATTGAACATTATGTGAAAGTGATAGATAATCATAAAATTAAACTGGTGGGTGTAAAATCTGGAAAATTAATATGTATTTATGCCCCGATGGCCGTATACACGGATGGAAAGAACGTGTTGGAGAAAAATGAAGTTTAAAATAACGTTGTGTGGATTTTTTAATTCATCCAAGGCTTCCACACTGAAAAAAAAAATGTCTATATTATTTTTTTCATCTTTTTCTCCCACGACTGTTCAGACACTATTGTGTCAGGTGCAATTCTTTTCACCTCCAGAACAACCCTATACCAAATAGTTCCATTCTGAACTGTTCTTTAGCTTCCTGAGTAATTTCCTCAAAAAGTGTAAACAAAATTTTCTGCCAAAGCTGACTACAGGGTGAAAACTTGAATATTTTGAAAATATAATAACATTATTTTCTCACAAACTAAACATACTGTCAACTTCAAATTATTTACATGTATAGTGCATTGCAAGTAGAGTCTAGAAGTATCAACGAAATTCTCTGCCAAAGCTGACTACAGGGTGAAAACTTGAAAATTTTGAACATATAGTAACATTTTTTTCTCATGAACTGAACATACTGTCAACTTCAAATTATGTATAGGTATAGTCCATTGCAAGAAGATTCCTTAATGTATCAACGAAATTCTCTGCCAAAGCTGACTACAGGGTGGAAATTTGCATATTTTGAAAATATAATAACATAATTTTGTCACAAACTAAACATACTGTCAACTTCAAATTATTTACAGGTATAGTCCATTGCAAGTACAGTTTAGGAGAATCAACGAAAATTTCTGCCAAAGCTGACTAAAGGGTGGAAACCTGAATATTTTGAAAATATAATAACATTATTTCCTCACAAACTAAACATATTGTCAACTTCAAATTATTTACAGGTATAGTCCATTGCAAGTACAGTTTAGGAGAATCAACGAAAATTTCTGCCAAAGCTGACTAAAGGGTGGAAACCTGAATATTTTGAAAATATAATAACATTATTTTCTGACAAACTAACCATACTGTCAACTTCAAATTATGTACAGGTATATTTGTTGAATTTGTTGAATTGTACAGGTATTATGTTGAATATTTTGAAAATATAATAACATTTATTTCCACCCTGTAGTCAGCTTTGGCAGAGAATTTCGTTGATACTTCTAGACTCTACTTGCAAGGGACTATACCTGTAAATAATTTGAAGTTGACAGTGTGTTTAGTTTGTGAGGAAATAATGTTGCTATATTTTCATTTTTTTTTATTTTTCAGTTTTACCCTGTAGGCAGCTTTGGCAGGGACTTTCGTTGATACATTTAGAATCTTCTTGCAATGGACTATACCTATACATAATTTGAAGTTGACAGAATGTTTAGTTTCTGAGAAAATAATTTTATTATTTTAGTTCGAAAATATGAATAAGACATTCATAAAATCTGTTGTGGACTCATCTGCGACTGAAAGACACATTTTTCATTTTTCAATTTTCATGGAGAATGTTCCCCTTTTCAATTTTATTATATTTTCAACATTTTCAAATTACCACTCTTTAGTCGGCTTTGTTTATACTTTTTGAGGAAATTACTCAGGAAGCTAAAGAACAGTTCAGAATGGAACTATTTGGTATATGGTTGTTCTGGAGGTGAAAAGAATTGCACCTGACACAATAGTGTCTGAACAGTTGTTGGAGAAAAAGATGAAAAAAAACAATACAGAAATTTTTTTTCAGTGTGTAACCCTTGGATGAATTCACAAATCCACACAGCGTTATTCTAAACTTCATTTTTCTCCAACACGTTCTTTCCATCCATGCATACGGCCATCGGGGCATAAATACATATTAATTTTCCAGATTTTACACCCACACCAGTTCAATTTTATGATTGTCTATCACTTTCTCATAATGTTCAATATTAAAATAATAATTCACACCATGTATTATCTACCAGTTCATTTCATGAAATCCTGAATTCAATACAATTTCAGTACCCGAAAAAAAAAGAGAGATACACGCCACTGATCAATCGGGAATGTTCGGAAAATTTGGCTGCTACCTTTAGCTGCCAGCTTCACACTGGTAGCTCAAGTCGCAGATTTCATACAAGTTGTGCTTATATTGGCTTTGGTAAAAAAAGATGTTATTCTGAGAATCTTTATCGAGAAAAATGTACCTGAAACAGTTTACTACAGGTTATGCAATATAATCAATTTGTTTTTGAAATTTTTTTAGCCCCTTAAGTTCCTATTAATGTTTTTAAATGTTTATCAATGTAATCAAACCCACATTAGGCTATAACTTCAACCTTGGAAAAGGTCGGGCATATTCTCACCAAAAACCCTTTTCTACCTGTAAAAGCAAAGTTGTCCGATAATCCCAGGTAATTTCCCAAGTAGCAATATATGTTTAATAAGAGTTTTATAAACTGCTATACAACATTTTTAAGAAAACTACAAATATCCTATAACGCCCTTAACAGCTCTAATGCAGTATGTATACAACCAAAAAAGGTCCAAATTATAAAATCTTTTGGTTCTTTAACATATAACTTATAACTAATTATATCCTTTCAATAAAATGCCTTTACATGATAGTAAAAACTATTCTATAAGTATGTCTTTCGGATTATTTATACAGCCTATCCAAATATGCGGTTTACAACCATTATATTTATATTTCTTAAGGATCCTATAGAGCGGTTTAAAACTATTTCAAGATTAGCTATGCGAACATAAAAATGTTTTATCTGAATGATATAACGCTGTCTGGTCAGCGTCCTCTAGGTGAACAAGAGAAAAATTTTGTACGTTTTTTTTTTTCTTCAGTGACAATGAATATATCGAATAACGTTGACATAACGCAAAGAGATAAAAACCTTACAGAATTGGTTGTCATAATTCGAAAAGATGAAAGTAAAACAGTCGCATCATAAAAAAATTAAAAAAAAATGTTTGTATATGCGATATTATTAGGTTTAAAAAACTCCTGCAATTTGTATAGCACGAAGAATTTTTCTACGCAGCGAAATTTTCGGATTAAATATATATGCGTTTTTATTAAAAAAAGAAGCGCCTTGCATTATTAATAAATTAACCGAACTGATAAAAATATCGAAATATGTAATATATTTTTCGAAGGTATTATTTTCAATCAGAAGTACCTGTGAAATAATCGATTAATTCAATAAATAGAATATAATGCCCTATATCTTTATGAAAGGTACAACATGACTGTTAAATATTTATTTCTATGTTCGAAAATATTGTTCGTGGACATTGGCGGACACATGTAAACGCTCAACCCTGCAAATAAATATGGCGTTGAGTTATACAGTAATTATGTGCCAATAAAAAACGTTAAAACGACATTTTATTTCTACAAAAAACCTTACAGAACCTTACGATTTTATAGAGTTGTTTTGAATGGCACTATAAAACAATTTTTCCAAAGCATACCTACCGAGATTTTATGTATTTCAGAGGTTGCCACTTTAGGGGTGATCATGCAAAAGGCACTAAAAGATTTGTAATGCCTTTTTACATGATACACTTCCAGAGTCTTCGATTTTGTTGATTTCTTGTCACGTTACACCTAAAATGGCTAATAAACTCCAAATTAAAGTTTAATGCAAAACTAGAAACGTTAACAATTTTATAATGCGGAAATTTGTAACAATTCAGTTCTTTGAGTTTTTCATAAGAATTCAAACTTAGGCACGTAAACGGTTATTATAAAAATATTTTATATAGTATTTATTGCACACACACTAACGATTTTGTTCCAAATTCTACTATTTTGTCCTCTAAACTCTTTATAACCGAGTAAGGACGCCTTTAAAGGTAGACTAGCTAATAAATCAATTTTATACTTAATTTATGAAGCAAGTGTCTTTGTCCTAAAACACTGTTTTATCCATCACTTAATAACGCTTTTATACAGCTTGTATATAACTGTCACAAAACGTTTTTTAACGCAGAAATTAAAGGTGTTATACAGGAACAATATAATCATTATAAAGCACTTGAAACACCCTTTTAAAACGTTCTTATAATTCGCTTTGAAACTATTTAAAGTAAAAACCTAGCTTTTATTTTATAATGCGAGTTGTATAAACAACTATACGACAATGTTATAAAAACGATTTTCTACAAACACAAAAATGTCGCAGTCAAAATCACTAAGTGGTAAAATACTCATCAATTCGGTATTATAAGATACTTTAAAAATATTTTTTAGTTTCATGAAGCAATTATTTTGCTTGTTGGATAGGAAATAATAATAACACAATATAATTATATATGCATTGGAACTTAATAATGAGGGAATTTGTAACAATTCTGTCCTTCTTGAGGTTTTTATTAGAATGCAAACTTGGGCACTTAAACAGTTATTATAAAAATGTTTCATATAGTATTTATTGCACACGCACTGTAACGATTTCGTTCCAAATTATTTTGTCCTCTAAACTCTTTATAACCGATTAAGCGATGCCTTTATAGGTGAACTATAAAACAATTTTATACTTATTTTATCAAGCAATTGTCTTCGTGATAAAAAACTGTTTTATTTATCACCCGTATAAAGCTTTTATTCAGCTTGTATATAACTGTTACAAAATAGTTTCTTAATGCAGAAATTAAAGGTGTTATACAGAAACCATATAATTATTATAAAGCACTTGAAACACCCTTTTGAAACAGTTTAAAAGCGGTCTTATAATGCGTTTTAAAACTATTTGAAGCCAAAACCAAGCTTCAATTTTATAATGCGAGTTGTATGAACAATTATACGAAAAATTATAAAAATAATTGTCTACAAATACAAAAATGTCGCAGTCAAACTCACTAAGTGATAAAATACTCCTTAATTCGACTTTATACAATACTTATGAAATATTTCAACCCCATAAAGCAATTATTTTGCTACTTGGGTTCCTCACTTAATATATTCAGGAAATATTCTTGTTTCATACACCCAATTATTTCGGCTTCTCGTTTTTTACACTGACCACTGCGATGTTCGTTCTGGTTAGATCAGACTAAAGAATTACTCTTCGCAAAATTTGTGCTCAATTTCCACGCACTGAAATGTCTACGTAAGGTTAGTTCGTTCTGATTAGATCAAACTGAACAATTACTTCTCGCAAAATATATGTATTCAATTTCCACGCACTGAAATGTAAAAATATAATTTTGTGAGGAAAATACCTGTAAAATTAAAAACAACACAGTTTAGAGATGAAAGAAAAGTTTCGATTTTCAATGTATTGATCACACTCATAACAATAATTAAATCAATTGAGCGTTTTATTTTGGTACGGTTTCCTTTCATATATATTTGTCATTGTCAGGTCAAAATATAAATTGGAAGATCCCTCGAGAGCAGGAAATAATGTATGAACTGCATTGAAATTCAGTCAATCACGGTTCTGGTTTGTAAAGTTTTATCCTCAAAATGATGCTGCCACAACTAACAACCCAAGTTCTGGCTCTGAAAATATCCAAGAATGTATTTGGCATTTTAGTACTGAATTGTAGATAATTAGACTCCAATAAAGGTCCAGGACCAGATGGAATAGCTCCACTGTTATTAAAGAAATGTAGATTTACCTTAGCAAAACCATTGTTCTTACTATTTACCTCATCATTGAACTCAGGGGAATTTCCACTTTTGTGGAAATCTAGTTTTATCACCCCAATCTTCAAATCAGGGGATAAAGCAAACATCCGAAATTACAGACCGATGACAATTCTGAGTGCAATCCCAAAATTATTAGAGAGTCTGAATCTCCGATCAAATAAAAATCCCATTAAACCAAGTTACTATACAAGAGCAGCATGGTTTTTGCCTGGGTAAATCAACAACTACAAATTTACTAACAATAACGCAATTTGTGTTGAGTGCCTTGGAACAGAAGCATCAAGTAGATGTAATTTACACTGACTTTTCCAAAGCATTCGACACAGTTAATCATACTGTCTTGCTTGAGAAATTAAAAGCGATTGGATTTTACGGAAACTTACTGAACTGGTTTGCAAGCTATCTTCGAGACAGAAATCAATATGTAAGAGTCAAGTGTTTCACATCGGAGGAGATTTACGCCACTTCAGGAGTACCACAAGGAAGCCACCTAGGCCCCTTCTTGTTCAATATATTCATTAATGATATTGAAGTAATAATTAAACATTCAAAATTTTTGCTGTTTGCAGATGATCTTAAAATCTTTAGCCATGTTAACAACAAACGAGATTGCGAGAATGTTCAAAAGGACCTCACTTCAATTGTCAAATGGTGCACTGAAAATTACATGGAGTTGAACGTAAACAAATGCAATGTTATGTCTTTTTATCGATCACTCGAACATTTTGAATTTGGATAGAATATTGATGGTGAACCTCTAACAAGGGCAAACTTTGTTCGGGACCTCAGTGTTCTTTTTGATACCAAAATTGACTTCCATCTCCATTTTGAACAGGTTGTCAATAAGGCGACAAAAATGCTGGGCTTTGTGTGCAGGACCACTAGAGAATTCACTAATGTTCATTCCATAAAAACCCTTTATTATTCTTTGGTTAGATCAATATTGGAGTATTGTTCATGTGTATGGTCACCAACATATGAAATCCATATAAATAATTTAGAGAAAACTCAGAATAAATTTTTGAGACATTTAGCCTATAAACTAAATATACCTCTAATTGAAAACTCACTGAGAGAAGTCCGCACTACAACAAAAATAGAGAAACTGAGCATTCGTAGAGTTTATGCAGACATTAGATTTCTGCATAAGGTTTTGAACTATAATGTTGATTGTCCACATCTCTTGTCTTTAATTGGCCTACATGTTCCATCTAGAGTAACTCGTAATACTCAGACTTTTGCAATTGATTTCCACAGATGCAATTATGGAAAACACTCACCATTATCCAGAATTATATCGAATGTTAATGAAATTCAAGTGGATCTTTTTAATATCTCCGAAATTAGCTTGTAACGAGGATTGCCTTCGCTTCTTAATTTTTGAAAACTGAAATATTCAATAATTAGTTTTTAGATTTAATTTTAATTATAAGTATTCATGTATCATATACCTTTGTAATAACATATTTATAAATTGGGTGCTACCCGTTAATAAATAAATAAATAGTGACTCATCGTACATTTTCAGGTTTTTACGGGATTTGAAAGTGCGGAGAGGATGTAAGAAAGTGGCAAAGTAAAACTTGATTTGAATCCTATATAGGTACCTGCTTGATTTCGGTTCTATTTTTCGACCTGCTTTATATGAATTATGAACCGTACAGTCTATGAGTCACTATCTACACTATATAGGTATATCAGTTTCCTGTCCCTTTCAATGATATGCTCATAGTCAGAATTGCTCTTAGAGTTCACGTTTCAGAAACGGGTGCATTCACGCAAGTTTCTGGGAGTAAACAGATAACAGTCAATCCAAAAAAAGCAGTAAAACACCAACGACGAAAACACAAAACACCAACACTTTTGACAATATATTCGTCTTAGTGATTTCACATACTAAAAGTAAGCAACCACCAATACACTTTTTGAGCAGAGCAGACTGCATATTCATGATTATCATTCAAATGGGGTGGTGCTGTAGGTTTTCCGGGTTCTCCTACAGCTGAAAATTGAAAACTCTATCAAAGATCAGTAAGTCGCCCCAGAGCGCCATGGCAATATTAATAACACTCGATAAGTGTTTATAATTGTTATATAATATGGTTGAAACTAATGGTTTCAGAACTATATTCATCTAAATAAAAATAACAATTTCAACAATAACAATTTCACAACAAATTTTGAGAATGAAAAACAAAATGTCCACCACACTCTCTCAAAAAGTATTTCCTACTGATGCATAATTTACACTTCTCAGATATTTTTCTGTTGTGACTGAAAAAGTTACTTACCTTGGAATATTAGTGGGAAATCTGAAGAAACTTTGTTGTTGATTGTTGCCACTGGTTTGATAGGTTTTACTCCGAAAGTGGTGGGTGCGCGAGAATCTGCGTCAACTACCCCCACCACAGCGAATTTCCTAGCTGTGTGTTTTTTAAGCTGTGTTTCCTTCTATTTATTTTTTATGAAGATAATCTCCATTCTATTTCTGCATTTATGTTGAATCCTTCAACTTTCCTCATGAAAAAATAAATAGGAAACAGATAAGAATTTCTTTTCATGTTTTGTATTTCAATATAGATAGGAATTTCTAACCTACACAAAAAATCCTGTTAGCAGTTAAAAGAAATGAGTTTATTGGTGTTGAAAAATAGGAGATTTTTTTGTAAAATTACAAGGGTGCGGCGGGGCATTTGTCATTTCATCTGTTTTTCATCATACATTTTTTTCATTCATAGAAAATTTAAAATTTTGCAATAAGGCTTATATATTCATTTGTTTGATTGTGAAATTTTCAAATATATTTTTTCGTTTCTATATCTTTTTCCGTTTCTGTCTCTTGAAAACATTAACGAAACATAAACATTAATTTGTTTTTAGGTGTTTTGTATCATCGTTGGGGTAAAACAGAGAAGGCCCAGGAAATGTATAAGAAGGCTCTACAAATCGATCCAAACTTGAAATCAACAGAACTCAATTTGAAAAAACTCTCTGTGGTTCAGTGAAGGCAGTGAAATACTCAATATTTATTTTGTGTGGTTGTGCAAAAATATATTATTTATTGACAATCTGTTTTACTTTTTATTTTATTTTATTTTAAAATTGTTTTTTCTACATCAAACGCTACATACTTTACTTTAATTGACTCTCATTCGAGATGTGGAATATGTTTTTGGGGTAACAGCTCTCAATTTTAACTTAACTCCATATTCGTCATTCAAAAGAGAGCCATATATGTTACAGTTGCAGGGAGGCCCCTGTAAAGCTCTGTTAAAACCCACAGAATCATGACGCTGAATTGTTTATTTATATTGGAAATTGGATGTTTGATCTACAGAAAAATTCAGTCATATGAAATCATTCAACTTCTAATTCAAATATAAGGAACATGATTCCTTTACCAATACCTCCGTGCACAATGACAAAAAACCTATAATATACAACGCCAAGAAAATGTGCTCAATCACTTGCCATTAGATGTTCGATCCTTATCTGTATTTTTGAGATTTAGTAATGCCCTCAAGGAGCTATTTTACATAATGCATTTCGTACATTGGAGAAATTTTACAATGAAATCTTTTGAAGTTCCTTTTTTATAATCTGTTATTATCTCAGATCAATAAATGTTATTGTTAAATGTTATTTGTTGATCTGAAGTTATCCATTATTTATTGAGTTGTGTATCTACAGGGTGTTCCTTAAAGACATGCTAATATTTGAGGGGGTGATTCTTTGACTTATTTTAAGGAAAAAACTTTCTATAAACGTATGCCCTAAAAGTCCTAACTTTTGAGATACAGGGTGATAAAGTTTTGAAAAAAAATCAGTTTTTTAATAATAACTGAGATAATATTGTAGACGTTTTTATAAAATTTGGTACATGTCTTCTATGCATCAAGGTGCATTTTTTAATGCACAAACATTTTCATTTTCTCAACCAGTGGCGTCCGTACGGGTTTTGCATTGAAAAAAATACTACTCCACTGCTTTCTCCAAAAAAAAAAATACTTTTGAGATCCTCATTTATTTTTGAGCAAATTTAATCTCTTGAGTTTTCTTTGTCCGCCGCATGGTTTTCGCTTAAAAAAATAAAAATCGTTTTACTTCAGGATCAATTCCTCAAAAATCTGATGTGGTGTGGAAATGATTGTGCATCGACTTAAAGCAAATAAAGGGATCAGATTTGTTCCAAAATGAATGAGAATCAAAAAAATATGGATTTCAGCTTGTACAAAAACGAATTTTATTTTATTTTATAAAAGTAAGTTTAAATGAACGTATCAAATTCATTAATTATTGACAATACTAACACTGATTATAAAAATTGTTGGAAATGGCCACCTTCACTTAATAGGCATGCTTCCGCCCGTCTACGCATGGAATTACGCACACGTTGAAATATTCCCAGCGTATTTCGAATAGTTTTACACGAGGCAACTATTCGCTCTCTTAAATCTTCTAAAGTATTAACGGGAGTTTTATATACTAGAGTTTTAAGGTGCCCCCATAAAAAGAAATCTAAACTGTTGAGATCAGGGGATCTTGCTGGCCATTGCTGAGGTCCTCCGCTTTCAGTCGATGCACAAACATTTCCACACCGCATCAGATTTTTGAAGAATTGATCCTGAAATGAAACGATTTTTATTTTTTTAAGCGAAAACCATGGGGCGGACAAAGAAAACTCAGGAGATCAAATTTGCTCAAAAATAAATGAGGATCTCAAAAGTATTTTTTTTTCAGGAGAAAGCAGTGGCGTAGTATTTTTTTCTCCAAAAATATTCAATGCAAAACCCGTACGGACGCCACTGGTTGAGAAAATGAAAATGTTTGTGCATTAAAAAATGCACCTTGATGCATAGAAGACATGTACCAAATTTTATAAAAACGTCTACAATATTATCTCAGTTATTATTAAAAAACTGATTTTTTTTCAAAACTTTATCACCCTGTATCTCAAAAGTTAGGACTTTTAGGACATACGTTTATAGAAAATATTTTCCTTAAAATAAGTCAAAGAATCACCTCCTCAAATATTAGCATGTCTTTAAGGAACACCCTGTATAAGTCAATGGCTGTTTTTATCCACATTTTATTAGGTTAGGTTTAGGTATGAATGTTGTTCAGTTATCTACTATTTCTATAATTTTCATCACTTATCTCAATATCCATCCATTGTAGACTGCACTCATTCTGATTTTATATTCTATATTCCTTATCTATATATTTTGTTATGCATGATATTTCCATGAGATTTTACATCTCACGACTCGATTTGTCTTCTCTGGAACACCGAAAAAACTGTCCGTCTCTCTTCTACGGATGATTTCGTGGTCGGTGTTCTGCTGAAAAATAATTAATTGGTCTACCACCCTTACAGTTTCGTAGAGATTGACCCGACGAGTTCAGTCTTCACACCCTTTGGTCGTCACTTTACAAGCTTTTTCAACATCAATTTCTGAGGGTCTGTTCAACAAACAGCAAGGAACTGATTGGCTAGAGAGGTGTCTCCTGAGGCCTACAACCTCCAATAAACATGAAGAAAATCCCCAACTCATACCTATTTTTCAGAAATAGAAAAAAAAACACCAAAATTACGTTATTTTCACTCGATGCGCGTTTCGCTAACAAAGTTAACATCTTCAGGAACTCGAAGCTTACAAAGCTTTGAGCTCCTGTAATTCTTACTAAACTTCACATCACCAAGTTTTTTTTGCTGTGAAATTCGAATGTAATTTTCAAGCAAGTTTTCGATATATGCCAAGGGAAGTTTCAATACCATGTGTCAATATATAATAAATTTATTTAGTTATTTAACTTAATACAACATGGCTCATTAAATTATTTCTGTGATCATTGTAGTAATCTTTGCATATGTTTCAAGGTATGTTGGTTCTCATTATTATAAATCAGAATAATGTTTTCTCTGTCATATATGTAAATGAAAGTTCCAATGAATTATATCAACCATAGTCTCATTATATTTATTTGATTAACAAAACATTCCAAGTCATAAGAAAACCAAACAAAAAATAAATTATCACAATACACTGGAATTAAATAGGTGAACACAGATTATGTATAATTAAAGTAAAATAATATCACAATGATCGTTGATACAACTACGATGTTCAGGCCATTCTATCCTTAAATATATTTACACGAAATAAAATTCCTAAATCTAATCTATATTATCAACAATAAATAATATCAACAGAAAAATTTATTTATTTCTTCGGGGATATCTTATAAACATGAAAGTCAAGTTTTGTGGCTGGATTATTCAAATATTTTTCAAATATAGCAGTCATATTTAAAAAAAAAATTGGTATATCAAATTTCCGAAATTGGAGCGATAAAAAAACATAATGTAACAATAAATGGCAAGAATTTTCGCTTTTGAAGCAATTAAAAATTTTCGAAATGTTTATGAAATTTTATGAAATCGCTTTCAGTTACCTTTGTTTAGGAGACACTGGTTCGATTCTCCAGGCCATAGCTCATCTGCCTGCTGGCAGTGTTTCAGCGCGATTTGTGCAGGTTGTAGATGTCTGATCAGTGATTACAAAAAAAATTTTGAAAACTTTAAAATTCAATATACCCCAACATATTTTTTTTTTTCGACAAAATGTATTTTTTCATTTCGTTTTGTTTTGCCATCTTGTACTTCCTATTTAATTTATTGCTCCAATTTCGGAAACACCCTGTATTTTCCGCAGACAAGTTAGGATGCATTTTTTTTCTTTAATTTTTATCTACTTCCCACTTCTTTATCGCTGTTGAACATAAAACCTGTTGTTAAAATTGTTGTTTTCGTTAACTAGCTGTCGTCCCCTTACGAACGGCAGCCCTCAAAAGTCGTTACTTGTGCGAGCCAAGGATTAACGAGGTTTTACCTTTTAACGTCCGATTCCTAGCACTGTCTCGGGCCATCAGATGAAAATCTGTAGTCGCTAGGATTCGAACCTAGCCGACCAGCAGTCAATGGTTTTGAACGCTACAGTCTCAACCACTGAGATACTTGGCCCTGTGTAAATAGGTATCTTGTGATATATCTATCTGGCGAAGGATATTATTATTATCATTAATGGCTAAAGCTGAGAAAAGGTTGAAGAACTCTAGACATTTTAAATCAAAATAAATCTGTAGATACCCTAGGTCACATCTAGCTTAATCAGCAAAAAATGTAATTCCCCGAAGAATGGCTTGGGATTGGGATAAAACTGATGAAATACTGAGTTTCACAAATCTCATTGCCTACAGAAAATGAACAGAACTAGTTACAGACTGAGATTGCCGATTGCCAATTTTTATTCGAGATTTAGATATGGGTGTGGTACATGATATGAAAAAATTCTCTTTTCAGGAATCTTACAAGGAATATTTCAGATCTCTGGAACTTTACCTGCACAATATTTTCAATAACATTATTTAGAAAAACTTCACAAACTTCAGTGTTCCATTGCATCACTTTTCACTACTTCAATTCAAAATATATTTTATTGCCGAAGAAAACATTTTAATTTAACACAACAATTTAAAAAACAAATATTCCATTAATGATCCTGTAGAGAAATTTGACTTCAAAGGCAATTCAGAAGAGAAACAAATCGCCATAAGTTGTTGAAGGTTTAAACTACATATTTTTTTTCTTTACCATGAATATGTCCAGTAGGAGACTGGATTTATACCCTTAGAGGATCAGGGTTCCAATATCTAAGACAACAAACTTCCAGGTTATGCCAGATTTGAGTAAAACTATTGAGGATTTCAATAGGGAAGTTTTGGGAAAATTGGCAATGAAATGGTTACAGATATTGGAAAGTACAGCTGTTTTGCATAATTGGCGACTCTTTTAAATTGAAAAAAGCAAGAACACATTTCATCAGAAGTGCAAAGGATTCGTACACTGGAAATATAGAAAATATAAAGAACTCGGATTTTTAAAAAAAGTTCCAAAAAACGTTCAACGTTCAGGAGAGTAAAACTCAATTATGAAGAAGAGTGTTCGAGGTAGAAACTCACTATTTTCATATTTCCATCACAAAGTTAAATTATGCGAAGTTTTAAATTTAGATTTCGATGAAATTAAAGAACAGGTTGTGATTGGTCTTGCCAATAAACAAATAATACCTGGCTTACTAGCAGCTACTCACTCTAACGAAGACTCTTTACTACACAAAATTTATGAGTTTGATGAAATTCATAATCAAGCTCAAGGCAGAAGCAGCTTCGGTGGTTATAAAGGAATATCAAGAGGTTTCCACAAGGAACAGGGCCAGGAACAAACTAATCCTATCAATAACAGTTTCAACGCGGATACTGCGGAAAAGAATAAGGTATCCATTGCATCTGGCTCAGGAAGCACCGAAGGAGACAAAGTTTCAAAAATTGTGTGTTTCAAATGTAGAAACGAGTGGCATATGAAAAGGAATTGTCCAACAATGAGATCTACTACAGACTGCAGATAGCAGAAAGGGAATAATACTCAAACTATTGTAGATGTTGAGAAAAATAGTATAAAACACTGATGGATTTTGAAGCAGATTGCGTATAAACCCTAGTTGACACTGAGGATAAATACCATCAATAAATTCTTTTAAAATATCACCTAGATGATGTAATTGTACTCATTGATCAACATTGTCAACAGAAACTGGTGGTGAAAATATCAGTGGACGACATTATAGTTGAATCCGTAGATTTGTGGGTACTACATGATTTTGCCCAAACTGTGGATGTTTTGCTGGGTCGCACATTTACCGAGTTGAGTTTTCTAGACTATTATCGATTGGGCAAAAATTTGATATTTAAATATGCCCATGAAAACCCGTTGGACCTATTTGATAATTCGGGAAAAAGTGGAATACGTGCAGAAAATAAAACGGACATTTCGTTCATTGAAAAAAAATTTATAAGTGCACCAATTTTGAACGTAAATCCAAAACTGAGTTGCTACTGTGTTTTGAAGAAAAATACAGAAGCAGAACAGAAATACCACTCTTACAAGTTGGAGCTCATGGCAATTGTTTGGTCAGTGGAGAGACTTGGGAGTATGCTACTGGGAATTCACTTCAAAGTGGTCACGGATTGTTAAGCTTTGATATATTTGAATTCAAAAAGAACGTTAAAAGGACAGATTGCTAGGTGGTATGCAACTCTCATGGAATATGATTTTGAAATAAAAATTTGATATTTGAATTTGAATAGATGCACTTAGTCAAGATTCAGTGGAAGAAGACGATTAACTTTTGGAAAATTTGGATGAAAAGAAATTTGGAATATTCGTTGTTCTTGAAGAGGCAGGCTAATGATGCAGAAAAATGACGAATAACTGAGATAACTCATAGATATTCTGAAAGAGATCATTGGTATGAAACACTATATTTTAAAAGTCTCAATAACACTGTAAAGTGTCTTTATGGATATGCTCCCCGATGCGAAGATGCAAAATTGGCCTATGAAGTAGAAAGAGAAAACAATGAACCAGAGAAAATTCAAGGTGAAATAAAGAATGGGATTAAAAATACTCAAAAGAAATACAAAGAACATTACGATAGAAGAAGGTACCAAAAATCATATGGAGTGGAAGATATTGTGATGATGAATAGTTCCAGACTCAATCAAAATGTCGAGGACCATTGGTAATAATTGAAAACATTGGAGCGGACATTTATAAAGTAGAGAGAATAGATAAGAAAGATGGCAGCAGATCCTTTTGTACCAATGCCCACATTTTTTTATTGAAAATATATAGAAATGCAGTAGAAGAGGAACCTTGTAGTGAAGAAGATGAAAAGGAAGATTCATTTTGGATAGCTTCACATTCACAAATTTAATGATGTAGACTCTAGTGAAGAACACATACTGATTTTGACTATGACTCAGACCCAGAAACTCTTCCTGAAGATGAAGAAATTAATTCAGACGTTACTGAAGACCAATGTAACAAAGAAACGGATGAACGGAATACAATAAGAACGAGAAGAGTTAAGAAGTTGGAAGATTTTGTTCTTGACAGTTAGATATTGTCAAAATATTGAACAAATAGTAATTTTCATGTTTTTAATCAACAGGAAATAAATTGTTTATAGAGTGTCGGCTGCAATCAAATCATCTCTGAGAAGTGTGAACAATAGTTTGTATAAATTTTTACTCAAAATCTTCCATAATTTACGGAGTTAAAACATGAGATTAACTTTCAGTAATATCCATATCACATACTATGACAAAGTACTACAGTTTGTGATTACTCTTCCTACATACTTTCAGCGGGTAGGTATATTTAGTATATTTTGAAGCTTCTCAACAAGTTAAAGACATTATTTTTTGGTCTTATAAATGGTAAAATAAAACGTGGTTAATCACAAAGTATGAACAAATTGACCAACTAAAGGCTATTTGACTTTTATGTTATAAGAATATCCTTGTCAAGAATTTGAAGATGTAACATAAATATTTTACACTGAGTGTAGTAAAGGTCATGAAATTCTAAAATGATTTCTGTAGCATAATGCTATAACACATTTTGTTTAAGTTATTTAGCTGATATAAACTACAAACGTTTAAATAAGATTCAACTATTTACAATAATTATGAGATTGACTAATTTTTGAGATATATCTCCAGTGTTCACAAATAATTACTCAAATATGGAAAGTGCTTCCTTAACTAAATTGCACATTTCATAATCTGCTCAAGTTGAAAAATATATTTATTATATATATAAATGAAAAAAAACTTGTGACATCTACAGTCACAACATAACGGCCGTCAGCAGATGATGGAACTCTCGGAATCAAATCGATATATATATAGGAAACAGTCGAAAACAATCCTTTAGAAAATAACTAAAACTTTGTATAGTTTGTATGGCATATGTCTGACAGAAAACAACTACTTCCCTGGCGAATACCTCGACAGATATTGAATGATATCTGTCAAACATATCCCTGATTCAAACGAGAAACCAAACTACAGACCGGTTTCGGAATTTACTTACCTCATCTGTACAATCCAGGTTATCACGGTTGCATACATGCGGGGTCTCGCTAGCGTCCTCGACCGCCGGGATGAATACTGTAATTTCTCACAGAATCCATCTCGGCGAGAGATCAGAGAGCACTCCAGAAGGACATTTCAAGGGATGAAATGGTATATGTACAATACTTGTTTCAAGGAGCAATCGGTCGAGGACTGATAGCCAGACCCCGCGTGTATGTAACTGTGATAACCTGGACTGCTATTATATATTATATAATTCAATATCTGTCGAGGTATTATCCAGGGAAGTAGTTGTTTTCTGTCAGACATATGCCATACAAAATTATAGTTATTTCCGGATTGTTTTCGACTGTTTTACAGCCACTGGAACATTCATTGCTCCTTGAAACAAGTATTGTACATATATCATTTCATCCCTTGAGATGTCCTTCTAGAGTGCTCTCTAATCTCTCGCCGAGATGGATTCTGTGAGAAATTACAGTATTCATCTCGGCGGTCGAGGACGGATAGCGAGACCCCGCGTGTATGCAATCGTGATAACCTGAACTGCACTAATGGGGTGAGTAAATTCCGAAACAGGTCTGTAGTTTGGTTTCCCGTTTGAATCAGGTGAAGTCCCGCTATTCATCTTAGAGAGTTCTTGTAAAGTTGTTCGTACCATGGAGGATCTTTGCACATATCTTTGACAGATATACTCATACATATGCCATACGAACTATAAAAAGTTATAGTTATTTCCAAAAGGATTGTTTTCGACTGTTTTACAGTCACTAGAATATATATATATATTTTTGAATATAATTCAATAAATGTTATGTTTACTTCATCCCACTCAACTCTTGAGTATTTTGAGTAATGAGATACATTCCATTATAGGAAACACTTTACATAAATCTAACTTTACACCTTCTCTGGATTCGTCTAAATTGTTACAAATAAGTTGTGGAAATCTCATTTTCCAAAAGGGTAACCTTCTCAGCTCTTACTGGTCCCTGGTTGGTGTCTTTTATCTTCTGATTTGTCACTTGTCGAAAGCTCTTGAAGTTTTGATGGTAAATCAGAACTTGTCACAAGAGCATGCTGACCTGAAGAAATCAACTTCAATGAATTAAATCACTCTCAAATGCCAGTTTCTGAAGTTGAAATATTCAAAAAAGCTTCTGAATCAATACATACTTCATTACTCGAAATCATAAATGTATGACCTTTTGTGACATGTTTGTTGTCTTTCTCTTTTGAAAAGATCAACTTCTGGCAAGTAGAGCAATCAGAGCACGTCTTAACACACGTGAGGGTTATCAAAAAAATGTTGAATGTATAAGTTGTAAGTTTCATTTGATCTCTTCAATGGTTTAAGTTTCGTATATACAGAGTGTCTCAAAAAAGCGCAGTGACTTGAAGTTTATTTTTTTGAATAGGACACCCTGTACATCATTGCATGATCAGTTATAGATGATCATAAGGAATCCAATAATACCAAGTTTGATGCTGTTATCTCCTAGATACGACTACGGAGATATTTGTTGTTATTTGTTATAATTGTTATTTCTATCAACCAGCTGCCCCATTACGAACAACCCTCAGAAGTATTTGAGAGACTTGTGCGAGCTAGGGAGCCCTTATCTTCTAACGTGTGATGCCATGCACGAGGTCGGTGAGCGCGGCGATTCGAACCCGCGTACCTTGTCAGAGCAAGAAAGAACACAACCTATGCGCCACCAAGACCCATCGCCAATTATTTTATTCATAAGCTCAATGAGTGAGAGAGAATATTTTGACCCACCAGAAAAAGTTTCTCTCTCCCGGTCATTGGGCGTATGGATAATATAACAGGCAGAAAATAATACTAATAATAATAATAAAACCATTAAAGAGATCGAATGAAACCCTACAACTTATACAATCAATATTTTTACCCTCATATTAACTGAGAAAAATGGGCGGGTCCATACTTTTGACCAACTCTGTATACATACAAATAATTTGTAATGCTGGGATATAATCGAGGGTGACAATAATAGTGAAATAGAATATTGAGGAATATAAAACATATAGAATCTACATACTTACAAGATCAAATACAACTTAAGGGATGACTAAGATAAAATGTAAAATGTATGAAATATATCAAACGTGAAATGTATAGAATATCAAATGAATAGAATATAATTAAATGAAATAGTAAAATCGACAATGTCGAAGTATCCTTCTCTCCAAATATTTCTACCATGTGGAAAATATGATGCAAAAATCTGACAAGAAAATAACTGAGTCATCTTGGAGGAACGTTGCACAAATATCTGTCACGTAATTCAATGTCCGTCGTGGTATTAGCCAGGGAAGTAGTTGTTTTCTGTCAGATTTTTGCCTCATAGAATAGAATAGAATATATTACATCCATGATTTACAAGTTATGGACACGTCATACAAAGAAACAGATAAATTAAAAACAAAAAAGTACAAGTGATAAAATCAATTAAAATTAAAATTAAAATAGCACCAGTTGTCTACAAGTGTCGTTAATCAACTCACTGAAGTGGTTAATTCTGTAGAGACTCATTCTGACAAGAATTTTTCTCAACGTTTTTTTAAAACAATCCAACAATCCCTGATATCTGTAGGAAGAGAATTGAAAAGAGATATTCTTATGGATTTGCTCTTTTCTAATCTCATTCTGTGAGGTACAATGTTATGACCATATCTGGTACTATAATCATGAATGTCTGAATGTGTAGTGAATAGTGTAAGTATATATATTTTTTTTACATGTATGAGATTTTCATAGACAATTTGTGAGTATAAGGTCATAATACCTAGATCTTGAAAAAATGGTTGGCAATGTTCAGTATAATTAACCTTTGCAATGCTTCGTACAGCCGCTTTTTGTAGTGTAAAAACTCTTTGTGAGTGTGTAAAGCTCGAATTACCCCAGCATAGCAACCCATAGCTCATCACTGAATGAAACATTGCATAGTATGTTGTTAAAGCAGCTTCTCGGCTCACAGTTGAAGTTATGCACCTAATGGCATAAACTGAATTTGCTAATTTTCTACAGATGTTATCAACATGTGTGGCCCAGGTGAGAGATGGATCGAGATAAACTCCCAAGAATTTTATTGAATGTGATGTGGAAATATTTGGAGGTTCTTTGACATTTTACTGTTTCATTTATTTGATACTCTCGCAAAAATTCTCGAACAGAGTATAATTAAAATATACGAATGTATAATGTAACATCAAAATAATTTTAATCCTTGTGATTATCCATGAACAAATACCGATTTTCAGTGATCAACTGAGTAAATTCTTGGAAGTTGTAAAAACATTTACTAGATGAAATACATTTCAATCTTGATTTGGATTTTTTTGGAGGTAAGGTACATCTTGAAATTGAGGCGGTGAGTAAATTTTGGAGGTTCTTTAAAGCCTTGTTTTTGGTTCAACTATTCTGCATTTGTACCTTGTATAATATTCATGTATATCTTGCATCCACAGCCACATGTCGTTTTGCTTATTTTTTGGCAAAAAAGAAAAGAGCCACGTTTTTGATATATTCGTCAATTTTAAAGGTCTTTAGCCCTTAGTATAAGAAACTTATATCGCTAGATGGCAGTTCATGTTCGAACTGCCATTTCCAGCTTGTCAACTTTCGCGCGGTACAGGACCGAATTAAGTATTTCGGAGATTGTTTTTCCTATTCGCTTTCGTGGTAATCTGAAAATCTGTACGAGCATTTGAGATTAAATATTGCGGTCCAATCACAGAATGAATCAAAAATTGAAAGTAAAATAAAAAAAAACTGAAAATCTGTAGAATATGAAGGGTTAAAAATAGTAGGTATAATTGATTAACGGGCGGAAACTATTTCGATGATGTTTTGAATGAGAATTTTGGGAAGAAAAGTGTACAACAAAAAGTTATACCGATGGTCTCATCTAGAATACTGGATAAAAGCTAATGACATGCATGCAGCATAAATATACAGTGCTGCTGTATGAAGTCTTTATCGTATATTATTTTTTGAAGGTTTTGATGCATTGTAATATTTTTTCAGATTTTTCGGTTCAAAATTGGTATGAGAGGGTTTTCGGGGGTGGAGATTAGGAATCGTTTGTTGAAATTAATAAATTCAAGATGGCGGACGAGATTTGCGATTATAGTCGGGGTCGGGTTTTCGGTGTAGGAGATAGTGAATCTTTTTTTTTTGGAGCTGCTACTTCCAATTCTGAAATGTTCGCAAAAATAACATGATATCCGAACCCAAAAGAATCAATTCAGAATGATATCGAATACTCGTCCAACAGAAGCCGCCATCCTAAATTTTTCTCAATCTGAAAATGTCATGATGTATTTATTGTCTTCCAACTGATGAATTCCTGCCAAACAAGTCGACTGGATGACTGAATTGACAGATTGTGGAAGGTAATACCCAAACAAATCATGTCAAGAATTCAATTTCCTCCACAAAATCAAACTTCCGATGAATAATATAAACCACTTTCAAATTTGAAATAAACATGTATACATGCACACACAAACACATCTACACGCACCCACCCCCACACACAGAAAACAAGTTGTATAAAAACTAGTAATTTTTTAAATTATATTTTTTTGAATTTCCAACCGACCAGTGAATTTTATATTTTCCCGAATTTTGGAATATATCCACAAATAGTTGCATCATCGGTAGAGTTCATATCCAAATAAGTTAGAGAAAACAATTTCGAGTAAGTTAAATGGAATGTACTTTCATTTAATATCATAACCAATAGTTAATAGCACAACAAAAATGTCTAGGCGCAGCGAATATTTTAAGTGATCCGAAATCCGACCCTGTGCCAGAACTTATATGATCCCTCTCTCCACGTTTCACGTTATCAGCCGTATTGGAGGAGCAACGTGAGGTGCGTGAAGAAATTCAGTTCTATTTTGGATTCAAGAATTGTAATTAATAATTAATTTTCACTAGTCAACGGCTGAAACATTCCTTTATAGCTTGACGGTTATAAAATTGGCTATTTCCCAATTCGAATGGAATAATGCAAGGAAATTCATTTCGCAAAAACAACACTTTTTTGTAAAATTATTCACAAATAAACCGAATTGTGTAAGAGGAAAACGAGACCGTCATTCCATCAAGTAATTGATAGACTTCAATAATACAAGGAAACATCATAAAAATATTCGGAAATGGGAAGAAATATCGTTTTCATTCAGTTAATACTTTCAAAATATTTTTTTTGTTATTTTTATCTGTATACACTCATACATTCCTTCATCAATCAGAAGAAAGAAATCGTTTCCGTCCCCCTTTTTTTCAGGGATGCAGACCCTTAAGAAGCTTGTGGAAAATCAAAGCAGTCTGAAGATAAAAACGTCAGAAGTCAACACTGGCATCTAATCAACCCACATCACACTTACTTTCCAACAAGGCATGGGCCGTCTATCACAGTCTATACATCTGAGAAAAATGTATTGGCAAAAATATGAGAAAAAATTATGTGAATAATCAGTGCCATACTAGTGTGGGAACTCTGGAAGACTTGAAAACTCTGTCAGAATAGAATAGAGTAAAACTAGTTTGGAGGCCAGGAAACAAAACTGTTGACTAACCTGCCAAGCAGGAATCAGCCACTGCATTTCTGAGCCCTGAACCATTATGTGGAAATGTAGAGTGAGGAGGTTACTGAACAAATAAGTATAGGAGCAATGAAAATTATAAAAAAAGTACCAAGACTAGCCCTAAGAACGAACTAGATGAGGAGCATTACAGGGTTTCTCAATGGCTATGCTACTCTTAAGAAGGAATACCTGTATGCCAGAAACAGTGTTCCACATAATGAGAGAACACAAGGCACTGGACCATAGGGAACAATAATGACAATAATGATAATAGTAATAGGTTTATTTATCTTGTTGAAAAGTGCAAAATAGAAGATGGTACATTAACAAGGAAAACTTCACTAAATGCTAAATATAAATATATACACCCATAAACAATACACAGAAATAGACAGTTTCTACTTTCTACTCACCTAAAATATCAGGCAAAGCATTACGTCGTCCTGTACGTCCAGAGGATAAAAATTCTTGAGCATTTGTAGAACTTTCAGGGGTGACAGGTATATTGTTTGCAGAGTTGCTAGGTCCTGCAGCACTCTGTGAGGCCTCCATCACTGATAGCATTTTTAAAACTGAAGTAAAAACAGTGATTTGAAGACCAATACAATTATAAGTGAGAAAGTAACCATAAAGTTCAACCATGAATTTATCGCACCAATTAGAATTCAATTATAATTAGTTATAATAAGTTTTTGAATATGTTAGTTTGTTGGATAAGGAGAAACATTACATGAATATGTATTAGTTGAACAATAAATGCATGCAACATGGCTCAACCACGAGGGTTTCTAGGTAGAAATTTTTCAGTGAATATTTTTCACAAATTTTAACGTATTTTTTCACGTTTGAAACTAGCATTAGATCTATATCACCTTATATTTTTTATATGCCAAGGTTTCACTCTAACATGTCTAAAGATAAAATAAAACAAGAACTTTGGACAATCAAAATGCTAAAAAAAGAAGATATATCAAGTAGATAGTTCTACTTATACCTACATCATTGAATATACCTGAACAGGTCCAATCTTTCCCATACTATTATTCATCACATTTTATATCTCTGTAATCCTTTCAATAAAAATTCTTCTCAAAGTCCTTTTAATCACAAATATTATTATGACTTCAAACATCTTGATTGAACAGGGTGAACTACTTACCGATAATGAAATGGGGTACTAGTCTTATCATATTTTAAATATGGCTGCCAAAGACAAACCATACTGTGGATGGATAGATAGATAGGTTCATTTAACTATGTTACAAATTTTAATTTTGTTTGTAGCAAGTCAAGTTTACAAGAATGAAAATTTCTGTTATTAACATTAACACAGACACTACACATTAAAATAGAAGCTCAAAGTGTCAGTTTCACTTCACTCCTGTATTGTAAGTTATAAAAACTTAGGCTGCAATCATAAACTTACTCAGAGTAAGGACTGGTTACTCCGAATCGTTCGTAAACATACTCTAGCTTTATGGAGTATGCATTAACAATCGTTCAGAAACTTACTTAGAGTAAACTCTAAGTACTCTGCTTTTGAAAAGAGTAGTGATATACTCTGACAGGGAATTTATATTATACTTTGTGTTTGTTGTTTGTATATTCACATTTATACGTGCTTTCAAGTAAAAATTTTGAAAAATACAGAAGATTTGACAATTTATAATATATAGATTACAGTCCCACGATATGGATTTTCATGTAGTATCACTTGGCAAGGATACTGTTATTCTTACAAATAAAGTATAATGAACAATATTTCACTTCTGGAATCCCTAATACAGAAAACCTCCTTTTCATGAATTACTATTGTCAAAAAAAAAAAACAAATTAATCAATTGCAGCTTTGTGTGTATCAGTTATTGTAGCTGAAAACTTACAGCAGAAGACAAAAATTTCTTCAGACAAAGATTTCTGGCAGAAGATATTCCGGAAAAAGAAAGATAGGTTAGGATGAGTGGCCCATGCAATCATTGTAAAGGTGCAATAGCAGACAAATATGCAGTTTGTGATAGCTGTCATGCCCTCTTCCATTCTACAGAAGCTTGTACAGGTCTAGCTGCCTCAGAGGTACGTGCTGTAGTGATACAGAAACGATATCTTGTATTCTTTTGTGGAGAATGCCGAGAAGCATTCAAAAGTGCCCCAGCTCTTATTAGGCAGATTCATGATCTGAAGAAAGAGGTAGATTTTCTGAAAAACGAATTGAATCTTATCGCACAGCTCAATCCAAGTAATGAGAATGAACGAATTTACCAAGAAGTTAATGAGCGCATTGTCCGTTCCAAAAACTTCATGATTTATAACGCTATAGAAAGTAACTCAAGTACCTTAGAAGATAGGATAGAAGCAGACAAAAAGGTTGTTAAGGACGTTTTTCAAATATTAGATAAAGTGGAAGAGCCCAAAGATATTAAAGTGGTGAGAGTCGGTCGACCTGGAGGGTCAAAGCCGAGACCGTTGAAAATAGTATGCCCGAAACTCTGAAGTTGTAAGGAATGTTATGAAAGCAAAAACCAAGCTTCTACGCTCCCCTTATAGGATTAGCGCAGATCAGACCAAAATCCAGCAAGAAAATCTGAAAACTGCATTGAAAGAATTAAAAGAAAAGCAGGAGAAAGGTGAAGTTAATCTAATTCTGTCATACCATAATGGAACGCCCAAAGTAACAAAGAAACGGGATTGAAAAAAACGCCTAACAACCCCTTTACAAGTGTATTACCAGAATGTTGGAGGACTGCGTACAAAACTTGCAGAGCTACTTAAAGCGATGTCCTGTTCTGTCTATGACATAATTATTTTAACCGAAACTTGGCTACATGACAACATCGGAGACTCAGAGCTACAATGTGGTGGTTACATCATCTTTAGGATGGATAGAAATGTTACATCCAGTGAAAAAACGCGTGGTGGTGGTGTACTTATTGCCATTCGTTCGTGTATAATGTGTAGACGGATAATGTCTCTTATCAAGAATGTCGAAGAACAGTTTGTCTACTGTAATTATCAAAATCAAGATATAATTATTGGAGCAGTGTATATTCCTCCTAAATCCTCGCCAGATGTGTACTCTGACCATTGTTTATCAGTTGAAAGTATTGTTGATAATTATCCAGAAGCAAAATACTACATTTTTGGTGACTATAACTTACCTGACACTACCTGGACCAATGATAATAATAGAGTTATTGTCAACTGCCCTCTCAGCTCCCCCGCTATCTATTTGGGTCAGTCTTTTGCATTTCTACACCTATACCAAGTTAACACTATACCAAATAATAGAAACGTGTTCCTAGATCTACTTTTCACCAACATCAATGATACTGGAGTTTCTCAGGCTTTGGATCCTCTCTTTCCAAACAGTTTTCACCATGTCTCGTATAATTTTAGTATATGCTCAAATAATAGTGATAATGTAAAAAACCTCGGGTTTGTTGAGTTTTATCATGACTTCAGAAACGCAGATTATATTGCTCTTAACGACTTTCTAGCCTCCACTGATTGGGAGGGAATTTATCATAGATTTTTACGAAGCATTGAATACAGGTATTGATAAGTTTGTTCCTTTGAAAAGATTCAAATCATCTAGTTTTCCTAAATACTTCAACACTGAACTTCGTCACTTAACAATCCAAAAAAAGAGAGCCCATAGAAAGTATCGGTTATCAGGTGAGGACCAAGACTATCTAATCTTTTCGGAATTGAGAGCTCACTGTAAATATCTTTCAGACACTTGCTACAATAATTATATTGAAAACACAGATAATAGTTTGAAATCCAACCGTAAATTATTCTGGAAATTTTTCAAGGACAAAAAAAATACACATAATTTGCCTCAAACTATGTTTTATGAAGACAAAATTAGCAATTCTGGTGATGAAACGGCGGACTTATTTGCCAACTATTTCTCGGCAGTTTATAAAAATTACGATAATGTTATTGTTGATAACCTAGGTGAGTCTTGCAGTGGCACTTGCATTACTTGCCCTGAACTCACTATAGCAACAATATTCAACAAGATTTCAAAACTTCCTAATAAATTAACTGTTGGTCCAGATGGAATACCTAATATTGTTTTAACCAAATGTGTGTGTACACTTGCGTCACCACTGTCAAAATTATTCAACATGTCTCTTAAATTAGGTATATTCCCTAATAACTGGAAAGAGAGCTTTATAATGCCTATTCACAAAGCTGGTGATAAATCTAATGTTATGAATTACCGAAGTGTTTGTATTCAGTCATCAATTCCAAAATTATTTGATAGTCTAGTATATGATGAGTTGAGATGGGCAAGCAAAGGGCTTTTATCTGAAAAACAACATGGCTTTTCCCAAGGAAAATCCACTCTAACTAACCTACTTAATTATCAGGCGTATATCCTACCTGCTTTGGAGAAAAAGTTACAGATTGATGCCATTTATACAGATTTCTCTAAGGCATTTGACAGAGTAAGCCACAAAATTTTGTTGTCTAAGCTATCCACTGTAGGTTTCAATGTTAATTTATTGAGAGCTTCCTGACTGATAGAAAACAGAGGGTCAAGATAGGTAACTTTTGCTCGAATGAAATTGTTGTTCTTTCAGGTGTTCCCCAGGGTTCTCACTGTGCACCATTACTTTTCAATTTGTTCATAAACGACATTAGTAATATTTTTGAAAAATGTGAATGTTTATTATTTGCTGATGATCTAAAGTTGTTTACAGTTATTCAGTCTGATCTTGATATTGTCCTGGTTCAGAAGGATCTAGACAACTTAACAAGCTGGTGCGACAAAAATTGTTTATCTCTGAATGTGGAGAAATGTTGTTTTATTAGCTTTTTCAGGGGGATCAAAAAATTTGAACCTTCATATAGTCTAAATGGCATTGTTCTAAGAAATGTCTCATTAGTAAAAGATTTAGGGGTGCTCTTCGACTACCAGTTAAATTTTGTTGAACACATTAGGAATATTTCGATCAAGGCAGCTAAAATGTTTGGGTTTCTAGGGCATAACAGCGAGAACTTTTCTATCACTGCCATAAAAAGCATTTTCTTTTCTATTGTTAGATCCCAGTTGGAGTATGCTTCTATTGTTTGGTCACCATATTACAACTGAACTTGCCAATAATTGATCATGATTATAGCACAATAAGATCAACACTTAATATACCTACGCTGGAATGTCGTCGGCAGCACAGCTCCCTATGTTTTATGTTTAAGCTTGTCAATGGTTTAATATCATGTCCAGATTTATTAGCACTTATCAACTTCTATGTACCAAGTCATTCGCTTCGGTCCAATCAAGCATTTCATATAAGATATCACTCAACAAACTATGGTTTTCACTCTCCATTTGATAGAACCTTCAGACTGATTAACAACTATGAAATAGACTTGTTTAGTGGTTTCTTGTGTGCTTTCAAAAATAAAATTAGGCATCTGTGATATTCGTTTTCCATTATCTGGGATTGTATCTGCTGATAGTTTTAATAACCTAGTTTATAGTTTAGTTTAGTTTTAGTTAGTTTATACCATCCGATAGCTATATTTTTAAACTTTACACTTTTATACTTATGTAATTTTTATCTTGTATTGGGGTTTTTCCGTGAAATAAATAAATAAAACTAATAAATAAATAAAACTATTAACAATATTGTCATTGATACTTTGCACTCTTTGCAGAGTTTTTGAACAACTATTTGGGAGTAATGATCGATATATACTTCTAATCACGTGACTGTACTCTTACTCTACTCTCAGAGTTTTTAATAGAAAGTAGCTTTTATACTCAACAGGAGCTTTTTAAAAGGACGCTTTGATGTTATGATTTTTAGGTTTTTAGTTTAGGTTAAGTTTTAAATGTTGAATATTCCTATACAGATATTCACTGGCATAGAACGAAATAAATAAATAAATGTAAGTTTATGAACTCAGCCCTGAACGAAGCTTCATTTACTTAATGATAAAAACAAAACAAAATCTCTCAACATTTAGAGTATCAAGAGTTTTTAAGATTGCAATCAATTGTAAAACTCTTTTCTCACTATTCAGAACATATTAGCAATGTAAGAAATTCTTTTTATATGCATATTTTTAGCGGTTCAGACAGCAAAAAATATTAAATGCATATTAGTAATGTGGACAAAGATAATAAAAAAATTGCAGAATATTTTGCTGGCTATTTTTCTAATACAAATCTATTGGGTATATGTTAAAGGAAACGCAGGGGTTTTCAATAAATGACTTCCTAGAGTATAAAACTCTAATACTTATATTCAAGATCAAAGCAGGTACTTCACTTAAGAAATATTGTTTATTAAAATTCTGATGTGCATGCCTACAATAAAAGATTATGAAATTATTTCCATATTCCACTGGTGGAAAAGAGACAGACACAAACATCTGTATTTTTGAAGGAATAAAGAGATTCAATCAGCTGCCCCTAGAAATGAATTTCCCAGATTCCTTGAACAGGTTCAAAGAAAGTTTTTATTTACACTTTTAAAGCTGGATCTTGAAAAAATTGTATTTTTGGTATTGTATACAGGGATTTCTTTTGCAAATAAAGATTTATCTATTTATTGTTTGGCTGATGAAAATTCTTTTGGTGAACAAGATCTATTTTAGACCAAATTTTCCAGGGTACAATTTCTCCCAAAAACTTCAAACAAGGTGAATGTCAGCATTCAATCATGTAGGTCTAAAGAGTAGACATGTTTGAAAACTCTTAAATTTAATGTATTTGTAGAATACATCCATTTATTGAATAAGTCATGATTTGCCGAATGTCAATGTTTCAACATTCATTGTTCCACCGTCAGTAGCTATATTTTCTCGATACATGGTTTTGAAATAATTTGAAAACTTTACAGTGAGCCAGCCAAGTTATGTTCATATTTGGAAATAATTTTGTGAATTCATTGTAATGTGCAACTGTAAACTTTTGAAATATTTCAAAACCAAGTATAGGGAAAATTTGGCTAATATATTTTAATCACCAACTTCAAAATTGGCTGAGTTTGTACATTTATTGACTGAGAAACTCATGGCTACTTTCACACTGATAATGATAATAAAATTTGTTGGAGAATATTTCTATAGGTTAAAGATTAGTGCTCAGTACATGCAAAAATTCTTAGACTATTTCCACATTAACCTCTCCGATTTAATCCTTGATTAATATTATTATTTAGAGCAGTATAATTAAATAAAGCATTTCATATATAAAACCTTTTCTCTCAAAAACAACAAATCTTTCATCATGTTGCTCATACATAACAGCAAAACAGATTTTTAAAAAACGTTCTCTAGGAGTGTTTACCTTCTAGATCACTCTTGTTTCAGGATAAACTGTCGAATATGATTCCATTCAAATGATTATGCATGCTAGTTGTAGGTATCTATAATTAAAAAACTTTATCATGCGAAAGGTGCTCAAACGTTTAAACCCGTTAAGACATAAAAACCAACGCAAGCTTGAGAAAGTTAAAGAGCACTATTGACTGCTTCATACCTGATTTTCGCGTTAATTTCATTTTTCTTTCACGTTTTATTTGTTTATTTGTTTTGGGGTTCAAACCCTCAACACTGTTTTTCTGTGACATTAACTCGGATAACAGCACAATGAGTAAAACCTACCATGTACATGAAGACAATGTGCAATTTATCGAATTCGGGAATTTCAGTTAGAAAAATTGAATTATTTTCCACAAATTGAAGTTTACCAAACAAACACTTCCATTTTAAGAATTTAATACGTCATTTATGTCAATGTCACTAATGTCAGTGTTGTTCTCTTCTCACGAACGTCTAAAGGAGAAAATTCATGGAACGATAAAATCGCAACGACAAGTGACTACGTGACCATTTTGTAGCCGCAACGACGGTCGTGAAAACTTCTCTTCTCTCATTTTTATGGAGCGACGAAATCGCAACGACGAACGACAGTCCGCGAAATGATTTAAAAACATAACTTATAACCTAAATGAATTTAAAAGGTGCGCTGTTCAAAAGTTCCAGTCCTCTCCACTGAAATATAACCTATAACGTCCTCTCAAATAATTTAGTAAACGCTAGAGCTGTTTCAAATGGATAAGTATTTAAATGTTGAGTATACCTTTAAAATGAGTAGAGTAATAATTATTATATCATGTATGTATATGTTGTGGTATATAAACTTAGCACATTACTTTGAAATCAGCATATTCGAAAATAATAACAATTGACAATGCAAAATACATGTGCATGAAATCATTTTTTAAAGATAAGTAAGACTTTTAGCAATGATAAAAGTGATGAGTGAATGAAAACACACGGTGGTTCGTTCGCCTACTGAGCCCGTGCATGACGGACGTGTATGGAGGCTGTGCGTCGGTGTCTGCCATGTGGCCAGAAAGTCAAGTTTATGTTTGTGTGATCGTATTTCATTGTAATGTTTTCCTAAAGTACTCTACATATGAACTTTAATAATACCTGATCTGGATTTATCCAATTTACGTGTGTGTGAAAGTTATGGACGCGACTTCCGGTTTGAGGGGACTAATGGCGTCCTCGTGGTCGGGAGTTGTATTTATTTATTTATTCTTGAATTATTAATTTACCTGATCTGGAGAAATTGGCACCGAGCGGAGCCAGAAATCCAAGAAACTAAACCGAAGAAGAAGAAAACACACGGTGGCATCAGGCGCCATATTGAAAAATATGTCCAGATGTCAATTTTGACATCTCAGATTTATATCTTTGAGCCATCTATCTAAACCTTCCATTTTTATTTTTTATTTTTGTTGATGTTGCTAACGTACGAACATACAATAACTTCAATATGTCAGTATATATCCTTGGCTACTCTAGTTAGTAATTTGGCGGTCCACATACACGGATACTAGAGACCTGCAGTGGGACTCTGTAACTTTTTCGCATAGCATTAAGGTGGCTTTCCATACCAGCTTTCAGCTTCAACTTCTTTCGGAAGAAGTGCTGCTATTTTTATATGACCATTTCCACAAGGGCAGAAAAACGCTACCCTTTACGTCAACTGTCAAATAATTTTACTCCATTGTTAATTAATTTAATTGTCAGTTCTTGGCAAAAACACCGAAGAATAGTTTGATAACACTTCCTAATTTATTTGGTTTGGGTTTTATGACATATCATTTTATTCGTTTCATTTATATAACTTATATGTCTAAACAAAGAGAGATGGCAACATATTCATAATCAAAGATAGTCAACGGCATGACGCTAAAAGTAAAACTTTAACCAACAAACAGCGGCATGACCTTGAAGAAGCGGCGGCTACTTTTGAAGTACTCTGATTGGCTAGTGATAAGAAGCCAGCGGCAAAAAGCTGGTGTGGAAGGCCGGCTTTATAGCGATAAGGAAAAAATCGGCATCTCTTTCTGGTACACCACAAAGATCCACCATGTTTGTGACGTCAAATGAATACTAATTTTTGTAAACATACATCTCATGGGTATGGTCCGTGTATCGCCGAACATTGGGTGGGAGTCTGTGTACAATAGAATTCTATTGTCGATAGAAAAAGTGAGATGACTTTATGGTTGAATTATTGGAAGAGAAAGCGACAAAACACACAGACTCCCACAGTTTCCTGTCCCTTTCAATAATATGTTCATAGTCAGAATTGATCTTAATAAGAATTCACGTTCCAGAAACGGGTGCATTCACGCAAGTTTCTGGAAGTAAAGACTACAAAATAGTTGATAACAGCCTACATTATAACAGACAATAAAACAAAAATAAAACACCAACGCACTTTTGACAATATATTCGTCTTAGTGATTACACATACTAATAGTAAGCAACCACCAATACACCTCTTAAGCAAAGGAGACTGCATATTCATGATTATCATTCAAATGGGGTGGTGCTCTAGGTTTTCCGGGTTCTCCTACAGCTGAAAATTGAAAACTCTATCAAAGATCAGTAAGTCGCCCCAGAGCGCCATGGCAATATTAATAACACTCGATGAGTGTTTATAATTGTTAAATATGGTTGAAACTAATAGTTTCAGAACACTATTGATCTAAATAAAAATAAAAATTTCACAACAAATTTAAAGAATGGAAATAAAATGTCCACCACACTCTGTTGTACTGTTATACTTATCTTGCAATATTAGTGGGAAATCTGAAGAAACTTTTATTACAGTTATAACTTTTGTAAATGCAAATGGCACACCCATGTTCCAAAAAGAATAACTACATATAAAAAACATTTCTATTCCAAACAAAGCAGAAAATACACTTAACTTAACACAACTACCTATCGACCCTATCATTTTGCTATTGGCGAGTAAATCGACCGATGGTGCCGCCATTATCGCTAGGAAAATGGCGGCTTTGTCAAGGACTTTGTTTACATTTGTCATTTGTCAGTTTTGTTTGTCATAATATGATGTTTGAAATTTGAAATATCAATCATTGTTATTTCTTGTTTCGTTCAATTTAAATTGTGTTTAACTTTTCATTGTTGAAAATGAGTGTTTTTTTTTATACAAAGCAGGTCATGTTCATGCAGGAAAACATAACCTAACTTACCTAACTATCCTTGACAAAGAGGTTCAAATATTTCCCGGTAGGGGTCGTGACCTTATGCTAAACTCTCCAATCATCACTACGCCTATGAGGCTCATGGAGGAATCGAAATCCAGATTATTGCCAATGGTTTGATAGGTTTTACTCCGAAAGTAAACTCCGAAGGCAAACTGAATTGAATGCGTAATTTTGTTTTTTTTGCTCGCCATTGACAGACAAAACAAACCTAACCTGAGCAAGCTAACCTGCTTGCGAGTCAGTCAAAAATGCGTGAATTAGTTTGCATGCGAACAGAGTTGAAAATGCGTAAATTACTTGCCAACCACCTGACCTGACTACCCTTACCTAGACCTATTACCAATATAAAATTAAAATTGTTAGGAAATAACGAATATTTATCCAAAATTCAGAAAGAACAGGCGTGGAGCAGTAATTCCCGCTTCTATTCTATAGGTATAGTTCTCTACTCTGTGGTTGTGGAATGATCTGTGGATGAAAGACAAATTTTAGTCACTATTTTCCATTATTCAAAATAAACTCTTGGAAGGTATTCATGTTGAAAAGGTGAACATTTTCCAGTTAAATTGGAAAATGTGATTTTTTTGTAATATCTAATAGAAAACAACTACTTCCCTGCCTAAAGCCACGCTGGACATTGAACTACTTCTGATAGATATGTGATAAGACTTTAACTGAAAATAAAAAAACTGAAAGTGAAAATTCGAATTTTCATTCAGATAGTTGATTTTTTTTAAATTGTTGCTAGTTTTTATTGAAAATTCAATTAAATATATGAGATAAGGAGAATGTTATTCAAAAATATCACTCACAGATATCGTTCATTTCATTGAAGTAAGAATCTCTTCAGTCACATTAATTCATAAAAGTGTATTTTGTCACTGTGAACATCTTTCTAGCTTCAGCAAATTCAGGAACTCTATTGCTCGAGAGTCAAAAAAATTACTGAAGAACTAGATAGAAAACAACTACTTAATGGATAGGGAAATTAAATATGTAAAATTTTTCAGTTCAATATATTTCTAATAAAGCAATCCATAAGAAACATATTGAAATAGTTTTATCCAGTACAAATATTCTAATCATCCTTCTTGGTTTCCACTTTTCCTCCACGAATACGACCAGTCCTGCGGGCAGCAATAAGACCAACCTTGCGACCAGCCGAAGTACCTCTTTTAACAGTCGAAGCTTTACCAATATGTTGATGGTTACCACCACCATGGGGATGTTCCACAGGGTTCATAGCAACACCACGAACCTTTGGCCAGCAGTTACGCTTAACCTTGTACTTGTGATAGGCACGACCGGCTTTAAGTATAGGTTTGTCAATACGACCACCACCAGCAACAATACCTGTAACAGAAAAATCCTACAGACTCTGAAGAAGGGGCAAAAGGGGCATATTTACATATCTAGCTTTTTTATTCAGAAAGAGCCTCTAGAAAGAAACTAATCATTAAATAATCAGTTATCTAGAAATCATCATAAAAATATTGTTTTTAATAATAATAATGATACTAAAAATACTCTATTGGTTACCCAATGGGCTACCGACTGAAGTCCTTCAACCTGTTATACATTCATATCATTCGAATTTACATTATTTTATGGTATATAAATACAGGGCGTTTCCAAAATTCGGGCGATAAATGAAGTGGGAAGTAGAACATGACAAAACAAAACGAATTGAGACAATACATTTTTGTTGGATTAAAAATTATTTTGGGAGATACTGAATTTAAATGTTTTCAAGACTTTTTTGCTAATCACTGATCAGAGGTCTACAGCTTGCACAAGCCGCGCTGAACACTGCCAACGGGCCAACATGCTGTGGCCTGGAGAATCAAAACAGTGCTTCCCAAACAAAGGTAACTGAAAGCAATTTCATAAAATTTCCTGAAAATTTCTAACATTTTTGAATGCTTCAAAAAAGAAAATTCTTGTCATTTATTGTTACATTATGTTCCATAAATCCATTTTCTTAATCGATCCTATATCGTAAACACCCTGTATATAATACGAATAAATTTGAGGTTTGTAAAAAATAATTTTGTTGATTTCCTGGCATTTCTGCTGAAGTGGTGAGGCAAATTGTTTTATTTATCTGACTATACTATTTTATAACCGAATTTACTCAGAATTACGATAACCGAGATCAACTTTGGTATTGTACAATTTATAAATTTATTATGTGGAGACAATAATTACCTTGAATAAAGGTGTTTCCTCATCTATCTATTCAACAAGAGAACTAGTCTAAGAACTCTTGGTATACTCTACAATCTGTTTTACTGTGATTATTTACAATTCGAAATCGACAAATTCTGAACACTTTAAAGTTAATATTATATAACAAAAATATATTTCAGATGAACTGAATCCCATCGCTAAAATAGATATGTCACAATATGAATCAAATGAGACTTGTCAATTAATTATAGACATAATAAGAATAGAATTTATTTATACTGCATTACAAACAGGTTATTACCCATGGACATGTATTGACACAAGGAACTTAATGAAACAATAGTGAGTTTCAAAAAGTTTGCATCATATGAAAAACTTGTTTATTATCCATTTGTGGGAAAATGTTATTCTTCATAAAAATTGGTGCATTGCAGAAAACTTGCATATAAATTATCAGAATTTTAAATTTCTAAATGGTATACAGGGGAGAATAAAATGTAAACTACCCTTATTATTGACATTATCAAACAAGTTTATTTAAAAAAGTCGTTTTGAATCAAAACCAACATTCGAATACCAAATCATGTCATCAACGGGAATAAAATAAAAAATTACATTTTTTATGATTAAAGTGATCGCTAAGTTGCAGATTTGTATTAATTATCGTTTACAAATAATAAATTAATTTATGTCCTTCTATAAAAAAATCATACATTGTGAAATATCAAATTTGCACCAAGAAACTAGTCAAAATTCAAACAATTTCAAACAAACGTCGATATTGTAGTACAAATGATGAATTATAGCAAATTTTGCATTACAATGTTGTTGGCGCCTAAGATGCATATATACTATCTAATTCATCGAACGATCTCGAACAATTCGAGAAGTCTTTATCAAATTTCAGGTCTGTAACACTGCCTCCTCCTTTAGGGTATTCCGTCCTGGATAACACCATCACCATTTTGGTTGTCCCTCTGGAACCAATTTGGGGGATCGTGGCCTCGGTATAACATAACACATAACACATAAACAAGAGAGACGCACTACTGTGCGCCCCTCCTGGTATCCCACCCAACGCAATAACGGACCACGTGGTAATTCTCGAGCGAATTGTAATGCTCTCTCAACATATAGCAAGCTATTCTTTACGCTCTCATGAAACCACCATACCCAAGATAAAAACTTTCCGATACTGTACCCACATATGCAAAATTAACTATATAGACAAAATAAGAAAAAATAAGTATTACAAAATAAGTAAAATAATATAGATATTACTACTCTAATGTATCTGTGAAATACTCGTCTAGTGAATAGTATGCTTTTAAAAGAAGCATATTTTTTAATTTGATTTTCAGGTTCTTAATGGAAAGTGCCCCTAATGATTCTGGTAGTTTGTTATATATGTTGATTATTCAGAAGAGGATATTTTTCTGTATGTATGAGGTTGGGTCTAATATTCGGAAGATTGTTTTTATTTTGAGTATTATGTCTGTGATTCCTGTCATAACACGTGAAAAGCGCCATATTTTCAGTCACAAATATTAGTGTTACGTAGATCAATATGCTGTTTAAAGTAAGAATCTTCTTATCCATGAATAAAGGCCTACAACTGTCTCTCAATGGAACATTAAATATTTTTCTTACACAACGCTTTTGTAGTATGGATATGTTCTTAAAATCTGTAGATGTTCTCCAGAAAAGGATTCCATATCTTATGTGGTTTTGTACATAGGCATAATATGCTAGCAATGCTGCTTCTGTGGATATATTTTGTCTGTGATATATTTTGTCTTATTTTGTTTTAACTTTCAAAGCATAGCAGTATCTCAATTTTTTTTTCAAAAGTTCACTTTTCCAATTTTGCTTCGAGTCGAGATTGATACCAAGAAAAGAAAGTTAAGGTATGGGATTTAAGGAGGTTGTGCCATGGTTGAAGCTGTCTATATTATACTTTATATATGTGGTGTAGTTGGCTGTGACTTTAAATCTAAATATTGTTTTTGATTCTAAACAACTTTTCTAAATAAACTTCTTTGATAAGATCTTAAATAAGGGTAGTTTAGTCTTGAGCAAAATTCCTATTTGTTGTTCTCACCTGTACATCTTTTTGGAATTTCAGAATATGATAACTTTCCGCAATGCACCATTTTTTATATAGAATAAAATTTTCTGACACAAATTTATAATCAAAAAGTTTTCCATATGGTGCAAACTTTCTGAAACTGACTGTATAAGGTATGATATACTTATTCGAACAGCAAAATTTTAGACAATAGTTATCTGAAGTATTTACTTACCAACCATAGCCCTGTTGTTGGAAGGAATCACTTTTTTGGCACCAGATGGCAATTTGACCCTGGTCTTTTTTGTGTCGTGATTGTGGGCAATAACAGTTGCATAGTTTCCAGATGCTCGAGCAAGTCGGCCACGATCGCCAGTCTTTTCTTCTAAGTTACATACAATAGTTCCTTCTGGCATGGTTCCAACAGGCAATACATTTCCTTAAACAAAACTGCAAGTTAGTTATTTGTGACCCTATCAAAATTTTTTATTACAATATGGAAATAATTATTCAGAAAGAGCCTCTAGAGATATTGCATCAAAAAAAATCAGGCAACTAGAATTCATCATGAAAACATTATTTGTGGTGTTGAAATTTGATATAACTAGGGCAAGTTTTTAAATTCATCCATGGATAATGCACATTCGTGCTGTCATTGTCATTTTCTATTAGTTAAATAAGGATGCAATGCTCATCAATGGATCAATCGATGAATTTAAAAACTTGCCCCTATTCGAATAACCAAGTGCAACTAATTTATAGAAAATCACCATATGCAGGGAATACTAGAATAAAATAGGGACAGCTCCCTAAGGTTGGTATCCACAACATCAATATAAATTTAGTTAGTTTTGTGATCCAATATAACTTTATTGTTAGTAAGTTTGTTCAATATCTTTTTCTAGAATGAAAACATCTACCACAGGGTTCAAAACATGAAAACAATCGGAAAAATAAACTCATTGATAATACTTTTTTGTCAGAGACAAATAGAAATCATTGATAACACTTTCACCTTTCAACATAATATGTAAACCACAGAAGTGAGAAACTCTTGCAATCTATTTTTTAATAAAATTTATAATTAGAATTCTAAAAAATTCATCTGGAATTGCGGTGTTTAAAATTCGTTGGAATAATTTCCTCAATTGTGTTAAACGGTGATCAAGTTGATCTGTTTAGTAGTCACTTGTCATTCTTCACCCCGTAAAAATTTCTTATCATATCCGAGCCCGAGCAGATAGAAAAAGATGTGGAAGTAAACAACATATTTGCATTTGCCGAATGAGCGAAACTTAAAACTTAGAAAGGAAGGTAGACGTGAACATTAATTGGCCAATGAAAGACTCTGTAATAGAAAATTCAACCCATTACAAACTTTCCATAAAAAATCCTTGATATCAATTGACGCAAGCCAATGAGATCAAAAACTTAGGAATTGAAAATGATTCAAAACTCTATTCCAAACTCTCTTCCAAACCATTGAGGCACCTGCTGTTGAAACTTCTGCTAGCACTGGGCTATTCCGGAGTTTGAGATAATTATTGTCAATTATATAGGAAATGATAGGGGACCACATGCTTTGTTGAAAAGCAAGTTTTGTTTTGAGTTGCCTAATCCCAATTCCGGTGCTAGCTTGGAGTGTGCACCACGCACCCAGTATAGTTCTGTAGGTTTTCTCACAGCTGAATAGGCCATCAAAAATCAGTAAATAGGCCATCAAAAATCAGTAAATAGGCCATCAAAAATCAGTAAATCGCCCCAGAGCGCCACGTCAAATAAGAATAACTATAGGTATCTTTTTTTCTGTACAGGCTGTGCCTTTGGATACACTCTACGAGTGTTTTTGAGGGGGTATTTTTATTATTATTATTAAATAGTAGAAATCACAGCAGAACCTTATCAAATGTTGAGATTCACCTACATGACAGAGATTTCAGTTATAACACAATGCTGCTCATGTTAGAGCCGTTCTAGACTAAAGGGCTATATCTGTGATATACTCCTGCAAAAAATACTCAAGATAATATCTACAGCTCACAAATACTTGAAAAATTGAAAATTCCTGTTTATAAAAACCATACCCAGAAATATTTGCAATTTCACTCTATATGACAAATTAAGCCTAAAATACCCCTCTTTACAGAAATAAAATAATTCCTAATAGTTTTTACAGACCCTCGACTTAATATGCAAGAATGTCAATATAGGCCAATCAATAGAGGATTTTTTCGTAACAAAAATACGATTTGGAAACTGACTGTGCCAATACATTGAAGAGAGTCCGTAGTTATATTGTTGTTTTGGACTCGCAATTGTCATATTTGTTATAAACATTTATTAGTTTCAACAATTTACAAAAAAAAACTATTTTTTTTTTAGTGTTTAGTTTAGATACACAAAACAAAAGGTTCGTACTACACTCATTCAGACTACCATAAATATTCGACTAGAAATGCAGAACAGCTTAGGCAACCAAGATTGAGACTTCAAATGTCTACTCGCAACACTCTGGACATTAATTTATATATTTTACCTCAAGATGTTACTCAACTAAGCTATAATGCCTTCAAAACTAGTATAAGAGAATATCTTGTGAGAAAGTGTTTTTATTCAGTGCAAGAATTCATGATCTCTTCATATACAACTTGATAGTTTCTCATGAATTATTTGCAACTACTTTTAATTTATCTGTGCTGTACTCCACTTAGAACTTTTTTGTTATAGTTATATATACTATTAGGATAGTCTACTGATACGACTTCATGTCATTGTAATTAGTATTATGTATTATAATTATTACCATTTGTTTTTACCAATATTTATACACCAATTGTTAATTATTATTATCATTAGTGTACCCACCTGTATTGACTTGCTACAAATGTATACCAATGCATAACGTGGTTAAATAAAATTCTATTCTATTCTATTCTATAAAATAAAAACTAATGAGACACAAACAAAATGAGATTTTGTACAAACTGATCGGATCGTTAGTAACGCAGAAAAACTGGAAAACCCGGAAAATTTTGCGATTTTTTTAAAAATTCACAACTCCACAATTTTTTTATTTATAGGGTTGGCCCTTTTCACGAAAGTAGTAAATCGTTTGTGCGCAAAACAGGCGCAGTCAGACTATTGGCTTTGGCAAAATTGCAATTTGATTTTTTTTTGCACCGTGCCTGGATGCTCTTGTGATAATCCAATTTCAATTTCTCAAACAGATTTTGAAAGTAAAAGTATTGTTTGTGACAAAACGAATACTGTTTCAATTATCCGCGCCATCTATGTTTGAAAGGACAAACTTCATTTTCCCACGTCGAAGTGCGCTTGTGTCGAGAGAAGAAAAAAACCGAACAATTATTCGCAAAATGCTTCCTGCTATGTGGCGCTAAAAATTTAAGCGCGAACAATACAATGGTGACCAGCTGCTAAATTCCATAAGAGACCATGGTGTTTAATTTTAGTCTCATTCAAATTTGAATAAAGTACTCGAGATGTTGAAAGTTGAAATATGTTTATCAGACATTTTTATTCACAACGACATTGTCATGTCTTACATAACTCTTTGTTTTTTAATGGAAAATAATGTAAAGAAACTTTGTCTTTGGTACTATTGATGGTACATTTAGCAATGCAGCACTGAGCAAATACACTTAGTAATGAAACTTTTGACTCCTGCCGCCATTTCAAGTTGATTTATTCTAAAACTATGAACACTAATAGAGCCGAAGAGAGGTCGACAATCACCGCCTAAAATGGGTTGCCTATCAAAATGTGGTCCAGGCTATATACAGAGTTTCAAAAATTTGCACCATAATGAAAACTTTTTTATTATCGATTTGTCAGAAAATGTTATTCTTCATAAAAATTAGTGCATTGCAGAATACTTGCATATGAGTTGTCAAAATCTCAAATTTCCAAAAGGTGTACAGGGGGAACAAAAAAGAGGAATTTTGATTAAGTGTAAACTACGCCTTATTATCGACATTATCAAAAAGTTCATTTAAGGAGGTTGTTCAGAATGGAAAACACTATTGAAATTTGGAATCACAGCCAGCGTAGTATGTATTTTTTGTTCCTCCTTGTACACCGTTTTGAAATTTGAGATTTTGACAACTCATATGTAAGTTATCTGCAATGCACTAATTTTTATGAAGTATAAAATTTTCTGACAAATCGATAATAAAAAAGTTTTCCATACGGACCAAATTTTTGAAACTCACTGTATAGTCTGGTCGTTTTCAGTCATGTTTGTAAGCTTTTTTCAGCCATTTGGCGGCATTGTAGCGAGAAATGAGTTTTGTAGTACTAAACTTTTACTTTCAAAATCTGTTTGAGAAATTAAAATCGGACTATCACTAGAGCATCCAAGCACAAGCTCAAAAAAATTCAAATTGCAATTGTGCCAAAACTAAAAGTACACATGATTCACTAATTACGTGAAAAGGACCACCCCAGTAATTAAAAAAAAAAAATAGTAAAATTTTCCGGGTTTTTTAGTTTTTCTCCGTTACTAATGATCCGATCAGGTCCTACAAAATCTAAATTTTTTTAATTTCAATTCACTACAATTCTTCTCATTGGAGCAACGATATTAGTTTTCATTTTATAATATAAACAGTAAAAAAAAATACATTTTTCTTTTGTATTTGAATGTTTGTAACAAATGAATAAATGACAGTTGTAAGTCCAAAACATAACAAATTATAACTGTCCTAATCGTATTTTAAAAATCACTCATTTTAGGCTCTATTAATTGGTGTAATTAGACAGAATAGAATGGAGATTTGTTCAACTTGATTAAAATACAATATACAAAAGGTATACAAAAGGAGACGAATAGATGTAGTGTCCTTCATAAAGTTCACATCATATGGGAAAAACTTTTACTAATAATTTATTTTGAAATTCGACTGGGTGTCAAAAGTAATATTTTTACAAAGTAATTGCTGAAAATAGGCTTATTTATTCCAGTATCAAAAAATTTTTCTTTTCGATTTTACACCTATATCTCGAATTTGAACGTTCTATTGCAACTTTCACCTTCTGCCATTTTTTGATAATTACAAAATTTCTGGCACATTAAAAAATTCGTAACTTCAACAAAACTGTTTTATACCAGTAGCTCTAATATGTGACCGACTTTGAATCAGGAATCATCAACAAAAATAGGTTTTTCTCAAGAAAATGAGAATCAGGAACTCCAGAACTCTATGAATAAATATCTTTTACTGATGAAGGTAACAAAATCTGTTAACACCTGATGTTCTATGTCTGTTTTGTATGTATTATTTTTGACCTATTCTTGAGTACTGTATCGATATGTATCAATTATTTACAAACCTATTTAACAAATTCCTCAATCTTCACACCTGATTTTCAAGTCAATTGTAACAATTGAAAAAGTAATGAAAAATATGCTTTTTGGTATATGTAGTATGGCTATCTAGCTTTGAGACCTGAATTCATGTCAGAAAGCTGGTCCTACTTTAGGTGACCTTGAGACTTAAGTAGACCTTACAATCCGATTTTGGTTTGCACCACCATTTAAGGACAACATAAGCCTTAGATAAGCCTCAGATTTTCAAAGCTTAGGTCGGTCATTTCCTATTTGGTTGACATGTATTTTTGATTAACGGAATTCGCTGACATGATTTTATTTAAGTGGTTATCTGGATATAAGTTTTGCAGTAAAATAAAAAATATTCTTGATTTTCTTTGACGAATTGATGTTATAGTAATTTACCTACCACCAATATGTAATATCAAACATTACGATACTGATATGAGTTTCGTAATGAGATACTTTACCGCACTAGTGCAGTAAAGTAAAATTCATGTTTTTCTTTTTAAATGTCAGTCTATTTAATGGAAAAGGACAGCAAGAACTAATTTATTATAAATTTGAGTATCTATCTCAGGATTTAACAGGTAATAAGGTTTGAATTTTTTAATTTGTAGCGGATTCTATATCTGAATCTATTCTCTAATGGTCTGAACTAAAGTCGATGAAATTTTACTATATTGGAAATATTGGAATGAACGTGTCGAAGTTGACAGTTCGCAAAATTAATCAACAATGGGCGCAAAGCTTGCTTGTTGCATGATTCTAATATCATTAATTTAAGGAATATTGACTAATTTTGAGTAAATAATTAACATTATTGGTAGTAGGTAAAATATTGTACAATATTTGTGTCGTAAATTCATATTACGATAATTGATTGGTTATCAAACTCGGCCTAAAGGCCTCGTTTGACAAATGTTCCATCTCATATTGTAATATGAATCTTTACGACACTTATATCGTAAATATCTATTACAATATGGAGTATGGACAGTATATTGACTTGTAACTGAAAATATATTAATAAATACAATGACTGATTGATAAATTTGATTTTTTATGGTGTGCCAAGACAAGTATAAGAGGGCAGATAATTTTAATGTTTGAAAAATTTACATTTTTTCGGCGACTTAGAATAACCAAACCTACCTACAGCTTTCTTTATACTAAATCTGATTGAGGCTGATATTGAAAATCCCAATAATGTATTGAAAGAATTCTCAACTTCAACTGTATAGACTAATACAAAACGTCTATTGATAAATTGTTAATTAATACCGCATGAACAAATTGTCCATTCACCTGTCATTCTCCCGCAAGTATTTCAAATCAGACACACCACTGGAGGGCGCTTGCTCACTGCACATATTATGAAATACTTTGCATTTTTTGCACTTTTGCCAAACATTTCTAATAGCTAAGGATTCAACGGTGCAAACTATCTCCACCTAGCTAAGTTTATTACTAGGGAGAACTGGTGCAAATAGATTCAATGTTTTAGATATCCGTTACTTGGTTACTTAGGTTCAATCAATTTCTTCAAGATTGCGTATGGTATTCTGAAAAATATTGTTCATCTGAACTATATTCAGTGACATCTACGAGTTACATGACAGACATATTGTAACCTGTAAGTGTGAGCATACCCATACTCACCAATCTGTAGACTGGCCTTCTTTCCACAATACAGAAACTGTCCAGTGTACATCCCTTCTGGAGCAATGAATAGCTCTTTTCTAGTCTGGAATTTATATGGATCCCTGAAATGAACAACAGCTAATGGAGCACCACGGCCAGGGTCGTGTACTATTTCTTTAACGACGCCTTTTATATATCCGTGTCGTTCAGAAAAATCTAAATAACGTAATTTTGGAGCTCCTTTCCTTCTTTTGGTATGGGACTTAAATACGGATCCCGCTCCCTTACGTTGGGCACGAATAACACGACCCATTTTGGATCAACTGAAAATAAAAATATATGTCTTAACCTAACTTTATATATGTTTTAATATTAAATGCTAAAATGATAATAACAACAAAATATCATTGAAAATATTTTGTTGAATGATATTATAGTATATTCACTGGTAATAATAATAAGGATGACATATATTTCTAATAGATTTTAAAAAGTATAACTAGAAAACGCAACAATCGTACCTGAAAATTCAAATACCTCAAGTGAAAGACTTTTTCTGTCCACCGTTGCCACTTCAGCCCATACTGCCACAGGCCTGACAGGTGACAGGCCACATAATGACAGGTGACTGGAAAGAATTCGCAGGGAGTGTTCGACATTTATTTACTGCCGGCTCCTTCAATCCACCAGCTTCGCTCTTATCACAGAACTCATAATTATATCTTATGACTAGAACGCGCTTCATGTATCGTCGGCAACCCTAAACTTGAACAAATCGTAGGCATCCGCAAAGAGGACAACTTTTACTAAGTAAACACATACGTCATTTCTTGTAGTTCCAAGAGGAAACGAGTAGAATCTAGGACGTCTGTCGGTTAAGCTTGACAGTTTGTTTGTAAACAGAGCGGCGTTGTCACGTCACTGCTGAATGTTGATTCTTTATTTTTTCAACACGAGTGTTTTGGACGATAAGTAAATGTTTATTTATTAATTATATAGTGTTATTAGCCGTTCTCCGTTCTATATGATGAAGGGTTTTGTTAAGGATTGTGGTAATTCCTGCAGAAAGGCAAAGAAAAATTTGCAATTTCTCATTTTTAAGAAAACCAACCCATTTTCCATCCCATTATTTTATGCGCCGCTACTGTGAAGAGGACATTACAGTGTTGCAGATTAATGCATGCATGATTTATTCATCCGCTATATTTGAAACGCATTCTAGTCATAAGATATAATTATGAGTTCTGTGGCTCTTATATTTTATGAAAATGGTGGATTGGTAGATCCACTAGTGAATGAAAAGACATTTCTCATTCCACTAGCCATCGGTGATAAGTTTTTTGTCGTAAGGTTGGTTACTGACTGATGATTAACATTTGTTAATTTCATTCAACTCGGGGGTAGATTATGAACACTCGATACGAAAGCTGTCATCACGTTCCGTAAGCTAGAACGAGGTATGTTTTCGATTCAAAACGAAATTGAAATTACAAAATGTCTTTTGACAGTTTTGACAGAGATGGAATGGAATTATATCAACCATATATAGCATTGATATCGACTCAAGTTGCAATATATTTTGAATTGTAATGGCTTTTCATAATGGCTCAAATCTGACATATGTCAAACTCGACAGATTATGGGTTCATAATTCCACAGCTGTATCGAAGATTTGCATCCTTCCAATTGAAGAAGATGGAACTTGCAAAGATCATTAATTGTTTCAGTTCAATTTATTTATTTTTTAGTAATTTTTTTGAAAGTTTCCCTTTTCAAATGAGGGAGTTATGTAAAGATCACAGTTCCCGGCGTTCTATTTTTTATCTCAGCTATATTTATATATAAAACAAATGCGTCTACTGAAATATATTAGATACCAAAAGATTCAACTATTCGTTTGTATCAACAACAAAATTTATCAATGAACCACAAGCAGTTCATAGGAGTATTTATACTAAATATTCCAAAGGAATTCAATCAGAATTATTTCTACATCACAACTCAAACAACTTTCGTGTATCGCCACCGTCGATTTTCTTCTAAGGATAAGTTTACATGAATAGAAATTTCAAGTATTGCGTACGACTATGAAATGAAAAACAACATGACGGAACTACTGTCCCAGGTAGTTTTAATTGTTACTGATATCAATTTTAGAAAAACTACATTCAATTTTTGTATTGAAGTCTTCAAATTTAGGTACATGAAAAGTCACCTTTAGTAGTATCAACGACTGAATCCTATGAAGACGCCATCGCTGGGTCCAAATACAGAAGCATTCTACTATAATTCATATGTTTTTTCTTCAAAATAATCAAAATGAAATCAAATCAGTCGATACACCAGGGTTATGTGAGCTAACATTCATTACGTAATGTTCAAAATTGATTAGATTTCGATCAGTGTTTCCAATCCACTTTTTAATTTTACACTTTGTATACATCAGTAGCTGATATATGAAGAGTAAAGGTTAACGCGCACTTAGCCGAAGCATCGCAAATGGAAGCGGCACGAAGAAAATTATGGATTTTTCGTGGGACATGCGTCGACGCGCGAATTCTCTTTGGACCAACTAGGAGTCGTTTCTCTTGATGCTTCGCTTCAATTTGCGGTGACAGAGACGGCAAGGAAATTCAAATATTTGTTGATTTTTGTCTCATATTTCAGTTTTTAGCAGTATTTGGTAGGAAGTGGTGCTAAAGTTGATGGAAAATGCTGTTCCTTTGCATTATCTAGCCGTGATACAGAGTTAATTACAAAGGTGATTTAATTATTTCTGATATTGTTGTGAATATAGGTGAAATTGAACCCACCATTTTTTCTTGTTTTTTTTTTTCTTCTTCCATAATGGCAATTAAACTTAATACAAAGAGATCCTCTTCTAACGAACTGTTAATCGTACCTCACTAGACAACGTACTGCGTTCATTCAAATGCTAAAATAAACAAAATTTGCGCCGCGCCGTTCGAAACGTGATGCGACACTTTGCCTCAGTGCGCGGACATCATCTAAATGATGCTTCGTCTTGCGCTACTTCCGTTCGCGACGCTTCGGCTAAGTGCGTGTGAACCTTTAGACATATGCGAAGGCTGCAGACATCAAAATTATTTTTTTTCAAGAACAGGGAGATGGTGGACATTAGGATGTGTCACATGTAAAAGCGTAGTACCCATGCTTTCGTTATCGTCATATGATTCCTCTGATTCCATATGAGTCCTGTTTTTGGCATATTGATTTTCTCATGTCAGCACTATCGCATATGTTTTACTTTTTCCATTCAGCTACTGACTACAAGTTTAAGATACAAAAATTGATTGGTATATTGGTAACACACTTGTTACACTTGATCAAAATCTAATTAATTTTTGAACACTGAACGTTGGTTCTCATATACCTACTTTTTGCGTTGGCGACTTATGCAATATATCTGTCAGTTCATCACGTTCATCACACACAAGGACAATTCACTCATCACACAGCCTTTCATATTTTTATTTTCCGTAAGGTCCTATCGGTCCTATCATTTTCTCTGTCAGATAGGATTATTTTCGGCGAATTCCTAGACGACAGCCCACTGGTTAAGATGAGTTTTTACCCTCCTTTTCATTTTGAATGTTTTGATATAAGATAGGTATATTAGTCCTAAAATATTCAGGAGTGAAGAAAATGAGATACGTTAAAACCATACAAATACAGAAAAAACTGAAAATAGTGGAACCAGCGAATTAAGGTTATGTTATAACGCCAGAAAATTGATTCGTTTCGTTACCGTTATTTTTCCGAGAAGACGTTTGGTCTCACCGATTACTTCCGAGGGTCATTACAGGAGTACCAAAAGAGAATAACGTTTAACGTTCGCTATCGTTATCGTTTCGCTTCGCTTGAAATAGTTACAGAGTCCCACTACTCCCACTGCGGCACTGCGTATTACCGAACTCAACTTATCTGTGCGCGGTGCGCGCGATGCTCGTGAAAATGATAATAGCACAAGCACAGATCACAGAAACAAAAGTTTGTAATAAGTCTAATCTGTGGATAATAGAATAGTGGGTCCTCAGTATATAACTCTTGTCTATGAGTGGGCCAGCAGCCAACACCGACGATAGTCTTGACGGACTTGACATACATTTATAAAATGACAACTAATCATATTTCACAAGTTTTGTTATAAAAATTTTCGTTCATTCAGCATAATTCAATTAATTAAGAAAATTTCATGAAATTCAACTAATCTTCCATTTGACTTGCGCAGTGACGTAGTGACGTTTTATCTTCGCCACAACACAAATCGAGTTTCGTGAAATCGTGAAGTGTCGTCAGTGACCGGAGTGGAAGGCTTTTGTGAAATTTTGAGGACGCTTTTTCTGAATTCTATCCTAGAAGTTTTGACGATAAAAAAACTTCTATTACACGTTCTGAATTGTTATAATATGAGTAATGCACCCAACGAAAATGGATCAGGTCTAGAGCAGCAGGTGAGTAGTAACATTTACAAATATTAGTAGATACCACGTTTCTACGACCCGGAAGCCCTGACAATGGAGGTCGTGGATCCTTCCACTATCGATCGCCTCTCCAATCAGATCATTTTTTTACAAAAGTCCAATATGAATTGATTATTTGATTCGTAATATTCACACCAGAATTTTTTACTCTCATATCATGCCTATTCTCTTGCTTGTCTTGATTCCAAAAATAACAAAGAAGTTTCATCTGTAATCTTCAACGTAATATTTAGTAGATAAAAGTAGATCATTTTTATTAGTGTTATGTAAAATGTGATTAAAACTTTTGAAAAACAATAATTCATGGAACTTTATTGACATTAAAAAGGGAACATTTCATTTTTACAGCTGTCATATTTAATTTAGTATTTAGTGACATGAATTTCTTTTTCCCAATAAATTCGGTCAATCCTTTTATTAAAAACCATAACTTTAACCAAAATTGATTTCAATAGACAGATTACAATGCATTAGTTATTTTCTCTTAAATTTTTGACATTGCAACAACCACATACATATCTTTGAAGGAGAAGAAGAAAAGGAAATTTGTTGAACAGTTCAACGAAAAATAGGTGGACCAGAATGAAAATAATCCATAAACTTTTCAACAAGACACACAATCTAAATTGACCTTAACTGTAATTTATTTTACATGGGATAAGGTTAACAAAAATTTCCAAAAACTCTTTGTCAGACAAGATTCAATTCTTGCCATAATATATACTACAATGAATGTATGTAAAGTTAGTAGTCACTTGCCAGAAAATGGCTGTTATCTATTTCAACATTTACCAAAAATTTGTAGTGAAAAAAAAAGTCGTGCTCTCAGCTGTTGTTAGCTTTAGTCAAATAATTATATAATATGTGCAATTTTAGAGGAAACACTGTATCATAACTCCAAACTCATTGTTTAGATGACTTCAATTAAAATTTTAACGCTAATGATAAATCTGTAAGGGATTGCAGCAACATATGTTCATCCTATGATCTTGTCGAACAAATCTTCACCGACACTACAGCTTTTTCAGTTGGAATTCAGAAAATATAAGATATATTTCAGAAAGTATAATTTGTATTTCAGAAAGCACCAAGTGAAATTCAGATTGGTGAAATAAAATTAAGAAACGGTAACTTGTTATTCAGATCAGTAAATTGTATTTCAGAATGTGTAATTTGTAAGTCAGATTGGTGATATGTTAATCAGAAAGAGAAATGTGTAATTCAGAAAGCGTAAGTTGTTATTCAGAGAGTATCAGCTGTAATTCAGAAACCAAGAACAACCTGTATGTATTCTCCTAAAGATCGGAACATGAATCAAGTATCCAACTATCGAGTCCTGTTGTCCATTAAAGCTATGGCAAGATCAAAGATATCAGTTATTATTCAATGTTGTCCTTATGTGTGATAATGCATGCACCTTTCCAGATTTCAAAACATTCTGGATGGAACTGAGGCAAGTCTTCTCCGTTTGAGTACTTCCCAATGTTGAACCCAATCTAAACAATATGGCCCAAAATGTAGGCCCATGTTAGAGTAATTCTTCAAGTTCCATAAGTTACAGGTTCAAACTTGAAGGTTCAGGTGTTGGAGACAGAAGCTTGTGTGTATGTGTATTGAGTACATTACTAATCAGGCAAAAGATAGAGTTGATTGTGGTAGGGCTACACAACACACCACGATTCACCATGCTGCAGCTTTTGAATTTCAAGACATGCCCGTTGGCTGATAATATTTGTAACTTGATGTTCACTACACAAAAAATAATTCAATGTTCTCTTCTCATATTCTCTACTTTCACTTATCTATCAAGTTACCTTTCTGAATAACATATGAAAAAGGTATAGAGTCACTGAAACTAGCAGTACTAGAGTAGATAACCTATTCCCTAACTTAGAGAAAAGCACTTCGTTTTAAAGGTAGTGGAACCTTTTGTCTATCATGAAGGCATAATTTTAAATGTTAAACATTTTTTAATAGCTCTCGTCAGTAGATTTGTTTGCCATCCTATGACTAAAAGTTAAAGATGACTTTCAAAACTGAAGTTTTTGAAACAAATTAAGAATTTTTTTCCATTTTAACAACGGAGATCGGGGTCAAACAGATTGGCAAATCTAGCAAGGAATGTGAATATTGGGTGTGCAGGCCAGCCGGTCAGAGTCCTTGTCATTTCCAATAAAAGTTGGTAGTGGACAGTTACCCTCTCTGTTTATCACTGGCGCATCTAACATTCCTTGCTAGATTTGCCAAGCTGAACATGCAATTTTAAATACTCTTTCAGACAATCACGCAGATCACCCAGAATATTAAGTAGCTTGAATCTAAATTCTAAACTAAATGCATCCAATACAATCTTTGATGTCACTAGACCCAAAGAAACTTTTGAATCATTGAATTTTTTGAAGAAAATAATATTGAGCAATGATCAAGACAAGGGAGGTGAAACTCAACAATAGAAGAATATCAGTTAGATATATTCAAAAAAAACTGCTTGGAATATTATACAGTGACTGCCAAAAAGTATGTACCATATGGGAAAATATTTATTATTAGACTATCGGAAAAAAGAAAATTGGGGAAAAGTTTGTGCATGTCCTGAAAATCTATTTTGACACATGTCACGTGATCGCTGGTATGGCGGCAACTAACAAAAAAAAATACTATGAAAAGGCAAAAAGTGGAGTAATATGGAAAGTTATCAAAAAAAGGTTGCTTGGGATTCAATATTGTACACATAAACAAAGTTTGAAGAGATAATCCAAGAAAATTGAAATAATATATTTTTTTAATATGGTCCCATCTTGTATAAAAATTTCAAAATTTTTTCTTATGGATAGCTTGATTATATTGAAAAAATTGTATTTCAACGATAATGACAACACTCATTTTCTCCACATCAGAGAGCACTTATTTTAAAAAATTGGATTTCATCGGAACCCTGGCTGTTACATTGGTTTGTATGTAACAGCCAGAGTTCTAACAAAATTGAATTATTTATATTTAATGCTCTCAGGTGTGCAGAAAATGAGAAATTTTTGTTATTATCGTTGAAATACAATTGTTTCAGTGATATTTTTATATAGATAGGAAAATATCCAAAAATAGCAATTTTCAATTTTCATGCATTATCTCTTTAAAGTTTGTTTATGTGCATTAGATTGAATTCAAAGCAACTTTTTCAAATAACTTTTTTCGTTATTTTGCCATTATACACCACTTCTCACCTGACATGTGTTAAAATTGATTTTTAGGTTCTTGATCAGGCAAAAACTTTTCCCTAGAATTTTTTTTACAATAATCTGTTGATAAACTTTTTTCCAAATGGCACATACTATTTGGGGGTCACTATACAGGGTGGCCCACAGGGTTTTGGACAGGGAATATCTCGGAACTCAAGAGTAGCAGAAAATTGTAATTTTGGGGTTGTGATTTAAAGCAATTGGTGCAGCTTTTTTTGATATTGTTTTACCCAATGAGTTTTTTGTTTTCAGTCACGTGACATCAGATTCAAAATTATTAATGGGACAACCTGTATATTTTGGCATTCTTATGCTCCTCCCGATAAAACGACTCCAACAAACTACAGGTACTTAAATATCCTTTGTCCCACGACATCTGAAACAAGCAGTTGCCAAATTATTTAAGTTTAGGGTCACCCTGTATATTTGAGCAGTCCTATATTTTTTGTGATGAATAAAATGTGGCAAAATTATAATATTCATTAATATTTTATTAAAAACGTGGACCAAAGGATATTAATTTATCAATTAAATTAATTGTTTTAGACCACAAGTGTGATAGTTTGTTGGAAGGAACATAGAAATGCCAAAATATACAGGTTGTCCCATTAAACAAAAAACTCATTGGGTAACATGATATCAAAAATACTGCACCAATTTCTTTAATTTTCAACCCCAAAATCACAATTTGAGGCAGAATTACCCACGTTTCCCCTATTTCATGCCAGTTTTGCATACTTTGGCTTACATTAATTCTAACTTCAAGCCTTGAAGTACCTATACAACTCGATATGCAAATAGATGTATACCTGGTTGCCTTGCCTACAAAATATATAAATGATTCCTCATGTTTCGCCGGTCAAGCTGTACTTTTTACAACACTTTTTTGTGAGATTCAACATTACTGTTTCTGGGAACAGTGAATTTATTTCGAGCTTGTCGATAAACTCACGTACTGCTGAATCGAAACAACCCTTTTGGTTGCAAGGTTATCATTTTGATAAATATCAAAATAATTTTCGTAAGCCTGGTGTTTCTTACTTTTAGGTAAGAGGATTATTATTGTAAATTAATGTCAGATAAACCAAAGTTTCTTACTTTTAGCACTACGTTTGTACATGCGATTGTTACAATAAAAATCGCCTGGAAGCTGCATTCTGTCTTATTTACTTGCTAACTCTATACCTGAGCCGTTCTGTCTCAAATTCTTTACTATTCTCGAGTTCAGAGATATTCCCTGTCCAAAACCTCGTGGGTCACCCTGTATATGAGAAAAAGTTATTGAGAACTGTCAATTTGTAGATGAGAGGTTTGATGATTTTGATGATTTCATTAGGAAAATTACTACAAATCATAAATCAATTTGTCTACATTCAACAGACACAAAAGAGGATTGCTGTATTATTGGAAATATAAACTCAAAGTCGAAGGATTGTTTCGTTTTGAATTACACTTTTTAAAAACAGGGATGATACAACCAGAGTGAAAGAGCAAGACAGACAGCGCTAGTCTTCAATAAAGTTCTGCTTGGTATCGCGGCAATGCCAGAGTATACATTTCATCACGTTTATTTCTGTCTGTGTTGGTGAAATATTTCAATAAGAATTTGATGAGGAGATGAAAACCTATTTTATCTTCTAAGCACTATATCAGTAGCTACAAATGAAACTGTGTATCTCTTGACTAATGGAAGTAAATCATTATTTTGGCTTATAATAATATTGCGATTTTATGTCATTGGAACAGTATCCATTGATCGATCACATTTCTAGTAATGAAAAAAATCAGGGGTCAAATGAATGCTACACATTCAATGTGTCAAGTACTTAACTTCTCCATATTTTTCTTAAAAAAAAATTCCAACAAAATAATATACAGAGCATTATTTTCATTATAGTGGAAGGGGGTTAAATGAATGCCACAAAATTATCTTTCACATTCAATGTATTGGTGGGCTATAACAGTAGAATTATTTTCTTAATAACTATAAATGATAAAATCATAAATCTTTAAAACCAATAAAATAGAGAATTAATTATCTGTCAGAATAACATTTTTCAAGACAAAAGCAACATATTGAAAGGTATAGAAATGCTTTATAATCCGAAGAGAAATTCATCTAATGTGTATTTATGAGAACCAAGAAAGACGAAAACCGTAGAAATTTTTTTCATAAATCTGAATTAATTAAGGAGTGTGACCGAAATAAGAGAACTGAATAATCAAATATACCAGTCACCTAAGCTGCCCATATCATAAAATCCACAAATTTGAAATATAACATGAAATTTCATTGAAACATTATTCAATCATATCTAAAAACCAATAAATTATCCGAAAAATATTATGTAGAATTGTAAAATTCTCGGCACCAAAATGTGTAAGTCATAAAATGATAAGAAACGAAATCTGTCCGAAATACTGGAGTAAGCCAATAAAGAATCAGCCTAACAGAAAGAATGATGTTAGCGATCAAAGAATCAGCCTTGCAGAAAGCGGTAAACTCGTTATAAAACTTGTTTTATTATTTTCTAGGTGCCGCTGACACGTTACCGTTAGGCAAATCGAAACACCTCTCACGGAATATATTTCTTGAATGGCATTCACACCAAAGGTTCCAAATATTCGTTTAATTCATATAAGAAGCTTTTCGACTTCGTATAAGGAATTGGAAAGTGATCTGAGAATGTTTCAGAGATAATGGCCAATGAAAATATTGACAAAACGCTTGGTCTCCACTGTCTGTTGAAAACTAACCTATTCTTGTATGATGGAAAGTGTAGATAATAAATCCAAAGCCATTTAAGTAATTGCCGTGGTGCTGAGGTTAGCGACGCTTCATAGTAAACCGTAGTCTCAGGTTCGATTTCGGCGATACATAAGCAGATAATCAGACCTGCCATGACATACGCTTGTCCGGTGTTCTGCAGCCTGGAACCAACTCCATTAGCGAGGTTGGATAGGATACAGAACAAAGTACTACGTATTAATACTGGTATTAATACTGGTAGATGATTTATAAATCACTTGTCTTAGATAGATAGATTTGCTTTATTGTCCAAGAATAATTTCTCATTGACGAAGTAAAATCACAAAAATATAAGTACAAATAAATATTTGTACAATACATAAAAAATACCAATATAGTCATGATAATACAGATACAAATATATAAACATATAAGCATATCAGAGATGTGATTGAATAGCAATACAAGCACAAATAAAATTAAAATCGTAATAATAAAACATGGTTACATATATTTTATGCCCTGTTAAAATTTAATTATTATAACATTAAGTATCTATATCGCAACATGTCAGCATGGTATTCATCCAGGCTATAATAGGCTTTATCAAGAAGTAGATTCTTTACCGTTCTTCTAATTTTTTTTTGATTTAGAATATTCTTTGTTGCCCGTGGTAAGTGATTGCATTTTTTTTCCCTCATACATATAAGAATGTTTTGTTAGGTTCATTTTAGCTATTGAGAGGTGAATATTAGTTTTGTCTATTTTCAGGTGAATCCATAATATACCTTTTGTGAATCAGGCACACTACTTCAAGAATAAAAATGCACACTACAGTCAATAGTCGATGTACAAACAGGTGTCTGAAGCTACCTCTGTAGTTTGCCCTTCATAAATATCTCACAGATCTCTTGTGTAGTACAAAAACCTAATTAAGAAGTTTTTTGCTGCAAAATTAGATCCTTAGCCGCGCCAAGGCTCTCGCGCCGTTTGTAGTTGTAGTGTAGTTTTAAATCAAGGCTTCGTGAAAGGAAAAAGTGATAATTTGCCTAAAATAGATATATTCACATTGATGGAGTTTTTTTCTTCAAATCCGTCTTATGTTAGTGCTTGAATAAAAGTAGTTAAACTTTTTAAGTGAGTATATACTTTTGAATTTGCTTCATCATGTTCAACATATAACGATGATTTATTTAAAAAACGTTTCATAAGCAGTTTGTAGTAAGTAAGTACTGGTTGTTGAAGTTCATCCATTATCAATGGCAGAACACGTAAGAGGTAGAACGAGAAAAAAAGAAATGTTTACTACCCACAGTAACCACAGACAAATGTAAGCCACAAGTAAAGAATGAATCGTAGCTCTTTGAAACTCGGCACACGACTCCTTGACATCAATTGTTGGAAAAAAAATTGTTTACCAAAATATCAGGGGTGGAACCCAAAAAAATTTTTATTTGAAAAAATTATAATTTTTTTGCTGTTGTTTCGGAAAGTATAAAATATATCAAGAAACAATTTCAACAAGGCGAAAGAAAATTCAGTTCTCCACCAAAAATACACTTAGTAATTTCTCACAAAATGCACTTGTTTTCTCAGAAAACCTGATTGAATTCCGATATTAAATTTCAGGCTCGTGTTAACGCGCCACTGCAATTTCCGGCAGGGCCGAAAATTAGATTTGTCATAACTTGTCTGAAAATCATAGTAGAAGAAAAAGAAAAAGTGTGCATCGTTCCTGAAGACTTCTACTTCCTCATGCAAATGTAATATGTGAGTATCTGAGTACCCAAAAAGGTGTTTTGTCTCACTTTTCACACAACCCTTCTACGATATTTACGGAGGATCCGAAAGTCATGGATATTTTAGTTGATATGAAATAATTATACTGAAGCAGGAATCAGTACCCTCTTGGGATCATATGCAACGATTTTAGACTAGTGAGACACGTCTCACTTATACATGCCAAAGAAAAAACTGGGTTTTACTCCTGCCTTATTTTTGAAACTCACCCATAATCCCGGCAATTTCTTCAGTAAATGTTGAAAATAATCGCTCCTACATGAAAAATTAAGTATGCCATTTCAAACTTGAGATTTGCACTTCACAATAGTGTTTTTGAACATATATGCAGGATATGAATAAGCGATTATTTGCAACATTTACTGAAGAGAATGTATAAGTAGGACCTGTCACAGTACTTCAAAATTGTTGCATATAATCCAAAGAGGGTATGGGTTGCTGCTTCAGTATAATAATTCCATATTGACTAATTATTCATGATTTTCGGATCATCCGTAAACATATCCGTGAAGTGTGACAAAACACATTTTAGGTACACAAATATTCGCATATTATGTTTGCATGAGAGGATAGGAGTCTTCAGAAACTATATAAACTTTTCCTTTTCCTTCTCCGATCATTTTTAGCAGAGTTATTACCAATCAAATATTCGGCTCCGCCAGAACTTTGAGTGGCAGGTAGGTGTGAACCTGAAAGTTGATGTCGGTGTTCAATCACGTTTTCTGGGAAAACGAGCGCATTTCATAAGAAATTACTATGAATAATTTTTGTGGAGAATTGAATTGTCTTTCTCCTTGTTGAGTTGTTTTTTCGATAAATCATATACTTCCTCGAAGATTACAGCAAAAATCTATTTATTTATTTTTAAAGGGAAAAAAAATGTCCCACCCCTGGAATTTTGGTAAACAATTTTTTTTTTCGTATTTATCATGGTTCCAACCACTAGTATACCAAGTTTGGTGGTGCTGCAATCGATCCTCGTCTCAAAACCCAGTCGTACTGGATTATATAAAATCCGGTATGAATCAAACAAACCGTCTATTCACGTGGACTTGATATTGACGGGAGTCAAATCGTCTTGTTTACGTTCTAAAACATGAGGGAGATAGTTCACAATGTCAGTGGTGTGGTATGTTGTTTTTTGTGTGTGAATTTAAATATTTCAACATTGTCGGTAAGGGTTCGGAACGAGTTTTGATGATTTTGTATGTAGATTGAGTTTTGCTTTATGAGTTCATTTATGTAGGTTGAGAAAACGCGATTTAACGCAAAAAAATTATAGTAATGTGTATATTCCTTCTGATAGTCATAGTCATAAAGTCACATCTGTAGACTCTCTCCGTAAATTCGGTGATTTTGTATGGATAAACATCAGCAGCTAATCGAAATTTTATACCAGTGTGGAGAGGAAAGAATGGTGTTGAGAATCCCCCTGTAATTTTATTTCAGTAGTGATAGTAATTGTCAAAATAACATTTTTGATAAGTTGATGTCAGTTTTTTCTGAAAATATATTTCACTGGTTTAAACTTATTTGGAGCATTTTAATAAAGTATTTTCACTCGTCTTTCTCCATATAAGACGTTTTCGTTCACTGGGTAGGTGTTCTTTGGAAACAAATCAATTTGGCGACCGTAACAACAGGACACCTTTTGGATAGGCTATGGAGAAAGTAAAGAAGATGCTTGAGGCCCAGAGATGAACTTTTACCCGAATCTATGACGAGATGGTGAGACTGCGTGGCGAGAAGACTATTAACACCATTGAAGTTCGAGGGAAAGTTCGATTATTAGACCAAAAAATGGAAATGATAGCTGATTTGAACAGTCAATTTTTAGACAATCTTTTGGATGTAGAAAGCTGTCAGCAGAGCTCTTTATCAACTGAGATTGAAATAGCTGATAATTTTACCAGTAAATACCATGAATTGAAGTTGATTGTTGACAGTCATCTGGTGAATCAATCTTCGGATGAAATAAACAGCGTTTCTTCCCATTGTTCAACACATTCTATGCGTAAAATGAAATTACCTACCATCGAGTTCACGAAATTTGGAGGTGATATTAAAGAATGGCTATCATTTCGGAGTCAGTTTAAGCGTATACACGAACATGAAGACCTTGCCAATGAAGACAAATTTCAATATCTTCTTCAAGCAACAGTCCCCAACTCACGAGCCCGTCAGTTAGTTGAGAGTTATCCACCCAGCAAAGAAAATTATCCTAAGGTAATACAAAGTCTCAAAAGTCGTTTTGGCAGAAAAGATAACCTTGTTGAGGTGTATGTCAGAGAACTGCTGAAGTTGGTATTGAAGGGTATAGCAAATAAAATGGTCTTAGTTTCCTCTACGATAAACTAGAATTTCAATGGAGAGTATCCTTGGAAACTCTCGATGTAACATCAGATACTTGTGCAGCGATGTTATATCCATTGGTGGAGTCTTGCCTTCCTGAGGACTTGAACAGAGTATGGCAAAGGAGTAGTCAATACGACGTTGAATCCACTTTGAAATCTCGCTTGGATAATTTGATGTCATTTCTCAAAAAGGAGGTGCAGAATGAAGAACGGATTACTTTAGCAGTCTCTGGTTTCCAAACACAGTCTAGAACAATGAAAAAGGCTGCCTCTATACCCACTAAATCTGTTCTTCCCGCTGCTTCTGGATTGATGAACCACAAATCACAGAAGAAATTTAACTTTTGCAACGGAAACCATGGCAGTGAAGTCTGTTCGGAGGCGAACAAGTGGACCCTGTCTGACCGCAAGAAAAAATTAATAGAACGTGGATGCTGTTAACTATGCCTAAAATACGGACAGGTTGCCAGAAAATGTAGAGTGAATTCGATATGTTCGACCTGCAGTGGAAGACATGTTAGTATTATGTGCACAAAGACTGATGAAATCACTGCTAAATTTGTACCTACTCCAGAACAGTCGAATATTGAAAATACCCTCTCAAATAACACGTATGTAGAGGTATTTTTACAGACTCTGACAGTGCGGCTCAACGAATCGGAAAAATCACGATTGGCACGGGTAATCATAGACATTGGTTCCCAAAGATCATACATAAAACTCCATTGCTGTTGAGATGTTATATGAATCAATTCGACAAGAAGACATTGTACATGCTCTCTTTGGCGGTACGAACTCCAACGTTTTCAACCATCACTGTTACCGAATCCGATTGAGTAGCATTCACAATGACTATGCTTGTAACTTTGAAGCTATGGACCAACCCATTATCTGTAATAATGTCACTTCTGTGAAACAAGGGCCCTGTATGAATGAACTGCGTTTGGGAATCGAAATTACAGATATCAAAGATGGTCATGTGGACATATTGATTGGAGCTGACATTGCCGGCAAGTTACTTACTGGGAAACGTCATGAATTGAAATGTGGTCTTATTGCAATGCAAACTTTATTGGGATGGACAGTCATTGACAAAGTTTCTGCTGAAGAACAACCCATCAATTCTTCGATGCTGGTTGTAACGTCCATGTTGAGTAGCAACGCAGGCCTTTCAGATCTCTTGGGTCTTGACGTCCTTGGAATCACCGATCCATCACAACAGAAATCAAAAAAAGAAACTAAAGAAGCAGTTATGAAACATTTTACTGAAACTGTTTTGAGAAAGAATGATGGACGGTATGAAGTTCACATGCCATGGACAGTGGGTCATCCTCCTTTGCCTGACAATTTTGCAATGGCACCAAGAAGACTCGATAATTTAATAAAGAAGTTAAATGTTGACGGACATTACCTTGAATATTTTCAAGTTTTCAAGGAATGGTTGGAGGAATGAATCATCGAAGAGGTTTCTGTCTTAGATAATGAGAAACATCAAGAAACTCTGACTGGTACGGAGGTGGAGTTGGAGCCCGTTTAGCAAAAGGCTCACATTAAAGCTGTGGAGACAGGAGTGCTCCTGCAGCTGCACAAGGATAAGCCAATGCATGGGGTCCTCTTCAAGAACATAGCTTATCCATAAATCTGACCTTCGCTTTTCTCAGGTCAACAAAGCTGAAGTCGGAGACCGAGTTATACATAATGGCCTGCCAGGATGGTGTCTTTAACACCCTGGTCTACCGTAGTCGCGTGATGGGTATAGAGGTTCCAGACACTAGATGCAGAGCGTGTCGTGGGGCTCCTGAGACCATAATGCATTTGCTCTTCGCGTGTCAAGCTTATGCGGTCTCTGCCTATATCCACAGGCATAACGCGGTTCTACGAGTGTTGTACTATAATCTACAACACTCGTACGGTATAGACGAGACACCGGTATTGCCTTATGTTCCGGGGGATATTGAGTCCGTTCTGGAGAATGAGAGGTGCCGAATCTATTGGAACTTCTCATTCCCCACCCTTAGTAATATACAAGTATATAAGCCTGATGTAGTCCTCCTCGACCATCAAAGTAGGACGATATTCGTCATAGTTTTCAGCTCCTAGCGAAACGAACATCATCCGAAAAGAGGAGGAAAAACGGACCAAATATCGAGAGTTACTCTTTGAACTACGCAGACTGTAATCCAAACCATTCTGTTAAATTGGTGGTTCTAAAAAAAAAAAAATGCTCATATGTGGGTTTTGAACTATCGACCTCTGTGTTACCTCTCCGGTTGTCAGGAGAACGTTACCATTACGCCACGTGAATATATATGATTTTGAGTGACAATTGGTGTATTGAAGATTTTCTGAAATTTTTCATTTGAGAATTGATAAACAAATAATGACAGATAGTACTAACCAATATAAAATGTATTAGAGCAATGTATGTTGGGTTGCATATAATCAAATTGTAGAAAATCATTCATTAACAGGGGTCATTAATCAACGATTTTGAGTGCTTTAAAATACATCATAAATGAACAGTCGACGTAAATAGTATATTACGTATCAAGTGTTGTAAAAAGATTACGTACGAATAGAAAAATTGCGCACTAACCGCTACGCGGCTCGTGCGGTAATTACATGAGTGCGTAATTGCTTCACAACACGCAATAATACTATACTTTTTCTACGACTCGTAATATACTGGGTGGTGCGTTTGTTTAAGCCTTAAGTAATAAAAAACGAAGGTAACCAACGTAGTTTATGGTTTAAATTCCAACAACAATAAACTAAATCTAAGAAAATACAAATTTGTACTATATAGTGTACAAATGATGAATTTAAGAAATCAAATTTGTATGTAACTGAATAATTAGAAATTTTTAATAATTATCATCAGTAGTATCATAGTAAAATTTGTACAGTTTTTTATTGCATTTGATTTTTCGAATAAATTATTCATTGCTAAAATATTTGACGAAATCTCAATATCATTATTTATAGTCGACGTGGATGGTAAATTGGACCCAGTTATGCAATACGGAACCAACCACCAATTTGTAAAAATATGAAATATTAATACCAGGCAGACCTAATTTTATATATCCATTGATTTGCAACAAAGAACCAGATATCAGCACCTCGAGCGCCACCTTACGAACAATAGATCTATTTTGAAAAATAAAAGAATATCCAAAAAAAGTTTTGCGATAGAGAACCAGAGTCGCATGGATCTGTTTTGCAATATTCTATGGACTAAATTTAAGATATGATTGGATCCAAAGCTACTTGGTTCTCTATAGCAATATTTTTTCATTAGGTACATTTGTGAAATTGTCTCATTAATACTGTTTGGAATTGTTATCATTGGAGCGATGTTCTTTGATATATTAACGACGGAATAGAATTTGTTATGGGAACTTAGTAGATTGGAATGTGCAAACTGCATTTATACCAACGTGAGACAGGTAAAACGAAAAGTTGTTACTACAGGGAACTCCCAAGAGCGACAGTTCTTAGGATTTTTTTTCTTAAATCAAAATGAGAATGTAAGTTTTTCATCATACAAAATAACAATTTTTGATAGAAGTTCGTAGAGAGGGACTATTTATATGAGCGTGAAATTTGTTGAATGGCTTGCAGCCAAATTCAATAAAACAAGTGAGTAGGAAAACTCAATTTTCGAAAAATAAAAAATTGAGCTGAAGAGCAAGAGAAGAAAAAATTCATTGGTGCCAACATATGCACTTGCAGGAAACAGAACTAGCTGAAAGAATTATAAATCATTGCTTCAAAACAGCAGAAGAAGACGAAAATACCGTGGCCATAACTTAAGAAATGCATAAAACTTTTTCGTTGCCCAGGAATGATCACTACAAGGCAGTTTGCTCAAACTGTTCGACTGTGAGCAACGGGTTTAACGGAATTGAAAGAAAAGCTGGCAGTGGTGTCCAGGAAATAGGTTTGTGATTGATGAAGTACATTGAAAGCGATAATGCCGAGTCTGTGGAAAATTTTATTGCGGCGTCAAGGTTCCCAATTTTTGTTAATAGCACCTATAACAATACTGAAGAATACAAAAAAAAAAACATGGAAGTAGGAAAAAAACACAACCTACGGTTACAAATATTTTTAACTTTTTAAATTAATGGGGCCGGATGGAAAGCTGTTGCTGAACTAAACCTGAAAGACTTCAATAACCTATATAAATTCAATTCTGGTGCAGTTCATCCATTTTACAAGAATTGACGGTTACAATAAAGAAATTGAATTTGAACCAGAAGAAATTCCTTGAATTAACATTAAGCAACAGAGAACCAACTGATTTTTCTTTACTTATAAGTTTCAAGTAATTTTTTCGCTCAGAATATTGGTTTCATTTTCATATTTCATCAAAAAGCTAATTTTATACATGAAAACTTCTGTTTAGTAACAAATTATTTTGGTTGAAGATCAAAATTATTTTTCTTAGTTATCTCAAAGCATGTGTGATGCTTGTTGGTTCTTTGTTGCATAACTGGGTCCAATTATTGTTCAAATCTCAAAAAATGACAATGTCACTGTCAAATATTAAAAACGCAAAACAGATAAATGTCACGATTTGAGTGGTTCAAGTCTAACTTGATTATTATATTAGGCATCATGACGCACAGTTGGGCTTTTTATTCTTTACGCACAGCTTTGCGTAATAATGAATTTACTTATAGAGCGAACTGTTCGTAAAACAATGTTTACTACCACAATATATCTTGAAAACAATATATGTACATAAGCCTAAACAATTTCCTTAAGGACACGCGAAAGAAGCCGATCACTTGACATAGTCATGCTCAGTTCGGCTCTTCTCGGTAATGCTCGGTTGTTCGACCAACCGCGTCACATCGTCCTCCACCTTATTACTTCTGGTATGGTCCGTATTCCTTATATACTCTGGTTAGTAATTTGGCGGTCCGTATATACCCAATTCCTGAAAATTCGGTGACTGTCACCAGAGCAACCGTACTTTTTCTTGGTAAGTCGGAAACCGCTTATCATTCGTCAATTAGAATCATTTTATTGAGTGCCAGATTTGAAACTTTGGGTCAAAAATCCAATATTTGTCTCAAAAAAGGTCTTTGGGTCTGAAAGCATTACATTTAATTGTTTTTTGATGAAAAAATTTCAATTTCAAGTTGTTGACTAAAGACAAGTGACAAGGGGTCCGTATATGTTCAGCCGGTTGCTTGAAAATTCAGAAACCGCTACTTACCTATCCGAAATGTTCGGCGATATATGGACCATACCCTTCGTAATCGCTTAGCGATCTTTCTGACTCTAGCATTTTTCCTTTTTGCTCGGCTACTAACTGTCGTTTACATCAACTTGAGTTATAATTTGGCTTAACCAATTAAAGATTAACTTATAATAAAAGCAAGATACATTTAATCGTTAATTACATATAAACGGCCATAAGGGTCGTAGCAGACGCTGATTTGTAAAAGTATACAGTATCGGAAACTTTTCATCTGGGGTATAGGCAGAAATCTACGCGAGCAACAAGGAACGCGATGATATGATAGTACCACCTAAATAAGTGAGACGCACTACTGCGCGCATCTCCTGTTGCCTCGCCCGACGAATTACCAACTGACGTCGATATCCCTTCCTCGAGCGAGTAGAGGAGAAATTGTAATGCTCTCTCAACATATAGCAAGGTTTTCTTTACGCTCTCATAAAACCGCCATACCCCAGATGAAAACTTACCGATACTGTATAACCTTCCTCGAGAATTGGACTATCACACGCAAAAAAGATTTTTCAAATTTGACTGGTAGTTTCAGAGACTTGATCAGAGAATTTCTTGAGGGTGAGGGTATTGAAATAAAATCTTAACATTATTTTAAGCGAGGCCAAATTCATGATTCACTTTCATTAGTTCAAGAGACTCACAGTTTCTTTTGTAGATAGGATTTTATCAGAAAATTCGTAAAAAAATATTTACTACTCGCATAACTAAATGGTAGTAGTAATGACACATATTTTGCAACGTTTGTTTAATGTATGTTTTTTTCAAGTTACGATTATTATAGCTTTTTTCTACGTTCATGCAAAAAATAAAACTTTATTGAACTATATTTGGTGGAAAACCTGTCTCTTTATTGCACTGAGTGCAATAAAGACTTTACTCTGTCATTCTACTATAGCATTCTGTCATCATGACAGACATAAACTTTCAAATCGACGCCAAATTTGGCCCATTTTCTGTGAGATTGTATTACGTTTTAAATAGTTGCATGTTTCATCATATTCATTATATAATGGACTATGAAATTACTAGAAAATGCAATTTGTTGAAAATAAAATTATTTCCTTCGAATATCATCTGAATTATACAAAATGTTTTTCAATTACTTTTAGCAGATAGATTTAAACAAACAATGTCTTCCTTACAGTTTAGTGCCACCTAAATGAAACATTTTCTGGTTTTTGCATGAACGTAGAAAAAGTATTGTATGAAACTCGTGCAAAAAGAGTTTATTGCACTCGACGTGTTGTCCAATTTCATGTCGAGTGCAGTAAACACCTACTTTTTGCACTTGTTGCATAAATAACTATTAAATGTCCTCGCCAACTATCTGAGACTGCTCGCATGCAGTGTCGCAGTGTCGTCACCAATCAAATTTTAACCCAGGTATAGACCATGGGTCCATAGTCTAGTTCAAAAGTGCTTTTTTTTTCAACTTTTTTTAGCAGTTTCAGAACAATATGAATGAGGTGTCATTCGATTTGAAATAGCGTCTAGATAATTTTTGAAAAAAAAGAAGTTTCGCTCGAAAAAAATTCAACATTTATAAAAAAATTGGTAAAAAATAAAAAGGTGGTTCGTTTTTTGCAAATATCTCAAAAACAAATTAAGCTTTTTGGAATCTGAAGAAAGATTCAAAGAGAGGAGAAAATTTACTAAAAAAGTCCCAACTCGCGGAACTGTAGGACCAATATTATATTTTTCCCATTGGGTTGAAAATACGGCCGAAAACGGCAACTCTCGCTTACGCAAGCAACGCTCACTTCGGGCACTCTTACAAGAAAATTAATTTAAACATATTAAATATGAAAATTAAGGAATAAAAAAAATCAGGCACTTACTGAATAGGTGAATGAACAATAACCCGCCGGCAAAAAATGTTTATCGCGATTTTTCAAATAGTTATGCAATAGTTAATTAACAATTTTTTTTCTACATGAATGTGAACATTGCAAGTGCGATAATTATTTAACTATAAATCTGAGATTTTTCCATCTATGGAGTTATTCTTGAAAGGCTTCAGAATAGTTGAAAAAAAAACTTAAATTTTAATTATATTATAAACAATGCATTTATTTTGTTTATAACAATTTTTTGAACAATAGCAGGTAAACATTGTTAAACATCATTTTCATTCAGCTTTCGATAATAAAAAAACTGTTAATGTTTAATGAAATTTAAGTCTTTAATTTTTCAACTACGTAAATTGTAAATAAAAAAACTGATTTTTTTTTTCAGGGATCTATTCTGAAGCTTTTCAAGAATAGCTCCAAAGAAGAAAAAATAATTCAGATTTATAGGTAAACAAATATCACACTTGCAATGTTCACATTCAAGTAGAAAAAAAATTTAATTAACTATTGCATAACTAATTGAAAAATTACAATAACATTTTTTTGCCTGTGGGTTATTGTTCATTAATGTATCCATTAAGTGCCTCAATTTTTTCATTCCCCAATTCATATTTAACATGTTTAAATGAATATTCTTGTAAAAGTGCCCCAAGTTGGCGTGGCCTGCGTAAGCGAGATTTGCCGTTTTCGGCCGTATTTTCAAAACCCTATGGGAAAATTATAAATATTGGTCCTACAGTTCCAAGAATTGGGACTTTTTTTAAGTAAATTTTCTCCTCTCTTTGAATCTTTCTTCAGATTCCAAAAAGCTTAATTTGTTTTTGAGATATTTGCAAAAAACCAAACCCCTTTTCTTTTTTACTACATTTTTTATAACTTTATTTTTTTCAAAAATCATCTAGACGCGTTATTCCAAATCGAATGACACCTCATCATATTTTTCTGAGACTGCTGAAAAAAGTTGGAGAAAAAACACTTGTGAACAAGACTACCATGACACCTTAAATGTAAAAGTTTTCAAATATTTTATTTTTCTCAAATAGAGTTCTCAGAATCCCCCCTTTTCCAAGTGCAGTTTTAGATTTTTCAATATAGTGTTTCACTTTGGTTATTTGGTCAACCCTGAGGAGGGGCCTTACTAAAAAAGTCTTCCACTCGGATATTCTCGATGTAAAGACCATACCAAGTAATGAAACCCAAAATTAAGCTTATTATAGGAGACGTTGAATTTTTGCAATGATCGATTTTGTAGCCCAAAATTTTCAAAAATAGGTTTTGGGTGCGCCTCAACCAAATCGTCTTCTGCTTGGTCAGACGATTAATAGTAGCATTCTAAACAAAATTTTCTCGTTTATGCCTTTGAGAGGACTGAAAGATATAAAAGTGCTGATGAAAATCATACTTTCATATGAAAATCATACTTTCATATGAAAAATTAAATTTTATGAACATTTCATGATTAAAACTTTCATATTTTCAATTGGCAGCAATGAGAAAATCACCGAAAATTTCCATTTTTGATCACAAGTTAACCCCATAATTTCAACTCTTTGGCCACTTGCAACTTATAGCTGTTGTTTTTCGGTGCTAGAATCTAGCCTAACATTTTGTTGATGGACATGGTAGCGACAATGAAATCGTCCCAAAAAAGGCATTTTTTTGTGCAAATGCGAAAATTAAATTTTTCATATGAAAGCCACGCGAGGACCGCTCAAATTTTCCATAATTTTCATCAGCACTTTTATATCTTTCAGTCCTATCAAAGGCATACACGAGAAAATCGTCAAAAAAAAGTTGTTATTATCTCTCGGTCTAAAACGGAAGACATAGGAAATCGTCGAAAAACTTGATAGACATTTTCACTTCCTACTAGAGTGGGCCCTGTCCGATTTAAATTTTTTTTGGATTATATGGAAGTTTTCGAGGGATGAACTTTCATCTCACCTAACGGAAGACGTATAGCTTCCCATTATGGCGGCCATTTAAATACCTCTTATCAGTATGGCATTGCATCTATTTATGAAAAGGGACTACGGTAATCATAAAAACGGACTGCCATACATGTGCATATGATACATGAGCTAGTGAAAAATTTGACATATTTGAATCACTATGGCATGTACTTGGGACACCGAAACAGTATGGCATGGTCTTAATCAGTGATGAGGCATGATTTTCTATCATTGGACAAAAAAAATAATTAGCGTCGAGCTCGTATTTCAAGAGATCGTGGAAAAAATGACCGTTTAATTCAATATGGCGAACACTTTTAGACAACTCATCAGTATATACCGCCTTCATATTTTAGCAATCTTATGTATAATATAATACAAGAATTAGCTTTGCGCTCATTACCCACGGGCATTGTCTTTTTTACACATTCAAATAATTGCGCAACGCCGGCGCCGACACCTATGGACCGCCCATACTTCCGCTGTCCACTTATAACACTGGCTAGCTCCTCAAAAAGTTTTAGCTAATCATACGTGGTTTATCTTGCTGGATCTTGGTCTATAACGTGAAGGAGATAAATGAATAAGCTCAAATAAAAGTTTTTTTCTTTCAGTTTGCTGGTCTGGACTTGCAGAGTCGCAGCTCAAGCGGCCGCTACGTGCCTCCGCACCTGCGCAACAAATCGAGTCAAAGTCAATCCGAAAATAGTAGCAGCGGCTACGAAAAAGACCGTTTCGACAAAGGATCTGATTCCAGAGGTAGTGGAGGAGGCGGAAGAGGAAACAGCCGCGGTAATTATAATAGGGACGGCGGCGGTGGTAGTCGTGATAATCGTGGCGGAGACTTTTCCAGCTTCAACACTAGAAACCGAAGAGATTTTCAAAATGGAGACGACAGGTAACTAAACTGAATATACTTTTTTTATGTTTACTGCGTCTCAATTCTTTTATTTGTTTATTTGGCAAGTTGCTGCTTGAAATTGTTATATCGCATGGTATCGGGCGAGTTTGAGAGATGGTGCACCCTTATTTTTGAGATAAATGATTCAAATCACGATAATTCAGGGGGATATTAAAATATGATTTTTTCAGATAAAAACGAATTCTGTATCACTTCCGGTTTCGCCGGAAATGATCCTGGTTTGAGTTTTTTAAATAGAACACATTGTATATTTTCACATAATCTGAATATAATGAGCTGAATTTTTCATTTAATTTTTTTTATTTTTTGAATTTTTTTTCAGTTTTGATGAAATTTCCTATGTGAAATGTTCTCTTTCAATGCAATATTCAACCAAATGATATTGGCATTTTGATACAATCCTCTGCCAACACCTAGGGGTTTGAATGTGGCAAAAACACTTTTTTCGGTTTTCAGTTTTTTTCAAATGGCATGTCTATGGCGCACCATGTATAAAAGAGAGTTTTGAAGGAAACGAACCGAATGATACCAAAATTATGAATATCTGTCCATTACTTTGAGAGTTCTCACTATTATTTATTAAAAAATTACCAAAAAGTAGTGTGGCTGCTGGACTAAAACTGAAAACCCAGATAACAAATTTGAAAATTCATTTAGTATACCTAAACAATAAGAATTATTAGCCACTTTGTACTATCTTCTTATGAACGCATACTCCAGAAGAATGTAAGAGCAGTTCTGCAGTGGGACAGCATTTGAAGCGCCATCTTGGCCTTTTACAATAGAATTCTACAATTTGTAGCGACAGTTGAAGAAAGTTGTGCTCTGTGTATACAATTTCTACATTTTCTGCGGACGATTGTCGCTATTTCAAGCGATAACCTAGAATGTGTCGAATCACCCTCTGTAGTTTCGTACCGTAAATAGAAACACGAGGGAAACAAATAAGCACTGTTCTGAAAAATCGAATTCTCGGTATGTTATCCCCAGGAGCCACTCGTAAAAATATCTTCATTTTACTCCAAATAGATATACTTTTCAACCCTATTCGAGGCTTGTATGCGAAAATGGGGCACCTAAATCTGTCACTAGCTGATGGTCTAAAATATATAGAATCAAAGGCACCTATTTTACCTCTTTCTATTTTCCCTCAAATTGTAACAAAAACTATGATGTAAATTTTTTCCTGAAGTAATAATATAGGAATAATAAAATATGTAAGCTGTTTTGATTTATCCTTTCATTATTATAAATATCCATTTGATTTCTATTGATTCCTCCATGAATCTCCATTTCATTATGAAAATTACACTAAATATCTGGAAAGAGGATCAAAACTGAATTAGTCCTACTGGAAAATTATACAGTTACAAAATAGGGCTTGAAAAAATTATCTAGTGTTTATCAGCAGTGGTGATTTAAGCCCAATTCATGAAAACGTAAAGTAAGGTAACGCAAGAACGCGAGAAATTTGAACTATTGGGATCGTGTACCTCAATTTCCTTGCATTTAATTATGAACGTGTCTACATGATTCCAATAGTTTAAATTTCTTACTTTTTTGCTTTACCTTACCTTATGTTTACATGAACTAGGCTATAGTGTTTCATATACCTAGTTTTTATACTAGCGGGAGATTTTTCATATCTTCTACATTATGATGTGAAATAAAAAGACAAAATATCAAATTGTACTCTCCACAAATGGCAATATTCCATTTGCAGTATCATTATTCGAACAATGCCACTGCTTGATTGAAAATATTTATTTACAAACAATCTAACGTTCAGCAAAATGTATTGAACAGATTTTTAAAATCAGGCCCGGGGGCATCCTTGTAGGTAACTAAAAAAAATCATTTCTCGATGATAATTGAAACCCAAATTGATCTCTTGTTCTCATTTTCTCTTTTCATGTTATATATTTCTCTTTATTGATTTGGCCGATACTTGGTGGATATCCATAATTACTAGGAACTAAATAAAAAACACGCGTGTCGATCCGTCTTTCTTCTTTACCAGTACAACTGGAGATGACCAGGGGCTGTCGGACGGTTCAATTATAAGTTCTTTTTCCATATCGTTGACAATTTTGTCAGCCACTTTCTTCTTGGCAAGAGGGAGTGTTCTGGCTGATTGACGGATTGGTCGAGCATCTCCAGTATTAATTTTGTGCTGGACCACCTAGGTTCTACCTCCTTTTTCTTGTCCGGTATCGAAGATATCCTGATACTCCTTGACAGAATCGCTCAATTTGGACTGCTGAGCTGGTCCTATGTCCTTCGATGAACCTGTGACTAACTTTCCAGTTCTACTGGCAAGATGCCGTCTTGGCTAACAGTACCGCGTACACTCCTGACCACAGAGGAAATAGTCTTCTCTAGTGCGATTCCTCGTCCTATTTTCTCATCATGAAGCTCGGGCTCGAACTTCATAAGAAGGTTTCAGGGTCCTTTTCTTCAGCAATCAAGTTCTCTCTTCTCCGAAATTTTGTCTCTTTACAACAGCCCCTTCCCAAAAATAACTAACCATGGGTTCACCTGAACTATTTATATACTACAAAAGCAAGATGCATGACAATAACTGATATACTTATAAAACACACATAACAAAATTTTCATCTATAATTTTTTTTATATAAAATATTAGAAATAAAAATATTTTTGCTTCTATTTGGGTTTGAACCTTCGACCTCGCGACTAAATGAATAAATAAATAAAATTTTATTTCCTATAAGTTGCAATTCTAAAAAGCCTTAAAATATCTCAAGTGAAAACTAACTACTTCACTTCGCGCTCATACCGGGGAATGGGGGGGGGGGGGGGGGAAGGAGGTGTAGGACAGCAGATGTGCACAACATCCCCCTGTCGTTTCCTACTTGGGAGCTGCGCTTTGCCTAAGGAAGAAACGAGGGTCCTCATGAGAGGGCGTTGGTTCAACCTCCGCAGATGTTATACGGGCGGTCGTTCGCGTGAGATCTAGTGGCCACGCCTCCTGCGTCGCTTTTGTGCGGATAATGTTTCAATTCAATGTAGACAATTTGGTTTGGCCGGAGAGAGCTACTTGGTTGTCATTCCGGAAAAGGCTACAAGCAAAAAACCGGATCTTGATACTGATCGTTTAAGTAAGACTTCTATTTTCTAGGCAGCCGGTTCTTCTCGGCGCTCATGGAAGAGATAGAGCGCTTGATAAAGGACCCTACCGTGTTTGTGCGGTTCATTATCATGAATCCCAAGCCTAGTAAAGTCTAGTCAGCGGACTCTTGGGGATAAAGTACTTACAGAATTTATTAGCTTATTGCTTTGTATATGTCGGGATGGAATCGACGTCGGCAAGTGCTCGCAACACATCCACGCAAGTGTAACTATTCTTATTCAAAATGATACGGAGTACTTTGTTCTGCATTACGTCGAGTGTCTTCCACTGCTTCTCGTACAGATTACAGAACGCTGGGCAGGCGTGTAGCAGTGCTGGGCGCACCATCTGCTTGTACATCAACATCTTATTCTCCAACGGTAGATGAATGGGTAGATTCGTTTTACCGCCGCTGCCGCTCTCTGAATGGCAAGCGTTGGGTGTGCGTTCATCGTTAGCCGCCTGTCCATAAGTACCCCCAGGTATTTCACCGGGCTTTTCGCCATTATGGCTTCGCCCGAGACCACCACGTCACGGTATATTTTCGTATGCTCATACTCTAGTAAAATTGATGATCTTGGTCTTGGCTGGGTTCACCACAATTTTATTTTCCGCTAGATACGGCAAGATTTCCCTATCCAGTCTAACCCGGATCTGGTATGCAGCAATATCGCTGGAGAACGATTGGCAATATATTGCGGTATCATCCGCATACATTGCCGTTTTCGTTCTCTCGTGTCGAGGAAAATCGTGCGTATGTAGGGAGTACAAATGTGATGATAGGCTCGAGCCCTGTGGAACACCAACCTCGATTGGATGCGCCTTTCAGAGAGTGCGGTTTACTCTCACCTCCAAAGTCCTGCCGACCAGGTAGGAATCGATCAATTTGACCATGTATATGGGCATGCCTGCTCTTAGCAGTTTGGCGATGAGACCTTCGACTCAGACGGTATCGAAGGCTTTCTGCATATCCAGCAGCATCATGACTGTGACAAGGCCTTGATGAAAACACTCTTTCACATCGTGAGCAATTCTGACCACCTGCGAAGTCGTGTTATGACCTGGGCGGAAGCCGAACTGCTCATCGGGAATCATTTACGCGGCTTCCTATTAAAGCTAGTGACAACTGGTGTATTGAAGATTTTCTAAAATTTGATTTCAGAATTGGCAAAATTGAAAATATTTTCAGACACATTCGAAATATCTAATAAATACATAATAGGGTATTACACTGCAATAAAAAATGACGATTTATTTGTAACAAATGATCTTATCTGTATATAAAATGCATGTAAAATCACACCACGAACCTATTAATCAATTTATCGCCATATTTTCGCGCACTGACGCCATCAGTATTGTTCTACAAACGTTTGTCTTTGAGTCCTCTGAGAAAGTTTTCTGCACGAGAAAGTTGTTCCCAGTTTGAATAACAGTGTAGATACACCCGATTAAACTTCTTTTTCCAAACTATTCAGTTGAATAATTTAATGGGAATTTGTTTTGATTCCAGACATGCAATATATGGAGAAACTTTGACATCATCTATATTCATCCAATGTAATACCGGTAATAGTTCGCGCGAAAATAGCTAGTGCTTGAATTCTCCTGCAATTCTTTTTTTTTCTGGATCAAATACCATAAAAAAATTAAAAAATCCCTTTTCGCGCAGTTTGACTTGTAAGTATTTGAAAAAATATATAAAAATTACTAGTGTAATTCCCTATTCACTTCAAAACTATTCCAAATTGAGACAGATTCAAACACAAAAATCAAAATTTTAAGGCCTACCTCGAACTTTTTTCAATGTAAAAAATCCAAAAAACCGCGATTTTTTTAAAATAAAATTTGACGGCGCCACTGGATTCACGACATTTTCAAATGGTTTTTGTGAAAATTACGTAGGAATGCGTCCATCAATAAAAAAGTTATACGGGAATAAAATTTGAAAATTATGTCAATAAATTAACCCACCACTTCAATTTCAGAACTTTTATCAGAATTCTGGCTACACCACTGGATTCAGAATATTTCGAAATATGTTTGGTCAGAATTTCATCGAAATCTGTTCATAAATAAACGAATTATAAAATAATAAAATGAAATTTTTCTGAAATTCGGCTAAACAACATTCTTTTCAAATTCTATTATTTGATTATTTTTTTATTTATGAATAGATTTGGATATATTCTGAACCCAGTGGTGTAGTCAGAATTTTGCTAAAATTTCAGAAATTGAAGTTATGGGTTGATTTATTGACATAATTTTCCAATATTATTACCATATAACTTTTTTATTGATGAATGCATTCCTACGTAATTTTCACATAAACCATTTGAAAATGTCGTGAATCCAGTGGTGTCGTCAAATTCTATTTTAAAATATCCCTGATATGTTTTTTGGATTTTTTACCTTTAAAAAAAATTCGAAGTAGGCCTTGAAATTTTGATCTTTATTTCGAATTTATGGCTCTCAACTAGAACTATCGATGCTCTATCTATTGAAAAAAATAACTTCTGAATCGGATAATAAATAACAGTTTCAGAGAGGCGTCCCGCTTTCAAATGGGTCACTCTGTATATGTTAATTGCTATGTAAGTTTTGAATATCGGGAAATATTTGTAAACCAAATCCCTCGTGAATGCCAACAATTTTTGAAATATTTGAATTTATACTTATTGTAAGGTATGAAATCTGTTGGTCATATTTTTATAAATAGTTACCTACACATTGCTTTCAAAAATCAGATTTTGATACGCACGCACTTATTCAACTTCAAATATCTGAAAACCGTTGATATTTTTGATAACGAAATATCACTTTTTTGTACATGGAATATTGGGGAATAAGAAAGAGAAGACGAAATCGATTTTAATACAGTGGCGTGAAAGTTAGGAGGGGCGATTAGGGGTACTCTCCTGTCATACGCCCTTTTTTGAAGTTACAAACACATGATTTGCATTTAAATTTGAAACTAAATGCATTCAAGTGACAAACCAAATTTTATCAAGAAAAGTTGAACCGTTATGGAGTTATTCTGGGAAACATATTTTTTTGGTCACTTTTAACACTCGTGACTCGGTTATTATTCATCTTAAGGGTATATGTTTAATGGAACTTATAGCCTTATAATGGAGGGAGGATTTTCGGAGTTTGTCCCCTTTATTCTGGGACACCCTGTGTATGTGATGTATATATTTTATGTGTAATTGATATGTTTGTATATTAGGCTTACCTATTTTAAATAAAGTACTACTACTTACCCTTGCCTAATCTGAAGTTTAATGTTTTCAACTTTCAACAGAAACAATGAATGGAATCAAGGTGGCAGCCGAGGTCAGGACAGGGAGAATGACCTGCCTCGTAACGACAGATGGCAGGAGCCGGAGAAACCGGCACGTGAAACGGGCCGCTGGAACGACAACTCCAGCGGCGGTGGAGGATCGGGCGGAGGAGGCGGCTCGGGTGGTGGCAGATGGAGTGACAATCGAAGAAACGAGAACGACTGGACCGTTCCCGTGGCCAGAGATGAGCGTATTGAACTTGAGTTGTTTGGCACTGGCAATACTGGAATCAATTTCAGCAAGTATGAAGATATTCCTGTTGAAGCAACCGGGGACAAAGTCCCGAGTCACATTGCATCTGTAAGTTCATTTTTTTTGTTATCATGTAATAATTATAGTTTATAACAGTCGTTAATACTTGCAATTTCCTTGACAAAAATAACAACATTAATTATTATTAGGCATAATCTTTCTATGAGTCAGGGAAGGATCCAGAATGTAAAGATCAGTTAAAACTGTTGAGTAACAGTATAGACAGCGTGCAAACACAAGCTTTCAAAAGAATATTAGGTATCCCATTTGGTCTAACTAATTTTATTGGGAATATTGAACAGATTATTCAAAAAAAGTGCTATTATGAAAATGATAAATAACTCTTTGTGCTGAAAAGGGGGAACATTCTCCATGAAAATTGAAAAATGAAAAATGTGACTTATTTGTGATATCTAACAGAAAACAACTACTTCCCCGGCACAAGCCACGCTGGACATTGAACTACATCTGATAGATATTGTGAAAAGACTAACTGAAAAGGAAAGAAAAAATCTGAAAGTGAAAATTTGCATTTTCATTCAGATAGCTGACTTTTTTAATTCTTGAAAATGCAAATTTTCACTTTCAGATTTTTTCTTTCCTTTTCAGTTAGAGTCTTTTCACAATATCTATCAGATGTAGTTCAATGTCCAGCGTGGCTTGTGCCGGGGAAGTAGTTGTTTTCTGTTAGATATCACAAATAAGTCACATTTTTCATTTTTCAATTTTCATGGAGAATGTTCCCCCTTTTCAACATGAATACCTCCCAAGAGGTTATCTTGAACGATGGAAAATAGCGATTAAAGTTTGTCTTTCAGTCGCAGATGATTCCACAAAAGATTTTATGAAATTCCTATTCATATTTTCGAACTAAAATCAAAAACTCTTTGTGCCTTTACTAAAAATATTGAAACAACCAACCCAACTAACCAACGAATATACAGGGTAACCCAAGGATAAATCACCAAACGTTTAGGTTTTTTGAGTGAAAATAAAATGTTTTCTTCATATCAGCATGGGTCACAATTTTCTTCGTTTTCAATATACAGGGTGTCAAAGTTAAAAAAAAATATGTTTAATTCCAAGTACAATAAAACAAGCCTTTTATTGCCGCGAAATAAGCATGCCGAGTTTTATCAAAATCAGCCAAAAGATTTTTGAGTTAGGGATAAAAAAAATTGTACCTTGTACCTCAAAACGAAGCAAGTTGTGACAAGCATGTGTCACAAGATGAAGAAAGCATATTATTTTCACCTAAAAAACCGATACTGAACGTTTGGCGGTTTAACCCTGGGTCGCCCTGTATATTCAATACCCAAACATACAATTTATAATACAACAAATTCAGAAAACCATAGTAACTCATCATCTTTGTCTGGTAGAATGTAAATCTGGATTCATCAGAGATTACAATATTCGTATATCATTCGATAATACTCATCCACTCATATCAAACTATCTTATTGACCTTCGAGAACATGGGTGTGCAGGTGCTTAAAATTCCACTCTCAATACATGTTGAGTTTTTCATTTATAATACGTTTGAATGGGCTGTATAACTAATGGGTTAAATTATGTTGCAGTTTGAGGAGGTACAGTTGACAGAACTAATTCGCAGCAATATTGCAATGGCTCGTTATGATTCCCCTACACCAGTACAGAAGTACGCGATACCGATAATAATATCGAAACGAGATGTGATGGCTTGTGCTCAGACAGGATCTGGTAAAACAGCCGCCTTCCTGGTGCCTATCCTGAATCAGATGTTTGAGAACGGACCTCCAAACATCCAGCAAGGCAGAAGTAGGCGCAAGCAATTTCCTTTGGGATTAGTGTTGGCTCCAACAAGAGAGTTGGCCACACAGATTTATGATGAAAGCAAGAAGTTTGCCTATAGATCACGTGTGAGACCGTGTGTTGTGTGAGTATATTTCTTTGATGATTTATTTTTGATTTCCTTTTGTTCAGTGTACACAGCACTAATCTTAACAGCACTAAACAGATAGATATACTATTATGATGTTGATGTTCTGTATATTACATTTGAAAAAATCAATATTATACTTTTACGAACATTCAATTTAAACAAATTCCGATGATTTGGCATAATATTTGATAAAAAAATTTAAATACTTACTGGTGAATCTACGAAGAGAGAGAATAAAAAATAAAGAGACAAAACAAAAAGAGTGAAAGACTTCGGCATTATTAATATCTGTAGAGAGAAAAAATGCATTGTATAAACAACTAAAAGAAAATTCTGATAATGCACTAGCGAAACTTGATTATAATGTAGGCGTCAATTTTGAGTTTCCCGCTTATTACTGGTGTGAAAACTTTTTCATTATTGATTTCTCAAAAAAAAATCATTCTTTATAACCCTATACGAGGGAGATAAAACATGCAGTTTTCGAAAAAATATGATCCAATCACTTTATTTTTCATGGTAGAATGAAACTAGGAAATATTGTTGCCTATCTCTCTATTTACCAGTTTTGCAAATGTTTTTCCTAATATTTCTGCATATAAAATAAATTTTCCAGAGTAATTTGACTGTCTTGAATATTTTATTAATAATTTGTCTTCTGAATCATATATCTGAAGGCTTTTAATTCTTCCAAAAGTTTTTCATTGGTGAAGTTGAATTCTCAGTGATTTCATTTTTGTAGTTTGTACTGCAGAGTCTGTTCCGAAATGTTTCATCGTCAGGTTTTTAATTTTATCAATTTCTTCCCTGGTCTTGGTTTTAATAACGATTCCACCATCTTTAATTTCTCGAACACTAATTACTGATGCTTGTACAGAAGATACATTTTTTTTTTAAAGTTCCTCTTTAGTTTGTTTACTGTTTTGTGTCTTTTTTGGCCTAATTATGAGAGATGGAATGTTTTTTAGCTGTTCTTCGGGATTTCTATTATTTTTCACTATAGCTGAATAAGTTACGAAATTTTCTTCTTTGTCAGATTTGTTTATAAGTTCGCTTAGCATTTTGTCAATGTTTTTCAATTTTTTCATAATTTCCTCTTCTCTACTGTGTTTCTCTTGTATTTTTTCAATGTTATTCTTTAAATAATTCATTTTCTGGTTCATTTTTTGAATTATTTCATAGATTTCGGTTTTTTTTTCATGCATTTGGGACTCAAGTAGAAAGTTTGGTTCCTTCTGGATCATTTCACTTTTGATACATATCAAACATGTCCAATCTCTTTGTTTTCTTCATTGTAGTAACGTCTGACTTTGCTAAATTAGAACACTTCAAGCAGAACCATTTGAAACAATTCGAACATCTCACTGAACATGTTCTTTTATTGAATGAGGACGCGCAACTTGTACATTTTTCATCCATAAATGGTCCGGTTTCTCTGAGATCTTGATATGAAATATGGAATGTTTTAACAAATTCCGAATAAACATTTTCCGATGGATATTTTAGTGGGTTATAATATAAATACTTTTTTCATCATTTAGTGTCATGAAGCGAAAAAAGGATATCACAACTGCAATAACTTGATATTATCTTCTTAGGCCTTTTATTTCTATTTCACTGGTCTTCTGAATGGACTGAAAATTATTTTAGGTTTCACAAGGTAGAAAAAATCAGTTATTTCACAGACTTAACAGTGACAGATCGCAGATAATAATATATTATTATTATTACAGTACAATAATGAACATTTTTTTATTATTAAGGCTGATGGACTCCTGTCGATAGCCTATTGGGTAACCAATAAAGTACTTTTATTATTATTATTTATTTTATTATTATTATTCTATTTTCATCAGCTATGGCGGTGCTCATATTGGTGATCAGATGAGAGAACTAGATCGGGGATGCCACTTGCTTGTGGCGACCCCTGGCAGATTATTGGATATGATCGACAGAGGGCGTATTGGACTCGACTATTGCCGCTACCTAGTACTTGATGAGGCAGATAGGATGTTGGATATGGGTTTCGAAGTTCAAATTAGAAGAATAGTAGAGAAAGAGACGATGCCAAGGACGGGAGAAAGACAGACACTGATGTTTTCAGCTACATTTCCATCTCCTATTCAGATGTTGGCTAGAGATTTCTTAGATAATTATATTTTCTTGGCTGTTGGAAGAGTTGGCAGTACATCAGAAAATATAACTCAAAAAGTAAGTCAAAGATTCAATTTGATAATGGGATAATCAAGGAAATTGTAAGGCTGAAATATCTTAACTTCTGGTTAGCTGACAAGGGTATTGCTAATAAGGAGAGGCTAAACTAGTGGTTATCCTCGCTTCCTATGCCCTAAACTATTTTGAATATGGCATTTCAGTGACAAAAACATGTGAAATATTATTAGTTTATTTTTATTCTAATTAAACAAATTATGTATACAGGGTGAGTCGGAATAAGACCGACAAACTCTGGATACAGATTTCTCGCTTCATTTTGAGGAGAAAAGTTTCTATCAAGGTATGTCCTAAAATGCATCCCCTCTGAGATACAGGTTGTCAAAGATATGAAAAAATTTATATTCAATTTTTTTCTCCAAAACTCCCAAAGAAAAAAATTTCAAACTTTGAACACTAATCCAGGTTTATCAATGTGATAATTAAAAGTTATAATTTTTAGCATTATACGATTATTTCACATAGGATATTATGTTGCTACTCAGGATAAATCTTCAATTTTTCTCAATTATCTTGGAAACCTCTACTATTAGGCACACCGAAGCCCCTGGGGACTCGGGACTAGAAAGAATAGAGGCCTACTTGCAGTGGCTTCAAAACCCGCCCATCTGTGCTAGAAGAAGTGGGCACACAGATTGTTATGACTTTTAGGTTGGATATTGGTGAGGCTAGCTCATGTCAAACGCTCATTTTTCCATTCACTTGTCCAAAGAAAATATGAAGGAAAGTTTGATTACTACATACCAACGTAACTAACCTACTGGTTTACTAAATTTATAAACTATAAGTTCAAATTATCACTTTGATAAACCTTGATTAGTGTATCAAGTTTCAAATTTTTCCATTCAGAAGTTTTGGATTAAAAAATTAAATCTAATTTTTTTTTGTATTCTTGTCACCCTGTCTCCAAGGGAGAATGCATTTCAGGACATACTTTGATGGATATTTTTCACCTTGAAATGAAGTTTGTCAGTCTTATTCTTACTCATCCTGTATGCTGTTATTTTCTTAAGTAAATATACAATGAAATAAATAACACATTTATATATCCTTTGTAATAAATAATAAAATAATAAGTACTGAAGAGATACTTGTATTGATAATGGGTGTACTGAAATACTGAAAATTTTGAGATGTACACCTACTGAAAAAAAAAAGTTGTTTCCCCCTCGCGATTTCCAAATGTTTTACTAGTTTGACCGATATACACCCCTGATTTCCCGAATACATTTACTACAGATCTTCATCAAGTCACAGCCTAGTAATTCAGAAAAAAAATGTTTATAAAAATATTGACTGACATATCCTTCAGCCCATTGTTACATTATTGTTTTCAGGTTGTTTGGGTAGAAGAACATGACAAACGCTCCTTCCTTCTTGATCTACTCAACGTTGCCGACCTGCAACAGCCCTCCGCAGAAAGCCTTACACTTGTCTTTGTTGAGACCAAAAAAGGTGCAGATTCCTTGGAAGAATTTCTGCACAATGAAGGTTATCCGGTAACTTCAATTCACGGAGATCGTACTCAGAGAGAGCGCGAGGATGCCTTGAGACAGTTTAGATCAGGAAATACCCCTATTTTAGTTGCTACTGCTGTAGCTGCGAGAGGTCTTGATATTCCACATGTGAAACATGTGATAAACTTTGACTTGCCTTCAGATATTGAAGAATACGTTCACAGGTATGTTCAACTATATTGCTTCTTAATCATCCAAGGTACTTGGGTTCGATCCCCAGAAAGAAATATTTATTTTATTTATTTATTTATTTAATTTACGGGAAAACCCCTTTTATTACAAAATATTCAGTATAAAATAAAATAACAGCTGAAACAGATATAAATACAAATATATGCATAACTACAAACAGTGGTATGAATAGAAGCACGATAATATAAATATTATATATAAAAAGAGAAAACAATAGTGAGGAGATGAAATACAAAAGTTAGGCAAACTTCTTAAGATCTATTACGTACATATTCAGTAATTGATTTGTGGATTTTGTTTAAAGGTACACCAAAAAGATTTAAATCAGATTCATTAGCCAACCTTAAGAGACGTATCATCGGGCTGTTATAGCCGTAGTTTGTGGAATGAACACTCTCTAGAAAACTAGTCTTGACATCCCTAGTATCTCTTTGCTTACTTTTGAAATCAACACAACTTAGTAGCTCAGGATATGAAATATTACCAGAAATTAATTTATATAGGAAAGACAGGTCATTCTGAATGCGCCTATTTTCAAGTGTGGGTAAGTTAACGAAAGTAAGTATATCTGAATATGTATAGTTCCCCAATTTTATAGGCTATAACACGTAAAAATTTATTTTGTATGGATTCAACACATCGTTTTTTAGAAGCATAAGATGGACACCAGATCACAGAGGCATAATCTAATTTTGATCGTACTAAACAACAAAAAAGTATTTTTAGAGTAAATAGTGAGAAATCTTTTCCAATTCTCAATGTATACCCCAGTGTTCTAAGTGAATCTTGTGTTAATCTGGATATATAATCACTAAAAGCAAGTTTGGAATCGAGATAAATCCCTAGATCTTTCACCATTTCAATATTGTTTAACGGATGGCCATATATGCTGTAAGTGAGAAAGATTGAAAAACATACCTGCATATTTATGAATGTTTAGTTCCATACAATTATTTTTACACCAGTCTGCAATGTGGTTTATATCATCTTGAAGATAATAATCAAAAGATGAATGAATGACTCGATAAAACTTGAAATCGTCCGCAAATAGTAAGCATTTTGAATTAGTGATTTGACTGACAATATCATTAACAAAAAGATTAAAAAAACAAAGGTTTCAATTCCAATTTTCCAAACCAACATAATTTTTTATTTTCAAATTCAGCTTAATATTTTGTTTACTTTTTGTTGTACTTACCAGTTATTATATAAAAATTTATTGTTCTTATATAATTTAATTGGAAAATAAAGGTTTATTATTATATGCATTCAGTCGAAAATGGGGTATTGTACGCCTGTGGTATTACTCAACGAGAATAAGAATTATTTTCCCCTTTACCACAAGTAATTAAATTCCTAGATGCGCATTTCAATAACCAAGGTATCTTCATCAGTAGGCATTACTAAACTGAAGTGAATATTCAAACCTGTCTTATTTATACCCTGCAATTAATTACTGTTATTGTAACCTGGGAAGTAGTTGTTCCCCTTTTCAATAACAGGTAATTATTCCTATATCGGTATCAATCCAAGTAGTGTAGAATTTAATGTTCCTTTATCATTATTGAGCAGAGATTTAAAACCATTTCTGTGAACAGCAATACTAATAATTTAATTTTCTATAAATCTAGTAAAACCAGTCAATGATTATAGAAAACAATCTTAGGTAATTTCAGTTTGGTAGTTGTGATCTCATAGTCTTTTCCGATTTCCTTTTCAGTCTTTCAAAAAAAGTTTAATTTCTTCAGAATTTGTTATCAATAACATACCATCTTTTCTGATATTATTTATTTCAGTATTACTTGTCAATAGAGCTCAGATGAATTGATAGGATTGAATTCGAAGTTAAAGCAAGAGAAGAAGATCAGCTAACATTTATTGCCGTAAAACTTAAAAATCCAGATGTTATGATTTGCAGTTTATATCGTCCTCCTAAAATGAGCACGCAAAAATTTCTGGATTTCATGGATAAAACACTTGAAAGTCTTAATGAATGCAAATGTGAAATTTTCTTTTTTGGCGACATAAATATTAATATTTTATCTGAAACTAAGGAAAAAAACAATTAATGGACATCTATAAATCTAATAATCTAGTGTTAGTTAATGAAACCGTTCCTACCAGGGAAGTTAGGGGTAGTTCTACTTTAATTGATCATTTCATTACGAACACTGAAAGCAAAATTGAAATTTCAGTCACAAACACTTCTTTGAGTGATCACAAAATGTATATAACATTGACAAAAACAATTCAAAATATATTGATAATTCTTTGACTGAAATTAAAATATTCGATTGTAATAAACTTAAAGAGGAATTAGCTGAACTAAGTACTAGAATTCATCTCTACCCAAATCCAGATGAGGCTTATGAGAAATTATTGAAAACATTCGACTCCTGTTCATATATGAAAAAAATTAAATGTAGAAAAAATCTAAGCCTTGGTTTGATAGCCACATAGCATTTTTGATAAAAGAACGAGACAAATATTTTTATAAAAAAAAGAAAACCCTCAATCTGAATATTTTTTGGACCAATATTCTCATTTTAATAAATTAGTAAAAAAAACTATTAGGGAAAAAAAATATAAATTTTATAAAGAAAATTTACTGATGCTAATCCTAAGATGATTTGGAATGGAATCAAATCTTTACTACATAATAAAAATAGTCCCCACATAGTAAAAATAGAAGCCATTAAAGTTGATGATAAAAAAATTGAATTTCCAGTTGAAATATGTGAAGCTATGAATAATCATTTTGTAAGTATTGTGTGCACGTATTAGACAAAACTCAAAAATAATTATAGGCCTTTCAGAAAACAAAATTGACTCACCATCAACCTCTGAACTGGTCGTTGCTGGGTACCCAGGTAGATCTTCTCTAGTTTTGAAAGGGCCAATGTTGTCTTGAGTGATTATGCACTTGTAAAAAACGGTAATGCGAACGACTTTACGTGAACGCGTGTTTCCACTTTTAATATCAAAAAAAAGGACTTCTTTCCATGCGAGCACGCTATCTAGCATCTGTCTCAGCCGAAGAGCCGCGCATGCGTGGAGAGATCAATGAAAATGAATTCTGAAAGGCATACTTACACGGTGGCACTAGTAACATTGTACCAAAATTATGAAAATAAAATAATTTATAATATAAAAATTCCCAAGAAGAATCAACAAAAAAGTAATGTATTATTCTGATTACATTGAAATTAAACTAATATTATACATAAACCGCCCACCAAATTACACAGTAATTTATATGTCTGACTGAGAAGGCAATGGACAGATTTTTGCAACAGGACGCTGCAAAATTCCCTTTGCTGTACGCAAAGTAACTACTCTACAAACTTTATCAGAGCCAGTATGAGCCTTCACAACTCTACCTAAAATCCACTTCAACGGTGGAGTTTGATCATTTTTTATTACAACGAGAGTTCCTTCGGCTATTGAAACAGTGTTTGTGTGCCATTTTTGCCGCTGATTTAGAGTATTTAAATATTCTAGATGCCAACGCTTCCAAAAATGTTGATGAAGTCTTTGCAATAGTTGCCATCTAGATAATCTATTCATGTTTAAATGAGACAGGTCAGGATCGGGCAATGCAGTTAAAGGCTCCATGGTCAAGAAATGGCCAGGCGTCAGAGCTGTCAGTTCATTTGGATCAGTACTCAAACTGGTCAAAGGTCTAGAATTTAATAATGCCTCAATTTGAACAAACACGGTGTTCAACTCCTCATAGGTGAGGATCTGATCTCCTATGACTCTCAAGAGGTGACTCTTCACCGACTTTATGCCGGCTTCAAATAGACCTCCAAAATTCGAACCTGTAGGGGGATTGAAATGCCAGTTGAGGTTCAGAGTTTCAGCCGAATTTTTCATTAATTCGAGCAGGTAACGATGCGCACCAACGAAGTTAGTACCATTGTCACTAAATATAGTACTACAGCGACCACGACGTGCTATAAATCGACGGAAGGCCGCTAGAAAAGCTTCTGAAGATAAATCAGAAGCGAGCTCTAAATGTAGAGCTTTCGTTGAGGAGCACACAAATAAGCATAAATAGGCCTTTTGAGATTTGCATCCTCGAGATTTACCAAGGGTTATGGAAAATGGACCACCATAGTCCACGCCAACACACGAGAAAGGTTTCAGTTGGTTGACACGGAGAGACGGTAAGTTTCCCATTATGGGAACAGATGATGAAGGGTTGACGCGAAAACATCTGTAACATTTCGATACAGTATGGCGTATGGCTCTTTTCACAGACAATATCCAGAATTGTTGTAATAAAAGATATTCTAAGGTTCGGGGACCTGGATGTAAATTTTCTCGGTGAAAATGTTCGATGATAAGTTGAGTGAGACGATGCTTTTGCGGTAGAAGAATAGGAAATTTCGCATCAAATGACAATTTGGAATTTACTAATCGACCGCCCACCCTAAGAATACCATGCTCATCGATAAATGGAGATAGTTTTCGTAATGGCTTAGAACAAACTGATTTTGTAGAGACCTTCAAGATATCATCTTTAAAATGTGTGCATTGAACGTGTTTGATGATAATATGAAATGCATGTTCTATCTCATTCAACGAAAGAGAACCAGTGGTTTTCTCCAGCATACGAGAATTATGTATAAAGCGTAAAACCCAAGCAACTTGTCGTTTAATTTTAATCAAGGAGGAAAGTCTGCCTATTATATAATCTAGGACATTTACTTCAACTGTGGTAGTCAAAGTGACAATTTTTTCTTCTCCAGTTACATCTATTACTTTTAGTATATCCGATGAAGGCCAATATTCATGAGATTGATGTAACCAAGGAGGACCTTCCCACCACAAATTATGCACAATGAGTTCGGAAGGTAAAAGTCCACGTGAAGCACAGTCAGCTGGATTATCTTCACCTGGAACAAATCGCCAGGAAAGAGGTGATGTTTTTTCTTGTATAAGGCTAATTCTATTTGCCACGAAGGTCTTGTAACCGTGAGAGCTAGATTTAATCCACCGAATAACAGTTTGCGAGTCTGACCAACAAAAAATATCAGAAAACTTTAGAACATTCTGATAAGTTTTACAAACATAGGCGACTAACCCAGCAAGCAATGTTGCCGCACACAGCTCTAAACGTGGTATCGATATCTGTCGCAAAGGTGCAACCCTTGTCTTTGATATCGAGATACACACTTTATATGAATTTTGTAATTCAAATCGAAAATAAACCATGGCGGCGTAGCCCTTCTGGGAAGCATCACAGAAGCCATGAAGTTGGCAGCCATTGTACTGATCTGGAACTATTCTACGAGGAATTTGTATGGAAGACAAATTCGGTAATTCAGATTGGTATCTACTCCACGAGCTGATAACTTCATCGGTAGGAGTTGCATCCCAATCTAAGCCCAGCGTCCAAATATATTGCATAAGACGCTTGGCGAAAAATATGACAGGTGCCAAAAAACCTAGCGGATCGAAAATCCGCGATAATTCTGACAGGACTGTACGTTTAGTACACTGTCTGTCAAATGGGCGAGTATGATAAGAGAATGAATCCAAATGAGGATTCCACTGCAGTCCAAGAATTTTTATAATGGGATCGTGATCAAATGAAAGAGGCATTTGTCGAAAATCTTCAGGAACGTTACCAAGCAAGGAAGGACTATTACTAGCCCATTTACGGAGTGGGAAGCCACCGCGTTCTAAACAACAGACCAATTCAGTCTGTAATAAAGTGGCCTTACTCAAATCATTCTCACCACTAATAATATCATCAACATAGACATCAGATTGTAAAGCCTGTGCCGCCAAAGGAAAATTTTGCCTTTCATCCATGGCTAGTTGTCGAATAGTTCTATTAGCCAAGTACGGTGAACTAGAAATACCATATACGACAGTATTTAGAGTGAACTCTTGAATAGGGTCAGCCTGAGAAAATCTCCAAAATATTCTTTGGTAATTTCGTTGAGAGGGGGTTAGCAATATTTGTCTAAACATTTGCCTCACATCTGCCGTGAATACAAACTTGTATATTCGGAAGGAGAGAAGAAGAGTGGCAATATCATTCTGCAATTTTGGACCCGTCAATAAAACATCATTTAATGATACACCTAAGTTTGATTTGGCTGAAGCATCAAAGACTACTCTTAGCTTTGTGCTGACAGCATCCGGTTTTTGGACACAATGATGAGGGATAAAGTACGACGAATTTGTATCTGTTAGCGGAACAGCTGGAGACATATGACCCGAATCAATATAATCTTTCATGAAATCTGAGTATTCCTGTTTTAGCTCAGGATTTTTACTTAATTGGCGTTCTAAATGATAGAACCGTCGTAATGCAGCAGAACGCGAGTCTCCAATTTGAGGATTTTGCATTTTAAATGGCAAAGAGACAACGTATCGACCAGAATCATCTCTAGTGACAGTGTCCCGGTAGATTTGTTCACACACCTGGTCATCTTGTGAAGCAAATTCAGGTTTTGGTGGTTCTTCTACTTCCCAAAACCTTCTAAGTGTTTCATCTAGAGAAGGATGTGTAACAGAAAGGTAAGAAGATACCGTTGATGGGTAGCCATTATCAATTTTACCCATCAATACCCAACCGAAAATGGTATTAAGGGCAATGGGTTCATTAACATTTCCCGTTAATTTACCATCTTTTAAAATCAGGGGGAACAAATCCGCGCCTAACAAAATATCTACTTCTCTGTTCACATTGAATTCTTCATCAGCCAATTTTAAATTCGTGATGAATGATATCTTTGTTTTGGAAATTGTTTGTTGTGGCATATTAGTGCAAATATTAGGTAACACAATAGCCTCAAAATGATAAGAGGGTTCGTCAAGACCTTTTGGTCTTATAGTACAACTCGTACGACCGTTACTCATTGAAGGTACTTGACCTATACCTTGAATGGTGGTTCTGAGTTTAGACCTATTAAGACCTAAGCGTTTCAAACATCTTTCAGTAATGAAATTTGTTTGACTCCCTGTATCGAGCAAAACTCTAGCAGATTGGGTGTCTCCATGCACATCAACAATGTCAACTTGAGCGGTTGACAAGAGAACCGTTGATGGAGAAATTGATGTACTACAGTTGCTCGTTAAGGCAGTGTTCACTTCCGGGATAGGCGGAAGCTCAGCTTGCTGAGACGATGCTATTGAAGCATGCTCAGTAGCCACACTGATAGATTCTGCTTCCGGTGTGATATTGTTACTCCCGAAATGAAGGAGCGTATGATGTCTTTTGTCACATAATCTACACGACGTGGATGGACAAGGTTGATTGAGATGCGTACGTAGACAATTTAAACACAGTTTATACTGTTTTGCAAGCAAATGTCTACTGTGAGGAGGTTTATTCAAGAACTGTGAACATTTGTTAATGACATGATTATTTTTACATAGGGGGCAATGTGAATTGATAGACGAGTTCATTTTGTTTGAGACAAGTGAAGTAGTAGCACACGATTTTTTATTATGATTTTTTGAAAACCAATCATTTGGTTTAAATGAGGAAGTTTTAGTAGAACTAGCCTGTACTGAATAACCAACTGATTCTAAGGCCTTGCATTGTTCTGTGAGAAATTGTTTCAATGAAACATAAGATGGGATTTCGACCTTCTCTGAACATGACTTTAACTCAAAACGTGTCTTCGTATTAATATCAAGTTTATCAAACAGAATATTGAATAATGGAAAATCCCAACTGTCAACAGGAAAATTGAGTGCCCTAAGGGCCGACACATTTTCTGTAAAAATATTAACCAATTTTCTAAGGCACTGAACAGTCTCTGTAGCCTTGGGAGCATCTCTGATTTGATTCCAATAGAAGGTAGCTAACAGTTTTTTGTCTTGATATCTGTCAACTAAAGTTTGGAAAGCTATTTCATAATTTTCATCAGCTAAAGTAACACCCTGTACTATATTGAGAGGTTCTTTTGCCAAATTTGTGATTAGGTATTCAAATTTTTCAATATTACTAAGTTGATCATTTGTGTGAACTAGCGTAGTGAATAATCCATAAAAATGTGGCCATGATTTAAAATCACCATCAAAACAAGGCAACTGCAATTTTGGTAATTTGCAGTTCCGAGTTTTCTGAGTTGAAATCATGTTTTCCTCGTTAGCTTTAATCCATTTTTGAATATCATGATTCACTGAGCTCACTGTATAATAATGTTCATCAGCCTCAGTCCTGATCAAATCTTCCTGATCCAACATTCCAGGATCAGATGAAATTGCCGCAACTATTGCATTGTGACTCTGTTCAAAATCATTGAATATATGATCTAATTTACTGCATCTAATTTTCAACTGAGTATGAAGAGTTGGGTCAGAGATAGCATTTTGAGCAAAATGAACAATTTCTTTGAGCCGTTTCAAGGCAATATTACGTGATGCGCGGTGAGCTGCTAGTTGTTCAGTCATTGTCAAAATAGTTGAGAATATTTCAATATATTTTCCAAACTAAAAATGACTGGTAAAAATGACAATTTATTTATGTGAAAAGGATCGCGACTAAAGTGGGCTATAATAAAATGTACACACCCTGTCGGTTATCAAAATATTCTGAATACCTGCTGGTGAAAATGTATGAAAAAACTATGAGCTATAAAGAGTTGTGAATGACTGCAAAAAAAGGTATAAAAACTCGTACAAGCACTGATAAATTGTACCCGGTTAAATACGTTTTTTAAAAGAAAAAAAAACAATGTGTAATCTGGTGGTTTTTAAATATTTCAGACTGATATTTGAAAATTACTTTTATTGTATGAAAGCTGGATGTAATATCCTTGGCTCGAATAGGACCATAATGTGCACGTATTAGACAAAACTCAAAAATAATTATAGGCCTTTCAGAAAACAAAATTGACTCACCATCAACCTCTGAACTGGTCGTTGCTGGGTACCCAGGTAGATCTTCTCTAGTTTTGAAAGGGCCAATGTTGTCTTGAGTGATTATGCACTTGTAAAAAACGGTAATGCGAACGACTTTACGTGAACGCGTGTTTCCACTTTTAATATCAAAAAAAAGGACTTCTTTCCATGCGAGCACGCTATCTAGCATCTGTCTCAGCCGAAGAGCCGCGCATGCGTGGAGAGATCAATGAAAATGAATTCTGAAAGGCATACTTACACGGTGGCACTAGTAACATTGTACCAAAATTATGAAAATAAAATAATTTATAATATAAAAATTCCCAAGAAGAATCAACAAAAAAGTAATGTATTATTCTGATTACATTGAAATTAAACTAATATTATACATATTGGAAAGACGTTATCTTCTGCTATTCTAAATACTTCAGAATCACTGGAAGACCAGTCAAGTGTTTTGTCTATGTTTTTAGAACCCACAAATTTGACAGAAATTGAGAATATTATAGATCAGTTAGATTCTAAAAATGCATCTGGTTTTGACGGGATCAGTGTGAAGATCATGAAAGTTATCAAATTCGAAATTTCACCTGTTTTATTGTTTATTATGTCTAGATCATTTGAAACAGGTATTATACCCAAAAAAATGAAAATTGCAAAAGTGTCTCCCATCTATAAAATGGCAAAAAACAGATTTAAACAACTATCGACCAATATCTATACTTCCAATCATTTCAAAAATTCTAGAAAAACTGATGAATTTTAGACTATTAGATTTTCTTGAAAAAAATAACCTACTATATAGTGGACAATATGGTTTCCGCAGATCTAGAGACACTGAGGCAGCAGTGATGGACGTTGTGTCAAATATTCAAATTCAACTTGACAATGATCAGAAATGTACCATCTTGTCTTTGGATTTGTGTAAAGCATTTGACACAGTTGATCACAAAATATTACTCAAAAAATTATATAGTATTGGTGTTAGAGCAACTCTACATAAATGGTTTCAAAACTATTTATGTGATAGAAAACAATATGTTTATTTAGGAAACAATCGAAGTTCTCTGAAAGATATAAATTGTGGTGTACCACAAGGTTCTATTCTTGGTCCAGTTTTATTTTAAGTATATATAAACTCATTATCAAAATTAACTCTTAGTGGGGTACTATCGTTGTTCGCTGATGACACCACAATCATTTACTTTTCCAATAATCATGATGATATAACAAATAGAATAAAAAATGATATTGATTACATTTTAGTTTGGTTACAAAAACATAAATTGACACTAAATTTCAACAAATCTTCTTTCATGAATATTTCAAGAAAGGTTGTGGATATTCCAACTCTTCCAATTAATGTAAATAATAAAACCATAAATTATCAGCAAACAATAAAATTTTTAGGTTTATACATTGATGAAAGACTATCATGGAATAAACATATTGATAAAATCCGAAATAAAATAGCACCACTGATTGGTATTCTTTTCAAAATAAGGAATTACATACCTTTGAAATTTCTTAAAAATATTTATTTTTCTCTTATTTATTCACATTTGCAATACCTAGTTTCCATATGGGGTACTGCAAGTAATTGCTTTTTAAATCCTTTGAAGAAGCTACAGAATAAAACAGTTAAATGTATCTATAAATTGAATTATATGGAACCAACAATAAATTTATACAAACCAAATGGTTTGCTTGATCTGAACTCTCTCTATAAGTTCAAAATTTGTTGTTTCATCCACTCGATAAGAAAAAAAGTGAAAATCTCGAATTTAGTTTTTACCCAAGTAAACAGTATTCATAACCATAATACCAGACAAACAAAATTATTAGCTGCTAGCAATTTTAGAACAAATTTTGGAAAAAATTCTGTTTATTATAATGGCATAGTAAATTACAATTTAATATCTAATGAAACAAAAAATTACCATTCATTCATAAAATTTAAAAATGAACTGAAAAAAAATTTTGCGGTGATTTCTTTCATGAACTTGGCACCTTCAATGATAATATGTTTGAGTTAAAAACTGCTTAAATCTATCTCTAAATATGTATTTTTAAGTATTTTGCGTTTGAGCAAATGTCATTTTTTACTTTTAATAGTTATTATTTACCAACATTTATTGAACACCTTATGTATATGATTATTTATGTTTTAAGATTTGTATTATTATTATTATTATTTTTTAAACCCTTCTATAAACATGTAATGTTTCTTGGGTAATAAAGTTGATTGAAATTGTCAAAGCTTTTTTAAATTACATACAATTTAAAATTGGAGAGCAGTTAATACCTACTATAACACATTTTTTACAGACTATACACACTTTAAAATTTATATTGCATATTGCACAGTTGCACATTAAAAAGTAAAAAATAAGAAGTTAAAAAATATTTAAAATATTTCATTTTGTGAACACTCAGTGTTTAATTTTTTCTGCTAAAAATTCTTCTATTGTGTAGAAACAGTTTTCCAGAAGATATTTTTTCGTTGTGCTTTTGAATTTTTTGCAGTTAGTGATGCTTTTTAAGGAATCGGGAAGATTGTTAAAAAGAGAGATGCAGTTGTAAAAGGTGGATTTCTTGAAGGTTGTTGTGTTGTGCTTTGGTATGTCCAACAAGAAATTTCTTGATGGGTAGTTATGGTGACTTCCCAGCATTTTAAAGTCAGAAATATTGTTTTTTACAAACGTTACACATTTTAAGATGAAAATGGAATGGAGGGGTAGAATAGAGTATTTTTTAAATACGGGTCTGCACGAGTCGTAATCCAGATCGAACAGTAGTCTAATAATTCTTTTTTGAGAAGTAAAGACTCTCCTGTGTTCTGTTGCTAGTCCCCATGTCGCAATGTTACTTGATAAATGGTTATAGGCAAATGCATAATATAGGTTTAGCAGCCCTTCTTTACTCAAAATTGGTTTCATTTGTAAAATTGCATAGTAAGCTTTATTGAGTTGCTTACATACGAAGTCTATATGGGAAGAGAAGCCAAGATCTGAGTCGAGCCATGTACCGAGTAACTTTACGTGTTCGCTGAATACTATATTTTCACAGAAGTTTTTTGGAATGGTTTTTTTAATGTGAAAGTTTATGTAGACTGTTTTGTCTGTGTTCAATATGAGTCGATTTTTTTGGCACCAATTTTTAATTTCGTCGAGAGCTTTTTTTATATTATTATGTAGTTTTTCAAGAGTATCTCCGCATACTGTTATTGTTGTGTCGTCAGCAAACATTGTTACATGTCCCTCCGTTATATGGTTAGGAATATCGTTCACAAATAGTAGAAAAATTAATGGTCCTAAGACAGATCCTTGGGGAATGCCAAGAGAAGTCATGCACTCGAAGATACTTCTGTGAGAAAGGTAAGACTCAAACCATTTTAGGATGTTACCCCTTATACCGAGAAAGCTAAGTTTTTCCAAAATGAAATTTATGTTTAGGCAATCAAAAGCCTTTGAAAAGTCGAACATAAGTGAAACAACATATTTTCCTTCATCCAAAGACGTGTAAACATGGTTCAACAAGTGGTATGTGGCAGATTCTGTGGATTTGTTTTTTCTAAAGCCGTGTTGAGAGAGCGTTAGAAGATCGTAACGCTCAGCAAAATTAACTACTATAAAGAAATTTGTCGGTAATTATCTAGTGTTTGTTTGTCACATTTTTTTTGAAGTGGGAACACAAGTGAAATTTTTATCAGGTTTGGGAATTCACCTTCCGCTAGGGATAAATTGATAAGTCTTCTTAGGGGTGGAACTATGTAGTCATGTATGGTTTTCAACAACTTGGGTGAAATCTCATCAATTCCAGAAAAAAATTTATTCTTCAGTGATTTTATTATATCTGATGCTTCAGTTTGAGTTATATATGGAATAAATAAACTATTCCGGCAGCATTTGGAAACAGTGCATGTAATTGTAGAATTTTCACCGAAGAAGTTGTCTGTTTTTATTTTACATATGTTGGAAAAGTGTGTTGCAAATTTATCTGCCACTTCTTTTTATTTGATATCAGGCAGTCATCACATTTCAAGGTTATTATTTCACTATTTTTATTTTTTCTGTTCAAGTTTTCATTGATAATTGTCCATGTTTCCTTGATCTTATTGGGAGCTGAGTTAATTCTATTACTGGTATATAGATTTTGCTTCAATTAGATTTAGTTTGTACTCTTTTTTTTTGGCAGTATATTTTCTTAGTTTCGCTACAGTTTGCCACTGACATGTACCAGTGTAAAAGTTCTAAATTTTCTTTAAATTGTGCTAATTCTGTGGTATACCAATTTTTATTGTGTCGCTTTATAACTTCCGTCATTTTAATGAGTGGACATGTAACGTCAAGGCACCATTTGATATTTGTGATGAGTTCTTTATAAGCTTCATTTACATCATTTATTGAGTAAAAAGTGCTCCAATCAAGTTTGCTTAAGTATGTGAGCAGAATTTCTATATTGCCTTTTCTCAAGTCACGAAATGTTCGTATGAGTTTATTGATTTATCTTTCATTTTATATTGTTTGAAGTTTGTTATTGAAAAAATGTGTGAAAAGTGATCGCTTAGGTCTGGATTTATGACATCACAGGAGTAGTATGATGGCGGTATGTTTGTGATTACGTAATCAATGGTGCTCGTAGAGGTTTTCCCCTTGAGGGTAGGCTTATTTGTTGTTATTTTTAATTGAAAGGATTCTAAAATACCATTCAAAGTTTTTTGCTTTTTTTTTTCTTTTCTTTCGAAGTGAATGTTTAAGTCGCCAGTTAAAATTATATGTTCAAATTTTTTACTTTCAGATTTCAATGCAGAATATAGACGTTCTTCAAAGTTTTTTAGGTCCCCTCTTATTGGTCTGTAAATGTTTATTATTGCAATGTGGTGTTCGCCAGTGAAGTAATCAATACCGCACATTTCAATATGATTTTCTACTGATAATTCCTTTATATGACGAATTTCGCTGGTTTTTGTTGTGCTTTTTGCATATATAGCAGATCCACCATGAATATTTAATGATCTAGAAAAGTGAGAAATCAGACTGTAACTCGTTAGTGATATACATTCAATATTTTTCATTGGTACCAATGTTCACAGATACACATTATTTCAATATCAAAATTTTTAGCAATTATTTCTAATTCGGTAAGTTTGTTATTCAAACACTGAATGTTCACGTGAAAAATGTTAACATTTGAATATGTATTGCATTGATATTTTATCTTATTTAGGTGAAAGAAGAATTGGTTATTTTTTCTTCAAGTTCATCTGTCTCCTTCAGAAATCTTCTTCCCCTTTGGAAATCAAATCGTTCGAATATAGTTTTTTTGGGCCAAAAAGTTGCATCGTAGACTGCCTCTTGATGATGGGGTTGAACGCCGATCATAAAAGTCTGCTTATCACTTTTTGGATTCATGACGTCTAACTTTTTTGTTTATCACTAGTTTTTATTTGCATTTGGCTTGCTTTTTCTTCCAGGAATAAATTGTTTTGCTTCAGCAGTGATGTATTTTCCATTAGTAAATTATATTTTTCATCTTTTTCCTTCAGAAGTTATTTTAGTAGTTTGATCTCCATTTCTAAATTATAAAATTCTTCGTTTTTCACATTTTCATTGTCTGTCTGTTCGTGGGTTGACAACATGAGATTCTGGTGTCACATATTTTTTCATATTTTAGTTTATTTTCCACTGCACAAGACATGTGGAAGACATTACCACAGTTAACACACACTAGGATGTTGCTTGCTTTTGTTTTGCAGCATTTAAATAGTTTTTTCATGAAATTATTTTCACTTATAGCAGAGAGCACATTTACAGCGGACTGTTCACTTGCCGCCATCTTGTATATCTCTGTATGCATATTATATACCAACTGATATACAGGAAATCAAGGGTATCTTTGATGAATCGAAAAAAAAAACTTCCTCTGGTTGGGATGACATTTCCCTAAGAATTAATATTGGAACAACTTCCTGATAACTTACGATCTTGACAGAAACAATAAATATCTCCCTCTCTCGAAGGGAATTCCCCTCATTCCTAAAAATGGCTACAGTAATTCCTCTGCACAAAGGCGGAGATCACGATTTGCCTGAAAACTTCAGGCCAATATCATTGCTGTCCAGTTTTTAGAAATTAATTGAAAAACTTTTAAAAAATAGATTGACAGTTTTCCTCAAAAAATATAATATTTTGAATTCCCACCAGTTCAGGTTTCAATCATGAAAAAGTACACCGGATGCCATATTCTCGCTTTTGGATACCCTTTATCTGAATCTAAATGACCAAGACGTTAAAGCTGCAGTATTCTGTGACGTACCAAAGGCATTTGATTGTGTGAATCATGAGATACTCTTCCGAAACCTGAAACTCTATGGTTTTAGAGGTACTGCACTAACTTAGTTCAGTTCGTATTTGGCTTACCGTCGTCAGACAGTGTTGCTAAATGGTCTGTGGGTTTTTGGATTTTATGATCAATTAAGGAATATTGTGTGGAATAATAACGATAATAAAAGATCTTTATTCATTACATAATAACAGTATAAATATAATTTAAAGAAAACATGTAAAAAAATCAATTTATTGTGGCTTCCTTCATCTGCTAATTCCTGTAATATTTCCAAAACTGTCTTCTTCGGGAACCTGTCCTGGATTGGCTGCACCATTGTTTTGTCATAGAGAGCAGAACATTGGAGGGCTTGTGTAGTTTTTTAATTTCTTTATTTAGCACATAAAGCTAATTTTACAGTCAATTTTTTACAGTCATAGGTAAAAAATATATATAATATATCTTAGTACAATTTCTTTACATGTTCAACAAATATAACACTACAATTATAAAAATAAAATATACAATAGCACAACATATTAAAACATATGAACTTTTATATGAGTCGGTAGGCATGAGTAATAGTGACAATCATGTATGACACTTGCGTAATAGACATATTTTCAATTCTTTTTTGAAAGTTGTAATAGCGTCGCAGGTTTTCAAAGAATCTTCCAATTCATTGTAACACACTATGCCTTTATGAAAAATAGATTTTTCGGAGCTTTTCTTGTTTTTTGTTGAGACTCGTATGTCTGCCCTTCTTCGTGTGTTGTAATTGTGTAAATTGTTGTTGTATACTAATTTAGATGACAGATATGACGGGGTTAATGAAATTTTCATTTTGTGGATTAAGATCATAGTGTGGTACTCCAAGTAATATTCTACCGAAAGCCAGTTCAATGTACGTAACATGACCTTGATGGACGTGTCTCTTGGAACATTCAATATAACTCTCATGGCTTTATTTTGTAATTTCTGCATCCTTCCCATCTCATTTTTATTTGCCAGGTATAGTATAGACGATGCAAATGTGAAATGGGGCAATATTATCGTATTATACACTGTTTTCCTAGACCATGGTGTTAAAGATGGCGCCACTCTAAACAAGAAGTTTATGTTTTTTGATATTTTGTTGGTAATGGAAGAAATATGTTCTTTGAAAGTTAAATTTCTATCGATAATAATGCCCAAGTATTTAATCTTTTCCACCATTTCAACTTCCTCATTACCAATTGTAATCTTATGATTATTATCTTTGAATTCTGCATACTTCTTGTGGTTGCTAATTAACATGAATTTTGATTTTTTTGCATTAAGTTTCAACAAACTGGCGTTACACCATTGGAAAATATTTTCCAGCTCCACGTTGATTGTATCTGTTAGAATTTGTATATTGTCAGAACAGAAATACAATAATGTGTCATCGGCAAACAGATGGATTCGACAGTTTTCAACCGAGTGAACAATATCATTGATATATAGTAGGAATAACAATGGTCCCAATGTACTTCCTTGAGGTACGCCGTTTTTATTTAGGACTTCATTTGATATTGTGTTGTTAATTTTAGTTACCTGTTTTCTGTTCTGTAAGTAATCAGTGAGTCAGTCGAGTGCTATTCCAGTTATACCATACTTAGTAGTGGGTTCATTGGGTGACACATTATGGTTATTGTACAGAGAGATGCTGTTTCTACTACTTGTAGGTTCTTCAGTGCAGGTTTTCTACAATTGGCAAAAAGGGGGTGTCCATATTCAATCAGTGGTCTGCATATGGTTTTATATATTTTGGACGCGAATGTTTATGCCTTGATTTTTGTAGGGTAAGGCTTGGAAGTATTTAGCCCTTGTTTTAGTTCTGCGCTTTAGCAGCTTTGTATGATGATTGAAATTTAACTTGTGGTCCAGTTGTATGTATTTTGTATGTGTGGAATATTAGGTGGCATATTAAATTTCTTTGTTGTTAAAAATCAATACCAAGTAATGGGATAAAATCTCACAATGAATTAAATAAATATATTTAAGAGGGGGTTAACCCTATTAGTGACTATTGGTGAAACAAGGAGCAGAAGAAATCAAAATACTCGGAGCTCGCTCAATGAATTCGAGATTTTTGTTAAACCTGAATTCAAAAGGTTGGATTTATGCATCTATCGGAGTACCTTTTAAATTTTTGTTAAAAATGACCTCGAAAAAATTGCAGAAATTTGACCAGATTGAATATTTTTTATCTCACTAGGTATTTTTTTTTCAAAAAAGTACTCTGAGAGGTGCCTGTCTCATACATTTATCTTTCTTGTCACATCCAAAATCGCACCGTCAAAGTGATTTTTGATGAACCCCTGCATACTCAACATTGGAACTCTTTTCTTCACTGATTCGAGCGCCCTTGCATAAATATGTACTTTTACATAGATACTATGGATGTTTGAATGGATTGTTGTTTCATTCATTAAATTTGGAAATAATACTGAAGCTACTCACGAAATTTTAGCACAGGAGATGAAACCAATAAAAGTTTTAAATGGGATTATTGAAGTTTAGAATATGTCGAATGAATAACTACTGAAATTGATGAATATTGGTTGTTTTTACATACGACAATTTATTCACCAATTCTGTTGTTAGTTTATCAGATATAACAACATAATGACATGAAATGGGTCAACCCAAGAACTTTTATCCAACGAAGAGGTATCATAACAGAAGTTACTAGAAATTGCTTTAAATTCATGAATTATTGGTGAATGAGTATTGACGACAATTTTCAATTTTCACCTGTCAATAAAACTCAAGTTCACAAAATTGAATTTTCACCTGTCAATAAAATTCAAGTTCACAAAATTGATGAATTTATTTGATCATATCCATTGACACTAAAGACGTATCAATGGTTTTCCAAGTATTTTATTTTCGTTATTTCATTAGGAAACATGCAAATGGCGGACTAATTAAAATTAAAATTGTACCCGAAACAAACAATTTTCTAAAAAAATTACGATTCATTTTTCAATATGAAGAACCCAGGACTAAATAAAATGTAGCACTTGAGAAAAAACTAAAATTATCCCTGGCGGAATTTTGACAAGCTGATAAATAAATAGGAAGGAAATGAGAGCGTTGGACATTATAAGGAGGATTTATACAGCACGTAAATAAAATACTATATTTTAAAAGAAAATCATAAGAATATCATACACACATAAAATAAAAAAAAAAGTTATGAAATATATAAATCCAAATTTTGATTGGCAGCTTCTCATATATTATAATTCACTCAGCTCTATAAACACTCATTTTATTTTATTTTATTTTAGGGGCTGTATAAACCCAACTTTATATCGTCCACCGCTCTCATTTCCTATCTAGTTATTTATCAGCTTGTCAAAATTCCGCCTGGAATTGTGTAATATTTTATTTAGTATGTATGAAATAATGTGTTAATGTAGTACTCCACATAATTACATGTTCTTTTGATGATTAAAAAAATAGATGGAAAGGCAGAAGTTCTCCCTATTCACGTAGGGAGTTCGGCTGAATCTCGTCTCGGGTTTTCTTTAATTATTTTTGTTCTCGTACATGTCTCCATATTCCAAACAAACAGGTGCTTCATTAATAAATTATTTAAATAATTTAATTTGATTTTTTTATCACTTGATATTATTCAGCATCATTTCCTTGTTGCCGTTCTATTTTGAGCAAAGTTTAGTTGTTAAAAAAAATTAAACAACTTTGCAGCAAAAATTTTGGAGTCAACTCATTATGATTTATAAGGCACAAATTCGACCAGTCTTGGGTTTCAATATATGGAGTGAAGCACCCAAACACATATTGAAACTCTCGTTCCCTTCTCTGGAACACCACAGACAAGTTGCCGATCTGTCTCTGTTTCATACATATTTTCATGGACGATGCTCTTCCGAAATATCATCAATCGTTCCACCGTTAGGGGTCCCATCGAGCTCAGTCCTCACATCCATATGCCGTTACTTTGGAGACAAGCCGATAATCTCTTTCTCAACATCGTTCAAAAAAATATAGGCCATTCAGGGGTAAAAATGTTTCTACTCCCTATAACATGGATTTTCATTATATATATATTTCAAAATATAAAGATAATTATGGATCGTTGATTTAAAAAATATTTATGTATATTTTTTTACTTTACTTTGAAGAACTTTCAAAGAAACTCAAATTTTCTTTGTGGACACAATGTTCGTATTGAAATTCGTGTAGAAGTAAAGTTTGAACATAACTAGATTGAAATACAGTTTTGTTTAAATTTTGTATTGGTCGTAGAAAAAATAATATATGCAACGATCATGTAATTACTACTAACACACGCGCACGAGATTAACGACACTCGTCTACGTCTCGTGTCAACATGATCGTTACATAATATACCTATTATTTATCCAGTTTTATCCCTGGTTCTATAGATATATGCAATGACTACCAAAATGAACAAATTAATCACTGAATTGACACACATTTCTATGTAACTCTTTTACGTCTGATAGCGCTACTTATTTTTCGAAAGTCTCGTACCCTAACAATGCAATTGAACAAAATGCAACCGCAGACTTGAAATAGAAATTTTCCATAAATATCTCTAATGAAGACCCGTAGGATGGTTTTCTCATAATTTGAATGGTTTTTGCAGCGTTGCTATTTACATGTCGATAAATATTTTATTTTTTAATTATGATGTTTTCCTAAACCACACATATTTTCATAAGTTATATCAATACCAATCAATATACGAAAAATCGATCCCAATGAAGAAAACAAGAATTTATTACCCATATTTGAGTTCTTCCTTTTAGAGAATACTGGGCAATGTAATAAAATCAAGTCGGCCAGAGCGGTAAAAAGCGGCGAGCGTTTGAGTACCTACCTATTTACACAGCCTCGAAGCGTTCAAGGTTAAACTTACTATGACTATGAGTAATTTTAATTTTACACTGAAATGAGTTGAAGTGAGACTATTAGATTTCTTTTATTTTGAGACTCCGCCCCTATTATTTGGAATTTTTACCTCGCCCTTTTACCTGAAAATTTACTTTGACCTTTTTCAGAAGGTAAACCCCTTCTTAAATACGATTCAAAATTAATTTGAAAAAACACTCCATCAACTGAGTTAAAAACAAACGATAAATATTTTCAATTTCATAACTTTGTATTTTTTTGTCATCCCTCTATAAACAGAAATGTTTATTGGGATCAAAAAAGTCTATATTTTTAAAATCATATAGCTATTATAGATTTTTTGATGAAATTTTCTAGAATTGGACGTACGGGACGAATGGGTAACTTGGGTTTGGCGACCTCATTTTTCAATGACCGAAACAGAAATTTGGCCACTGGCATGTTGGATTTGTTGATTGAATCTAAGCAAGAGTTTCCGAGTTGGTTAGAGGGTGTTGCTGCAGACGGCAGGATGCCCAGTTCGGGTAGAAGAGGAGGTGGCAAAGGAAGGTATGGTGGTAGCGGAGGAGGATCGAGCTTCGGAAGCAGAGATTACCGACAACAGCCCGGTGGAGGAATGCAGAGAAGTCAAAGGGGCGGCGGAGGAGGTGGTTATGGCAATAATGGATATGGAAACGGAGGTAAGAGACTGCTTATTTTATATGCGGGTGTAATATTTTACTTTTCATTTGTGTTATTTTTCATTAACCCTTGGCAGTCCTTTGTCGGAACCGCCCCGACAGTAAAATTTTAACGTTCCGGTCCGATGACGGGTTAGCCACGACACTGGCTTTGGTCGAAGTCGCTATTTTTTTGTTTTAGGTTTGGCAGTGTTTTTTCCTCTGCATATTTTGAATAGACTGTTTTTCATTTCTTTGGTTATTACAATATAATTCGATAAAACGTAAGGTTTTTTGAAAAAAGCGTATAAAAACTTTTTTGTTTCCAATTTTCCTAGCTTCATTTTTGGTTTCTGGATATTTTTTTAATTCCCAAGTTTTTTCCGAGTTACGGCCGGAAAAGCGTCGGAAAACCCGTTGAACAGGATTTTCTGGCGATTTTCATGAAGTGTAGGGCCTGGAACTCATTGGATACCTCTTCCTCTATTATTATTATTAAACTATCCCCATACCAAATGTCATGGATTTCTAATTTAATTTGCAGTTTAAGTGATTTTTTTACACTGGGAGCTGTACTATTTCAAGTTTCATTTAATTTTTCAGGTGGTCAGTATGGTGGAATGGACAGAGGAAGTAACTTTGGAGGCAATTATGGAAATTCCAACAGTCGTGATGACTGGTGGGAGAATTAGATTAATTCAAGATTACTTAGAACATTTACTACCCATCTTTAGTGAATCCCTGTATATCATCATCCTCCCGTGATATTTATTGAGTAACTTTAATTCCTATTATATATCATTCAGGCGTGAACATCTGTTACATGCATTTTGCGTGTAGCAACAAGTGATTTTCTTCTCGAGTTCAAGTGCAGGGCATTAGTGAAGGCTACGATTTAATGACTTCTATTTTTTGTTCATGTTGGAACATCCTCAATTATTCTCTTCACCCCCGATAACAATAAAGCATAATATTAGCCAAAAATATTTATTATCTGTTTAGATAAGTTGATTTTCAATAGAATGTACCATTAACATGAAAAATAATATGAACGACTTGTTGATGTATGAGAAATAGATGGGTGTGTAATGAGTATAATATGTTGTATGTCTTCTATTTTGCTATCCAACTGTGAGGTAGCAAGTTATCTTGAATATTATTGTTATTAGATGCACCTCTCAAAAATTTCAAATTATTTTTGTGGTGAATGGTAAACTTGAAAAGTTCTGCCTTTAAATATTTTTCTCAATCTCTATATTTCCGATATTATTTTGAAAATCTATAAAAATTATAACTAATAGTTGACAAGTTTTAACACAAATCGATATTCATCCCCACCAAAACATAAAAATTTGTGAAAAATTAACAAATTTTTTATCATATGATTATTCAGACTATGGTTACTTTTTTTGAACAAAGTGAGGAACAGCTGTATGAAAATTTAAAATTATTACTAATGTTTGATTTGGGTCTGTGCTTGTTTCAATATTAACAAGTCCTGAGTGAACAATGAAGTGAGATACAAGGGCTCAAATAGCGTTGCAGTTACAGCTATTTAGGGCGCTAAGAGTATTCTTGATATGACTGTGATATTTACCGATCTATTGAAGATAATCGTACTTGATTATTGAACTGCATAAAGACGGATAAGAAGCAGTCAAAGCGAAAACGTCGCTCATGCGAATAAATCTTAGCGTATTTAATTTATTGAAAGTTTAATTTTTAAATTATTAGAAGTACTAATAGCAAATAAGAATAAATTATCTTGTTAGAGTGGGCACAAACTTCTTTTTGTGCCTCTTCAGAATGATTCTCGATGTTGTGATATAAATGGCAATCAATATGAAGAAATATATTTTAGCGGCAATCCACACATAAAAATGCAAAATTGAAAAACTGAAATAAAAATATGGATCAGCCGGGAATCAAACCCGGAGAGGATCCCAATACGGATCGATACCCCCTGAAAAGACTAATAGAGTCTCTCTCGGTATGCATGCATGAATGATTTTCATCATAATAATAATAATAATAACATAAAGTTTGTAGACAGGTCTGAAATGGATTATATTTAAAAAATTATTTAAAGTCATACATTAAAATACTAGTGCTGCCGTTTTGTGAGTATTTTCAATGCTGCGGAGTAATTGGATATTTGTGAGGATTTCGATGGGTCATTTAGAATCATTTAATAAAATTTAAAAGAAGACCGAAATTTCTGTTATCAAATTTGGGTGGATCACGGAACATGAAGTATAAGAAAGAACTTCTTTTCTGACTGATATTTTATGATTTTTAAGCTAGTTTATTCACTTTTTAGCTTTGGGCAGTATATTTTAGATTGAGTTATGTGTACATCAATGTGCAAGTGTGAATGACATTTGATATTTTTTGTTAGAGTGTATATATTTTAGAATCGAATGTAATGAAATAAAATAACTGAAATAAGCGAAATAATAGATGTTGCATTCAAATATATTTATAAGTAACATTCGGGAAGTTTGGTAATCATGAAGAAGTGCTGATCAATTTGGTAATTATTTTATTGATAAATTCTGTCTGCCTCATGGTAATTCATGGTAATTATAAACAATGGTGCTGCTGTGTTCAGACTCACATAGAATCGGGGTTATCGATAGCAACTTATGTGATTGTGGGAAAGTAGGAGATATAAATCACTTCCTTTTTGAATGTGAAAACAACAAAACTAATATAGATATATTCTGATTTATTAAACATAGGACTTTTACCCCCATTTTCAGATCAAATCATACTTAGAGACTTGAATCATGAAAAAATCAAATTACTGAGCAAATTTTTTGAAAGAAGTAAAATTTCAATATGAATTAATTATTTAGGCTAATATTATATGGAAATTCCACTACTAACTAAGGGCTACTATCTTATGTATTTGTTTTCAGTGTTTTGAATTATACCTGAATTATTATACCGATACCTGTAATTGTGTTAATAGACACTTCTTACTAACAAAAATAACTTCATCCTTTACAAATTATCCTCCATAACATAACAATCAAAGAATACCGGATCTGGTGAAATTGATACCGCAAGTAGTCAGAAAACCAAAAAAGTAAAGGAAGAAAGAAGAAGATAAACAATAGTAAAAATATTCCTTTCCTCATAGATCATGGTAAATATCAGTAAATCACAAATCCTTCCTTTGTTTTAAAATTTCACCACTAGGTGCCCAGTCCTCTGGCTTCATTTCACAGTTTAGCCAAGATAGAAATACTCCATGCAGAAGTTTGTATTTAATTTTCAGAAAGATGGCGAAACCATATGACAAATTCAATGTTAGTAGATGGTAATTGGTAGTACTACTTCTACCATCTGCCAGATTATTATAAAATTATACTGACAGAGGACAGGTGACACTTGACACTTCACTTCATTACGATTACTTTTTTTTAGAAGATTAGTACCATTGTTAATTTTTTTTTTAAGAAATCCATATCATTTTATTCATAACAATCATAACCATTGTGTCAGTTTCTGGAAAAATATTGGGAGGATTTTGTGAGGATTTTCAAAGTTTTGGGAGTAAAATGCGCGGATTTTGCTACGGCCTTGTGATCCTTTTGATTAGTACACAGCGGCAGCACTAAAAAAATAGGTCAATGTAAAAAAATAGAAGGTACAATTCAATGGAACAAACAAGTAAATAACATATAAAAACAGTGGCATTATAAAGTATAAATATATGAATTATAAATACTAACCACCATCTCATTTACTAACACGAAAGACTGAAACAAGAGTGTGAGCTACCGGTTTTCTAATTAAGTAGCCTAGTGGTTGGTGTACCCGACTGTAGATTGGGAGGCTGGTCCACATTTTTATTATCAATTAATCATTTACATGTCTGGATTGCCGCTAAATCATATTCCTTCATTAGACAGAATGTTCAAAAAAAAACATCAGTTTTGAATATTTTGAATACTGTATTTCAAATAAAAAAATATAAAAAAAAAATCAATGATTGTGAGTATTCAAATATTATCATATCATACTTTTTAGAAGTTTGAATGAAAACTACACCAGGTAATTAGAGATTAAACTCTCTAAATGTTGGCAAAAGTGGAGTTTGAAATACATTCTCACAACATTGGGATGCATTGTTGATTTCAAACTATGCACTCTTTTCAGGTGGTTTTCAACAGAATATGTTGATAACAAACATAATATTTGTACATGTACATTTTTCTTTTTCTTTGTAGTGTTTTTATTTATATAAGTTGAATGATAGATTTTAAAATGATTGAATAGGGTAATGGACTTGGTCAGATAATACATTCAGATTTTCGTGCATATAAGTTGATATGGATCTTTTATAGTTTCACTTTAAAGAACTGTTTACTTCTTTGAATCTTCCGAGTAGACGCAATAAGTATTGCAGTGCTTTTTGAGCATAAAAGAATTGCTATATCATTAAACTTTGTATTGATGCACATGTTTCATGATGAATGTCAAAGGATAATCGGTGATGAAAATTTTCGAAAAAATATTTTACATCTCACCGAAAAAAATTGAGAAATCATGGAAATGACTAATGGAGTGCATTGATACAGTTTTCCTTTTTTTTTTTTTTTTTCAAAAGACTGTGCAGTTAAGATAATGAAAAAATAGTTAGGGTAGAATTCTTCTGGACTTCCATTGTCAAGAAACAAAGAACATGAATGCATGTGTTTTGAATCACAACATTTCAACAATTAACATCTACTGTATTTATCAAGTGTGTGAATGCGACAAGACATCATATACTTATTATATTGCAATCTGTGTCATGAGCATGCAAATAATGTACCGGCTATAGGGTAACTATGCTTTAATTGGGGTCTCAGGTCATTAATGTTGATGAATGTAAAGGGTGTCCGTTTCGAAATGACAAAAAAATTTCATTCACATACTCATGTGATCTGAAGTTCAATTCAAAATCAAACATAATTCCTAAGTCCTTTATCACCGACTTATATATTATCACCGATTAATTGGTATATTGTTGATACTGTAGTCATGTAGAACAGGGTGAGTAATTCAAGAGAATGATTGACAGTAACATTTGGATATATTCAATTCCAGTTATAAAATGGTGACAAATCTTCTTGCAAGAGCGAGACATTGTTTGTAGAAGAAATTGATTTGAATATTTTTACGTCATCAGCAAAAATGAGTATCTCACTATGTTTAATAATTGAAACAAGATCATTAATTAATAGGTTAAATAGCAAAGGTCCACAGTGGGGTCCTTGAGGAACACCCGAAGGTACAGGAATTGTGAATGATACACTGCCTCCTATTTTCACTATATGGCTCCTACCAGATAAGAAACTCTGGATCCATTGCATAATTGGTCCGTAAAAACCCAACAAAAATAGTTTGGCAATGAGCACATTTATGCCGACTCTAACTTTCTCTTATACCAATGTTCTTCTTTGTGGGATAACTTTGGCTTCCGACCATGTGATGCTGTGCTGATTCGTCCATACGTGATTCCCGATTTCGATGTTTCTTCTCGCTGGGCGTTTTTCTTATGTTCACCGATTCTGATATTTAGTGGCCTCTTAGTTTCTCCAACATAAGCCATTCCACATTCACAAGGAACACGGTAAATGCAATTTTTGAAGTAACTATTCTTGTTGGGTGGTCTCGTTTTCGTGAGTTGGCTACGAATGGTGTTACCTGATCCAATGTCAGAATCAGTGAACATATGAAAAATACCCAGCGAGGAAAAACATCGAAGTCGGAAATAGCAGATCACGTATAGACGAACCAGCACAGCATCGCATAGTCGGAGGCCGAATTTATCCACAAAGAAGAACATTGGTATAAGGAAAAGTTTATAGAGTCGGCATATATTCTGAATAATGACGTATGCAGTCAACCGAGCATAGAGATTCGGAGTGTGTGAAAACCACTTAACACTCAACTATTGAAATTTCAATAAAAGCCTGAGTCATGGCTGTCCATAAATAACGGTCGCCAGAAAACCCAAAATGATTTTTTTTATATCGAAACGGGCACGCTATCACATTCATTAACATGGCTGACCTGAGAGACCTCATGCAGAATAATTACCATAACAGTTGCATGACATAATAAGTAATCGAGATATCTTGTCGCATTCACACACATGATAACGACACTAGATGTTAACTGTTGAAACGGGGTGACTCAAACACATGCAGAGAATTCATTTTCTTTGTTTCTAGACAATGGAAGTCCAAGAGAATTCAACTCATACTGATACATTTTCAACCACTTTCAAACGCAGAAATAATTGTTGCAGGACATCCTGGTGTTCTTGAAACTGTTTGATAAACAATTCATTCATATACAAGTATCGTACTTCAAATTTTTATGTGCATTTGTCAATGGCATTTTCTAAATTTAGACCATTTTCGTTTCCTAAGACCTGTGTAATTACCAGTGGCTCGATTATTATTAATATCAATTATTTGTGTTGTTACTTCTGAGGATATGTGCAAATATTTATCTATTCCTGGAGAAGCATGAAAAATATAAGTTCTACTTTTGGTGTTTTTAACCGGGATGGATTGGGATGGATATAAAACAATCATGTCTGTGGCCCTAGTATTTTCTGTTCACTGATAAACTGGAAAATTACTCTATTCACTCATAATAACTCCCTGTGATATGGTTAGAAAATAATGTGCCTATTCTAACAGAATGTGCAAGTCACATTCTAAACACTTGAAAGTTTGATGAAACGATAGGGGGAGCTGTGACTGCAACAAAGTGAATTATTGTCTGTCGCAATTAACCCTTTCAGTACGGGGACAGGTTTGGAAACTTTATGTTCATGTACGGGGCCTCAGCTTATAAAATGTGAACATATGAGCACTTGTGATAAAAATAACTATAATCAAGAATAATGGTTTCTGGACTTTGGGGTCGTGGTCGGTTTACCTCTGTGGAGGTTTCTTCGGACGTTTCGCTCACAATTGCGGTGAGCATCTTCAGCGTGGATGCTGTCTTCTCGAAGAGCGACATAACAAAATAGACAATATACATGCGGAAAATGATCACCGTTGTGAGCGAAACGTCCGAAGAACCGCGGTGCCAAAGCCCGGAAACCATACTCCTTGATTATACTTTCGGCCGTGAAAGCCATAATAAAAAAAAAAAATAAAATAGTATATTGCAAACAAAAATGTACAAATAGCTCTTACAAAATAAAAAAAGCAACAATTCAAAATTTTGAATAAGATGGAAAACCCACTTGAAAATACCACATTTTTGTCGTCTTCCCCATCTAAGAATATAATAATATTTAATTACTCGTCTATTACTATGTGTTCTTTCAGAAATAGTTGTACTTTAGTTCGTGAGTTCTAGAGTGACTTATTGTTAATTTTCAGGTTTTACGGGGTTTGAGAGTGAGGAGTACAAAAATAAAATAATTTTTTAGATCTATAGCTAAGTTCTGTTCTATTCCTTTTCCTTATTTTGTGAACCCTACAAAATATTAGTCACTACCTATAAATAATAAACTAACGCGATACTACCATTATAGGCCATAAGGCAGCAACAGGTTTTTGTGACCTATTTTCTCCCGGTTTAAAAACTACTGAAATGCTCCAGAGAGGGAGTCATGATGATGTATCGTTAACGTCAGCTAGAACTTCGTGGGTTGGTTGAGCAGTGGCAGCCTCCCGAATACGTAAAAAAAATATTCCAGTCATGTTCTCCCTATTAAAAATTAGTCAAATGATAGGCGACACATTACTTGAAAAAAATCAGCTAGCTGTAAAGTGGTGGAGTATATATCAGCTGGTCACACATGGTCAAAATGTTTAAAAGTATTAATTTCATTAAGTTTAGCAATTGTTTTTTTGTTTGCTTTTGAAGTAATGGAAAAACCTAATCCGAACTTTTTTAGGCTTTTTTAAGGATAATAAAACTTTTCATACACTATTTTTCGATATCTCTTTTGGTTTTCGAGTTTTTGGCGAATTTGGAAAGAAAGTACGAATTTTTGTTTTTTCAATTTTTTAATTTTTGAACTTTATAATTGAGTTGGCACAAAATGCTTTGGAAGTATCAAAGTGGCTTTCAGTTCGAAGTCAATGCAGTTTAAATGTTTTTGATTACTTCCTTTAGTACGTTCAATATTTCGATTTTTTGTTTTTTTTTAAATATTACCCAGACTGGATACAAGAGAAAAAAATCCATTGAAATTTTTTGTAGATTTTCTGAAGACGTTTAAAAACGACCATATATAAAATTTGAAATTATGCATATTCGGAAATATTCGATTTTGTCTGAACGAAAAGTTTCTACAAGCCTGTCGACTTTTTTTCGAAATAGAATGTTTCATATATAACTGTTTGTAGTACTAATTTGGTATAATGAAATTGTTTGTACACAAATTCCCTATTTTTTTCCCCACTTATAAGAAATTCGGCAAAACCCATTTCCGAAGGTCGAGAGGTATTTCTTGCAAAAACAAATCCCAATATTTCTTCCGTTTTTTTTATATATTTCCCGCACTATCGATTTTATGAATACGATCAAAATAGGTGTTTTGTGACATTTGGAAAGGACCATGCACACATCTTATGTAAAAATGTCCTTTGGTGAAAATGGCTGGATTTCGTTTGACATCAACTTCTGTAATGATCTATCATTAATAATAACTCAATCATCTCATAGTTTCGAAAACAAATTCTTCCACGTAAAAATTTCAGTTCGAGTGTATATTGTAGAAATATCATTCGCGGATCTCAGTTATGCTCAGTTGAATAACAATTCAATATCGATTACAAATAATATGTAAATGTTTTTCATAAATATTGCCAACCTTGTGCAGTGAGGCTGTAAACGTACGGAATATTATATTATTTAGGGCAATCGTGCTGAAAGGGTTAATTTTTGCTTCAACAAAAATGTTGAAAATTTGTGTCTATATCAAGTGATTTTGAGGACAGTGGTGTTTAACAATTGGATTTCTATGATGAAAGGGGTGGCAAAATGCTCCATATATTGGTATGTAAACAGCGAGGCATTATGATTTTAATGCATTTACACATTTGTTCTGTTAGAGTGCTTCTACAGCATTTGTAAATTAATAAAAATATTGTAAATTCATACAGCTATGTTTTAATTTTACTACAACTTCGAAATCCACAAAGAGTTTAATCATATACAGAATCCGTCCCGCTTGCATATTTGTATCGAGGGTCGAGTATGCCGCATTCGGGTGACGACGTGACTGCCGATCGATGATTCCAAACGGGTGTCCGAAATCCCAACGCAAGTCGGCACACCGGAGGCTCGATACGCATTTTCTTGTGTTCTTGATACACATTCGAAAAAGTACCCTGTGTTAGCTTGCTCAGGTTAGGTTTGTGTGTTAATCTCGAGCGAAAAATCAGTTTGACTTTTCCTTGTCTTTCATTTTGAGGATTTTAGTTCGGCATTTAGATTTAGGAGCTCGTATAAGTATCGAGCGTACGGCAGGCCGAGTGTACGTCGGACTACGGTATGCTCGATACATTCTGGGGTTGATCAACCCGTGCAGCGTACTGCATACTGGACTCTATACAAATATGACGTAACTAAATGTAATAGGTTTATTCGTTTGCATCGAGGTGTAGTGTAGTGTATAATTTACACCACATTTTGAATCGAGTGAAGCTGAGTGCAGTAGTTTAAACAAAGGAATGTATCAAATAATCTGCAAACGAATAAACCTAATGTAATCTCGATTGTCAGTGCTGAAAAAAGATGTAAACGACTGTGAAGCAAACGGAGTAATTGTTGTACCTGTGTTAGGTGCCGTTGTACCTGTGTCAGGTGCCCTCGTATCTGCGTTGGGTACCAAACTGGGTTCATTAATACCCCGGTATGGTGCTATGACCGTATTCTTGACAACCTGTTCTCAAGTATACGATAACGGACCTATCCCAGGTTCCCAAGAATACGGTAATAGCACAATACCAGGATATTAATGAATACAGTGGGGTACCTGACACATGTACGGTTACGTCGACCCATAAATTAATAAACAGTATTAGGACAATTCTGAAATTAAAGAACAAACTTAGAAAATACATGCTACAGTAGAAACAGATTTGACTATACATTTCATATTATATATTCATAAGATATTACATACTTTGTATTGTATATACTATGTAACTGAAAAAACTTCTTGTTCCCTGTTATAAACACAGATTGTTTCTTGTGAACAAATATTATTATTATTATTATTATTATTATTATTATTATTATTATTATTATTGGTATTACTAAATACCGGCTGAGACAACGCATACCAAACAAGTAGTGTTCAGAAATAGTAGCTGTTAATATATCTCTTGAAAATGCCAACCATTCGTTTTGGCAAAACGTCGAGAATATCTCGATATAAACGTCAGCCTAAAATCGTGAAAAACCATCATTCAATCTTCAATGGGTCTAATGAATAAACCTTAAGCAAATGCTTTTACTTAGATTTCTTGAAACAGACCTATCTATTTTATTAACTAATGAGAGAGACAAACCTATAGTAAAAGCTTTTGTTAGTTTTTATTCATAACACCCATTATTTTCCTCTTTTTTTTACGTCAGTAAAAAGTTGTACTTATTTACCAGTTAGGACTATCTACTTACGGGTGTGAAGTTCTCCACTTCTTCAAATGTACACTGAGAAAAAGTTAACTCGGTTGGTAAAATGTTTCTCTCTTACTTGAATAAAGAATTAGACATTCCTCAATGGTTCCATCATATTTAGAAGGTTGATTACCATGGGATATTAGGGTGATTTTTTATGCTATGAGAGAAGGTGAAATGGGGGTGGTATTATTTAAATGAATAAATTTGTAGAGTTTTTTAGATTGGATAGTATTTTTCAGGAGATTGAAATACATATCTGAGGGTATATTCATTTGTAGCCCCTTCGGAGGGAGTGTGGTGGGGGAGTTAGTCGAAAAAAATAAATTTTCTGGGAAAACGACATTGTAGAGTTTTTTGGATTAGATATTTTTTTTCGGGAGGTTGAAATACATATCTGTGGGAATATGAATTCATTTGTAGCCCCGTCGGAGAGGGTGTGATAGGGAGAGGGTGTGATGGGGAGAGTGTCGAAAAAAATTCTTTTTGTGAAAAAAAAAACGAAATTTTATAGAGTTTTTTGAACTGGATATTCTTTTTCAGGAAGTTGGAATACATATCTGTGGGTATATGAATTCATTTGTAGCCCCGTCGGAGAGGGTGTGGTGGGTAAGAGTTTGTCGAAAAAAAAAAACAATTTTCTGGGAAAACGACATTTTAGAATTTTTTGGATTGGATATTCTTTTTCAGGAGGTTGAAATAAATATCTGTGGGTATATGAATTCATTTGTAGCCCCGTCGGAGGGGGTGTGGTGGGCCAGTTTGTTAAAAAAAATCTGGTAAAACGACATTGTTGAGTTTTTAAGATTTTAAGATCAGTAATTTTCAGGAAGTTTCGCCAGCACACCTACTACCTGGTATTTGTACCAACGAGATTTTCAAATGGCTGTCTTCAGTATGGTCTAGAACGATCTGGTTCTGGTTTATTCCGATGTTTTGTCTAATTTCTCAGAACCTTCAAGAACATTCCAGAGTTATTGCGTACATTCTAGAAATTTCCAGAAAATTTCAACTGCTACGGCTCCATCTTGGTAGACATTTTCAAGAACCTCACAAGAGTATCTTTTTCTAAAAAAGTCATTGATTTGCAATAAAAAAATATTGATATCATTAATTGACATGAAAATTATCCTGTCTCTCAGGTTGAACCAATTTACACAGTGTGAAAAATTTCAATAAGATGGGTCAAGTAGTTTCGGAGTTTAGCGCGAACAAATATATTACACAAATATGATTTGGAAAACACCTTTTTTTTCAAATTTTTCATGTAACTGAGAATTCCAATGTCCAGGTGAATAAAACTAAGCAAATGCTCGAGCTATAGATTATCTTTCTCCTGCCTCATTAATATGAATAAATATATCTTAGAGAAAAAGAGTATAAGCATTTGCTCACTTTTATTCACTCCACCCTATCTCTGACCATTTTCAAAATCTTATTCAATATGCTACTTTTAAAACTTTTTGAAATAATTAATTCATTGTGGTGATGTCTCTTTTGTTCATTCTGTGCCTACGGATTCTTATATTCCAATATTATGATTATCAAAAAATATGAATAATGATATCACCATTATGTGAAACTGAACTCATTCCCCAGTTCACATTTCATTCAATTTTTTTTTTTGCATGGTTCTGTCATTTTTACATATACAGCACTTACCTTCGATGACTTCAATAAAACCCATCGATACCATAATAGTGACTCCTATTTCAAGACCTGATGTAATTGAATAAATATGGAAAAAAAATGTTACCCTCATATGCACACATACATGCTTATGATGTGATAAAGTCTGAATGTCACTCTTTTGACATATTATAAAATAATAGTTTAAAAAAACCAAAGAACATGCTTTACTTTCAACATGGATTGAAAAGTAAAAAATAATTGACAATGTAATTACTCAAATGTAAAAAAGCGTGGGTGCTTACCTAAATTCTCGTATTTTTTATTTTAATTTTCGTCAAGAGCTCAAGAGAACTTATGTCAAGCACCATTTGGGTAATTACATTGTCAATTATTTTTTACTTTTCTCAGTTCATGTTGGAAGTAAAGCATGTTCTTCAGTTTTTTAAACCATTATTTTTTTTTTTTTACTAAAAAAATCGAAATCTCCGACCGAATTTTGAATCGAATCTGACCGTTGTCACAAAACTCGTCCACTATCTTGAATTCATGATTTTTGACCACGAAAACTCTTACACACCAATTTTGAATCGAATCGGACCATAATGACAAACCTCTTCCGCCATCTTGGAGCTGCCATTTTTAATCTATGAATTTTGACGAAAAATTCAAAATCTTCCACCTAAAAAATTCCCACATACCAATTGAATCTGACCATATGAACACAAATCTAGTACGCCATCTTAAATTTATAAATTTTGATAAAAAAATCATAATCTCTGATCCCGAAAACCGTACATATCAATTTGGGATCGAATCGGACCATTATCACAAAATCTCGTCCGCTATCTTGGAGCCGTCATTTTGTTTTTTTATTCTATAACAAAAATGTCATATCGCATTGTCGCCGGAGTTATGAACATATGCCAAATTTTAAATCATTCGGACGTCTGGAAGTGGGTGAAAATCAAGTTCAAAGATTCCGTTACATACATACATAGATACAAGTCAAGCTAATATAAGCGTGTTAAGAAGCAACGATGAATACGAATACTCCTAACTATCCTACACTATTATACAGTGCTGTGATTGTTTATCGCTACCAAATCCTCATTCCCCCTTCATTCATAATTTTGAAGTAGTATTTATGTTGTAATGAAATGAATGAATGAATTTCACTCTGATGCGATCTATTTGCAATATTCTGAACTGACTCGACCAGTAAACAGAAAATTGTTTTTTTTTGGCAAACTCTCCACTACCACACCCCCTCCGAAAATTGTTTTTTTTTATATACTCTCCCCCACCACACCCCCTTCGACAGGGCTACAAATGAATTTATATTTTATTTATTCAACCTCCTGAAAAAGAATATCCATTCTAAAAACCTCTGCAATGTCGTTTTCCCAGAATTAATATTCACTTACCTACAATTATGTAGTCTAGCCTCTTAAAAATATTCTACAATGCCCTTTTAATACTAAATTTATTCATTTAAATAATATCACCTAGTAGATACTAGGACAGGCCCACAATCAAACCCCGAACATAACCTCACTTTCTCTGTTTGGTTGCGAGCGTGGCGACCGCTCGCGCGCGTGACGTAGTAGGATGCGAGCGTGACAGTCATTCGTCAACCGCCATCTTGCATTCTACCACGGAATAGCGCCTTTCAGGTATTATCTGTCATATGTCACTCTACTTGCCCGCGCGAATTTAAATTTTCTGCTCGCGGATTTCAATGTAGAAAAATCAAAATAAGATAGATGTCAGTCGCGGGTATTGAACCGGCTACCTTTGGCGTGGTAGTCCGCAATCCTACCGTTAAGGCTATGAACCTTGTTGTAAATGTAGCTGAAAATGTTGGGCTATACAGGTTGAGAGATAGAGAATCGCGTGGAATGATTATTATACTCATGGTGTACGTTTGAAAAATGTATCGAAAAAAATGTGCCATTGGGGATGTCTACATGGGGGAGTGTAAAATTGATCTTAAACCTGGGATAGGTCAGCACAACAAAATTGTTGACTGCCTGCCAAATGAGTATAAAAATTTCTAACTTTGGATTCCATGGTTCGTTTCAAATCAAGTTTTAACTAATGACTGTAGATGTCACAAATTATTTTTCATTATATATATATTTCATACCTGTGGATTTTATTACTTTGGTTACAAACCATTAACTCAGTGTATCCCATGGTCAACCTTCTAAATATGATGGAACCATATCATTCAAGAAAGAAAAATTTTACCAACCGAGTTAACTTTTTCTCAGTTTTCATTTGTGGATGTGGATAACTTTACACCCGTTATCTACTTAGGTTAATAAATTAGCAAAATTTTTCTATAAAAATTATATAATTGTACAATAAATAAACTACTTAAAAAAGAATTAGTTAAATTGAACATAAAATCTATTAAAAATGCATAAAAATAACAACTTAAAATTCTTCATCTTCATCCTCCAAATTCTCAACTTCTTCATATGGTACATTTATGGATTCAATTGTGTTAGGGTGTTTATTCCTGATAAGGATACCAGAAAACAACTCTGTTAAATTAATAACTGAATATCCTGAGTGATTCAGATATTTCTCTACAGTTTCTCGAAGTGAATGATATCCTGATTCCAGTTCATGGTCAAGACCTAAAGCAAATTGTAATTATAATAAGTAACTAAAGAAAGTTTCCTTGCTGACATAATAAGGTAAACTTTGCAGGTTACTGGGCGGCAACGAGATTTGTTTTGTCACTTCATTCGGTTATTTTCAAACATATTTGATGTTATGAAAGATATTTTTCGTTTGTTCATTGATTTGGAAATAGGACTTTTATTTTCACCGGAAAGGACATCAACTAGCTTTTCTAGTTCTGAAACGTAACTTTTATTAGCATGACTTCATAATTCGAAAAAAAGTAATAATACCTGTCTTGGTTTGAAAATATCAATTCAACTGGAGGTCAAGTCAGCATTGTTCCTGGATTTAGAACATAAAATAAAAGTAAAAAATTTTTGAAAGCTTTCATTTCAATGCACCAAAAAGAAGAAAATAAACTTTTAAATGAATCAATGTCATCATTTTATTGTATTAAAAAAATTTATGTTTTAAAATCTTGAAGTCTATGTATTTCTTAGAGAGAGAGAGAGAGAGAGAGAAAATATACTTTATTGTCGAAGAAACAAGTTCTCATTGACAAAGCTTATGAGCTATAAACTTAAATATATATTAAAAATACACAACTTCAAACACATGAACACAACAAAAAATGGTTAACTAATAATAAGAACATATATGTGTATAAAGCGGACAATATAATGTAAAATGGAAAAAAAGAAATTTTAATTCAATTCACAAATTTTTGAATATGTCGAATAATTAAAATAAACTATTGCATATGTATGTAAAATGTAAAATACTTAAATAAGTTATACCACACTACAGATTTATTTTTATATATATATATATATATATATATATATATATATGACAGAGTGTCATTATAAAATTCTTCCCGACTGTAATAGGCTTTCTTTAATAGGGCCTGCTTAACACCATTTCTGAATTTATTATATGTATTCTCATTTCTTATGGTTGAGGGTATGTGATTATACATTTTTTTACTTTCATAGATTAAAGAATCCTTCGTCAAAGCTGTCTTTGGGATCGGAAGTGGTATTTTCCTATCCGTAATTTGTCGGGTAATATGACCTGCTTGTTGTAGAGATTCTAAGGTGTTATATTTTTTATAAGTCAGGCAAACAGATTCTAAAATAAATATACAAGTGAGCGTTAAAATCCCTTCTCTTATGAATAATGGCCTACATGACGTTTGCGTTCCAACCTTGCACAGATATCTAATTGCTCTCTTCTGTAAAATAAATGCTGATTGGAACATATGTTGGCTACAGAATCCCCAAAAACATATACCATATCTCAAGTGAGATTCGACCAGGGAATAATAAACCATTTTTGCCGTAGAGGAACTTAATTCGTTCGATACAATTCTGAGTGCGTAACATCCTGATGCCAATTTTTTTGTTAATGCTATAACATTGATGATCGAATTTCAATTTGTTATCAATGAATATTCCTAGAAATTTGTTTTATAAATTAGATTTAAAATTAACTTTTTCGAGATTTATAAATGACAGATTTGATATAAGTCATTTTTTTAAACGTTTTTTAAATTTTATTTTGTTCTTTTTAGCATTAGAATTTGTTCAACTGTTTTAATAAGTGGGCCAACTTCCCGGCTTCTTGGCATATACCCCATCTTACTGGAGACAAACACATATGTCAAACTACAGAAAATTTTAGGGCTTTACCAATTTTTGTGAGTTTTCGCAACTATTTTCTTAAAGTTGACCTCTCACTGATGAATAGTTTTTTGTCATTATTTTCCTCGTCCAAAACAGTCAGACTAGCCTCCACCTAACGGTGGTAAATTTTTTGAAATTAACTTTTTCGACTGCCTATACGATATTTTTCCCATATCGTTCTTTATTTAGAGAAACATTTTTTACGGTCAGTTACTTCCCCTATTTTTAAAGATTATTCCGAATTTAACTCAGTTTTTGTATTTTTTTTGTGAAGGTGGGGAGCCCGTAATTTCTCCGACTTCCTATGTGTTCTCTATATATGTAGCATTCGATAAAATCTTTTAAAAATGTGGTAGGTAAAGTCATTACGGAGTCAGTTGAGATACGTTGGCATCTAAAGATCTTACAAAGCTTCATTATTTTACTTGCCAATGAAATAGGAATAAATGAGATAATGGAATGATACAAAAATATAAAACTTCATATCACCACTCAAGCTTCACAAAAGATTTGCTAACTGTGAGTCAAACTTCAGTTCTTATTGTGTCTCAACAAATTTTGTATACTTTCTATTTGAAAAAAAAAAAAAACAATTATGTACATTTCTCTGAACAATATTTCAATATTTCACTTGCTTTTATAGATTTATATTGGTTTTTGATGATTCAATAGTTACATTATTGATGTGCTCTACAAATCTAAGTTGTTCGTCAAACCAAACCCCTAGGTCTTTCACTCATGCAGAATACTGAAGAGGGTCGTTATTTATATTAAAGGAAGTTTGGAATTTTTTCGTATTTTTTACATTCAAGAAGAGTTGGTTTATTTGACACCATTTAAATACATTGTTGAGGTCTTTTTGCAAGAGAACTGGATCCTCGCAGCAATTTATTTCCTTATAGATCTTCAAGAGTCTGAACTTTCAAAGCAAGTTTGTGACAGTTGACTTCTGACGTGAAAACCCATGTTGATTATTAATCAGTACTTCCTTACAATAATAATTTAATTGATCAGTGATTAATTTGTCGAACAACTTTGAAATTGAGGACTGATTGCATACACTCCTATAGTTTTTCACATCCTCTTTAGAACCGGATTTATGAATGGTAATGATATAGCCGTTTTCCCACAATTTTGGAAATATTTCTTTGTCCAGTGAAGATCTAAATAACAGAAATAGTGGATGAGTTATTGCACAGATACAGTTTTTCAGAAATATGTTCGGTATACTATCAGGTCCAATTGATTTTTTGTTAGGTAACTTAGATATTGCATCATACACCAGAGCAACCGATAGGCTTGAACACGAAATATCAAAATCACAACCACTGCCTCCAATCTCATTCAACATTAAACTGTTTACTGGTTTAGTGTATACTGTGGAGAAATAATCAGCAAAGAGATCTACTTTTTCACTGCAATTTCCTGCCGTTTTATTATCGTAGATCATATTTAGTGATAGACCATACGTGGATTCTTTGTTATTAATGTAATTCAAAAAAAAATTTGGATTTGACCATATGACCATAAATTGAAATTGATCTCTTCCATATAATTTTCATAGCAGGATTTAGTAATTGTTTTACTAATTAAGCATAACGTAAATGTACCAATGCCTGACACTGTCCCTAAGCCTGACACATTTCATTATTCATACAAAAATAAGCAATATTCTGTCCATGTTCTGAATATATTCAATTATTTTGGTTGGTACGAGTGTTATCTATCGAGTTTCTATACTCTCAGATAGATTTCACTGAATTAATATTTTTGACAGAATATTTCCACGGAAGGGTATGATTAGGCTTGTTTTCTTAATATAATCATTAAGGTCCTACTTGAATGAAAATAGAGAATAAAAAAAGTAAGTGACTTATTTTTTGCAATTCAATTGTACTGATCACTATGGTATCAAGTATAAATGTTGTTTTAGTAGCGAATTTTTAAATGAAATGTATTTTGTGTTTTTAGAATGGGGTGTCAGGTACTGGCTAGTAAACAAAACTGGTTAAGCCAATGCCTGACACTTGTGTCAGCTATAGGTTTTTCATGAAATCGTTGAAAATTATGCTCTATTCGATGGTATATCAAAGAGCATTATCCATTAAAATTACCACTAATATATATGTAGTGCTTCCAATACCTGACCCAAGGTTCAGCTATTAGAATATTTAGAGTCAGCTACTGGTAATTTGTTACTTTGTTGATATGCCAAGTCCTTTCAGGGGTTCATTTTTTTTTGCCTCAAGCGTTAAGAAGCGTTCAGTTAAAGAACCCTTGTCATCGGTAGTGAGAAGTGAATACAATATTTTAAAAAGAAAGAAGAAGAACCTATAAGAAAAGAGCAAGTGAAAGCTGAAAGAAACCGGAAGAGAGAAGAAATTCAATTGAACAGAGAACGACAAAAAGAAAACGCAAAGAAAACCCAAGCAAATTATAGGAAAAATAGCACAGATGATTCGTCCTATTTACTGTTTAAATAACTCTTGAATCAGAAGAAGGAGGTGAGAACTGGGTTGAACAGTCTTTAGATAGTGAGGACCACACTTCTAGTAAAGACAATTTAAAAGAAGATTTTGTTATTGTTATATACGATGGCAAATCCAGGACAGGTAAAAAAAATATTAATCTTGGTAAAACTGATGGAAGAGTGTTTTGAATTACAAGTGGCAAGAAAAAGAGGATATTTTATGAATACAGTGGTTGAAGTGCTTTGCAAAATTGATTAATACAAGATCAAGTTATTTTGTTCGTGCCATGGCATTGAATTCATTTCAAATAAAGGCTTTTTTTATTTTATATCTATTTCTTTTGTATTCTATTGAATTAAATAAAAAATCAGGCACTGGTGCACATAAAGTCAGGTTTAGGGCTAAGCCCAAATCTTGGGTGTCAGCTACTGGATAATAATAAGACAAAATTAAAAAACAATTTAAATTCCAAATTCCTTGAATTTCAGAGTATTCTGTTTACTAAAAATTAAATTCATTATATTAACAAGTCATTCCTGAGACAAGTTGCCTGAAAGTTTTACGTTTCATTTTTATATAGGTGAAACCGAATTTATCTGACCCTTAGGGTGTCAGGTACTGGTACATTTACGTTATTTGTTATAATTATTATGAGTTATGTTTTCTTTGTTTATTTTGTGAGCTATTTTCTTTTGCCCGACTAAGTAACTCAGTTCACTAGAAAAACATCTAGGATAATTTGCCATTTTTAATTGTTTCAATGGTAGAAGTAGAGCCGCTGCCACAAGTGATAAAAGTTTTCTGTAGCTTCATCTACGTTATTATAGTTTAACAGACAATTCCAATTTATAGCTGGTAAATAGTTGTTCAACCCCATGTAGTCTGCATTAACATAATCATAATAGTCATATATCATATTGTCGCAAATACACCCTGTAGATTACTTCAAGCTCACTTCACAAGGCAGACGAGCCAAGTCAGCAGGACGCCCACCGCGTGCGGGGAGCCGGAGGAAGCCACGACCCAAGCCACCGATTTACTATTGAAATGCATAATCAGTTGTATTTAACATCGTGACACTGTGACAACTCAATAAACATCCATCAGGGATCTTTGCCTATCAATTCACCCCCAGACCCTTGGCAGTGTCACAATATGATTTAGTATTGAAAAGGGGAACATTCTCCATGAAAATTAAAAAATGAAAAATGTGATTTATTTGTAATATCTAACAGAAAACAACTGATTTAGTATGAAATGACAAATTTGAATAATGAGAAATATTTGAGGGCATTCTAGAGGAAGACCTATTTCAGATTCGAATATGGATAATTAACAAAAAAGATCTCTCATGCAACATATCCAAAACAAAATTTTTAGCTTTGAAAATAACCACATGGCGTGTTTTAACAAGTCTTATTGCCAGTACATTGTTTCTCCATTTATTTGAATTAAGTGCCAAACAAAAAAATTAGCAAACTCTGAAAAAGTGGTAGTTGCTACAATTTCAGATTTCCTAGAAGTTTGATGTTATTTCAAAACTCAAATTTTCCATCCAAAAACTTACCTTTATTGAGTCTACCAAGGTCGAATATGTGCTGAAAGTAAGTGAGCTGCGTGTAGAGTTGTTGTTCTGTATATACTCGGTACATAACTCCTTTTTGGCAAAGTGTGCAAACTGGGTATTTCTTAACGAATTTCAATGGCAATCGACTTGTTTCATTCGTACATGCTGGATCTTCACAAGTAAGCTCATTATCGTAATATTTAGTTATGTAGGACTGAATTAACAAAGTGAGTTGGTTTTGAATATAGGGTAAGTATTCCACAGGCTTAACATTACATTCAGAGTTCTTGCACTTTTCCAAGAAATGTATGTTGCTATCCAAAAGGTTATCTACAATATTTTCTTGCTTGCAGCTATAACAACTGAATTTGAATTTATCCACATTTCTAAATTTCACTTCTGGTTTAGAAATATTTTGCCCAACAACTTCAGAAGATTGTTGTTTTGGCTTCTTGAAAGAATTAGTATCAAGACCAAGACACTCTGCTATTTGAAATGAATCTGTACCTTCTATAGGTTCACAAATTCTTGTGACCACAGGATGTATTTGTTGTCCTAAGTAATACTTCATATCTATTTTCAATGTATCTGATTTATGAAGTTCCTCAATATGATAAGCACGTTGAGAGGCAGAATTAGTTGTACCATCCTCACATATAACGTATGGTACTGTATCACCAGCTCTAAAATGACCACCACTTTGTTGGTTATATCGAAGAGCTACTTGCACATGTGGCAACGAGTTCTTATCAGTATACATTTTTGGATCTTTGGTCAACTGCTTTGTTATAACAAGTAGAGCAATAGGAACTTGACCCTCTTCCAAATCTTTCCTTATTTTTCTCAAGTATTCATGGATATTAGTTATTCTATCATCTGAAGACTGATCACTCAAAATGTGATCCAAGATATATTTTCCAGCTTCACTTGCTAACTGCGACCAGTCTCTCCTTACTATGTCTAAACCCTTATATTCCTTTATCTCCTTCAATTTATTATCTTTTGTTTTTGTCAAAGTAACAGCAGCATACTTTTTCTTTTTCAGCAATAAAAGATATTTGAACACTCCATCAATATCAAGTTCTACCTGTCTGTACAATTTGTTTACTTCCTGCTTTATTTTCGTTCCGATTTTGAATACCTGGTCGTATTCCAAAATGTTTGTATTTATCATTATACTGTCGGTATCACCATAAACTACTTCATAGTTCATCTTCTCAACCATGTCTCGAGTATTTGTAAGAATCTCTCGTCCCTTGTGTGTTACTAGTGCTGCCAGATTCTTGGCATAAAATCTTGAATTTGAGAAACCAAGACATCCATACATACTGTTGGCAGTTAATTTAAGTGCCATTTGCCGAATATTATATTGCATTTTCAAATCATTTGATATGTCCGCATTGTTCATTAAATTCTTAACTTGCCTGCGGCTTTCCACAAGTTTCCTAATTTCAGTAGGTAGGATACCGGGTGGAAGTCCACGATCAGGTAAAACTAGATTATCCTCGCTATTTGTCACTGACAGAGTGGTGAAGCAAATATTGTATTCCTGGATAATACTCGGATATAAAGAATTGAAATCCATCAGCAAAATGAGTTTATCATAGAAGCCCACTTTGGGATCCAAAACTAAGCCTCCTGAATAAGTTGGCTTCTTTCTTGCTGAACTGGACTGGGCAGTATCTTTTTTCTTATATTCCTTATCAGGGACAATATAATCCTTTTCTGAAAATGCATGTAATAGCAAAAATTCATTACGTTCTGATCTACCTCCCATCAAGGTACGTGACATTACATTACCCGCTATGTTAGTTATTTGTAAAGCTAAAGGAATGACGTTCAAGTCATACATCATTTTGAGTATGTACGATGTATCTTGCATCGTAAATGAAATCAGTTTCAACAAGTCATCAGCTGTTTGGTACATTTTAGGAATATCTTCGGGCTCCAACTCGATTCTCTGATTTTCCTTAAGTTTAAGGACAACTTGACAAAGGGCATCCAAGTCATACGATCGTGATTTTATGAGTTCCTTGGCTGATATTTTAAGATCACACACAAGTCTTCCAGCAAATAAGTGCTTTTCCAAACGTTTCTTTTCAAATCTTTTTATTCTTCCTAATTTGCTGAAAGTTTTGTTATCTTGTTTTGTAATACGATCAGATAAAATATTGATCTGATAACCTTGTAGATCGTGACCTACTATTAGGTCAGGATCGATTTTAGCAAACTGAGTAATGAAATAATTGAGAAGTGCCCGTTCCGAGTCCATTTTTTGTACTTTTGTAGCTTTATAATTGCTAAGAGCCTCATGAATGTTAAGTGGAAGGACCTGTTGTGTTGGACACGAAAATACTGCAAAAAAAAGAAAAATTATACAGATTATATAGTCGGTTGTTTTTCGACATGTAATTGTTATACATTTATACACTTCGATATACAATAATAATAAATGAACTTTACTGAACTGAAACAATTCAATTAAATATGCTATTGACAAGGTCCTTCAGCCTATTTTCATACTTTTAATAATACTGCAATAAAAATACGGTTTACTAATTGATTTACACTGGAAATATATAACAACCGACTCTATTTTATTTTAAAGTTTTTATATTTTTTCTTTCAACTGTTTGATATATAAACGTGTGTCCAAAATTGATTCGATTCCGAGTAACAGAGAATCAACTGCGACGCCACTGGAAATCAATTATATGAACTTTTTTTCTTAAAATGTGATAAGGAATCACCACCTGAAATTAATGATATCATTTAAGATACACCCTGTTTATATGAATCCTTCATTTTTGTCCAAGACTAATTAATGAATAAAATATAGGTAAATATAATGAATGCCGAGTTAAAAGAAAAAAAAATGCAAATAAAATTCGTCACACCAAGTTATGAATACAATACAGTACTCTTTCAGCTTCGACAGTTCATTGTTCCACTCGCGTCTAGATGGAGCAATTGAGAATCATAGAACAATTGGTTCATTGCAATGTGGCTCAGACTTAATACACTATTTCCAAGATCTCGGTGTTATATTTTATATAACTCAATACTGTTTTTTTTTTAATCTGCTTTATAATATTTGCAAGAATCGTCCTGTAAATGTTTGGACAATATAATTTTCCGTCTACGGAGCCCCGATACACCTGGAAGTCGCGCTGATGTCATATCAAATACAAAAATGGTGCTGTGGAAATCTTCTGAAAATTAACGGTAGTAGAACTAAATTTATGCTCATTTCTAATGAAAGAAATTATAATTTTTTCATAAAAAACATGGAAATAAAAATTGGTAACGAAATAATCAAGCGGGTAAAATAATTTAAATATCTTGGTATTATAGTTGATTATAGACCAACTTTCACTTACTGCTCAACTATTTTGTATTTACTGAATCTTTTTATAGTCCCCCCCCCCTGTTAACTTTTGAACGGTTTGACGTAGAGCGATAAAAAGACCGTTTCGAGGGTTTCACCGATACTACCTTTTGAAATAAAACGCATTGTGATTGCTCGATAGATGGCGCGGGGGGGCACAAAAACCTAATTTTTTTAAATGGCATGGGGGGGTCGAGTGACACATCGTTGAAAAGAGAATTGGATTCTCTTTTCAACCATCTAATTTTTTTTAAATTTCGTTAATATGTTTTTTCACAATAAGCATTTGAAGTGTCAATGTAACAAAAAGAAAACAAACTATTATGACATGTAGTATTTAAATAATTAGAAGCAAAATTGTTGTCAATTAACGAAGCAGATGTTCGAAATGTCCACCTAATACTTCTTGACAATAAAAAATTCGATTCACAAATTCCTGCCGAAAATTATTCAACATGTCTGCAGTTATACCAGCACAAACCCGTGTTATTCGTTCTTTAAGTTCTTCCAAAGAGTTGGATTGTTGCTCATACACTTTGGATTTGACATATCCCCACAGAAAGAAGTCACAAGGTGTAAGGTCTGGTGATCGTGCCGGCCATTCGATTGGTCCACGACGTCCAATCCATCTCATAGGGTATGTTACATCCAAATACTCTCGAACTTGACGTTGGAAGTGAGGAGGGGCCCCATCTTGCTGGAAGGTGATGTGTTCCTGAAATTCGTTCTCATTTTCTTCTAATATTCCAAGCATGAGTGGTTCAACCGTATCTCTTAGTAAATCCAGGTACAAATTACCGTTTAAGTTTTCTTCCAGAAATAAGGGACCTACAATATGGTCTCCCAGAATTCCAGCCCAGACATTTACTTTCTGTGGGAACTGTGTGTGACCTTCTCGAAAGATATGGGGATTTATATCACTCCAGTATCGCACATTTTGTGTATTCACATTTCCGTTCAAAAAAAAGGTAATTTCATCTGAAAAACAAATATTCCTAATGTAATTGGGGTTCCTAGCTATCTTTTCCTCCATAATTTCACAAAATTCCATTCTTCGGTCTGGGTCGTCTTCTGTTGGTGTAACATTACTAATTTGTATGGATGGAACTTGTGTTTCTTCAAATATTTTTTTACTGTAGCTGTTGAGACCCCAATCGTACTTGCTACACGAGAGGTACTTTGTTGCGGATTTACCACCATTTCGGCAATTATCGAAACCTTTGTCTCTTCCGGAATTGTCGACCAGTTCCACCTTTCCTACGAACACTGCCAGTTCTGTTGAATTTTTCAACTAGTTCCCTCAAATATTTCCGAGTTATAGGATGTTCAGGAAATTTTTCATTAAAAATTCTCTCCGCTTCGTGGTGGTTCCGATGGGCCTCACCAAAATTATAAATTGCTTCAATTTTTTCTTCGAAAGGACGTATACGAACCATGATGATATCAAATATTCAAAGTAAATAATAATTATAAGTAGACAAAACTCCTCAGTGAATATGAATACAATAATTCATCAATCCATTGTACTTTTATAGGTAACTAATTAATTATTGTCATTTAAACAAATCCAATAAATAGTCCTTTCGTAGTACCTGTTATTACTTTTGTCATTAAAAATAAATGAAATGGGTATAATTTCGATATCCTAATACCTAATTAAGCTTTGAAAGGAATTCAAAATGAGTAATTATTAATGTTGTGAATTGTCTTTATTGACCGTATTTCGTGGTATTGATTGCAATTGTGAATCACTAGAACAATTAAGGTATTTTTCTTCAAACATTATTATTTTAATACCACCCAAAATATTTTCCGTCCCATTATTTCACATCAAACCCTTCAAAAGTTATTGAGGTAAGGTAAGGAAACGAATTCAGATCCGCTCTTACACTTGACCCTTCAAATGCTTATTGTGCAAAAACGTGTCAACGAAATTAAAAAAAAAATTAGATGGTTGAAAAGAGAATCAAATTCTCTTTTCAACGATGTGTCACTCGACCCCCCATGCCATTTAAAAAAATTAGGTTTTTGTGCCCCCTCCCCCCCCCGCGCCATCTATCGAGCAATCACAATGCGTTATATTTCAAAAAGTAGTATCGGTGAAACCCTCGAAACGGTTTTTTTTTATTTCTCTACGGCAAACCGTTCAAAAGTTAACAGGGGGGGACTATAAAAAGCCGCACTGTATAACAGATCAATGCGTACAATTTTCTCGTGCAATAGACGTACTCCTATTACAACAGTGTTGAGCAGACTAGAGTGGTTGTCAGTAAAAGAATTTTTATTGTACCAGACACTCATTTTTGTATTTAAAATAAGTAATGGAAGTGTCCCGAACTACTTAAAAAATAAAGTAAACTATAATTTTAAATATGAAACGAGATCTAGAAGAGATTTCCAAATTCCTCAATTTCAAAAAAGAATTATTTAAACTTTATCAAAGGCTAAAAAGCATTCAATGAGTTACCATCTCAAAATGAAAAGTGCATGCTCCCTCAACTCTTTCAAAAATATTTTAATATAATTTAATTTGATTTAAGTTTATTTATTTAATTTATTTTATTTTATTTTATTCTTTTTTTATTCATATAAAAAATAACAACAAAGAAAACAAACTCAGTCGGACACCAACAAACACAAACAACAATAACTTCAGGGTGAGTACTACTTTTTGGACTGAATATTTCATATAGTCAAAATTCTAGGAAATTTCATAAAATAATAATAAAAATATAAACTATTAACGTTTGAAACTTTTTGTATTCAATCAAAAATTTACAATATACTTGTCAAAAGAAATGAAAACTTTTTTTATAATCTACCAAAATTTCCTGTACTAAAAGATATCTATCTTAAATTTATTTTTTTATTGCCAAAATTTTGCAAGTATGAAAATAATTATTCTAACCGTTATTAATTTAAATCACTATATATCTATGAATAACTGTCACTAAATTTTGGATGATGAAAAGAAGTGTTCTAGTAGACCTGATGGAAAACACGTAGAACTCCAATATGTTGTTGATAATTGACGAAATGGAATATACTGCTCTGGACCCTCCACATCTCCTTTGACACTCAAATGAAAGTTCCAAATAAAGTATCACCTTTGTTATGAATTAGATGATACAAATTTCACTTTGATATAATTTGTCTTTGATTTGAGTTGTCAAACTTATAAAAACTGCTTCTGATGTATAAAATATGAATGAAAATACCTTAATCTCCTGACGTTCGGGTATTCCTTCAATTTTATCTGCTCCTTTAACTGCTTATAGGGCCCTGGCCCCTTTAATTTGATGATTATCACATATTTTATACTTCGTGATGCGCCTGTCGTTGACGAGTCCAACAACTTTTTCCTCTGCCATTTTCCTCGTTCGACCGCTTTTCGCACGGAAAACTACGAAACATGGCGATTTTCCATGTCTTGTATATTTATTACCATATTTTTTATTTTCATTGAAGGGGGTGCAAATTTGTTTTAGAAACCGAGGGTAACCTTGTCCAACAAAAATTTTTCTGCTATTGTCGAGTCCAACAACCCAATTACCACAAATTTAATTTTTACAGAATTGTTTAAAAAAAAAAAATTGTGAAATTGAAGAGTCATATTGTCCGACAAATTTTTGGCCGCGTTTTTCTAGTCCGACGACTGGAAGTTGGAATTCCGGCGGAGTATTGTATATATTTATTATATATATATATTTTTTTTGTTGCAGTTTAAATTGTTCGTATAATACTTTTGCGAAAAATCGAAAAAAATATTTGTTAAATTTTAGTTAATTAATATAAGTTGATGAAAATGATAATTAATAATGTAAAATTATTAAATATATTCCCTTTATTATTGTTTTCTTGTTTCAAAGTCTTTCGTTTTCCAACTAATGACACACAATAGAAAAGGAGGACGCCGTCGTTTCTCATCGACTACACTAGTGAATTTTTTAAAATCATTGAAGAATTTGTATGTAAAAAGTATAGCCTAAAATCAAAACATTAGGTGAGGATTTTCCGTGGCATAAAAATGTTTCTTCGATTGAACATACCAAAATTTCAAATGTTGTTTCGTCTCTTCAAATGATAATGTGTGTGAAGTTGTTATTGCTTCTTATGTACCTTCTGTTGAAATCACTTATAAAATCGCAATATTCTTTCAGGATCATTAGGATATAGTTTTTGTACCGTATGGTATTTGTAGTCATGGTATCCGTGTTTCTAGACTATCTTGTTATATTCTGCCCAGTTTAATGTTCAATTCATACATATTTCCTTTTTCTTCTGCAGTGCATCTTACCATATTGAAGTTGGATTAGAAACACACAAAAAACTTGATTTCACGTCCTCTTATATTTCATTATTGAGTGGGTTGATACTAGTTTAAAATTATTTCAATCAGGCGCATATACAGATTTGTTCCATGTGGGTGACATTCGTGGCGCGGGGGTGACAGAAAATAGAAAAGCGCCGCAGCCGATTTTATTTATTATCTGTTCAAGGTCAAATGCATTTAAATTGATAACTTGTTAGCTTTGTCAGTGGGGTATCATAAAGGTGGCAAAAAAAAGTAGTTTGTGGTGCGGGACTGAAAGAAAATAGAAAAGCGCCGCAGGCGAAATTTTTTGTGGTCAAGGTTAAATGCCTGTAAATTGATAGTTAGGTTTGTCAGTAGGGTATCATAAAGGTGGGGAAAAAAGGTAATTCATGGCACAGAGGTGACAAAAAATAGAAAAGCGCCGCAGGCGAATTTTTTTGTTCAAGGTCAAATGCATTTGAATTGATAATTGGGGTATCATAAAGATGGGAAAAAAAGGATGTCACATTCAATTTGTTTTATTTAATATGAAAAACGAAAAGCATAGTAGAACAAACAAACAAACAATGACACCTTCCAAATGAAAGAAAAAATGAGATCGAGTATTATGGAAAGTAGTCAAGAAAAACTAATTCAACGAAATTAACAGATGCATTCTGAAACTAAATACATTTAACGTTTACATATGTAGGTAACTTGAAGGCAAATCAGGAAGGTATATAAATCAAATCAATCAGGTACTCATGTGTAACAGAATTTAAAACTAATTACATTTACATAGGTAGCTTGAAGCAAATGAAAATCAGGTTTACAAATCAAATAGCACAAATCAATCAGACACTCAAGTCTCAAGTTCAATAGAGATTGGAATTAGAATTAGATGCTCTCGCTACGTTGTACGTGTATGTTCGTTACCACGGTGCAGTTTTGGCATTTTTCAGTTTTTAAGAAGAAATAGATTGAATGATTAGATTTAGATAGTTAAGCGTTGAATGAAATAAGATTCATTTTGTGAATCCTGAAGTTAATTTTAATTGAAATACTGAATTTTCTTCGATCATGGGGGGGGTAATTCCCCTCATTACCCCCCCCTCTTGTATACGCGCCTGATTTCAATTCATCAATCAAATCTGACAGTATTATCAATAGCACCCACGATAATTTGAGGAAAAAAATATAGATATAATAATGGCACCTCGAAATTATTTAAAAAAAAATGTGAACTTGCTTTAAAACCTCGTTGGAAACCATAGGATAGTTGCATATCATTTTAAATCTGGTAAATAGAAAAAATTAATATTTTTCACTTGTTAAAATTCCTCAAATTTTCTAAATTAATATTAAAACATGTTTTGAATAATGTTTAGGTAGTTACTCCTTAATTTTTAGAATTTTTCTATTTACAATAAAAAAATATAACGTCAAAAATGTACATCTCATTTGTTCATGAATATTTGCAAATTTATTTGTAGCTAAGAAGAAAGAAACGAAATTTTTTTGTCTGATTTTCTTGTCAGACAGGCGGTACGCGGATACTTTTTTATTGGCCAACTGAATATTTTATTATAAAAAATGGGTTTTCATCCTTTTCCATTTATGTCCGACATGTGGTAATCAAAATCAAAACTTCCTTTGAATTTTCATTATGAAATAAATGGATCAACCATGAAACAGGTTAACAATGTAAAGGACTCAGGAGTTCACGTCGATTCTCAAATAACATATATACCACACATAAATGCTACCAAAGCAAACCAAATTTTGGGATTCATATTACGTAACTCAAGTGATTTATCAATTAATGCTATGAAGACTCTTTATAACTCACTAGTGTGTTCCATACTTATGCATCTAAGGTGTGGTCTCCTCTATACCAAGTACATATTAATGCAATTGAAAGTGTATATAGAATAGATTTCTAAGACATGTAGTGTATGGATTGAATCTACAGTTGGGGTATTACAACTATGAGACTTTTGTATCATTTCTGAACATTCCAACTCTTCACAACCGAAGAATAAGAACTGATCTAATTACCTTATTTAAAATACTCAATGATGAAATCTCATGCCTCGAGCTACTGGAATTATTAAACTTTAGAGTACCGTCTAGATCCAGCGCAACACAGACCTATTTACAATACCTTTTCATCACACAAACTATGGGCTTAAGAATTCATTAACTCGGTTAATGAGAATGAGTAATGAATATTGTAATCTCGACTTGAATATTTTTAATGTATCTCAAGATAAATTTAAAAATGCTCTCAAAAGGTCTCAACAATTGTAAATACAGAATTCTATAACTGGTTACTTTGTGTTTATAATAAATAAATACCCTCCGGAATTCCAAATTCCAGTCGTCGGACAGGAAAAACGCCGTCAAAAATTTGTCGGACAATATGACTCGTCAATTTCAATAATTGCCGTTTAACAATCCTATAAAAATTAGATTTGTGGTAATGGGTTCAGACAAGTTCCAGAAAATGAAAATCTTTGAGATATCCCTGAGATTTCCCTGTTGTAAATATTATTTACAGAAAAAACCAATTACCCATTTTTGCATGAAATGAAAAACTGCTGAGTTTTATGGAATTTTAATTAAAAATCTCAAATACATACGTCATGCACAAATGTAGTAATTTTGGACAATAGGTATGCTACTGTAAGCGCCAAACGTGATGGCGAGCCCGCCCCCATGCGCACAAACTCATTTTCAATGTGACGCCCACTACAGCTCTTGCAAGGCATATAAATGCTCTGTACAGAGGCGTATCATTACTTGTCCTCCAATTCTGTTGGCGTTTGACATTCTCTGAATTATTTTTGTGTTGTTTTTGAAAAAATGTCATCGCCTAACAAAAAACCAGTCATCAATAGTCAGGCACGTGAAATTATTTTCAAAGAGTTAAATGTGACACGGATACGTTATTAAATGTGAAAAATAAAACATCTCTCGCTACAGGTAACATTAAATAAATTTGAAAAGACAATTTCAACACAAATCTCAATTTTGGTCCAGGTATTTCAATAAGGACCATTGAAAGAGTGGTTAAAGAAGGGGAGCAATTAATTTCTGCAAATAACGGGCAAGTAAAATTTTCCACACCAAGAAAGAAGCAGCCTAGAAGAGCACCAGTAACTGATATTCCCGAGTATGAGTATTCCAATATTAGACGGATTATTTACGACTTTCATAAGACGGAAGGGTGTTGTATTACGGTAAAAAAGTCCCAACACAAAATTAATGACGTTCTAGGAATTGTGGCTTCTGAAACATCTCTTCCTAGATTTTTAAAGAAAATAGGTTTCAGATGGAGAAGGACTGAAAATAGTAGAAGAATTTTAATAGAGAAAATGGACATTAGAGCATTGAGAATCAAGTATTACAAAAAATCAGTAATTTTCGTAGCCAACAGCGACCAATTGAGTTTCTTGATGAAACGTACCTTCATAGTGGACATACATCTTCCAAGAACAGGACGGATGAATCAACCAAAGGGGTATTTAAAAATATTTCGAAGGGACCTAGACTCATTATTGTCCATGCAGGAGGTGACATGGGCTTTATACCTAAATGTCTTCTTATATTTAAATCAGGCACAAAATCAGGGGATTATCATTCAGAAATGAATTCTGAAAATTATGGTAAATGGTTACAAGAGAAGTTAATTCCAAATTTATGAATTCGATAGTTGTGACCGATAATGCTCCATACCAAAATATTCAAATTAATCCAGCTACCAAAACAAATTCTAGGAAGGCTGACATGGTGAAGTAGCTGCAAGAAAAAACATTATGTTTACCCCTAACATTCTCAAACCCGAATTATACGAGTTGATCAAGGCAAATAAAAAGCATCATATTAGATACAAATTTGATGAGATTTTGCTTGAACATGGACATAACGTTTTGCGACTTCCACCCTACCATCCGGATTTGAATTCCATTGAATTCATTTGGGCTACTATAAAAACAACGTGTCCCAAAAGAATGTAACTTTCAAGTTGGAAGATGTGAGGGAACTGGCGGAGCACGAGTTTGATCAAATCACTTCCGAGGAATGGCAAAAGCGTTGTTGACATGTAGTAGATATAGAGCGGAAATATTGGGAAAATTAAACATTCACAGACTTTCAAACAGAGGTAAATCCAGTTATTATAAATTTAAATGACGATAGCAGCACAAGCAGCAGTGAAAATGAAAAAAATTTCTGTTCAGATAGTGACTGATAAAAGTTTATTTTTTGATAAGTGTATCATTATATAACATTTTAATGAACTGCACTACTTCCTATGATACTAAATAAAATATGACAAGAAATTACAAAGAAGTCATGTTCCATTTGCTACCCTAATTAAAACTAATTATAGGTACGACACTGGCCGGCAAAGGGCTTATCGTAATCCAATAGTAACTTAGTGGGTGGAGTTTATGCCTGCGCGTACGCTCGCCATCACGTTTTGCGCTTACAGTAAGTTGCATGAGAAAATATACAAATGTAAAACAAAAACGCTATTAGGACTAGGACAAGCACACTATCTGGTCGAAAGAAATACTAGCTTCAGTAAAAAAAATAATACTATTTAGAACAAACACAATATGTAATAGAAAAGAACATCAATTTCTGAAATAAAAGGAAATATTGAAATCATATAAAAAATAAGCTTAAATAACTGAATATACAGTTTGGCCCTTTTAAGATGAAACACCCTTATGAAACATGCATTTTTCAATCGACTTCAATTAATATTTTCTCAATAATTAGACCCTCGAAAAGTCTACCAGGACCGAAGACACCAAATTTCATGAACGAGTCTTGATTTTCAGGGCCAAATATTTCAATGTTAAAATTCGAAAAAAATTATTAGTGATTTAAAAATTTAAAAAACTTGTCACACCTTTGAATTCACGAGGTTTCGAAATGACTTATGTCAAAAGTTCGTTGGAATCAATAAAAAAGTTATAAAAGAAAAAAGTTTGAAAATTATGCCGATTAACCACCCCACAAATTCAATTTTAGAAACTTCATCGAAATTCTGACTATACCTTTGGATTCAGGAAGTCTTGAAATATCAATGTTCAAAAATTTATTGAAATTCGTTAATTTTTAAAAAAGTTATAAGAGAATAAAATTTGAAAATATGTCAATTAACAGAACGTCTAAATACTGACTACACCACTGGACTCGAAAAGAATAACTTTTTTATTGACGAACAGATCTCGATGAAATTGTGATCAGTGATATTCCGATACATTCTGAATAGAGTGTATTAGTCAAAAATTTCAATAAAAGTTATAAAATTGAATTTGTGCATTGATTAAACTGCTGATGGAAGGCAGTGACGGCATAGAGAAATTTCACCGATTATAATTCTGGTGTTCTTAACGTTCCTAGATAATAATATCCAGGTATTATTATGAATTCAGAATATCCCTGAGATTTCCCGAGTTTTTTGGAAAAAATCGAAATTTCACTGAGATTTCCAAGATATTTGGGTACCACCTAAATTTCCCTTAGATATCCCGGTTTTCCCGAAATTCCCGGTCTGTCTGAACCCTGTAATTGATTTTTAATGCCCAGGTATTTTGGCATGTTTGGGTTGTCGAACTCGACAATAGCAGGCAAATTTTTGTCGGACGAGATTAACCTCGTTTTCTGAAACAAATTTCCACCCCCTTCAAAGAAAATAAAAAATGTGGTAATAAATATACGAGACCCCGGGAAATCGCCGTGTTTCGGAGTTTTTCGAGCGAAAAAGCAGTCGAATCGAGGAAAATGGCTAAGGAAAAGTTGTGGGACTCGTCAAGGACAGGCGCTTCACGAAGTATACAATATGTGGTAATCATCAATGAAAGGGGCCAGGGCCTGGTGATTATTATACTTTTATGCTAGTAGAATTATATTGCTCTGCTTTCCAAATTTGTGATTCTTTCGTAATATAATCTCTTTAATTCTGCAAAAAACTCTTTTCTTCTCCTAACTTTTTCTTTCTTTTTCGATCTTCCAAAAACAACATTTTTTTCAACAACACCTCGTCGTCATGTCTCCTTTCTCGTCCAATCATATTCTTCTAATTCACTCAATAATTACCCGACCTCCTATTCTTTTTTTTTATATTGAAAATTACACCCTTATTATTTAAAAAGGCCGAAACCCTTGGTTCTGGTCTAAACAGAATAAGAGATAGAAGGTAGTATGATCAACTAATGGCCACGTTTATACCGTCTCTTGGTAAGCTGACTAATGACTTTATTTCAACCAAATAGTCTTGGTCATCTTGGTGTATACAGTACACTTGGTCAGGTAACCAGCTTGGTTTGGTACCGAAAATTGTTGCGTACCAGACTAAAATAGTCAGATGACCAAGATGGTGTAAACACCTACGGCCTTGACTTTCCAGAAAGATGCAAAATTTGGTTTGAATCCTTGGTAAGCCCTAAGTCTAGTTTCTAATGTACTAAGAGTCTGATATCCAGTTTTCTAGCAACACAACCTCTAATAATAATGTTTCTAATTTTCACTTAAATATCTAATTTGGATTGCCATTAACGGTTTTATGCCATGAAATATGGATTAGTAGAGTTGCGAACCTTTCTATAAGTTACTCAGTTAGAGTTGTGCTGTCTGAATGATTACCAAACAAACCCAATAAGTACCAAACTGTTTACTGATTGAACATGGTGTAAATAGGCAGTAACTTATTCCATTGGTACGAATTTGGTAAGGCCAACTTGGTCAGAGTACCAAATTCGCGCACGGTATAAACGTGGCCAATGACCACTGTATTGAATAAAAGCCTTTCAGTTTCATTTCTTATCTGATTTCAACACCGCATTGTATAGCATTATGTATAGGATTTTGTAGTTTATTTAAATTTCCCGCGCAAATATAATTCAATGACGTCATGACGTCCCAAGCGACGACAGTGTCTCTATTATCTGTGCCATTGACTGTCTTACTGTTTTCTTTTGTGACCAAAATGCATAATCCAAGCATAAACAAAATATCTATCATGTTTTATTTCATTTAACATTCTACACGCAACATTCAAATTCCTTTCAATCTATAAAAATATTATAACAATATGTATATGTATATACCCAGATAGTCACTCCTCGTCCTTAAGGTGAGTGATTACTGGGTCCAAGAATCATGTGCCCTGACTAATAATCAAGATGGCTGACCACCAACAAGCTGGTAAAGAGCTCTGTGATAAAAGGGCTAATAGTAAGACTTTTGAATGTTGTAAATCCAAACTAGTGGGTGTTACAGTTTGTATAAAATGCGGGAATGTATTCCACAAAAGTTGTGTGGAAAGAAAACAATACCATATATTAGATGAAACAAGAATAGTGTGCTGCAGTGAGAAAAAATCAAAAAACATCCAAGGATATGTGGCTGTAGAGCAACAAGGTGAATCATCACCACAAGGTACCAAAGGTGATTGCAACATCAATAACTTATTAATGGAAATTGATTTGCTGAGAAAACTAATTATTGAAAAAGACGCAAAATACGAAATTCTTCTGGAAAATAAAATATTATTAGATGAAAAAGTGATGTTTTTAACAAACACCAACAAAAACTTATCAACAGATAAGAACATAAATAAGGAAAAAAACACTACTGCTAATAAAAACAAAACATCACAACCAGAATACTCAAATACTACAAAAACAAGTGACTCATATATAGATCAACAACAATTCATAAATACCAAAAATAAACAAAGAACTGGATATGAATCCAATTCATCTAGAACCAGCCACTACATAGAAAGTGAAGTTGAACCTCAAGCTGCTTCCAATGACAGAGACAGTAGTGAAAAACCTGAAGACGATTTTATCTTTCCCAGAAACAAAAGGAACACACACAAAAACGCAAAAAATAAAAATATTGGATCTGCTGATGAAAATGACGAAGAATTCACTGGAGAAAAACCAAAAGCATGGATATAATTATACAGGGTCAAGAGAAATGTGAAGGACATCAATATTAAAAAATTTATAGAAAAAAAACTAAACAATGAAACGGTCGTAGTGAAGGAACTTGCAACTGATGAGCAACGTCTTAAATGTTTCATGGTAGGCGCCGATTTCATACACAAGGAAACCTTATACAATACCTCTTTTTGGCCAAAGGGAATTGGATTCAAAAGATTCGACTTCAAGCGATACAATAAATACAATAGAACAAGTAAAGAAAACGATTTTTTAGCATAAGTCATCCCAATATAGAGCTAAGTGAGACGCTGAAACTGGGACATGTACATTTTATGTTTTATCTTAACTTCCAAAGTATCAGAAACAAACAAACTCTAATAGAAGTGGAACTTGAGCATTACTCATATCCACCATTTATTGCGGCAACAGAAACGTGGCTATTAGAAAATGAAATAGGTAGTTTTTCAATTGAAAATTATTACTTGGTGAGTAGTTTTTGTCGTAACACATATCGAGGAGGAGGCACTGCATTATGGGCAAAGAAAGGCTATGAAGCAACTCCTATCTTTCTAGATCATATATGTACTGAAAAGATTTTGAGGTCTGTGGTGGAAGCTTCAAAACCTACAAAATATTTCGCATTTATAGATCACCCACCGGTAATTTCCAAAATTTCTTATACAAATTTAAGATGCTTCTAAATGAAATATTCTCAGTCAGTTCACAAATATGGTTAAGCGGAGACTTCAACATTGACTTCAGTAACCCATCTGTAGAGGCCTATAGTATTTTGAATATCACTGAACAGTTTGGACTAAGATCGGTAGTTGATCACTATACAAGAATAACCTCACACTCAAGTACCAAAATTGATAATGTTTTTACAAATGTACAGGCGATCTCTTTAGTAGTAGACACACCTATTTCTGATCACAGACTTATTATTACTTCCGTTAATAAATCACTGTCGAACCTCGCTCCGGCAGAAAAATCTTTCAAGTACAAAAGAATATTTTCCAACAATAATAAGCAGCACATGGCAGAATTACTCGATTCTGAACAGTGGGCCTCTGTTTATAATGCAAAATCCTGCGACGACAAATATAAAAACTTTATTAATATTCTGACATCTCACTTCAATGTAGCATTTCCCTTGAAACACCTCCAGAACAAAAGTAAAGCTAGCAGCACCTGAGTCTCAGAGGAAATAAAATTCTCTAGTTCATCATTGAAGGAGCTATATGCTCTACAAAAATACCACCCTGATTTAAAACCTATATACAAACAAAGGCTCATTGAACATAAACATCTTATTGAAAACGCAAAAAAGTACATTTCAGTAATGTCATCCAATATTCAGAAAACAAAAACAAGGCCTCCTGGTCAATCATCAATAAAATTAAAAACAAGGAAAATTCAATGCAACCTAATACACAAATTTTGCAGGGTAATGAACTGATTAAAGACCCTGGTAAAGTTGCAAATATATTCAACAACTTCTTTATATTAGCCCCACAAAAAATCATTCATGACATTCCGCAAATCCCCCTCGAAGATTCCGCAGATATGCCCAATGGAACCTTACAATCCATGATGCTACTGCCATTCACAGAAAATGATATGATCCACATCTTTGCAAAACTCAAAAACAAACATTCCTCGGGACCTGATGACCTCCCTTGTAATGTAATTAAAGAATTCAGCTCATTTTTAATATCACCGATCACCCATATTGTGAACTATTCTTTCGAGACAGGCACAGTCCCTGCTCAACTCAAAACATCAAAAGTTATACCTGTGCACAAAAAAAACTGTAGAAATGAATTGGATTATTCTGGAAGAGCTTGACAAAAGAAAATGTCCAATTGGAATATTCTGTGACTTGAGCAAAGCCTTTGATTGTGTACCACACAATCAGCTACTAGACGAGCTCTGGGCACTTGGCATTAGAGGAAGAGCACATGATTGGTTCAGATCATTTCTTGCCAATAGAAATCAATATATTTCATTATCTCATAACGAGAGAGGTCTTATCACTTCACACTACTCCAGTACACTGCCTGTGAAAGTAGGAGTTCCTCAAGGAAGTGTAGTAGCTCCAATTCTGTTCTCCCTGTATCTGGCAGACATTGTGAATTATCTATCAGAATTTAAAGTTATCCTGTATGCAGATGATCTATCAATTTTGGTATCTAAAGAATGTTATAATTTGAATGAACAAGCTGGAATTGATATGATGTATAAAATTGCAAAATGGTTTTCAAAAAATAAGCTGTATATTAACTCAGCGAAAACTGAATTTCTTATCTTCCATACAAAACAAAAACAAATTGAAAATATCAACCTGACCTTAAACAACACTAATGTGAATCGCAATACCACTGTTAAGTTCTTAGGTCTCACTATAAATGATAATCTAGACTGGGAAACGCACATATCTACTCTAATAAAAAATATTAACACCAAAATATTTCAAATACGATGTATGTATAAGGTCCTGACGACCCCAGTAATGAAAAACTTCTATTTTGCAGAAATTCAGTCGAGACTGGCATATGGAATCATAGTCTGGGGACAATCACCTACTGCCAAACGTCTCTTCATTACACAGAAAAAGTGCATTCGTGCCATGTTTCACAAACCTCAAACAGAATCTAGTAGACCTCTCTTTAGAAAGTTACAAGTATTACCCCTTATTTCTCTCTACATATTGGAAACACCTTTCTTGTTAATTAAAATTGATAAAAAAAAGGTCTCACCACAAAAATGTTGCTGGAATGGTGGGTTGGGGGCCTGTTTTTCAATAGCATATTTGGTATGAGCAAGACATGATATCATAAGAATTTCATTTGCATAAGTCTTTGGGTTTACGAAACTTCTCATATTAATAGCTGCTACTACTAATGGTGGAGGCGGCATCGGTTTTTCTGATTCCATTATTTTCAGATCTGCAACCTTCATGCAGTTAACCTCGAATTTGCACCAACTGAGAGGATTAGAAACTGGCAATGGATTGTTGATGTCTAGCCAGCATGGTCCTTTAATTTTTCTTTCCAAAAGAAGTATTTCCAAAAAACTTGAATTTGTGCCAAATATTTTTGAAAAAGTTTGAGGTTTCTTTTTCAAATCTTCAAAATTAATTTTCACGTCAGTGGCCTGAAATAGTTGAATTAGTAGTAATAGATTAGTTGTATTGGGAAACCAAGTCAAGTCAAGTCAAGTCAAAATATACTTTATTGTCTAAGATAATACATCTTGTTGACAAAGCATGAGATTTCGTATAATAAAATACATGTCAAAATATAATAAATGCAAAACAACAAAAACAGATTATCACTAACAAAACATTTAACATTTAAATGACGACAATTAGGAACTTACAGATTATCACAGTAGAATTCGTTGATCGAATAATAGGCCTTATCTACTAAAATATTCTTAACTGCACTTCTGAACTTTTTTTTATCTGTAATATTTTTCAGGATAGTAGGTAGATGGTTGTACACTTTAATACTTTCATAAATCAGAGAATGCTTAGTCAGAGCAGATTTTGGAATGGGTAAATAAAGCATGTGGTCCTGCCTGGTACTGTAACAATTAGTACCACTTACTTCTATGAAGAATAATAGAGAGATTCAATAATAGTACATCAATCATAATAGTCAGAAAGTATTCCATCAAAGCCAAACTCCAAATTATTTGAAATTGGATAAATAATTCTACAGAACTGATTGCATTAGTTAAATTAAAGTTACCAACAGCTTCCTCAGGAACCCAAATACATTTTGCATACAATAAGTATAAGTATGACTAATAAATCCACAGCCACAGAAGTGTACTCCAGTGGCGTAGATATCAAAAACGGGGAAAAATCACAAACAAATAAAAAACCTGTGGCAAACAATATGCATGATGAGGAATTTAGCCCACAAAAAGAAATGAAAGATTTGTCCTCAACAACTACAGCAACAATATGTAATAAATGAATAGACCTACAGACAAGTGGTGCTGGAGAAATGGAGGATACCACCCAATTGGAAGTTAACCAGGATAGATCAAGCACTATAACGGATTCAAATCACAATAAAACAAATGGGAAAAAAAAATCTTATACATGGAGATGAGTATGCAATAGGATTCTCTAAAGTAATAGACATTACCCTAAATAAGGAATAGTGTCAGTGAATATATTACACCTCAGACAGAGCTTTCGGAACTCACTACAGATATATTCTCCAAGACAATAGACTATGGACAAAAAGACATAGTTATCGTAATGTTTAATACAGGCAATTTAAGTAATAATAGAAACTTGCATCTATTTTACAAAAACACCCTAGGCATAAGTAGAACAACCAATCTGATAATAACTTCGCAGTGTAACTGTATCTCAGACAAAAGAATTAATGATTAAAAAAAAACAAAAATTGTTCACTAAAATATTTTTCTGACCAAAATAAAAAAGGGAGTGAATCTGATGTACTCAATAAAATGAAAGATTACTTAATGAACTCTGAAAAACGTCAAATAACGGTCTTAAAATGTGTGAATTTAACACCAATGATGTCAATGTGTAACAATAGTATAGGCAATAGCATGCCAACAACTGATAATATGCCTGAATGCGAAATTTCCAAAGATTTTTTAGACATAAGCAGTCCGTTCTTGACATTACCTTAATACTGCTCAACATTCAGTCACTTAGCAATAAAACTGATGAATTGTATATTTTATTAGAGCACAATTCATTTCCTGATATAGTAGTAATCACGGAGCATTGGTTATTTACGGATGAAAATATTCATCTACCAGGTTATGTAACTATAGCTAAGTACTGTAGAAAAAGTGAGCAATCAAATAAGGACACATGGTGGAACAATTATTATTATCAAAGATTCGTTACTGAAGATATATAAGTTCCCTAAAATAGATAGATTTAGTACAATTCTAGAAGAAAGATCATTTGAATTCTCACTAGTTCACTGCAAGGAACTCAATATTTCTATATTGTGTGTGTATAGGTCGCCCTCATCAGATTTTAATGTACTTCTAGAAAAGTTAGAAATTATATTATCAGGATTGCCTATATATTCCTCAATCATAGTAGCGGGTGACCTCAATATAGACTATAGTGAAATTTATAATAACAGAACACAAATATTAATGAATGTCCTGGAATCCTTTAGGCTAAAAATGCACGTGACTGAACCAACACGAATATCTAGAAACAAGGAATCAATAATTGATTATGTCTGCAGTAACCTTGATAATGTGATAACTAAAGCTATTCCTTCTGGTATATCTGATCATGAAGCCGTATGTAGTTGCATGTATAGTAGAAAGAACTTCGACAAATTCTACAATTACTGCACGCTAACCGACTGGAATAGAACACTAAATATGGAATGTCAGTTTGAAACATTCTATAACCAACTGCTGAAATCTTTAACCGTGCCTTTCCTATACAAAAAAAACCATAAAAAAAACATAAAAAAAACAAGGATTACAATGGGTATAAAAGTATCTGCGGTCTTTGCATACTACAAAGAAATTTACAACCGATAAATGCTTCATTGATTACTACTTCAAATACAGGAATCTATACCGCAAAGCCTTGAGAAATGCAAAAGAACACTACTACAGATATAGAATGGAGGCAAAGCAAATGTGTGCACAACAACGTCAATTAATTCGGACACTCTCAACTCACATTACTGTAACTTGGAGGAGAGCATAACTAGTAATATAACGACGCCATTAGATCCTCTTATAAATATGCGTCCTGTTAAATTAACACAGGAATTCCACTTAACGAATACAAACACTAGCGAAATAAAATCTATTATAAATAACATAAGATAGAAAAATACATCCGGAATTGATGAAATCTCAGCAAGGGTTTATCAAAATCTCCCTGATTCGGCACTAGCAGTACTAGTAAATCTATTAAATGAATCGTTTAAAATTGGGGAGTTTCCAGCCTTTCTAAAAACCTCATTAATTATACCTATTAATAAAGGAGGAGGAGACGTTAATGACCCAAATAACTTTCGACCTATTGCACATATACCCTCCTTAGCAAAAATAATTGAGAAACTGGTAAAAATCCGAATGCTTGAATACTTAAGAGTGAATAACATACTAGCATGTTGTTCTGTGGATTTCAGGAAAAAAAGAGCACAAATTATCTCTTCTCCTTCATGGACAAGGTGTACTCAGGCATAAATAGAGGAACGGTTGCTGCGGCAGTGCTCTGCGATTTCTCCAAAGCATTCGACTGTGTGAATCATGGAATACTGCTGCAGAAGCTACTCCATCTAGGCTTCACAGACAACAAACTTCGATAGTTTGAAACCTATCTTGCCGATCGTAAGCAAGCGGTTAAAACGAGCATTATGTCAAACACTGCACATATAAGACATGGAGTGCCACAAGGATCAGTCCTTGGACCCCTATTATTCCTGCTTTATGTAAATGACATGACTTCTCTTGACATAAATTGTTCAATCACATTATTTGCTGATGACGCCACCATACTATGGCAAGAAGAAAACTAAAACAGGTTGCATGCGAACATAACGAGGGATATTCAAGTGATCAAAGATTGGTGTGAATCAAATCTACTTTTCCTTAACATTAAGAAAACAAATATATTGTCTTTCCAATGCAATATATTTAGTCATAGGTGATGAAACTATCGAAAATAAAACGACAACAAGGTTTCTAGGCCTGCACATCAGCAAAAATTAATGTTTAACGATCATGTTACAAATATGTGTAAAAAATTAGCATCTGGATGTTATGCAGTCAAAAGCATTGCCTACGAACTAGGGTATGCATCAGACAAAACAGCATATTTTTCCGTAATCAAATCGAATCACATCTACGTTATGGAATAGCTTTTTGGGGGACATGCAGTAATCTTCTATTTCAGAGTTTTGTTCTACAAAAGAGAGCCATGAGGTACATGTGTAAAGCAAACTCAAGAGACTCTTGCAAGAATCTATTTAAGAAATGTAGCATTCTCACTGTAATTTGTTTATACATTCTGGAAACAGCATGTTTGATTCATAAAAATAGACATGCCATGTGACTCGTATCGTCGCAATATAACACAAGGCAGACTGGCCAAATTGAATTGATAAGACCCCGAACTACTATGGTTAAGGACTCAATCATATATACCGGTATTAAAATTTACAACCACCTGCCAAACAAAACTAAAACAACTTTCGAGCAAATGTTAAGGCAACACTTATATATAAGCCATTTTATTACATGGAAGAATGCTTTATACATAGATTTTAAGGAGAGAAATCGGAACTTTAAAATGAAAACTGGACACATCTATGCCTGCCTGTAACAATTCTTACTTGTATACACTTTTGTGCGTGAAATTTTACAAATTTATATTTGTTAGTATAAGTGTTTATAGTTTATATTATTATTTTATGTACGGATAACTGTTAATCATTTTAGGTTTAACAAGTTTTGTCAACAAGTATTATGCACTTATGACAATATAGTATATTTTGAATTGAATTGAATTAATTCCACAAACTATGGCCAAAACTCTCGTATTGATAAAACATTGAATTAATTACGCTGAATACGAGCATAGGGCAACAGCTACATTTATACTGAATTGCATATCACGAGTCTCACGATTAAATTATCTGTCAGACAGTCTTTCGATAAAATGTACTATTTTTTGGTTATTTATTACTCCAAAATCTACAGAAAAACAAAAGGACTGATTCTGATAGGTACCAAAAATGTTCCTAATTATATTAAAGCTGCTGCAGAGCAGGTAATTTTAATTGTATTACTGAATGAATTGAACCAACTAATATCATATTCACACTAGTATCAATATGAACTCTCATATTCACACTTGTGCAAATATGACTGTCATTTTCACATTCAAAATGTAAACAAAAAGTCGCCATATTGAAACGAAATCACAAAAAGAATAAGAATTATATTGGTCAAACTTTTAGATGCCTAAAAAGTAGAATATCCTCGCATAAATGTGACTTCGCATAAATGTGACTTCGCATAAATGTGACTTCGCATAAATGTAAACTTCATCCTGAACGTTGTGCTCTTGCTGGCCATGTTAACAGCCTTGACCATAGAATGAATTATAATTCAACAAAAATATTAGCAAAAGATGACTAAGATGAGTCACACTTAACTTAAAGAACTTTTCTAGAGATGGCCTTCATATCGCAAGATAAAAATTGCATTAATAAATGAACTGAGTTAAGTAAATCATTTGAGTGATATTTATTCCTTCTTACTGTCGTTAGATAATACTCTTCAAACCAACAATAATATTTCTACTATCACTCAATCACAATTGAAATTTTTTCCTAATTTGCAAACAATCAATCTTTGACGTTACCTTTTCAACAGTTGGTAGCTAGTTACGGTTGGTAACATTAACTTCAACATATTACAGATTCCTTTTTCAACTACTCGTCATCTGTTCAAATTACTTGGATATTAGTAAACAAGTCAATTGTTTTCGAGGAATCATTTGAAAATTTTCTACTTCTGTTGATTTATATTCGCAAATTGCCCTTTGTTACAATTTCTACCATTTTTTTATAATTTTCCACTGTATTGTCACTTCACGATTCAGAAGAACATGTCAACCGACCTCAAAATAGATATAAGATCATACCAAATAATGTAATTTTGACATGTAATTCTTTATAGTTTCCTGAAGATGTATATAAAAATATATGAAAGTTTGAAATATCTCTATAGAGTATACTTTTGATCTGCTGCAATCCTCAATATCAACTAGTTTTATATGCAGGGTGTTAATTAAGTACGTTGACAAACTTCATAAACGTATGTCCCAAACGGCTTGATTTACGAGATACAGGATAAAAATACATTTTTTTCAAGATTTTTTGGAGTTAACTTCCGACATATTCGACAATAATCAGTTCAAATTAGGCCAGTACAATCTATTCAATAGTACGCACGATACAAAATAATTCATTTCTCAAATAATTCACAGGGTCCCGCTTTTTTCAGAGTCAAGCCTTGTTCAAGCCTTCAAAAAATTTTTTTTCGCCGTCACTGACGTATTATGAGACAGAAATAATCAATTTTGTTTCATTGAACATCTTTTTGTTCTCCTGTAGTTTTTCATTTGCTTGTACGGTTCAGGAGCTACAATGAAAATATTAATGCGAACATTTTCCAGTATAACAAATTTGAGAACCAAATATTCTCACAAACTTCGAAAGGTGATTATTTGAAAGTTTCCAGGACGAAAAGTTTATATAAACATATTTCCAAACGGCTTATAGACAGGGTGATAACAATATATTATTTTCAAAAATGTTTGGAGTAAACTTCGACATTTTTGACAATAAGCAGTTCAAATTAGGCAAGTACTATCCATTCAATAGTATGCACGATGCAAAATAATTCATTTCTTAAATAATTCACAGGATCCTCCTTTTTTCAGAGTCAAGACTTGTTCAACCCTTCAGAATTTTTTTCTGCCACCAGTGTGAGATTGTGAGAGAAGAATAATCAATGATGTTTCATCATCTTTTTGTTTTCTTGAAGTACGGTTCAGGAGCTATAATGAAAATATTAATGCAAACATTTTCCAGTGTCCCATAGCATTAGAAAATTTGAAAATAAAACATTCTCAATTATTGAAAATTGGAAGAAATATTTTTTCAGGGTTAGAATAATCTACGATGAATAAAAAATTGTTTGATCTAGGTTATTCGGTGAGTAAAAAATTCAAAAGCTTCAGCGGATAATTTCTTTAAATTTTTTGATTTTACAATTTTTCTAATTCTGAAAAAATATTTTTTCCAATTTACAATAAGTAATTGTTTATTTTCAAATTTTCTTAATGTTATAGGACAATAGAAAATGTTTGCATTAATATTTTTATTTTAGCTCCTGAACAGTACAAATAAATGAAAACTTCAAGAAAACAAAAAGATGTTAAATGAAACACCACTGATTATTCTTCTTTAACAATCTCTCAGTGGTGGCAGAAAAAAAATTCTGAAGGTATGAATAATTATTGAATCTGAAAAAAGTAGGACCCTGTGAATTATTTAAGAAATGAATTATTTTGTATTGTGTGTACTATTGAATGGATTGTACTTGCCTAATCTGAACTGATTATTGTCGAAAATGTCGAAGTCCCCTCCAAAAAATCTTGAAAAAAATTTATTTTTATCACCCTGTATCTGAAAAACCAAGCCGTATGTTCCTATGAACTTTCCGTCCTGAAAATTTTGAAAGAATCACCTTTCGAAGTTTGTGAGAATATTTGATTCTCAAATTTTTTTATGTTATGCAATACTGGAAAATGTTTGCATTAATATTTTCATTGTAGCTCTTGAACCGTACAAGTAAATAAAAAACTTCAAGAGAACAAAAAGATATTAAATGAAACAACATTGATTATTCCTGTCTCATGATATGTCAGTGATGGCGAAAAAAAAATCTGAAGGGTTGAACAAGGCTTGACTCTGAAAAAAGGAGGATCCTGTGAATTAATTGAGAAATTAATTATTTTGTATCGTGCGTACTATAATGGATTGTAATTGCCTAATTTGAACTGATTATTGTAGAAAACGTCGAAGTTAACTCCAAAAATATTGTAAAAAATGTATATCACCCTGTATCTCGAAAACCAAGCCGTTTAAATGAACTTTTCGTCCTGAAAACTTTCAAAGAATCACCTCCCGAAGTTTGTCAACATACTTAATTAACACCCTGTATATACAGTAAGGACCAAAAGTCCGTCGCACCACACGTAACTACTTTATTCAATATATTTATTACAAAAACATGTTGAATACATAAGTTGTAGGGTTTCATTCGATCTCTCGTATGGTTTAAGTTTCATTTATACAGAGTGTCTCAAAAAGCGAAGTTTATTTTTTTAAATAGTACACCCTGTATTTTATTGCATAATCGCTTAGGGACGATAATAAGGAATCCAACAATACCAAGTTTGATTCTGTTATCTCCAAAGACTATGAAGATATCGCCTATTATTTGATTCATAAGCTTAATAAGTGTGAGAGAGAATTTATTGACCCACCAGAAAAGTTTTCTCTCTCCCACTCATTGGGCTAAAATAAAAGGCGATATCTCCGTAGTCTTTGGAAATAACAGCATCAAACTTGGTATTGTTGGATTCCTGATGATCATCCCTAACCGATCATACAATGAAATACAGGGTGTCCTATTTAAAAAAATGAACTAAGTCGCTGCGCTTTTTTGAGACAATCTGTATAAATGAAACTTAAAACCATTAACGAGATCGAATGAAACCCTAAAACTTATGTGACTTTTTTGCAGTCAGATTTTTAGACGTGATAACGTCTTATAAATCGATGAACGCCGGATGCACGCACGAAAAAGTATAACTCATTGTCACGTTCTGCCTGAGCCGAGCTTGCAAGTGAGAGCGCGGAACAAGCAAAGAGAGAGACACGATTGGCCTAAGCGTTCGGCTTGTGACGGATCTTTCTCTCTTCCACTCCATCGGCCGATGCTTCCGAGTAGAAGAGAGATAGCGGCAGCACACAACCTACACGTGAACTGTTTTGTCAACTGTTTATAAAGTGAAGTGAAAAGTTAATATGGTTTCCATTGTTTATTACAACAATAGTTGAGGCAAAAAAGGTAATTCATTCTTGTATTTTAAAAATTTGATTAGCGATATGGTCTCATATATTTGTTCTTTGATTATTAAAAAAAAGTAGCATCGGTCGGCGAGTGTAGTAATAACAGGTAATGTTGCAATTTTGAATAAAAAATTATTATGACTTATATAAATATAAACGATCGTATAAAACGTCAAATGCTTTTATTTAGAACTCAATGAATTGTAAGATTAAAAATTAATGTTCAACCTCACATGTTAAAACAATGTGTCTAAAATGACAAGTTGAGCCGGCCAACCACCGTGCGAAAAAATCTTTTATATCATTGACATATTGACATTGATTTGATTTCAGTTTATTTCTATAACTAATTGTTCGTGATTATACTTAAACAAATTATTTAAATTAAATTTGCAAAAACTGTAAATAATATTTTAAAATTAAAAATTAATGGTTTTAACCAAAGTTTTAAGAGTATTTACGTTTTAATGAAAAGTTAATGCAGTGCAAGGGAATATATTATTATAACAAGCAAGTTTTGGCAGGCTTTTAAAAAGCATCAGTTTCATGAATTTATGATTTCAATTTCACCGTAATTTATGAAAAAAATTGAATTTTTCAATGAACTCCTTCTATGTATACAAAATAATGATAAATCAGTGATAATAATTTAATTCAATTCATAAAAGAATGCAATTTTTCATCAATGTTTTCTTATTACGTTATCACGTAAAATTATCGACTGTAAACCGACTTTACAGACAACCAATTTCTTTGAACTGATTAGGTTTTACTTCATTAAAACAGCTGACACTTCGCCAATTCATCTATAATTCCTCATAACAAAATTGTGTAGGAATTCATAATTTCACAAGATGAGTAAAGACGGTTTATTATTATTATTAATAGTAAATAAGTTGTATTATAATAAAACTATGAGTGGAGAGTGGAGATTAGGTTAGAGGAAGAAGAAAAAGAGGAAATAAAGGAATTTTAGAGAGAGGGTGAGAGCAGGAGTTATATATGTGTGAGAGGAAATTGAGAGACAGAGGGGGAAGGAGAGAATGATAGAAAGAACACCAATCCATGAAAAGACTTGAAAGGTTAAATCCTTACCGGGTATCGTAGCTCCATATAATCAGATTCGGTAGGTATTTCAGGATTAAAAGCATATTTTTTGTTAACATATCTTGTTCTGAAGGTACTGATATGCATAGGTTTGATTATTTTTTCATTCAATTCATTGTACATCTTTTTAAAAGTAACAGGTTCATCTGTGGGTTGTCCATCTGCTCCAAGTTCCTTAAATGTGACTAAATCAACTTTACTTTTTTTATGTTTCACTACTTACAAATGGTCTTGGTAAAAGAAACAGTCTTCTATTGATATTTCTAACAGCAACACAGCAGCTCACAAAACTTTTAGACTTGTCACAATAGGTTTTTCCAAAAAGAAATACTGTTCCTCTTTGTTTTTCAGGATCTTCATAAGCGTCCCACCAATAAAATCGGAATACCTATGAAATAAGTTGTGTAATTTCAACACGAACGGAATCAAATTGAATGAAATCAAAACAATCCAATCAGAAATAAAATTTCTGAAAGTTACATTTGTAATTGAAACAATGAGTTACACAGAATGAAATTCTATTGTCAGTTTTAGACAATGTCCTTACCTTTTTATCATCAACATCAACAAGAGGTATATCAGATCTATCCACTAATTTATCAACATCAACATCATCAGACTCATTTGTGAAGTTTTCCCATTCACTCAAAAATTCTGCCTGTAACTCATCTGAAATCTTTTCTTCATCCAATGTAGTATCATGAAGTTGCTGCGACTCAAATTCTTCTATTTGTGTCATGTCAAGATCATCTTCAAAACATTCTTGGGTGAAGTCATTTTCAATAGTCAAGTTTTCACTTGATTCAAAAGGCTCTTCTACGTGAATTTGTGGAGCAGTTTCTTCTATTATATGGTTCTGGACAGAATCAGGAATTTCATCTAAATCGTCGTTTTTTGTTATTTCATCATGCACTTCACTCAGAATATTGATAGAACTATCTTCACTTCTTTTTTGTGGCATGCTACGAATGGGTCTGTTGATTGAAATTTTTTTGCTTGGAATTGAAAAGTTTTTCATGTAATCTTTGGCAGCAAGTTTTCGTGATATAACCGAATATTCTTTAATCTTTGGTTTTATAATACTAGCTGAAGGAGTTTCATCTAGTTCACCTAATATTTCAGACAGCATTTCATCATCATCGATTTTAGTTTCCTGAAAATGTTACTAATTTTCATACATACCTAATCTATAGCATATTTTCTTTTCACAATACCTCTTTTTTTTTGGTTGGCATATTCGAAAGCATTTGTTGCAAATTTCCTCTTCCAGCATTTTCAGAAACATTTTTCTTCTTCCTTTTAATACCTTTTCCTCTTGAACTTGCTTGAGCAATAGACTCAGAATCTAAGTCATCATCAAATATATCTCTACCGTCTTCTAAATATCCACTACCATCTGAAAATTTAGTAGATTATTTGAAATTGATGTAAAATAGGTTCATTCGTTTGCATCGAAGTGTAGCAATTTCCTACACCTGGTGTATTTTACACTTGATTTTTAGTATTCCTTTGCAGATTATTTTGTCATATTCCTTTATGCGAACTGCACTCAGCTACACTTGATTTAAAATATGGTGTACATTACACCATATTATGCTACACCTAGATGCAAACAAATTAACCTAATGATAATGGAAATATTGCCAAAGACATTATGTACCTCTAGGATGTAATTGAACATATGACCATTGTTGTTCAGTAAGTCAAGTACAATAGATACAACAAATTTAGACAAATTGATAGAGAATCATTTTGCATAAGAAAAGTACGGGGTCTTCTATGAAAATATGATGGAAGTAGATGCTGTAGCATTTTATAGATAAAAATCATGGTTAAATAGTGAGTCTACTGTAATTACAAGGGACACAGTCATTTTATGTTAAGCAAACGAGGATCACCTTGTTATTATTCAGAAATCAATTCCGGTAACTATTAGGTATTAATATGTAATGGGCGCACCTCCATAGTACACTATGTGTCTGCTTACAAGATGTACAAATAAATGATATTTCTCTTCTCAATAAAGGTTGAAAAGAATGGGCATAAATAAATCACTCAGTTCTTGACATGATTTTTTGGGTTTATGACCTTCCACAATCTGAAAATGAAAAAATTTTAATCCAAAGAAATCTGTACAAGTGTAGAAGGGCAAATTAATTGATTTGCTCGATAAGTTACTGCGTTCACAAGACTGCTGTCTTGAAAGAAATTAATTTTTGTCAGTAACGTACCCTACACTGAATTTGCCTATCTGAAAAAATGAGATTGAATTAACAAGGAATACTTCTCTTTTTTTGAAAATTGTTGACGTTTCGGAGGCTGTATCTGCCTCCGTTATCAAAACTTCTTGGAAAGACGCTGAAGAAACTGAATTTGACTCTGTCAAAGAAAGATCTTATTTCCAAAACCGCAATTCAAATTCAGTTTCTTCAGCGTCTTTCCAAGAAGTTTTGATAACGGAGGCAGATACAGCCTCCGAAACGTCAACAATTATCAAAAAAAGGGAAGTATTCCTTGTTAATTCGATCTCATTTTTTCAGATAGGCAAATTCAGTGTAGGGTACGTTACTGACAAAAATTAATTTCTTTCAAGACAGCAGTCTTGTGAACGCACTTCTACACTTGTACAGATTTCTTTGGATTAAAATTTTTTAATTTTCAGATTGTGGAAGGTCATAAACCCAAAAAATCATGTCAAGAATCGGATTTCCTCCACAAAATCAAACTTTCAATCAATAAATCACTCACTCTTTCTTTACTGATCCGAAAATGTCACTCTATCATATTTCTATGACTTACAGTAACCCTTTCTATTTTTAAAATATGAAAATAAAAATATACTTATTCAGATGAATATCTTCTGTTACCTTGGGCATTCAATGTAGATTAAAATTGTTCTTTACATTATATCATTTGAATGAATACTTTGGAAGATATCACAGATTCAAAATCAATCGAACAGTGCTTTTGTAAACATAAATGACATAAATTTCCAATTAGTAACGTAGAACTTTCCTGATTATTATTAGGGTAACATAAAAACATTCAAAATTGATAAAATCTATAGGTTCTTCTGTTTGCATCAAGGTGTAGCACTTTCCTACACATGGTGTAATTACTCTATTTAAGTATTTGTTTGCATATTGGATTGACACATTCCTTTGTGTGAAGTGCACTCAACTACACTTGATTTGAAATGTTGCATAAATTACTCTACACTACACCTCGTAGCAAACAAAAGGACTTTATATCTACAGAACTAGGTCCACAATACAGTAATTCTTTAGGCCAATCAATATTACAAAAATACGATTAGGAAACCGACTGTGCCATCACATGGAAGACAGTTCGTAGATATATTTTGTTATATTTTGGAAACTGGCATTTATTAAATTGTTATAAACATTCAAATAAAAAAAAACATTTTTTTGTTTTTTTTTATAACATAAAAACTAATAAGGCAAACTGGTAGCTCCAATGAGAAGAATTGTAGAGAATTGTAATACAAACAAAATGAGATTTTGTACGACCAAATCGGATCATTACATGACATGTGGAACACGAATTTTTTATTTTTTTCCAAGTTATAATCAGAACATCCAAATCAAAGAAAGTTCTGGTGATTTATAACAAGAACAGGAACATTGCATGTGTTTCTATCAGAAAATTTACTACCCGTCGTGATGTTACCCATGGAAGTAGTTGTTTTGTGTCAGAGTTCTGCCTTGTAGTGCCTTTCAGGATTATTGGATAGAAGAATTTTCGACTTGCATGAGAATTGTTTGGTTAACTATCATTATTAAATCCTCTTAATTAGGCCCCAGTGTAAATTCGAAAAAAAAAGTTGATGGTGTCCTCGTCAGACTAGGTCACGTGATCCCAATCATTTTTATGCCAAAAAGTAATAAAAGTGGTACTTTTTAACTGAGTTTTACCCGACCTCGATAGCTTGTTCCGTTCAAAAGTAAAAGGGGAGGGGGGACGTTTCACGTCCTCACTATATAAATAATTTGAACATAGATTAATAGAAACATAATAGAAACATATTAGAAACATATACCAAAAGAAATTGTCGACATACGAACATGATATTAATTTGAACAAAAATGGAAGTTTGTATAAAGTCATAGGTATAAAATTAAAATTCCTGTGAAAAGTATGTGAAAAGTGTGAAAATTGGAGTTCTGGCAATAGCCTTATTATGAACTTGAATACGGTTTTATTCAAGTTCATAATAAGGCTATTTTTTTTTTCCTTGGTGTGTTGGCATCGACTGCTATGGTCATTAGCCGTTCTGGATAGGCCTTGTTACTAACTCCATACGCCACCTTATGAGCAGCACTGTTAATTATTAAGGCAACAGTGAATCGTGGAGGATTATCCCCAGCCAGCAACAACTGAAAAAATCCTGCCCTGCCTGGGGATCGAGCCAGCGACCTTTCGATCATGAAGCCCCGGCGCTACCACTGTGGGTGTTTCGTATTTCCTTCCATTATTTTCTATTGTAACTTGGGTGTTTGTTTTTGATTTATATTTGGATAATTTTTTGATGTCATGCCAGTAGCTTTTGCGTTTTTCTTCGTTAATTATTTCACAGACTTCTATCCATTTGTGTATTTTGAATTCTTCTATAAGTTTCTGAATGTCCTTATTAAATTTATCAATTTCTTTTTTCAATTGTGGTTCTTGTATATTTCTGTATTCTATACATTTGACGTTTCTTTTTGATCAAGCGTATTATAAATGGGGGCAGTTCTTGAGAGTGAAAATTATGTTTTGTTTTGGGGGTATATAATCTTATCTCTGCATTTTCTTGTTGTTCTAAGTAGTTAATCATGTGTTCGTTAACTTTTTCCATATCTGTTTTTTTGAATTTGTATTGGTAGATTTCCTGTTGATTTGGTTTATGTTGAATTATTTCAACATTTGAATAATCACACTATATATATTTCATGTTATGAATAGACTGTTATTGTCAGCTAGATAAAAAATGAGAATAGTTGAATTTGTTGATTTAGTTGTCAAATAGTATTTTCCAATTCGTCTTACTGTAATTTTATATTAAATAAAATATCCATTTCACAAGTCCTCCAAGGTGTTGAGTTCTTTGGTACAATCTGCTTGATTCACGACCGTCAACAGTTTATTCTCTAAATCAAATGAAATTATGAATCCTAGATGGTCTGATCCCAGATCTAGGGTTTCTTCTACCGAGAGGATGTTGTTTCGTATGTTCTCTGTATATAATATATCTGGAATCGTGTCTGTGTTGTTGGGCATAACGAATATTGGAGCTGTTTCCCATTTTTTGAAATAAAGAGTTTTTCAGGAAATTGTTCAGTTGTCTTTTTTTCACTCTGTTGTTGGTATTGAAATGTTCTACTATCAGTGAGTACTTATAGCAGTTGGCCTTGGTAAATGTATTTTCTTCTATTCTAGCATAATTGTGTGTATAAATTTTGTCATCGGAAAAGGGAATGGAAAATTAAGGCATTTGTTGAGTTCGTAATTGATTGAATGAAGATTTGCTTTTCCCATTTTGAATTTTGGATGTGCCTGTATTAAAGATCCACCCCTTGCTTTGTTGTGAATTTTGTTTCCATTGAATTGTACGGTGTCCCAATTTCTATATAAGGTGTTTGTTTCCTTTTTGGTTTTTCTTTCCACGAACATTGCACAATGTATATCTTGATTTTCTATAAAGTGGTTTATTGTCAGTTTCTTTCTTGAATATCCATTTATATTGCAGTAGAGAATATTATATTTATGTTGTTGTGGCATGTTGGATGTTATAAGTGCTGTTGATTGGTTCTGTAGGTGATATCTGGTCTTTGTTTTCTAGATCAAATATAAGTATAGTCTTTCCAATATCACTTGCAGAACATTACAATCGTTTCAAAGCCTTAACGACAATTTCGTTTGATATGCCGACACCTCATTTAAATGATGATTTATAACTCTCCAGCATTTTGCCGCACGTAAATTAAGTCCACCTGGGCCGCGGCGCTTGCTTTGAATCTATACGAGTTGTTGCAATTGATATTGGATGAACTATATATACACTCTATAATCAGAAAATATTGTTACTGAGTCCATGTTGAAATCGTTGATGAATTTTTTTCTGAGTATTTGTATGAGTTCTTATCTATTTGTTGTGTCTGGCCTGTTGAATTCATTGACATAGGTGCTTATAATTAAATCATGTATTGTGACAGGACTGTGTACTGTGTAGACTTCTTCTCTGCTGGGATTTGGTGTGATTTTTTGTTGAGTATTTTAACTTGGATGTTTGGTATACTTGGTATTAGAGCCGTAGGTCTTTTGGCACATTTATGTGACAATGCTTGGTGATCCTCTTTTTCACATGCACTGGATTTTGGTGGTAATGTTGATGAGCATTTGGAGAAGTGGTGTGAGGTGTGAGCCAAAACATTTAGTGCATTTTGGAGGTGAGTCGCATTTTTTCGTTGAATAGGTAAACAGATTGCATATACTGCAAGGTTGGGGGGTGGGATTGGGAGGTTTACAGAATTGTTTAAAAATTTTATGGCACATAGGTTAGCTTGCTTAAGTTAGGTTCGTGTCTTAATCGCGAGCGAAAAAACAAGGTAAAAACGTCATTTTTCAGTTTTTGAGAAGGCTGAATTGAATTTAGTGTACCCGGTCAAAGAGATACTTACACCAAAATTTTGTTCATTTTCAATGATTTATCGATTCTGCAAATTCAACAATTCTACATCACAAAATACGGCAGTTACGGGGTGTGTCCGTAAGGGATGACACAGACTGAATATTGTTGTAATGTAATCCTCAACTACTACCACATACCGTCATCAACTATCCAATCGTCATCTTGACGGGAAAGTACTTTCTTAACATATTCTTTTTCCTCTACAACTTCATAAACACTGTCCAGTTCTTCGATTTCATACTTGTTTCGAACGCCACTTTTAAGTTGTTTGAACTTTTCAAACGCTTTTGCCTTGTATGAAGTTTCTCGTTTTGATCTCTTGGGCCTCCGTTCATCAGCTAAAAATTATACAAAGAATAAAATAGTAATTTTGATATATTATTATAGCCTCACAGGAGTCTTCCATTTCTTATAAATAATTGTTGATATTTTTACTTTTAGATTCTAATTTCAGAATAATTGTTTCAAACTTGAATTGTGTACTTGAACAAAAATTGGCGGCAATCTGGCAACAACATCACAGACCACCTACCCCTAGACGATTCACGCAGGTTAAGTGACCATGAACCTTTTTTTTAGTACCGATACCAATCTTTTGGGGGCGCTGTGATCTGTAGAGTTGTTCTTCGTTCTATGCTTGGTTCTAACACGTTCGTCTTGTGGTCACAGAACCCATAATTATGAGTTCTGTGCGTGTGGTATCAATGGTCATGTTAAATTTAAGAAGAAGAGAGTACTGACAACAAAACAAAATGTATATAAATAAATGGACTTCAACAAATAATATTACTTATAGAACTGTGTTTCTGATAGTGAAAATTGTTATTGTTAGTGTGATTTAAAAGTGTTTACTGTGAAATTCTGTAGTGATTATTCATTTTCACCATTCATCATGGTTTACCACAATAAATGTTGCGTTCCTCATTGCGATGGCTCTAATGAAATAAGGCATAGATTCCCTGATCCAAGTAAAGATTTAGTTAGGTTCAACAAATGGATACAGGCAATCAATAATTTGGAACTGTTAGAAATGAATCAGAAAAAAGTTTATGATTCTAAAAGGCTCTGTCATCAACATTTTGAGTCACAATATATTTCTAATTGGTCTCACAAGTTATTTGCAAATGCTGTTCCAACACTAAATCTTCCTGGTGAGTACAAAACTTATTCATGAAACTTGAATGAATAAAATGCCTGATTTTTTTAGGTATAAGTTCAACTGGCTCAAATGATATATGTGACACTCCATCAACATCCACCAAATCCATACAAAATATTTCAAGCAAATATTCTACTGAAGCAAATACTCAACTGTCTGAACCTGGTGATTCAGTTATTGGGATTTCAGAATGGACTAACCCTGCCGATAGTATCAAAGGTAATGAATATAACTTAATTAATACAGTAATGAACTTCTCGTCCTGAAAACTTTCAAAGAATCATCTCCCGAAGTTTGTCAACATACTTAATTAACACCCTGTATTTACATTTTATTATATTACATTCACATTATAAACTGTGTGTAAAAAACTTATATTTCGGTAGTTTTTTTTGTATCAAAATTCAATATTTTACTTTAAAAATATGAAACAATCTACAACACTGTGATTCTATTATTTAATCTTTAATTGGTTATAAAAGTGAAGATATTTTTATTAAAAACATATATTTAGATTTCAAATATATATTTTTTTAGGTAATACAGGTAATGCCCTATTGCCACCATATCAGTTACTGAAACAAACTGGAATTGAAAGGCATACAATAACACCAAAAAAGAAGAAAATGTACGAAGCAATGAAACAACTGCGCAAGAAATATACAATGGAAAGAAACAAGAAAAATTCTTTCAGACGTAGATTATTCAAATCTGAACAATTTAGAAACAAACACCACCTCGAAGAAAATTTTTCTAAATTAAACAATTTGGCATCTATTCTCATTCAGTGTCAGCTGAGAGAATCTAAAAAGTCAAAGAAACTTAGACGGTTTACACTTGATGAGAAATTGTTGGCTCTGATCCTCTACAAACAAAGTGTCAAGTCTTACTCAGTTCTTTCGAAAATATTCATTCTACCCAGTAAATCTACACTGACCAGACTCCTGGCAGAAATTGTTGGAGGACCAGGAATAAATGATGTAGTTTTTGAATCCTTACAAGAAATAACGGCAGAAATGGATTGTTCAGAAAAATATATAGCCATTTTATTTGACGAAATGGCTATCATGCCTAGTCTGCATTTTAATCAACATTCTGGCTCCATAGATGGATTCGAAGATATGGGAAAAAATATAAGAGGAAGTTCTTTAGCGGATCATGTCCTAGTTTTTATGGTTAGAGGATTAAAAAGGCAATGGAAAGCACCAATATCATATCATTTCTCAAGTAACGGTGGTGCAAGTACTTTACAAATAAAACAGTTATTAGCTGTTATTATACAAAAGCTCATAAACATAGGCCTCAAACCAATAACTGTAATATGCGATCAAAATAATTCAAGTGTGATAAATAATTTAATTAAAGACACAAAAGAAAAATACTTGAGATCTGGAAATATAGATAGTTATAGAATTGGATCATTCGAAATAGGGAATTTCAAAATATATCCAATTTTTGACCCTCCACATTTATTAAAAGGACTTCGAAATAATTTGATAAAAAAAGACTTGTGTTACATTAAAGGCAGTGTGAATAAAATAGCGAAATGGAAACATATAGAACAACTTTATGAGAGTGATAGCAGAGCAGTTGATGGCTTAAGGGTTCTACCACACCTCAGTGATGAGCACATTTATGAAAATAAATTGAAAAAGATGAAAGTCAAGCATGCTGCCCAGATATTCAGCCAAAGGCTGGCTGCAACACTTCGTTTAGTGAGTCAACTTGGTAAGTGAATTCAACGTAAAAGCTTGTATGAGTATTCATAAAAAAAATAAGTGTACATATGAACTCTTGCCTCCTAAGGATGAACGTTGTATGTTCCTCTTGAATCTCATGAACATACCTTGTTTATACTTATAAGGGCAGAACGGCACTATAGTATGGTCCCTAAATTGTAGATAGTGACTCGTACATTTTAGGTTTTTACAGGATTTGAAAGTGCGGACAGGATGTATGAAAGTGGCAAAGTAAAACTTGATTTGAAGCCAAGTACCTAGCTGATTTCTGTTTTATTTTTTGACCTGCTTTATATGAATTATGAACCGTACAACCTATGAGTCACTATCTACAATTTAGGAACTATACTTATATATGAATATTTATCGTGGCTGTATTTTAGTTTCTGAATAGAAATATAAAAATAGAGTAAGGCTAACTGTATATGTAATAGCATTAGCATTTCATTATCCCAATTCTGATATCATATTTCATAAAACCTGTAATTTGCAGATACAGAACAAAGATGTGGGAAGAATGTTCAAGAGACCGCTGAATTGTTGTATTTGTTTGACCGTTTATTTGATTCCGTAAATGGTTCAAATAAACTTCCTGATCGTGGAAAATGTTTACGAGCTGGTTTAACAGACACATCTGGCCACCTGGAATTTTGGAATAGAGAAGCTTTGCCCATTCTTGAGACGATGAGGTTTCAAAAAAGGTCACCTAGGGACCAAGCAAGACCTCCAAGTTTGAAAAACTGGTCTTTCACGATTAAAAACATTAAATCGATTTGGGGTGTTCTGAAATCGGAGGGTTTTTCTTATTTACTTACTAGAAGGTTGAATCAAGATCCACTAGAGAATGCATTTGGTCAAATAAGGAGCTTTGGAGCTCAAAATGTCAATCCCACATCGCACCAATTTGAAGGAAATTTTAAGATACTCCTTTTTAACACTTCTCTGTCATTTTACAAAAATTCTTTCAATTGTGAAGATGATAAATGTAATAATATGTTCATTTCCATGAGAAAACTTTTTGTTAACAAAAATGATAGCACAAAAGCCATCACTGTGTGCAATATTGAAGAATATTCTAAATTAGCAGAATCGAATGATAAAACTTTTTCACATAAGTTACAAGAATTGGCCACAAATTATGTAGCTGGTTATATATTGAAAAAAATAAAAAAAAAAGTAACCTGTTCAGTTTGTAGAAATTGTATGTTTTCGTTAAATTATAATTCACACCAAAATTTATTAATTTCTTCAAGAGAATATGGTGGATCTGTTGCTAGAAGATTATGTTACCCTACATCATCATTCCTCAGTTCTTTTTATGAAATTTTTCAAATAATAAACCTTTGTTTAAATAAACAATCATATTCTAAATATTTAGTTGATGAAATTGAGGGTATGATAAATTGCAACGTAAGTTTCGAATTCTTAACTTGTGAAAATGACGAACATAAAATGAGTATAATTAAATTGATATCAAAATTCACCATCACAACGATTGCACATAACTGGTGTAAACGTGTGAACCAAATTATACAGGGCAAATCAAAATTGTATACAGGTTCGAATAAAATCAAACTACAAGCAAATAAAATTCGTATGAACAGAATTAAGAAAAAAAATGCCAAACAACCTAAACATGTGATTGCCCAAGCTGTTTAATGTTGAAATATCAAATGAAATTCCAAATTTCTTGCACTCTACTAGATGTTGATAACTAACTAGGGTTATTAGAGACATTTTATGATGAAATTTTTATTTTTTTTTGCTATATGACAATGGCAGTTTTTATCCGTTCTTTGTGTAGTGTGACTTTTATATTGAATTATATGTGTGGTTCTGCTTTCGTTATATCTTTGGTTTTAATTTGTCAGTGACGTAATATTTATTAATACAACAAAATGTTCGCTGGCCGCAAATTTCACTATACTCATCAAGAATATTTGATTGTTTTCAATGTGATTACCTTCTAATATGTATCTTGTGTTATGTCTGTTCTTTTACATATATTTGGGAATCATTTATAAACATTGTTGTACTATACAGTGTGACACAGACTCATGGTTCAATTTCCAAATGGGACGATCTGTATATTGATACACGATTGGTTGGGAATGGTCATAAGGAATCCATCGATACCAGGTTCGATAGTGTTATCTCCAAAGAGTACGGAGATATCGCTATTTATCATTTATGAGCTTAATGAGTGGGAGAGAGAAACTTTTTCTGGATATCTCGGTAGTCTTTGGGGATAACACCATCAAACCTGGTATCGTTGGATTCCTTATGATTATTCCTAACCGATCATGTATTAGTATACAAGGTGACCCATTTGAAAATCGAAAGTTGATATCGTTTCCGGAAAAACCGGAAGTTGAGTGAGCATAGTCAATGTTCCAAATTCCAGAAATATAGCTAGAGAAACAACGAGTCTGTGTCACACGGTATATGATTTTACCTTATCCACATAATGTACTATGCAATATCCATAGTTTTATTCATCCAGGTAATCATGGATCAATTGCACCGACTTTGTGCTCTATATGACTTACCATATGTACTCTCTAATATGAGGACCCATATATTTTGTACTGCACCCATATTTAATTTTTTAATTTTTCAAACAATGTGTTGATTATTTTAAGCTTGTCCAATGAGATTGTACATCTTCGACAATAAACCACCTTTTGACTTGAAAGTGTTTTTTTTCACCATTACCACAGAATATCGAATACCTAATATACTATAAATTAATTTTTACATTTTTTGAAAGTTTCTTATGTTGTTTAAACTTCATACAACACTTGATATTTGAAAAACTTTGTAGTCGTGATATCAAGTGTTGTTTGAGGTTGTAAACAACATTATGAAACTCACGAACATCTAAGTATGTGGTCTGTGTATTAAATTCAAGATTTGAATTTCCCGCATCGTCACGGTAGTACCGATACCAATCTTCTGGTGGCGCTTATTTCAGTCTTCATTAGTTAGTGTTGTGGTGAACCGTCTAGGGGTAGGTGGTCTGTGAACAACATCCACTGATTCCATTGTAACCTTACTTTTTCGGTTTTAAATGTTTTTATATCCCACTTCTTCTCTTCTTGGAACCATTGATATTTGCGAAATGCGTTCACGCCAGGTGGCGCTAAAAATTTAGGCGTGAAACAATATAATGGTGATTAACTAATTACAAAGAGGCCGTAGTGTTTCATTTCAGTCTCGTTCACATTTGAATGAAGTACACGAGATGTCGAAAGTTGAAATGAGTTTATCAGATATTTTTATCCACGACGACATTGCCATGTCTTACACAACTCTTTGTTTTTCAATAGAAAATAATGTCAAGAAACTTTGTTTTGGTACTATTCATAGTACATTCAGCATTGCAGAACTGGAAAAAATACGCTTAGTTATGGAATTTATTATCCAAAAGTCGATTAATAATAAGAAAACAGTTGAAATAGATGCATTACTGCTATGATCTTTACAAATATTGATTTTTTTCATTTAATTACCTGAATTGTAGAGCCGAGTCGTAGTTTTAGGCTATTTATCATTAACGCTAACCTGATTATGACAAATTTGTTCTGAAAATTCCATAGAAATTATAATATATATACTTATATATATTATAATTTCTATGGAAAATTCCCTTCCCCAGTGACAGAAAATTTCAAAATTTTGTGGGTTGGCAACTTGACCCGAAGTCTCCTATTAACATGTTTTGTGTTTTGTGGTTTTGTGTTTTGGCGCCATTACATTACACCTATATGAAAACTATGAAAAGAAGTTTTCGTCATAACCACAGTTTTTTTTTGTATCTATAACGTTTTCCAAACTTTCTTATTCTCAGATTTTAATTGACGCTATAAAATGGCTAAACGTGATTATGAGAAAGACAAAGGTACAATTAGAATATGAACCATTCTGAATATATTTAATTTTCCTCTTTGCAGAACAACTTAAAATGTTTCTGTTGGAGTATTGCATACAGGATGCTTCCGGAAAGAAGACTTTCAAATATTCCAATCAGCTTACTAAGTTGGCACATCGAGAACAAGTTGCAATGTGGGTCGAACTTGACGATGTAATTGAATTTAACGAAGATATAGCTCAAGCCATTAAATCAAATACAAGGCGATATGGCACTCTGTTGTCTGATATTGTTTTTGAAATTTTGCCTACCTTCGTGCAGAGAGATATCGCGGCTAAAGATGCCCTGGACGTTTATATAGAACATCGGTTAATGATGGAAAACCGAATGAGACAACCAAATGAGCATAGGGATGCCCGTAATAAATTTCCACCAGAATTGATGCGAAGATAGTGAGTATCTTATCAACTTGTAATTTTTCATGTTATTGACGAATCACTATGGTTTCATTCAGCACAACTTTTCTTGATGGAGACTGATTTAGGGCGAGTTGTAGAAGACATGTTCAACAATGGTTCAAGTGAACCGAGCTCAGTTACTAGGAATTAGCCAATGAAATTTCCAGTTTCTTAGCAGCTGAACCCGGTTTGCCTATACCGTTGTTGAACTTGTACAACCTGCCCTTAGTGTCATGTTTTATGTGTAGTAGTGGTTATAAAGGTATCTATATTTTAAAACTTACTTAGTCAATTCTCAAAACTTCAATCTGAACATCAAAAAATCTTTCAGGAAAATTTGAATAGTACTAGGGTATACTTGAAGTAAAATTTGTATATTCAAGGAACACTTCATCTCAATCCAGAAAAACATTTCTAAAAACCTCTTCTAAAGAATAGATGATCAGTTATCAATGAAAGCAAGATTGACAGTTTATAATAGTATCATTCAACCACATTTCAACTATTGTTCTAAAGTAATCTTTCTATTAGACAATAACAGTAAAGCTTCTCTTCAAAAACTTCAGAATCATGGGATGAGAATAATCCTGAAATGTAATATATATCCCCTATAATCCATATGCTTGAGACTTAACAGTGGTAATCAGTAACCAAAAGGTTAACTTTCTCAGCAATGATCTTCATCTTCAGAATTGTCAAAGGTTTAATGCCTACTTATTTCAAACAGTTTATGAAGTTCAGAACACTGTACTAGAAGTGCAAACAATTTTCATGTAGACAGATCTAATACCAGCAAAGGTATGAACTCATTATTCATACGAGGTCTATGTTGATTTATATGTGAAGTTATCCACGAATTTCTAGCAATGATATTTATGGCTTGGCAGAATTTGCGTGCGGCCGCAGTGCGGCGTTGCCAAGTTTTTGGAATATACCTATACTTAATAACTATTTGTGAATATTTACATGAAATTAATTATTGTTGTTACACTTTTCTCTGATGCTTTGTATACAGTGTTGTCAAATTTCTGTCTTTTCCCGTGAATTCTTCCTACCTTCAAATATAAATATCTCACGAAAACTGCTGGATGAGATGTTAATAATAATAATAATTAGTGTACTTTATTGGGTCACCCAATAGGCCATCGACCGAGGTCTTTAAGCCTGTTACAATATATTACATGGTGTTTTGTATAATTATTCGATAATAGTATTGTATCAAAAGTATATGAGAACAAATAAATATATAAAAAAAAAATAAATAAACTGGTATGTAGTCTTCTTATTCCTTAAATATAGAAATTTTGAATGTGCTCCCATATGGTATTGAGTGGGTATTTTCTGTGAGGCCTTCTTTCTTGATTCCTGTTCGTACAGAACCCGCTTAGTATCTCTAGGTTGTGTTCTTTATGTGCAAACTTTTCAGAGAGGTTGTGAATGCGTTGCTTTATGGGGGTAATTCCTGTTGTTTCGTACAGTAGGTTGTTGTGTGGGTTGTGTAGAGGATTTGTGAGGTGTCTTATCTTTGTTATGGTTCTCAAAGAAGTGGTTTCTGCAGTTTGGAGTGTCTTGATTGTAGGAGTCTTCGCAGTAAGGTTTATTGGGTGAGATGTTAATTTGCCAATCTTTTGAGAAATGCCAGCTAGTTCCTCGAGAGAAAGGCGCGTAAAGTTGAGTGACACTTCAGTCCGTATGAAGACGCAATTCCAATAACTGTTAAATCACGGTGTATTCCATCTTGAAAAACATGCAGAGTTGATCAGTATCGAAAAGTAAATGATATGATGGTTGCAAAAATGTGTGCCAAGCCGTAGTCCGGGGGCTAGCATAAACAATTTAGATATATGAGTAATAAGTTGTGGTATTAAGGAATATCATATGTTACATATATCATATATTTTTGGAATCATCATATCATTTATTTTTCTGTACTGGGCAACCCTGTATGAGTTTTAGGAAGGAACGTCGTCATTATCAAGAAAAATTTTAAAATATCTAAATTGTTTATAGCTCCCGGACTACAGCTTGGCACACATTTTTGCAATCATCATAACATTTATTTTTCTATACTGGGCAACCCTGTACAAGTTTTAAGAAGGAATATGTTGTCGTTATCAAGAAAAATTTAAAAACATCCAGATCGTTTATAGCTCCAGGACTACGGTTGGCACACATTTTTGCAATCATCATATCATTTATGTTTCTATACTACGTATGAGTTTTAAGAAGGAGCACGTCATCGTTATCGAGAAAAATTTAAAAATATCTAAATCGTTCATAGCTCCCAGACTACGGCTTGGTACACATTTTTGCAATCATCATATCATTTATTTTTCTATACTCCGTATGAGTTTTAAGAAGGAGCACGTCATCGTTATCGAGAAAAATTTAAAAATATCTGAATCGTTTATAGCTCCCAGACTACGGCTTGGTACACATTTTTGCAATCATCATATCATTTATTTTTCTATGATGGGCAACCCTGTATGAGTTTTAAGAAGGAACACGTCGTGGTAACCAAGAAAAATTGAAAAATATCCAAATCGTTTATAGCTCCCGGACTACGGCTTGGCACACATTTTTGCAATCATCATATCATTTATTTTTTTATACTGGGCAATCCTCTATGAGTTTTAAGAAGGAGCACGTCATCGTTATCGAGAAAAATATAAAAATATCTAAATTGTTTATGCTAGCTCCCGGACTACGGCTTGGCACACATTTTTGCAATCACTATATCATTTTTTTATACTGAGCAACCCTGTATGAATTTTAAGAAGGAACACGTCGTCGTTATCGAGAAAAATTAAAAAATATCTAAATTGTTTATAGCTCCCGGACTACGGCTTGGCACACATTTTTGGAATCATCATATCATTTATTTTTTTATACTGGGCAATCCTCTATGAGTTTTAAGAAAAAGCACGTCATCGTTATCGAGAAAAATTTAAAAATATCTAAATCGTTTATAGCTCCCGGACTACGGATGTCACACATTTTTGCAATCATCATATCATTTATGTTTCTATACTCTGTATGAGGTTTAAGAAGGAGCACGTCATCGTTATCGAGAAAAATTAAAAAATATCTAAATCGTTTATAGCTCCCGGACTACAGCTTGGTACACATTTTTGCAATCATCATATCATTTATTTTTCTATGCTGGGCAACCCTGTATGAGTTTTAAGAAGGAACACGTCGTGGTAACCAAGAAAAATTGAAAAATATCCAAATCGTTTATAGCTCCCGGACTACGGCTTGGCACACATTTTTGCAATCATCATATCATTTATGTTTCTATACTGGGCAATCCTCTATGAGTTTTAAGAAGGAGCACGTCATCGTTATCGAGAAAAATATAAAAATATCTAAATTGTTTATAGCTCCCGGACTACGGCTTGGCACACATTTTTGCAATCATCATATCATTTATTTTTCTATACTCCGTATGAGTTTTAAGAAGGAGCACGTCATCGTTATCGAGAAAAATTTAAAAATATCTGAATCGTTTATAGCTCGCGGACTACGGATGTCACACATTTTTGCAATCATCATATCATTTATTTTTCTATACTCCGTATGAGTTTTAAGAAGGAGCACGTCATCGTTATCGAGAAAAATTTAAAAATATCTGAATCGTTTATAGCTCGCGGACTACGGCTTGGCACACATTTTTGCAATCACCATATCATTTTTTTTTATACTGAGCAACCCTGTATGAATTTTAAGAAGGAGCACGTCATCGTTATCGAGAAAAATTGAAAAATATCCAAATCGTTTATAGCTCCCGGACTACGGCTTGGCACACATTTTTGCAATCATCATATCATTTATGTTTCTATACTGGGCAATCCTCTATGAGTTTTAAGAAGGAGCACGTCATCGTTATCGAGAAAAATATAAAAATATCTAAATTGTTTATAGCTCCCGGACTACGGCTTGGCACACATTTTTGCAATCATCATATCATTTATTTTTCTATACTCCGTATGAGTTTTAAGAAGGAGCACGTCATCGTTATCGAGAAAAATTTAAAAATATCTAAATCGTTTATAGCTCCCGGACTACGGATGTCACACATTTTTGCAATCATCATATCATTTATGTTTCTATACTCTGTATGAGGTTTAAGAAGGAGCACGTCATCGTTATCGAGAAAAATTAAAAAATATCTAAATCGTTTATAGCTCCCGGACTACAGCTTGGTACACATTTTTGCAATCATCATATCATTTATTTTTCTATGCTGGGCAACCCTGTATGAGTTTTAAGAAGGAACACGTCGTGGTAACCAAGAAAAATTGAAAAATATCCAAATCGTTTATAGCTCCCGGACTACGGCTTGGCACACATTTTTGCAATCATCATATCATTTATGTTTCTATACTGGGCAATCCTCTATGAGTTTTAAGAAGGAGCACGTCATCGTTATCGAGAAAAATATAAAAATATCTAAATTGTTTATAGCTCCCGGACTACGGCTTGGCACACATTTTTGCAATCATCATATCATTTATTTTTCTATACTCCGTATGAGTTTTAAGAAGGAGCACGTCATCGTTATCGAGAAAAATTTAAAAATATCTAAATCGTTCATAGCTCCCAGACTACGGCTTGGTACACATTTTTGCAATCATCATATCATTTATTTTTCTATACTCCGTATGAGTTTTAAGAAGGAGCACGTCATCGTTATCGAGAAAAATTTAAAAATATCTGAATCGTTTATAGCTCGCGGACTACGGCTTGGCACACATTTTTGCAATCACCATATCATTTTTTTTTATACTGAGCAACCCTGTATGAATTTTAAGAAGGAACACGTCGTCGTTATCGAGAAATATTTAATAATATCTAAATTGCTTATAGCTCCCGGACTACGGCTTGGCACACATTTTTGCAATCATCATATCATTTATTTTTCTATGATGGGCAACCCTGTATGAGTTTTAAGAAGGAACACGTCGTGGTAACCAAGAAAAATTGAAAAATATCCAAATCGTTTATAGCTCCCGGACTACGGCTTGGCACACATTTTTGCAATCATCATATCATTTATGTTTCTATACTCTGTATGAGGTTTAAGAAGGAACACGTCGTCGTTATCGAGAAAAATTAAAAAATATCTAAATCGTTTATAGCTCCCGGACTACGGCTTGGCACACATTTTTGGAATCATCATATCATTTATTTTTTTATACTGGGCAATCCTCTATGAGTTTTAAGAAGGAGCACGTCATCGTTATCGAGAAAAATATAAAAATATCTAAATTGTTTATGCTAGCTCCCGGACTACGGCTTGGCACACATTTTTGCAATCACTATATCATTTTTTTTATACTGAGCAACCCTGTATGAATTTTAAGAAGGAACACGTCGTCGTTATCGAGAAAAATTAAAAAATATCTAAATTGTTTATAGCTCCCGGACTACGGCTTGGCACACATTTTTGGAATCATCATATCATTTATTTTTTTATACTGGGCAATCCTCTATGAGTTTTAAGAAAAAGCACGTCATCGTTATCGAGAAAAATTTAAAAATATCTAAATCGTTTATAGCTCCCGGACTACGGATGTCACACATTTTTGCAATCATCATATCATTTATGTTTCTATACTCTGTATGAGGTTTAAGAAGGAGCACGTCATCGTTATCGAGAAAAATTAAAAAATATCTAAATCGTTTATAGCTCCCGGACTACGGCTTGGCACACATTTTTGGAATCATCATATCATTTATTTTTTTATACTGGGCAATCCTCTATGAGTTTTAAGAAGGAGCACGTCATCGTTATCGAGAAAAATATAAAAATATCTTAATTGTTTATAGCTCGCGGACTACGGCTTGGCACACATTTTTGCAATCACCATATCATTTTTTTTTATACTGAGCAACCCTGTATGAATTTTAAGAAGGAACACGTCGTCGTTATCGAGAAATATTTAATAATATCTAAATTGCTTATAGCTCCCGGACTACGGCTTGGCACACATTTTTGGAATCATCATATCATTTATTTTTTTATACTGGGCAATCCTCTATGAGTTTTAAGAAGGAGCACGTCATCGTTATCGAGAAAAATATAAAAATATCTAAATTGTTTATAGCTCGCGGACTACGGCTTGGCACACATTTTTGCAATCACCATATCATTAATTTTTATACTGAGCAACCCTGTATGAATTTTAAGAAGGAACACGTCGTCGTTATCGAGAAATATTTAATAATATCTAAATTGCTTATAGCTCCCGGACTACGGCTTGGCACACATTTTTGCAATCATCATATCATTTATTTTTCTATGATGGGCAACCCTGTATGAGTTTTAAGAAGGAACACGTCGTGGTAACCAAGAAAAATTGAAAAATATCCAAATCGTTTATAGCTCCCGGACTACGGCTTGGCACACATTTTTGCAATCATCATATCATTTATGTTTCTATACTCTGTATGAGGTTTAAGAAGGAGCACGTCGTCGTTATCGAGAAAAATTAAAAAATATCTAAATCGTTTATAGCTCCCGGACTACGGCTTGGCACACATTTTTGGAATCATCATATCATTTATTTTTTTATACTGGGCAATCCTCTATGAGTTTTAAGAAGGAGCACGTCATCGTTATCGAGAAAAATATAAAAATATCTAAATTGTTTATGCTAGCTCCCGGACTACGGCTTGGCACACATTTTTGCAATCACTATATCATTTTTTTTATACTGAGCAACCCTGTATGAATTTTAAGAAGGAACACGTCGTCGTTATCGAGAAAAATTAAAAAATATCTAAATTGTTTATAGCTCCCGGACTACGGCTTGGCACACATTTTTGGAATCATCATATCATTTATTTTTTTATACTGGGCAATCCTCTATGAGTTTTAAGAAAAAGCACGTCATCGTTATCGAGAAAAATTTAAAAATATCTAAATCGTTTATAGCTCCCGGACTACGGATGTCACACATTTTTGCAATCATCATATCATTTATGTTTCTATACTCTGTATGAGGTTTAAGAAGGAGCACGTCATCGTTATCGAGAAAAATTAAAAAATATCTAAATCGTTTATAGCTCCCGGACTACAGCTTGGTACACATTTTTGCAATCATCATATCATTTATTTTTCTATGCTGGGCAACCCTGTATGAGTTTTAAGAAGGAACACGTCGTGGTAACCAAGAAAAATTGAAAAATATCCAAATCGTTTATAGCTCCCGGACTACGGCTTGGCACACATTTTTGCAATCATCATATCATTTATGTTTCTATACTGGGCAATCCTCTATGAGTTTTAAGAAGGAGCACGTCATCGTTATCGAGAAAAATATAAAAATATCTAAATTGTTTATAGCTCGCGGACTACGGCTTGGTACACATTTTTGCAATCACCATATCATTTTTTTTTTACTGAGCAACCCTGTATGAATTTTAAGAAGGAACACGTCGTCGTTATCGAGAAATATTTAATAATATCTAAATTGCTTATAGCTCCCGGACTACGGCTTGGCACACATTTTTGGAATCATCATATCATTTATTTTTTTATACTGGGCAATCCTCTATGAGTTTTAAGAAGGAGCACGTCATCGTTATCGAGAAAAATATAAAAATATCTAAATTGCTTATAGCTCCCGGACTACGGCTTGGCACACATTTTTGCAATCACCATATCATTTTTTTTATACTGAGCAACCCTGTATGAATTTTAAGAAGGAACACGTCGTCGTTATCGAGAAATATTTAATAATATCTAAATTGCTTATAGCTCCCGGACTACGGCTTGGCACACATTTTTGGAATCATCATATCATTTATTTTTTTATACTGGGCAATCCTCTATGAGTTTTAAGAAGGAGCACGTCATCGTTATCGAGAAAAATATAAAAATATCTAAATTGTTTATAGCTCGCGGACTACGGCTTGGCACACGTTTTTGCAATCACCATATCATTTTTTTTTATACTGAGCAACCCTGTATGAATTTTAAGAAGGAACACGTCGTCGTTATCGAGAAATATTTAATAATATCTAAATTGCTTATAGCTCCCGGACTACGGCTTGGCACACATTTTTGCAATCATCATATCATTTATTTTTCTATGATGGGCAACCCTGTATGAGTTTTAAGAAGGAACACGTCGTGGTAACCAAGAAAAATTGAAAAATATCCAAATCGTTTATAGCTCCCGGACTACGGCTTGGCACACATTTTTGCAATCATCATATCATTTATGTTTCTATACTCTGTATGAGGTTTAAGAAGGAGCACGTCGTCGTTATCGAGAAAAATTAAAAAATATCTAAATCGTTTATAGCTCCCGGACTACGGCTTGGCACACATTTTTGGAATCATCATATCATTTATTTTTTTATACTGGGCAATCCTCTATGAGTTTTAAGAAGGAGCACGTCATCGTTATCGAGAAAAATATAAAAATATCTAAATTGTTTATGCTAGCTCCCGGACTACGGCTTGGCACACATTTTTGCAATCACTATATCATTTTTTTTATACTGAGCAACCCTGTATGAATTTTAAGAAGGAACACGTCGTCGTTATCGAGAAAAATAAAAAAATATCTAAATTGTTTATAGCTCCCGGACTACGGCTTGGCACACATTTTTGGAATCATCATATCATTTATTTTTTTATACTGGGCAATCCTCTATGAGTTTTAAGAAAAAGCACGTCATCGTTATCGAGAAAAATTTAAAAATATCTAAATCGTTTATAGCTCCCGGACTACGGATGTCACACATTTTTGCAATCATCATATCATTTATGTTTCTATACTCTGTATGAGGTTTAAGAAGGAGCACGTCATCGTTATCGAGAAAAATTAAAAAATATCTAAATCGTTTATAGCTCCCGGACTACAGCTTGGTACACATTTTTGCAATCATCATATCATTTATTTTTCTATGCTGGGCAACCCTGTATGAGTTTTAAGAAGGAACACGTCGTGGTAACCAAGAAAAATTGAAAAATATCCAAATCGTTTATAGCTCCCGGACTACGGCTTGGCACACATTTTTGCAATCATCATATCATTTATGTTTCTATACTGGGCAATCCTCTATGAGTTTTAAGAAGGAGCACGTCATCGTTATCGAGAAAAATATAAAAATATCTAAATTGTTTATAGCTCGCGGACTACGGCTTGGTACACATTTTTGCAATCACCATATCATTTTTTTTTTACTGAGCAACCCTGTATGAATTTTAAGAAGGAACACGTCGTCGTTATCGAGAAATATTTTAAAATATCTAAATTGCTTATAGCTCCCGGACTACGGCTTGGCACACATTTTTGGAATCATCATATCATTTATTTTTTTATACTGGGCAATCCTCTATGAGTTTTAAGAAGGAGCACATCATCGTTATCGAGAAAAATATAAAAATATCTAAATTGTTTATAGCTCGCGGACTACGGCTTAGCACACATTTTTGCAATCACCATATCATTTTTTTTATACTGAGCAACCCTGTATGAATTTTAAGAAGGAACACGTCGTCGTTATCGAGAAATATTTAATAATATCTAAATTGCTTATAGCTCCCGGACTACGGCTTGGCACACATTTTTGGAATCATCATATCGTTTATTTTTTTATACTGGGCAATCCTCTATGAGTTTTAAGAAGGAGCACGTCATCGTTATCGAGAAAAATATAAAAATATCTAAATTGTTTATAGCTCGCGGACTACGGCTTGGCACACATTTTTGCAATCACCATATCATTTTTTTTATACTGAGCAACCCTGTATGAATTTTAAGAAGGAACACGTCGTCGTTATCGAGAAATATTTAATAATATCTAAATTGCTTATAGCTCCCGGACTACGGCTTGGCACACATTTTTGGAATCATCATATCGTTTATTTTTTTATACTGGGCAATCCTCTATGAGTTTTAAGAAGGAGCACGTCATCGTTATCGAGAAAAATATAAAAATATCTAAATTGTTTATAGCTCGCGGACTACGGCTTGGCACACATTTTTGCAATCATCATATCATTTTTTTTTTATACTGGGCAATCCTCTATGAGTTTTAAGAAGGAGCACGTTATCGTTATCGAGAAAAATATAAAAATATCTAAATTGTTTATAGCTCGCGGACTACGGCTTGGCACACATTTTTGGAATCATTTATTTTTTTATACTGGGCAATCCTCTATGAGTTTTAAGAAGGAGCACGTCATCGTTATCGAGAAAAATATAAAAATATCTAAATTGTTTATAGCTCGCGGACTACGGCTTGGCACACATTTTTGCAATCATCATATCATTTATGTTTCTATACTCTGTATGCGGTTTAAGAAGGAGCACGTCATCGTTATCGAGAAAAATATAAAAATATCTAAATTGTTTATAGCTCGCGGACTACGGCTTGGCACACATTTTTGCAATCACCATATCATTTTTTTTTATACTGAGCAACCCTGTATGAATTTTAAGAAGGAACACGTCGTCGTTATCGAGAAATATTTAATAATATCTAAATTGCTTATAGCTCCCGGACTACGGCTTGGCACACATTTTTGGAATCATCATATCATTTATTTTTTTATACTGGGCAATCCTCTATGAGTTTTAAGAAGGAGCACGTCGTGGTAACCAAGAAAAATTGAAAAATATCCAAATCGTTTATAGCTCCCGGACTACGGCTTGGCACACATTTTTGCAATCATCATATCATTTATGTTTCTATACTCTGTATGCGGTTTAAGAAGGAGCACGTCATCGTTATCGAGAAAAATTAAAAAATATCTAAATTGCTTATAGCTCCCGGACTACGGCTTGGCACACATTTTTGGAATCATCATATCATTTATTTTTTTATACTGGGCAATCCTCTATGAGTTTTAAGAAGGAGCACGTCGTGGTAACCAAGAAAAATTGAAAAATATCCAAATCGTTTATAGCTCCCGGACTACGGCTTGGCACACATTTTTGCAATCATCATATCATTTATGTTTCTATACTCTGTATGCGGTTTAAGAAGGAGCACGTCATCGTTATCGAGAAAAATTAAAAAATATCTAAATTGCTTATAGCTCCCGGACTACGGCTTGGCACACATTTTTGGAATCATCATATCATTTATTTTTTTATACTGGGCAATCCTCTATGAGGTTTAAGAAGGAGCACGTCATCGTTATCGAGAAAAATTAAAAAATATCTAAATTGCTTATAGCTCCCGGACTACGGCTTGGCACACATTTTTGGAATCATCATATCATTTATTTTTTTATACTGGGCAATCCTCTATGAGTTTTAAGAAGGAGCACGTCGTGGTAACCAAGAAAAATTGCAAAATATCCAAATCGTTTATAGCTCCCGGACTACGGCTTGGCACACATTTTTGCAATCATCATATCATTTATGTTTCTATACTCTGTATGCGGTTTAAGAAGGAGCACGTCATCGTTATCGAGAAAAATTAAAAAATATCTAAATTGCTTATAGCTCCCGGACTACGGCTTGGCACACATTTTTGGAATCATCATATCATTTATTTTTTTATACTGGGCAATCCTCTATGAGTTTTAAGAAGGAGCACGTCGTGGTAACCAAGAAAAATTGAAAAATATCCAAATCGTTTATAGCTCCCGGACTACGGCTTGGCACACATTTTTGCAATCATCATATCATTTATGTTTCTATACTCTGTATGCGGTTTAAGAAGGAGTACGTCATCGTTATCGAGAAAAATTAAAAAATATCTAAATTGCTTATAGCTCCCGGACTACGGCTTGGCACACATTTTTGGAATCATCATATCATTTATTTTTTTATACTGGGCAATCCTCTATGAGGTTTAAGAAGGAGCACGTCATCGTTATCGAGAAAAATATAAAAATATCTAAATTGTTTATAGCTCGCGGACTACGGCTTGGTACACATTTTTGCAATCACCATATCATTTTTTTTTTTACTGAGCAACCCTGTATGAATTTTAAGAAGGAACACGTCGTGGTAACCAAGAAAAATTGAAAAATATCCAAATCGTTTATAGCTCCCGGACTACGGCTTGGCACACATTTTTGCAATCATCATATCATTTATGTTTCTATACTGGGCAATCCTCTATGAGTTTTAAGAAGGAGCACGTCATCGTTATCGAGAAAAATATAAAAATATCTAAATTGTTTATAGCTCGCGGACTACGGCTTGGTACACATTTTTGCAATCACCATATCATTTTTTTTTTTACTGAGCAACCCTGTATGAATTTTAAGAAGGAACACGTCGTCGTTATCGAGAAATATTTAATAATATCTAAATTGCTTATAGCTCCCGGACTACGGCTTGGCACACATTTTTGGAATCATCATATCATTTATTTTTTTATACTGGGCAATCCTCTATGAGTTTTAAGAAGGAGCACGTCGTGGTAACCAAGAAAAATTGAAAAATATCCAAATCGTTTATAGCTCCCGGACTACGGCTTGGCACACATTTTTGCAATCATCATATCATTTATGTTTCTATACTCTGTATGCGGTTTAAGAAGGAGCACGTCATCGTTATCGAGAAAAATTAAAAAATATCTAAATTGCTTATAGCTCCCGGACTACGGCTTGGCACACATTTTTGGAATCATCATATCATTTATTTTTTTATACTGGGCAATCCTCTATGAGGTTTAAGAAGGAGCACGTCATCGTTATCGAGAAAAATATAAAAATATCTAAATTGTTTATAGCTCGCGGACTACGGCTTGGTACACATTTTTGCAATCACCATATCATTTTTTTTTTTACTGAGCAACCCTGTATGAATTTTAAGAAGGAACACGTCGTCGTTATCGAGAAATATTTTAAAATATCTAAATTGCTTATAGCTCCCGGACTACGGCTTGGCACACATTTTTGGAATCATCATATCATTTATTTTTTATACTGGGCAATCCTCTATGAGTTTTAAGAAGGAGCACGTCATCGTTATCGAGAAAAATATAAAAATATCTAAATTGTTTATAGCTCGCGGACTACGGCTTGGCACACATTTTTGCAATCACCATATCATTTTTTTTTATACTGAGCAACCCTGTATGAATTTTAAGAAGGAACACGTCGTCGTTATCGAGAAATATTTAATAATATCTAAATTGCTTATAGCTCCCGGACTACGGCTTGGCACACATTTTTGGAATCATCGTATCATTTATTTTTTTATACTGGGCAATCCTCTATGAGTTTTAAGAAGGAGCACGTCATCGTTATCGAGAAAAATATAAAAATATCTAAATTGTTTATAGCTCGCGGACTACGGCTTGGCACACATTTTTGCAATCACCATATAATTTTTTTTTTATACTGAGCAACCCTGTATGAATTTTAAGAAGGAACACGTCGTCGTTATCGAGAAATATTTAATAATATCTAAATTGCTTATAGCTCCCGGACTACGGCTTGGCACACATTTTTGCAATCACCATATCATTTTTTTTATACTGAGCAACCCTGTATGAATTTTAAGAAGGAACACGTCGTCGTTATCGAGAAATATTTAATAATATCTAAATTGCTTATAGCTCCCGGACTACGGCTTGGCACACATTTTTGGAATCATCATATCATTTATTTTTTTATACTGGGCAATCCTCTATGAGTTTTAAGAAGGAGCACGTCATCGTTATCGAGAAAAATATAAAAATATCTAAATTGTTTATAGCTCGCGGACTACGGCTTGGCACACATTTTTGCAATCACCATATCATTTTTTTTTATACTGAGCAACCCTGTATGAATTTTAAGAAGGAACACGTCGTCGTTATCGAGAAATATTTAATAATATCTAAATTGCTTATAGCTCCCGGACTACGGCTTGGCACACATTTTTGGAATCATCATATCATTTATTTTTTTATACTGGGCAATCCTCTATGAGTTTTAAGAAAGAGCACGTCATCGTTATCGAGAAAAATATAAAAATATCTAAATTGTTTATAGCTCGCGGACTACGGCTTGGCACACATTTTTGCAATCATCATATCATTTTTTTTTTATACTGAGCAACCCTGTATGAATTTTAAGAAGGAACACGTCGTCGTTATCGAGAGATATTTAATAATATCTAAATTGCTTATAGCTCCCGGACTACGGCTTGGCACACATTTTTGCAATCATCATATAATTTATTTTTTATACTGGGCAATCCTCTATGAGTTTTAAGAAGGAGCAAGTTATCGTTATCGAGAAAAATATAAAAATATCTAAATTGTTTATAGCTCGCGGACTACGGCTTGGCACACATTTTTGCAATCACCATATCATTTTTTTTTGTACTGAGCAACCCTGTATGAATTTTAAGAAGGAACACGTCGTCGTTATCGAGAAATATTTAATAATATCTAAATTGCTTATAGCTCCCGGACTACGGCTTGGCACACATTTTTGGAATCATCATATCATTTATTTTTTTATACTGGGCAATCCTCTATGAGTTTTAAGAAGGAGCACGTCATCGTTATCGAGAAAAATATAAAAATATCTAAATTGTTTATAGCTCGCGGACTACGGCTTGGCACACATTTTTGCAACCACCATATCATTTTTTTTTATACTGAGCAACCCTGTATGAATTTTAAGAAGGAACACGTCGTCGTTATCGAGAAATATTTAATAATATCTAAATTGCTTATAGCTCCCGGACTACGGCTTGGCACACATTTTTGGAATCATCTTATCATTTATTTTTTTTATACTGGGCAATCCTCTATGAGTTTTAAGAAGGAGCACGTCGTGGTAACCAAGAAAAATTGAAAAATATCCAAATCGTTTATAGCTCCCGGACTACGGCTTGGCACACATTTTTGCAATCATCATATCATTTATGTTTCTATAGTCTGTATGAGGTTTAAGAAGGAGCACGTCATCGTTATCGAGAAAAATTAAAAAATATCTAAATCGTTTATAGCTCCCGGACTACGGCTTGGCACACATTTTTGGAATCATCATATCATTTATTTTTTTATACTGGGCAATCCTCTATGAGTTTTAAGAAGGAGCACGTCATCGTTATCGAGAAAAATATAAAAATATCTAAATTGTTTATAGCTCGCGGACTACGGCTTGGCACACATTTTTGCAATCACCATATCATTTTTTTTTTATACTGAGCAACCCTGTATGAATTTTAAGAAGGAACACGTCGTCGTTATCGAGAAATATTTAAAAATATCTAAATTGCTTATAGCTCCCGGACTACGGCTTGGCACACATTTTTGGAATCATTATATCATTTATTTTTTTATACTGGGCAATCCTCTATAAGTTTTAAGAAGGAGCACGTCATCGTTATCGAGAAAAATATAAAAATATCTAAATTGTTTATAGCTCGCGGACTACGGCTTGGCACACATTTTTGCAATCACCATATTATTTTTTTTTTATACTGAGCAACCCTGTATGAATTTTAAGAAGGAACACGTCGTCGTTATCGAGAAATATTTAATAATATCTAAATTGCTTATAGCTCCCGGACTACGGCTTGGCACACATTTGTTGCACTCATCATATCATTTATTTTTCTATACTGGGCAACCTTGTATGAGTTTTAGGAAGGAACGTCGTCGTTATCAAGAAAAATTTTAAAATATCTAAATTGTTTATAGCTCGCGAACTACGGCTTGGCACACAATTTTGCAATCATCATATCATTTATGTTATTATACTCTGTATTAGTTTTAAAAAGAAACACGTCGTCGTTATCGAGAAAAATATAAAAATATCTAAATTGTTTATAGCTCCCGGACTACGGCTTGGCACACATTTTTGGAATCATCATATCATTAATTTTTTTATACTGGGTAATCTTCTATGAGTTTTAAGAAGGAGCACGTTATCGTTATCGAGAACAATAATTTTAAAATATCTAAATTGTTTATAGCTCGCGGACTACGGCTTGGCACACATTTTTGCAATCATCATATCATTTATGTTTTTATACTCTGTATGAGTTTTAAAAAGAAACACGTCGTCGTTATCGAGAAAAATATAAAAATATCTGAATTGTTTATGCTAGCTCCCGGACTACGGCTTGGCACACAGTTTTACAATCACAATATCATTTTTTTTTTATACTGAGCAACCCTGTATGAATTTTAAGAAGGAACACGTCGATGTTGTAACCGTGTTTCTTCGGTATTACAACGCAAACGGCTGCCGTTCGCCGGTGAGCATAAGGGGTGAAAGCTTTTGGGTATTTTATAGGCCTTTCAAAAAAACTGAATGGGCGCCATGTAACTTTCTTCGATTAAATGCTGAACTTACTCGAATTGTGGAATATAAAGTATACGAATGTAGGAAGAGTTTGAGAGTGATCGATAAATATAATATTGACGAGTGACGATTCGTTTATTAGAAAAGCGTTATTATTACAAGTAAAGAAATATTTTTATGGTGAGCAAACTAGGGACTATTTATCATAACTGGGAAATTAGTCGTGGTAATAATATCATTAAAAAAAAGTATCAATATGTAATAGGGCGCATCTCCATAGTATACTATGCGTCTGCTTACAAGATGCACTTACGAATATTGTTTACGTACACAACGTTGTAAAAAAACTGTTTGCACCAATTACAAAAAAAGATCACTTTGTCTTTACTGATCGGAAATATGATGTCACTCAGTCGTTATATTATATTACGAAAGAACCCAAGAAAAATGAATAAATAAAAGGATCTGGCCTTCTTAGTTGTCTTCTTTCCGGAGCATCCCACTATCCGAATTTTGAAATCCCAGCGGCTACTAAAGTCGTTACGAGATCTTGAACGTTAATTTTGTGGAATTTAACCAAAACTCCGGGGTGAGTTTAACCAAGCGGGCGTCTTCGATATGATCCTATCTTTCCTCTAACACAGTAGTGTCAAAACCCCTCTTTGTAACCCTAGGTAAGACCCTTATTTGTAAGGGTGAAGATCCAAGGAAAATATGTACGTGGGCTCGGAAAAGCAAAACATCAATCCCTATTCCAAGCGAGATATCCTTTCGACAGAACTGAAGCTGGATGTAGGAGCACCAAACGAGATAACCAATCAAACAACCCACACAAATCTCCTAAAATGGTGACGGATTCAAATCCGGCTCTCAGGCACCTTATCAATCGGACGTATCGCTTCAAGAACATCGGCAGTACTGTCTCAATTCACATTATTTTCCCCGGTGGTACCAACGACTCGTGGATTTTAACGGTAGCACGACGTGTCGCCTATTTCAAGGTACCATTTACGGAGTGGGCACGATAATCTCAGAGGGCAGTAATTGCCTGTAGCATTGAAAATGTTACACCGTTATCGAGAAAAATTTAAAAATATCTAAATTGTTTATAGCTCCCGGACTACGGCTTGGCACATATTTTTGGAATCATCATATCATTTTTTTTATACTGAGCAACCCTGTATGAATTTTAAGAAGGAACACGTCGATGTTATTGAGAAAAATTAAAAAATATCTAAATCGTTTATAGCTCCCGGACTACGGCTTGCTACACATTTTTGCAATCATCATATCATTTATTTTTCTATGCTGGGCAACCCTGTATGAGTTTTAAGAAGGAACTGGTAACCAAGAAAAATTGAAAAATATCCAAATCGTTTATAGCTCCCGGACTTCGGCTTGGCACACATTTTTGCAATCATCATATCATTTATGTTTCTATACTCTGTGTGAGATTTAAGAAGAAACACGTCGTCGTTATCGAGAAAAATCTAAAAATATCTAAATTGTTTATGCTAGCTCCCGGACTACGGCTTGTCACACATTTGTTGCACTCATCATATCATTTATTTTTCTATACTGGGCAACCTTGTATGAGTTTTAGGAAGGAACGTCGTCGTTATCAAGAAAAATTTTAAAATATCTAAATTGTTTATAGCTCGCGAACTACGGCTTGGCACACAATTTTGCAATCATCATATCATTTATGTTATTATACTCTGTATGAGTTTTAAAAAGAAACACGTCGTTATCGAGAAAAATATAAAAATATCTAAATTGTTTATAGCTCCCGGACTACGGCTTGGCACACATTTTTGGAATCATCATATCATTAATTTTTTATACTGGGCAATCTTCTATGGGTTTTAAGAAGGAGCACGTTATCGTTATCGAGAAAAATATAAAAATATCTAAATTGTTTATAGCTCCCGGACTACGGCTTGGCACACATTTTTGGAATCATCATATCATTTATTTTTTTATACTGGGCAATCCTGTATGAATTTTAAGAAGGAACACGTCGTCGTTATCATGAAAAATTTAAATATATCTAAATTGTTTATAGCTCCCGGACTACGGCTTGGCACACATTTTTGGAATCATCATATCATTTATTTTTTTATACTGGGCAATCCTCTATGAGTTTTAAGAAGGAGCACGTCATCGTTATCGAGAAAAATTTGAAAATATCTAGTGTGTCACACTAGGTTCCGCTATTATCCCAGATGAACCAATTTCTCGGCTTACGAAAATACCTACAGCGAAAGTGGTAGGGACATTTGGTAACATCCCAATTGAATCGTTCCGAAAGAGTAATGGAGCTGGCCTTCAATTCATTGCGATTCAAAACCTGCAAGCCATTCATCCCATTGATAAGGACGTAGTCCCCTCCAGCAGCGACTAACTGTGGCTTTATGGCTAAAACCAGAACATTCAGTCCATAGCAGGCTGGAATGGCTTCATGGAAGAAGTGACCAGATCAGAACCATACCAACGCAGTAGAATCTTGTGTTTACCGTTTATAAACGCTCCACCGAGTGACTATGATACTGTCTTCACGGCTCTTTTGTCCGCAGCAAAAAAATGTGAAAGTTTACAGCAACAAACTTGCTTTGTAACGTTTGACCAGCCGTTGTATATTAAAGCACGTGACATTATCGCAAGTAATTTTAATTTTAATTCAAATATTAGGAGGATTTCACATGGTAATGTCGTTTATGGGGGACATCGGCTATATTATGGCAGGAAGTGGCTTGAAACAACTCATGAGTGTGATTTATGCCGAACAGTCTGTTGATAAGATGTTATCCGGGCATGCGTATAGTAGGGCCGTTAGAAAAAAATATTGACCATAGATCATGATAATTAAAAAATGCCCATATCGAAGTATGTAAGGGCGCACTTTAAAAAATCATATCTTTTATTATACAGTGTGTCCCACTTTGAGCAGCCACACCCTCGTATTTTCTTGACAGTACAGTTATATCAAAAGTTATTTTTCATAACATATAGTACCCAAAAATATCTAACTTGAGGTTGATGAAATATTCGAATATCCATTTTCCACGGCTACCTACGACCAACTGAAAAGTGAAAAATTGGGAAAAACATACTAGGCATTTTTTTATCGCAAAAATAACACCAGATTCTGTTTCAGAACACCCTAAAACCCCTAGATCTAAGTGCTTTATTCATTAAAATATACAGGGTGGCATCTGTTAGTAGCAACATTATTAATTTTTATTCATCCGATATGATCGGTTGCTTTCGATTTTTTTTTGTCACAAAGACCCTGAACGTGTTCAATTGATGCTGGGTATAAGAAATACTCAAATTTTACTTTTTCATGGCTTGCTATGACCAGTTGAAAAGTGAAAAACTAGGAAAAATATACTAAAAGAGTTTTTAATTCGAAACTAACATCAGATTCTGGTTCAGAACATGCTTAAACTGTTACATCTTAGTCATTACTTACCAGTATCAATGTGACCATACTAAATCTTTTGTCTACAAATAATTTCATAGATGATCATTTTATCAACTTTTCAGCGAAATCTATTTCCAAGACCATAATGCTAATAAAAACATCCCTATCAGAGAAGTTAAAGCTGAGCATATCGGTAAACTCGTAACAGTAAGGGGGATAGTTACACGCAGTACTGAAGTGAAGCCTATGTTGATTGTTGCAACTTATACATGTGATCAATGTGGGGCTGAGACTTACCAGCCTATCGCCTCACTTAGTTTTATGCCAATTATCATGTGCCCCAGTGACGATTGCAGGATAAATAAATCAGGTGGACGTTTATATTTGCAAACTAGGGGTTCTAAGTTTGTCAAATTCCAGGAAGTAAAAATACAGGAACATGTAAGTATTCCTAATTTTCATGAATTAGTTGTAGTTTGAAATAGTTATAATAATGCAACACAAATGATGATGTTCGATTTTTCTTCTATAGGTGTTGGCTAGTGAGAATACACCTAGTATTGTATAACTCCAAATGAAAAATCCACTAGAGTTAAATATAGGGATCGAGGTGGCCATAAGTGAGGACTGTAGTTCCTAATCATTAGTCATAAAAGCTTGCATCTAAATATGTTTGGCCTATAAGTGCTAGATATCGGTTACACCTTTTCTTTCGTATACTGTTCTTCATAGAAATACTTATGTTGATGGTTGAAAACCATGAAATTGTTATAAATGTTCAATAGAAAAAAATGGGATTGTCTTTTAGATTTTCTGCATATGTGGATGATGAGAACAAAAGATACAGTTTGGTTTTTGTTCGAAAATATGAATAGAATATTCATAAAATCTGTTGTGGAATCATCTGCGCTATTTTCCATCGTTCAAGATAACCTCTTGGGAGGTATTCATGTCGAATAGGGGAGCATTCTCCATGAAAATTGAAAAATGAAAAATGTGATTTTTTTGTAATATCTAACAGAAAACAACTACATCCCCGGCTAAAGCCACGCTGGACATTGAACTACATCTGATAGATATTGTGAAAAGGCTTTTAAAATTATCTCTAATTTTCATTGAAAATTCATTGAATAAATCAGATAATATATAACCATCTGCAGCAAAATGCCGAATATTTCAATCACTCTGGATACATAGGTACTACAGTTTGCCGATGACACTGCTCTAATAGTACATGACGGAACTATTGAACAAACCATGACCAACCTCCAAAATCTAACCATAAATACCAACAAATGGCGACTCCTACCCAACCCCACAAAGTCACAATTTATCATATTCAATCACCGGCTCAACAACTCCTCTCCAACCCTTACCATGAACCAGCACATCCTCAAACCAAAACCAAATATCATACTTGGGTATCACTTTCGACCAACACATCAATTTTAATGCACATATCGTAATCAAAAAGAAGAACTTTATATCACGAGCCAAACATTTCAGTAGTTTGACATACAAAAAAGGGGGCATTGACATGAAGACAGCAAGCCGCATATACAAAGCCTTATGCAGACCCATGATAGACTATGGACACACATTGTTTCTAAACTTCAAACAACAAGCCATGTACAAACTCAAAGTAGCAGAAACAAGAGTTTTGCACCACCCAAACAACCCTCCCTTGTTATACCAAACCCTGAATATCACTTCAATAGATGAGAGGATACAAGATCTTGCTAAAAAATTCAGCCAAAAAGAAGGTAATATAGATATCATAAGAAGATACTGCCTCACCAGGGATCCCAACATGCAAACCATCATCAGGCATCCAAACCAAACCACATTCGAGAAAATACTGGAATTATCCAACGCTCAAACCTAAGAAATCGACATGCTACAATCAAGAAAGAAATCAAATATTTCGAGAACATTTATTCAGTTTAAATTTTTTACTGTAAATAGAAATACAATGTAATTTGAAATAACCATGGGCAGAAGGACCTCGGTCGATAGCCCTTTGGATCAAATCGATTCAATGAAAAACATTTATTATTATTAAATCAGATAGGGAGAATGTTATTCAAAAATATCACTCACAGAAATCGTTCATTTAGCCGGGGAAGTAGTTGTTTTCTGTTAGATATTACAAAAAAATCACATTTTTCAGTTTTCATGGAGAATATTCTCAAAAGATACAGTGTGTTTACAAATAACATAATTTTCAAACTATCCCTTTTTTCAGAGCGATCAAGTACCAGTTGGCCATATTCCACGAACTCTCACAATATTCTGTAGAGGGGAGGTGACGAGAAAAGCACTACCAGGAGATCACATCGCTGTTACTGGCATATTTTTGCCTTTGATAAAACAAGGTTATAATCAACTGCGAGGTGGTCTATTATCAGAGACTTATTTGGAAGCTCATGTAAGATTTTTTTATTTTATTTTTAAGAGACAGATAATTATTTATAACACTACAAATTACACTTTTTTGTATGATTGTAATCATTAATATATAGCAGTGTATGATGGAATAACCACAGTTCGTATTCTTCTTCTTCTAGCACATATGGGCGGATTTTGAAACCCCTGCATGTTGGCCTCCCTATTTGACCCTGTGCGCCCACATGTTTTGGGAGGTACCTGTCTAGGTTCCTCTAGCCGTAGTTTCAGAGGTCCCCCTTGAGAGGTTCTCCTGATGAGTTGTAATTTGGCGCTACCTTCAATTCCTCTGGTTCCCTTTTCCGTATGCCCACCACCTCACCTAGGTTTGCCATCTCAGGCACCCTTGGGTTCCTCTGATTGGCGTCCTCCGATTGGTTGGCTTGGTTCCCCTTGAACGAGTTCCATAAAACCCTGCTTCAGTTCCCCTCAAACCCGTGCTCTTGGGAAGCGCTTCACATTCAAGATTCAAATTACATGAGTGAAGTGAATTGTTACTCACATTACAATCTCTTTAATTTATATTAGGGTCCTCTTGTCCGGGCAAAGGTATCACAATATGATGCCAAATGTTACTCACAATAGTCTTAATGTGACATACCAGCTAAGAGCTTCACAAATTCACATATTTTTTGTGTCTCAGATCAATACCATTATGAAGATTAATTGAGATCTGTGCACAGGATCCTCAGTTGGTAACAGTGACGTACAAACATTAACGAACAGAGAACCAAATGTTGTTTTTTAAATTGCCGCCTTTACTCACAAACGGAATTCGTTATCGTAGACTGTTAAAATAAGTTTCCTTTAAATAATTCGGAGTGTGCCATAATCCAATTCGGAACAAAGAACCAACTAAGAGACGAGTGCTTGATGTTTGCTCCGCGATTTTAGTTGTTAAGTTTGTGAATAGTAACTATCAGTGAGATATTATGACTTCTAGGGGTGAAAGAATGGTTCAGCTTGTGTTAGGAGGTGATAGACCATCTGAGGTAAGCATTTTAAGATGTTAGTAGTATAATATTTAATATATATTTAATATTTAAGTAATGTTAGTCTTAATTGTATTATATCACGATTTCTAATGTGTTTTACGGGGGTTACCCGTTTACAATAAATAAATAAATAAATAATAAAACGTGATAACCTCAAAATATTGGTTCCTTGTTCTGAAACACTAATGCGATATTCATCATCTGGTTCAGTATTTCGAGCTTTTTTTAAAAATTGTTTAAAATATTTTTATGATTTTGATGAGCATTTCATTGATTTTCTTACATCACGTATATTCTTTTATAGCCCAGTAATCGTCCAAGTCCCATCACGACTACTGATATTCAATACCCTATCAGTACGCAGTTTGTTTTATCTAATAAATCGAGTATTTCACTTTGAGAGTAGGAAAATGACTCTGCAAATAAGAGGAATGAGGACTAAAGATTAAACGGATACTGAAGCCCACAGCTCATTCAACAGATTACTTTCACCGTCAGTGAAAAAGTAGAGAAAATCCTTCTATTGATGGAATTGAATACCAAACGAACTGCGACTTCACTAGTTAATTACCACCAGCTTAGTATTTCAACTTTCGACATTGACGAGATCGAAATACAGATGATGATGTCCAAAAAACTGATTTTGGGTACCACTGTGCGTCCAGTGAAGAGAGCAATATATCTAAGGAAGACAAAAATGAAAACATTTTAAACTATGCGGAACAGGAAGAGGCAGACACAGTTCACAAAGGAAGATCAAAGAAAGGAAGAAAAAAAAAGTATGTGAACCAAACAGATTCTACTCGAAAAATTCTTGAAAACTCCAATCAATAGTACGTTTCGAAACGATGGAAAATAATTGCTAAAAATTTATTTATGAACTATGTTTGCAATTGCTCCGAAAAAAGGAAAGGAAAAGATCGAAGTTGAGGATTGAAAACGTATTTTCGAGAAATATTGGAACCTTGGATTGTACGACCTGCAAATGGCCTTCATTTGTTCATTAGGTGACGAAAAAAAGGTAAATCGCAAAAGAGGGACAACAAATACAAGAAATTGAGTTTTCACAAGAACCTACCTCTTGGAAAATACGACTATTTGTAGGGATTTGTTTATTAACCCTTTGCGATCCTTTGTCGGGACAGCCCCGGCAGTAAAATTGTAACGTTTCGGTCTAATCTTAGGTAAGCCCCAACAGTGTCACGTTCCGGTCCGATGTCAGGTTAGCCCAGACACTAGCTTTCGTCAAAGTTGCTACTTTTTTGTTTACGTTTGGCTGTGTTTTTGTTTTCTGCATGTTTTGAATGGAATCGACCAAACCGCAGAGAAGGTACTTTTGAATGTATTAACGAATAAGTCTTAACCAACGATTTTCATATTCGCAATAGTATCAATATGAACTATAATATTCACACTTGTGCAAATATGACCGTCATTTAGACATTCAAAATATAAACAAAAAGTTGCCTAATTGAAACGAAGTTACAAAAATAACTATATTGCGAATGATCCGTGTAAATTAAATTTTATAACTGATCGATTCATGTTCTAAAATTTTGGCCATCTTCAATAATTTTTCAAATAGAACACCCGGTATATCATTGCATGATAGGTTATTAGGAAAGTTCTCATAAATAACAAGACATTTTATCTGCATCCAACAGATGCACAGGAAGTTCGCTGGATCATTAGAAATATGAAAAACTCTAAATCAAGGGACTGTTATGGTCTAAATGCTAGTCTGTTAAAAATGGTTGGTGATACATTAGATCATCCAATAGCAATCCTTATAAACACATGCATGAAGGATGGTATATTCCCGGATATGTTCAAAATATCTAGAGTATCACCCATTCATAAAAAAGGTGACGAAAATTTACCAGATAATTATAGACCAATCTCTATTATACCCCTATTAGGCAAGATTTTTGAAATTATCTTGAAGACACGACTCTCAGATTTCTTTGAAAAAAACAACCTGTTTTCCGCTAATCAGTTTGGTTACAGAGCTGGGAAATTCACTATTGGAGCAGTCCATGAGATCTGTGACACCATATGGGACAGTTTCGATGATCAATCAATCAGCTCTGCTAGATTGTATGACCTAACAAGAGCATTTGACACAGTTCGCCAAGATTATCTTCTACTAAAACTCGAGAGATACGGCATTAGAGGCATTCCATTAAACCTTATCTCCTCATATCTAAAAAATAGAACTTATTATGTTAATTATGGTAAACAAAGCTCTGATGCTCACACGGTGCAATATGGTGTCCCACAGGGATCCGTACTGGGACCGCTATTCTTCATCATCTATTTCAATGATCTTCCTATCAATCTAGGTCAAACTGTGAAAGCAGTCTTACCTAGCCACTGGCAAAACTATTCAAGAAACACTCAGTAACCTAGAACTGTCTGAGGTCATATCCAAAGACTGGTTTTGCATAAACTCTCTGACTCTTAATTAAACAAAAACCCAAAACATAGGTTTCTCTACAACAGCTAGTAATTACATCGAGCCAGTTAAATTCCTGGGTGTCTACTTGGACTCAAAGTTAGACTTTGTTTTCCACACACAAGATCTGTGCAAGCGGCTAGCAAAAGCGACATTTGGAATAAGACAATTGAGGTTCCAGTTAGACAACCAACACTTAAGGATGGCATATTTCTCTTTGTTCCATAGTATACTAACTTACGGACTGATCATCTGGGGAAACTGTACTAACAAAGAAAAAGTATTTGTTGCACAAAAAAAAGTGATACGTATAATGAGCTTTAGTGACTAGAGCACATTGTAAACCTCTATTTAAAATATTATCGATTTTGCCACTGCCTTGTTGCTATATAATGGAGTGCCTTTTATTCATTCATAAAAGATGTTTAACTCAGGGTGTTATTAGGCACAATAATATACACAAGTATTCAACTAGAAACAGCGATGATATCTGCATACCTTTCTGCAGAATTAAGAAAACACAAGATACATATAGATATATCAGTGTTAAGCTCTACAATGCCTTACCACACTGCCACAAAGATTTAACTTACAATATATTTAAGAAAAGAATCCATGACATATTAATTGTACATTGTTTTTATTCAGTTGAGGAGTTCCTCGTGCACATGCCCTCCTGTACATGCGAGTCGAATATTTAAATTTCCGATTTTCTGAGTGGACATTTATTGTTTACTGTTTCTGTTTTTAATCTCTTTTTTGATTTGATTCTTCCTCCTGTGTAATTTTAATGATATATTCTAATGATGTATTTTAACATTTTAATATTTTGATGTATTGCTATTTGATGACAAGTGTAAAATTCTTGTAATTTCATATGAATAAATATCTGTGAGAGAGAAACTTTTTCTGGCAGGTCAATAAATTCTCTCTCCCACTCATTCGGCTAATGGAGAAAATAATAGGCGATATCTCCGTAGTCTTTGGAGATAATAGCATCAAACTTGGTGTTGTTTGATTCTTTATGATCATCCCTAACCGATCATGCAATGATTATACCGGGTGTTCTATTTAAAAAGATTATTGAAGATGGCGCTCAGTTGCCATTCCGAAACTTTTAGTTGTGATTTTTTCACGAAAATGTAGGTTTTTATCTTCTATTCAATTCTTCCAAATTTCGTTGCGCTATACCAGGTGGTTCAAAAATTAGTAGGGGGGGAACGGACTTAAGACGGGCACTGTATAATTTCACACATGAGCAAAACTAATATCTATGTTGTTGTTTATTATTTATTTTATCATTATTGTGCCATGTATGTAGCATTATTTTCTTCCATGCTATACACGCTTTTACATTGTCATAGGCCGGAGGTCAGGACATTATTATACCTATGTCTGACGTCCAGTACTATAAATAAAACGCCACCTCGATTACTGATTACTCGCTCAAAAATCCGAGAGCATGGATCCGAGCCCGAAGATGTACAAGAAATCAGAAACGTCGGGACGCTGACACAAATTGGTACAACTTGTCGAGCGGTTGCCAAGTAGTACCAGTGGGTACGTACTATCGTGGCTATCTGGGATGTTAATGGGGAGGCGACTATTGACTCAAGAAAAATCAAACATAGTTCACAAAAATATCTATTAATATAAAATAATCATTCAAAAGCTTGCATGATTGGGAACTTTTACAGGCAGTTCCCTAATCTAGGCGAATAGACATGTAACGTGCGAAATAGCTACCTTTTTAACTCTTGCTATTCAGTTCATTCACAAAAATACAATAACCTTATAATTCCAACACGCTGTATTATCGGATGCAATCCTCACAGCTATGGTTGTTAATGGTTCATTAAATAACCTTGTAAAAAGTATTAGGACATGTTTGCTTGCCAACGAGATTTGCGCAACGTGTAGATGGTTCATGTAGCAAATGCTGGGAGAAATTACCTTCACAAATATAACTTAAAATTAATATGTATTCATAATTCATTAAGAAAGAGTATAAGTGAACTTAGAATATCTTTCATATCTCAACACATGACATTATTTGACACATTCGGAAAACATAAACATCACACATTATAATACGAACACCAGACGTTTTAACAATTAAATCTTTTAGTTCATTTTCCAACACTGTGAGTCTATCGTATATTGGCTAGTTTTACTCGGAGAGAGAACATTTCTAGATATTTCTTTAAATCGAGATCATGGGGAATTTTAAATAGTGTCAAACGTTTTACTGATTTTTTTAGGAACGGTGAAATGAGTTCAGGAGGTTACTTACGAAGTATGAACCAGATTCGCACTACGGTAACATATCTTATCGCAACAGCGACGTCGCGACGGCGGGCGTAAGGACACATATTTAAAATTAACAGTTCGGCACTCAAATAATTATTCTAAACACGACCCTGAGGGGTGTACACCTCAAAACTCGGTTCTAAACTTGATTCTAACACTGAATATACTTGATAAAAAACTCTAACACATTTGTCTGTTTTCGAGTATAGCTTTTGCTAGTAAACGAATTTAATATCGATTCATCTTGACCATACAGTCATAGCGATGGTTACAAAAGAACTGCCTGGATATAAGCGAGCCTTCCTTTTTATAGGGAGACGACAAGCCGTTAGAACAATGATTTCTTTAATTTCACCCGCTCATAATTCGCACCCGGCTTGTCATTCTTTGCGGCCTTTCAGAACGATAATTAATGATGCTTTTTAACTTGACATCACATATAACATAAAGCCGACAAAAGGGACGAACGCATTCGAACTCCGAATCTTCGACCTTAGAAGGAATGCGGGGATCACCTCGGAAGGTCGCTTGCACGGCGCTAAAAGCCGATTCTCACTTGGCGTCGCGTCGCGATGCGGCGCGTTGCTGCAAAATGCGGCTTCAAAAAGTTCTCTTGTTTTTAAATGCAGCAATTCCCACTTAGCGAAGTAGACCAGCAGCGTAGCGACGAGTCATAAACCAACGCTTTCGAAAGCGTTGTAAGCAGCTACGCGTTGCGCCGCGTCGCTAAGTGAGAATGAAAAAGCAGCAACGCAGTGGTAGCGCAGCGCGAAGCGCATGCGCACGCTTCTCAGCACATACTCTGTCATGACATAGCTCTCACAAGGGTGAGATTTGTGTTGTATTGTGTTTCTTTATATTGCGAATATGGAAGGCAAAATCAACAAATTGATTACACGAGTCAACGAAAAACCCGAGTTGTAGGATATGAGTAACCCGCACCACAGTAACTATGCGAGGAAGGAAAATCTTTGGCGGGAGATAGGCAACGAATTAGAAGAATCGCGTATGTATTCTGTCTATATTTTATATAACTACTTGCTGAAGTAAATGTACAGATTATAAAGGTACCAAAGCATAAATGAATATACTTTCGACTTTCGAGTAACATAAAAGGTGTTTCACGGTGAATAGAACATTAGAAGTATCTGGAGAACTGACAGATCATTTCAAAAAAATGCTTAGACATGAAGATAGTAATATGTTCGATACCACAGCGTCATAAGTTTAGCAAAAGTCGTCGACAATAGTTGATAAATTCACAATTTCGGACTCAACTCTATTCATGCCAAATTCTCGCATATTATATTTTGGAGCTATCCAAATGAACCTCACTTTTGAAGCCTATTTATAAGCAAGGAAGCAATATCGCAGAGATCCCTTTGGAGGCTTGCTCTTGGGAGGTGGCTACAGAGGTCCTTTTGAAGGTTTCCCTGTGAACCAGTGTTTGGGGGTACCTTTGATTCTTCTGGTTTCCTTTTCCGGGGTGCCACCTTCGCACCTAGGTTTGACATCTCAAAAGTATCCTTGGGGTTTCTCTTGGCGGCGCCCTCGTTATGGTTGGCTTTGTCCCCCCGCCAATAGGTTCCAGAGGTCCCTGCTTTGGTTCCCCTTGTGGGTGGTCTTTTAGTCGCTTCTTACGACTGGCAGGCCCTACTTGGGATCTACTCTTTCTACTCGATTAATTTCAAAGTTCCAAATCGACCTACTCGAAACTCTGAGTTATTTCAAGTTCCATATCATCGTACAAATTATGGTTATAATAGTACTATGTCACGTCTTGTAAGATTAGGTAATGAATATTGCAATAGGGGTATTGAATTTACTGGACAAACATCACATTCATTCAAAAACAGTGTAATAAGGCTTGTAGTATAATAGTGTCCGTTTGTTACTTTAACACTACTGAAATTGATCGTATATTTAGTTTAAGCATGTATTTGTATTATATTTATCTGTAAAACAGGGGATAACAATAAATAAATAAATAAATAGTCCCGAGTTCCCAAGGAATATTAGTTCGTATTTAATGATAAGTATTTTTGGACTAAACACTTATCTTTTCACGTGAGACTTTAATTCTATGAACTTTCTCTCTGACTGCAATTAAACTACATAGGTCAATCCCATTGTGTAGACAAGAGGTTGGTAATAAACAAGCGGAGTATTAAAGGTTGGAATGGCTAATCGAAGGTATATATGAGCGAATTTGGCATACACAATAGGTTCGCTCCGCCTTTGAGCATTAGTACCTACCTCAATGTAAAACAGGGTGAAATACAACCACTTTCCAAAAATTATACAGCGTGCTCTCCCTATCAAAAGATCTGGAGAACTGAGTGAAATTTGTAAATTTTGACCAAAAAAATTACCTTTTGAAAGTTTAGGAACACGCTGCCCCTGGGTGTCAACAAATAAGCAAGGTTCTTCCATTAATTCTTTATTAAACGTGGGACTGAAGCTGGTGATTTGAAATAGAATTTCAGCATTCTGCGACTTTCAATAAGAATTTGAAAAAATAAATGATTTTTTCATAATTCAACGCTGAACTATGAAATTTTAAGTAAATGTTGTCGAAAGATCTAAAATCATATCACAATATTCGCGAGATGTACAATATAAATTAAAATAAAAGTTCTGTCATTCCCGAAGATTTGACCAAATTTATCGTTTGTATGTTGTGAAATAATAAACGTATTTGTCTAGATGACTATTCAACTTTCTAGAACAAAATCACACTATCAGTCAATAAACTGATGGATATTTCTGACCAGTAACATGTGTGGACATGCACGATTGACAGTTGCACTTAAATGTATGTTGTTCTCAATGGTATAAGTCAGTGGCAGTTCTATGGATGTTGTAGTACGAAAAAAGTTTGTAAATTATCACTGATAGCTCCCAAATTTTACAGGTGCTTTCGCATATGACATACCAGTATTCCTTTTAATTTTCGGTAAGTGGTCGTAGTTCACCCTGTGTATGTAGTTTATGAATCAACGAATGTATAATGTTTGTTGGTCTCTGAGTAAGGATAATAGAATAGTTTTAGGGTTTTTGATTAGTTCATGAGCCCTTCTATTATTTTGGACTATTCTTATACTGCCTGTTTTGTCAAAATGAAAATAAATGAATTGAATGATACAATAGCCGGTAATACTGTCGGGCATACGGTCGTTCTGATGGATCACACCCATATGAAACAATAGCTTATAATCGCCTATTTACCAAATGGATAGGTTGCTTCGGTTTTTATTTGCCGAAATAAGGTTGTTTAATGACTCAATAATAATTATAATACTTCCTCATAAACACTCGTAGAGTGTACCCAAAGGTGTAGCCTGTGCGGGTAAAGGACGCTATTATTATTTGCCGTGATGCTCCGAGGCGACTTACTGATTTTTGGTGGCGTATTCACTTTTTAGCTGTAGGAAAACCTACAGCACCACCCCAATGTTTTTATTAACGTCAATTAATAAGCTCTATTAAAAAAATTGCACTGCCGTGCAAGTGGAATAGGGCTGCCACCCCTCCCGTTACCGGAACCCCTGGTTGCCGGTCGTAAGCAACCCCTATTTTTTCGTTATCGTATTATTGTTCCGATAGTTGAAAATTTGCCGGTAGTTGAAAATTTGCCGGTAGTTGAAAATTTGCCGGTAGTTGAAAATTTGCCGATATATTCTTGAGTACGCTACTTTTGGGAAAATATGTAGTTGCCTCAATTTCGATTGCTGGAAATGGTGGCAACCGTCGTCCAAAGTCGAGTGCACGTGACATTTTTGAAATCGCACGCGAGCCGCAAGCCTCGACGCCATTGGTTCTGCGACGACATTCCTTAAAATATCAAAATACTGTTGTACAAGCTTAGTGTACCCATTATTTGCCTGAAAGCTGGTGAACCAAACGTCAATTTACTAACCAACACTTCCTTTGCGGTGAGATTGACAAAAGTGACAACTGACAACCGTTAAACTTAAAACTGTTCATTTTGTTGTTTTATTTGAGATTTTGAGACGAGATGAGACTGATTGTGAATTGTAATTGTCCCATCTCCTATCTTTCCACAAATGTATGGATTGCTATTGCAGTATTAATAATATTTTTTTGTATTGTTTAGAAAATTATGTCCAAGCTTGAGCTTATTTATGATAATGTATTTTTATCTTAACTATATTACTTGTAAGTTATCTAACCTGTATATTAGGGAATCCTATTTCAATAAATATATTTCTATTTCAACCAAGTTGTTCCGGCAACGGGAAGGGTGGTAACCCTCTGCCACTTGTATAAGATGGTAACCCTATGCCACTTGCATAAGATGGTAACCCTCTACACAACAGTGCACTTTTTTTATAGAGCTTATTCTTTGACGTTGGTTAAAACATTAATAAAAAAATTGTGCTGTAGGTTTTCTGGGTTTTCCTACAGCTGAAAAGTTAATATGCTACCAAGAATCAGTAATTTACCTCGGAGCATCATGGCAAATAATAATAATACCCGCATAGGCTATGCCTTGGGTACACTCTACGAGAGTTTATGAGGGGGTATTATTATCAAGCCATTAAACAACCTAGGATATTATTAAATAGGCGATTATAAACTATTGTTTCATGTGGGTATGATCCATCAGAATAATCATATGCCCGATAGTATTACGGGCTCTCTTACTATCATGGTGTAAATTTGTGTTTCAGAAAATTGTGTGCTTGAACAAAATGGATGAAGAAAACACTAAGAATCCGCTTACCCCAGAACAACTAGCAACTTTAACAGAAGATGATTTCTATACCAAATTAGCAATGTCGTTGGCTCCAGAAATTTACGGACATTTAGACATTAAAAAGGCACTTCTGCTTCTCCTGGTCGGAGGTGTTGATAAAAGTCCTGACGGTATGAAAATCCGCGGAAACATAAACATTTGCCTCATGGGAGATCCTGGTGTAGCCAAATCTCAATTATTGGGATACATCAATAGATTAGCGCCTAGAGGTGAGTGAGTGTACACAGTATGTTTCCATGGAAGAAGCAGAAAAGACTAATATTCAGTTGATTTTTTTATTTTCCAAACGTAAAATTTTAATATTGATTTTATTTATGCCATCAACAAGAGTCAATTTTATGAATTACTCTCGTTTACTCGACAGTTCTTAGTAACACTCTCAAACATTACTTATATTCATTCATACTCGTAATTCATGTATAGGTCAATATACTACAGGACGTGGATCTTCTGGTGTTGGATTGACAGCTTCCGTAATGAAAGATCCAATAACTGGAGAGATGATGTTGGAAGGCGGGGCTCTAGTACTGGCAGATCAGGGAGTTTGTTGTATTGACGAATTCGATAAAATGGCTGATGAGGATAGAACTGCTATCCACGAAGTCATGGAACAACAGACAATCAGTATAGCAAAGGTAAACTATTCAACTATATGTCAAAACTCTAATAATGCTGAGCAGACCTAAGTAGGTATTTTCGTAGATTTTCAACAATACAACAAATGTGAGTTGAAAATTTACTGAAAAACTCGTTAGGTTCTCGAAATATTTCATGTCATCATAATTAATGGCATAGTGAATTATTCACTAAATTCCTAGTTGCACTTTTCGATAACTTCTAGGAATCAAGGAAAAGTGTCTGGCAAAGAGGAATCATGTTATTTTTTTTCTCAGTATGTGGGGCCACAAGAGTACAGAAACTTCTATTTATCAAAATAATGTTGACATAGGAATGTAGGCTTTTACGGCTGGCGTCAATGGTTTGGTTGATTTCTGGGTTTTGCCGTGGCAGTTGCAGTTGAAACGTTTGGAGATTTTAACCAAAGAAGACCACGGCAAAACCCGTAAACCACCAAAACAATGTTGACATGTTTTATTCCAATATTGTTTTTGAAATGATTAAATTTGATTTGATTTGTTTCTAAAACCAAAAAGTCTTCTCGTGATTTATGTAAATAAATTCGTTCTCAACGTTTGTTTCAAAGTGGTTGACAACTTTTTTTATGAGTAGAATTCTTCTGGACTTCCATTGTCTAGAAACAAAGAAAATTAATTTCTGCATGTGTTGGAGTCACGACGTTTCAACAGTTAACATCTTCTGTCGTTATCAAGTGTGTGAATGTGACAAGTTATCTCAGATACTTATTATACAGGGTGAATACGACCACTCAACGAAAATTACACAGTGTGCCCTACCACCAAAAAAAGTGGAACACTGAATGAAATTTGGAAATTGGAACTAAAGAAATTACTTTTTGTATATGTAGGAAAGCGTCGCCCCTGGAGATAGACAGTAAAATTCAATATTTCTCCGCTCATTCTCTTTCATTAAAAATGATACAGAAGCTGACGATTTCAAAGAAGTTTCAGCATGCCACTTGATGGGAATTGCAGAGCATTCATAACACAACACAAAATTAAAGTTAAAGTTAATGAAGTTGCCGTCAAATAAACTTTCCGAGAACGCAAACACATTGTTCTTTTGAGCACAAATCATATTTGATCCACAGTTATCAATCGATACCTTTTAGACTATCGAATTACTAAAATACGTTGAAATAAATGCTCTGTAAATACCACAGACTGTCACATACTTACATATGACAGATCGCGTAAACATTCAAGAAGCGTGGGGGTCGTGGGATCATAGAAACTTAACATTGACACTTCGTAGGCAGAGAGATTCAGTCCACTGTTCAGGGGCGCATATAAATAGGTTGGTGTACAGAATAATTATATACATAATCACAGACTTCTCTGAAATTTCGTAGGTGTTTCTACGTGATATACTAGTACTCCTTTAAATTTTCGTTAACTGGTAGTGGTTCACTACTTAACGAACATAGCACAAGGATGAAAAATAATTATAATGAAAGTCCAGAAGGATTCTACTTAAATTCGTTTTCGTTAATGTTTATAATTTTAGGCGGGAATTATGACTTGCTTGAATGCCAGAGTGTCCATCTTGGCTGCCGCTAACCCTGCCTACGGCCGGTACAATCCCAAACGAACCATAGAACAGAACATCGACCTTCCAGCTGCCCTTCTTTCACGTTTTGATTTACTCTGGTTGATTCAAGACAAGGCTGACCGAGACAACGATCTCAGACTCGCCAAACATATAACCTACGTTCATCAACACAGCAAACAGCCCCCATCAGACACAGCTTTGGAGGTGTTGGATATGACCATCATGAGAAAGTACATTACCATGTGCAAGATGAAGGATCCCGCCATTCCCGAAGATTTGACCGATTTTATCGTTTGTATGTTGTAATATAATAACTTATTTGCCTAGATAACTAATAAACTATTATAATAATATATTCTGAAAAGTTGAAAAATGGCCTACTCGGACGGGGTCCCATGACTTTTGCTATCTGTCAAAATAATCGCTGAAAGTAGGCTCATTTCTTTGATATTATTTTAAACAGAAAAGTTCTTTATATAGGCCCTTCATCGGAGCATATTGGCTATATCGCATGTTCAGTAATTCGGAAACAACTTTCACTTCTTTTTTTGCTACAGGGTAATAAAATCATTTCTCGACGAATCAAGTGACGAGAATAGATGTCACGTGTCATCAAATATTTGGACGTTCATGGTCGTTCGTGAGGGTCGTCACTGACTTTTTAGAAATGTTCAAGTGCATATCCTGTAAACATAAACAAAAGAATTTGAAGAAAGAGTAAAATGCGATGTTGTCAAATTTCCTTAAACTTCAGCCAGTTAATTATATTAAATAGCACTATATAATTGATAATTGGGCTTGAGGGAGTACAAGAAGGTGAAAAGACATAACCTAACCTAACTTTTAAGATGACATACCAACGAAAGAACAAACTTTAAACTGATATAGTTCAATTCCTGTGAACTTTCTCAGTTCGTTCAGAACGAAATAATATCACTATAGGTACACAGTTTGTGAACTATTTAGGTGATGCAATTGTTGCAGAACAACTGGGCGCCGCTAGTAAAAATTTCAAGGGGGGGCAGTTTTTTTTACTTAAGCTCAGCTGTTATTTGAAACATTCGCAATTTACGTTTATCACGTTTGGACTATAAAGGCTAAAATTCATGGGGGGGGGGCAGTCGCCCCCCTTGCCCTCAAGTAGCGGCGCCCATGCAAGGACTGTATGTTTAACTTATTTTTTTACCAGTCCTTTTTATGGTCATGAATAGAATAATGCCATACCTGTGGTAGGTGGCAAACGTGTACAATATTTTTTCAAAATTGTAAATTTTATGCTTATTTTGAACGATTTGTACCAGTATGGCACCAATTTTTCCTGTAAGTTTGAGGTTCAAAGAAAATAAATACGAAATTTCAAACATATGTGGCGGCAATCTTGTTTTTTAACCAGATGTTTTGTTGTATAACATTCTACGGCTACCACCGCTCGAATGATTCCTCGAGTTGTAGAGATCTCTGCTCATAGTGTTATGTATGGCAACACAGGTATAAGGCAGCTGCTCGTCAGGCGTCCCACAGCATACATAGCTTTTGTCAAATCTATAAAGGAATGTTGATAAACGTATGAGATGCGCGAATTAGAATGAGAAAGAATTCGGACGATAAAGAGGGTAGTATTAATTTTCCATGGTATTCATCTTCAAAATACTGTCTGGTAATGCACCCTCATATTTTGATCAATTTATTGTTTTCCATCACCAAATTCATAATTACCCCACTAGGGGGAATAATAAATTATATGTACCGCATATGAACTATACACGATCCATGAACTCCTTATCCCATAAAGGACTATTGGACTACAATAACCTCCAAACAAAGTGAATCTATTATGACATTCAAAAAAGGACTTACTACTCATTTGAAGATGCAATATCCACATTATCATTAATATTACAATATCATATATATCTAGTATTATAAATTGTACATTCAGTTAGAATGTATACTGAGCTCTTCTTCCGACCGAACGTCGATAGGCGTGCCGATTTCATATTCCTTTATAGATTTGCCAAGCTGTAGTAGCTTTTCCAAATTCAACGCTAAAAACCGATTCTGATCCAGATGACGTTTGAATATAAAGTTTTATGAATCTTTCGTAATAAACTGAATTAATATTGATATTGCATATAATTTTTTTCACATGTACCCTTCCCGATATTACGAGTGGGCTATTTCAAAAAATGTTTTCAAGATTGTATTGGTTGTTGGCATATCAGAGAGTGTGGCAGCTCCAGCACCGTGGTCATGGTTTAGGCTAATTTTTCAACAACAAAAAAAATTATACTGAGAAAGAATTAATATTACCTATATTAGCCTTACTGTAATGCGTACGTTGCTGTCTTGTACCATTTGTAGCTGAAAGACCTTCCTCAATATAATTTTTTCGAGTAAGGCACCACTTTCGCACTTTACCATAAGTATGGTATAATTTTACCAACCCATAGTTTTTTTTTTTTCAAGTATCGAAAATTTGAAATGCCATACTGTAACAATTCGTTCCATTTTTTTTTTACTTTTTGGCTCTAATGTGAGGTCTTCTGCCCAATGGTTACAGTATGGGATAACATATTTTAGGTAGATTTGTATCCAAACGAACCGAATGATGCCAAACTGTAAACATTTATTTTACGTATTGTACAGTCGTATTTTGAAAACGTGTTGAATAAATAAGTTTTTCAAGTATGGCACCATTTTTCCCATATTAGAAGTATGGCAAATATAATAACGGTCACATTGTCTCATATACTTTCCAAAAATACAAATGCCATACGGGTAAAAATCGTTTTGCAGAAAAAATAAATTTACACCTTTGCGGTGGTAAGGCGGCCATTTGGAACCGTCGGAAAAGTATGGCATTCTGAATTTCGTGAATGGCTACTCGACAATGATTAGCTGTGCACAAATTAGCCTGGTACAAATTATTGAATTTTTAATTAATGAGTTCTCGTCGGTATGGCGGGCTGTAAATCACACCGGAGAAGCATTACGCTACTTGACCTACTTCTTTTTTCATCACCTCTGAAAAATTCAAGAATTTTTGTGTAACATTAACGTCCACGAGATTGGGCCGCCAGTACCAGCGCTATTACCATCATTTTTTTTTTTTTCGTCGTTACGTAATTAGAGCCCTGAGGGGTCGCCATACTTGGTATAAATACCGGAACTTTTGTGTTACCGTCTCTCGGTCTATTTCCCATTTGATTTGTGCGGTGTCCTTTCAATTAGAATACTCCAATGGTTCATTAATTGTCTATGAAAAACCAAGTCACTGAATACAGTTAAGAATTGTCCATTGCGACTCCCACTTTAATGGATGTTTGTCAGTATTTACTCATTAACCAAAAAATTATCGAAATACTTTATGTATCTAACCAAATTTCAGGACCTCTCATACAACAAATATTAAGTGATAATTGAAAAAAAAAATGTGCAAATGGTCCTGAAATTTGGTTAGATACGTAAAGTAGTTGGATGATTCGTTGGTTAATGAAATTGGTATAATCTTAGTACTGACAAACATCGATTACAAAAAAATATACATCGTATATGCTTGAAGATACATCAACTTTGCATCAAAAAAAAATATGAAATGGTTTTACATTTCCTTAAAGAAAAACATGGATTCATCGATATCCTGTAATTAAAAGTTGATAGCATGATGCAGCCAGTGGTATAAAACAATTTTGTAGAAGTTACAATTTTTTAATGCATCAGAAATTTTGAATATATTAAAAAAAGGCAAAAACTAAAAGTTGCAACAGTACGTTTAAATCTGGCACAGATGTGTAAAATCGAAATAGAATCAACTTTTCACCTCTAAATTTCTTGAAATTCGAACGAATGAGCCTATTTTCAGCGATTATTTTGAAAAAAAAAACTTTCGACAGATAGCTAAAATCACTTGACTTCGTCAAAGTAGGCAATTTTTCATCTTTTTCAAAGCTCGACTCAACGTCCAAGTTAAATTTCAAAATAAATTATTATTTAAAGTTTTTCCCATATGTTGGCCAACTCTTTGAAGGACACTATATTTATTTCCATGTGATATAAATATAGAAAACAGGTCATATGGTCGGACAAATTGTATTAATCATAATAATATTAAGTCTTTACTTTCCAATTTAACTATACAATGCGGCGATAAATTTTAGAATAAATTATTATTATTTCTGAATATAAAGATATTTCGGAAAAATCTTCGGACTGGTTGATTTTCTTTTCCGATGTGCCAATTTTTGAACCCCACCCAAAATATATAGGGTTATCCGCATTTGAGTAAAAAATGTGATATTTTTAAACAGGACACCCAGTATATTTTTCATATTTGGTTAGGGATCGTCATTACGCATCCAGTGATACCAGGTTTGATGGGATTATGTCAAAATGGAAAAATATACTGGGTGTCCCATTTAAAAATATCACCAAAGTCATTTTTACTCAAATGCGGATGACCTTATATATTTTGGGTGAGATTTTTCCAAAATATCTTTATATTCAGAAATAATGAATTTATTCCATAATTTAGCGGCACACTGTATAAAAACAGTGAAGTGTCTGAATATAATAAATATTGGTGAATATGTCAAATCAGTGCATACAATCAATTTTAAGGTTATACTATGTAAATGTACACTATTATATGAAAAAAGAAAGGATAACAAAGACACATATTAACCTTATTTCATTATTTTTTGTACGATCCAGTTTTCTTGATTACTTATTGTATCTGTTGTCAAAACGGTAACACTTAACGACGCCCAAATTTTAAGATAAGAATTTATTGGTCTTCATAATACAATAGTATATAAGTTGAAAAGACAACAAACATAGTATGTTTAGACAAGTCAGAGAAAACAAAAAATCAATCAAAATTACAACAAGTATCCTACATACATGACACTATTTACATTCACATTTAAAATTTAAAGTGACTAAACACAAAGGTGCCATTTCATTACATCGGCCAAACTGCACCAAAAATATCATTTATTTTATAAAATGCTTGGCTTATAAGTGCCTGCTTCAACACAAATTTAAGTTTTTTAATTGAAAAGTTTTTCCATTCTTGCGGAAGAGTATTATATATTTTGCCATACAATACTTCAGATTGTTTTTCAGTATTTACCAATTTCGTTTTAGCTGTTCTAATGGTGTCCTTGCTTTTGGTATTGTAGTCGTGTATCATTGCTCCAGTAGTGTATATATCTTTATTTTTATGTACGTATAATATAGCCTCGACTATACAGTGTGACCCATTTAAGATGGAAGCACCCTTATAAAACTTACATTTTTCAACCGATTGGAATGATTTTTTTTTTCGTTAGGTAGACATTCAAAAAGTCTACTAGGGCACCAAATTTAATGATTAAATCTCCATTTCCAGGGCCAACTAATTTTATAAAAAATCTTACTACATCATTGGATTCGCATCATTTTCAAACGGGTTATATGTAAATTACGTTGAAATGCGTCAATCAATAAAAAAGTTATAAGAAAATGAAATAAAAATATGCCGTTTAATCAACCCACCAATTCAATTTCAGAACTTTTATTAAAATTCGGGAAACACCACTGTATTAAGGAGGTTTCGATATATCACTGGTGAAGATTTCTGTAAATAAATGAAAAAATTATAAGATAATAATATTTGAAAAATATATTAATGGATTTTCAGGAAAATGTCATTTTATCTCATAATTTTTATTTATCAACAGATTTCAATGAAATTATAGTCAGGGATATTTCGGGACACCCTCAATACAGTGGTGTAGTCAAAGTTTTGATTAAAGTTCTGAAATTGAATTGGTGGGTTAATTAAAATTAAACGGCTTATTTTTCAAATTTCATTCCCTTATAACTTTTTTATTCATTGACGCATTTCAACGTAACGCATATATAAACCAATTGAAAATATCGCGAATCCAGTGGTGTAGTCAGATTTTTTCTGAAAAAACCGCTAGTAATTTTTCTAAATTTTTTACCTTGAAAAATAAAATTAGTTGGCCCTGGGAATGGAGATTTATTCGTGAAATTTGGTGTCATAGTAGACTTTTTGGATGTCTACCTAAGGAAACAAAAATCATTCCAATTGGTTGAAAAATATAAGTTTCATAAGGGTGCTTCCATCTTAAATGGGTCACACTGTATATAAACATGGGACAGTGAGAATCTCTAGATCAATGAAAAAAGATTTTGCATGATCTCGGGAGTTTGCTGAGTTATACTGAGTTATAAAAACATCATTTGCTGCGGATACTGAACCCCAAAGTAGTTCCATACTGCAAATGAACCGAAGTATGCAATTCTAAGAACATCTCTGCTTACCACACTCCTCATTCTCATTAGGGTGAAGCGACCTTTGGAAAGTTTTTTATTAATTTCAATGATGTGTGTCTTCCAGTTTAAATTGCTGTCTAGAAACCTAGTAGGCACACACTATTGTCATTTTCATTTTTAGTTCTTTTGTTAAAATCTATTATTTTGGTTTTGTTTTTATTCAAAAATAACACATTGGCATTGAAATATTGTTCGCATTTACTTACTGACGTCTTCATAACACTGGTTGCTAGGCCAACTTAACCTGCCGACGCCTTATGCAAATAACGCCTTAAGTATCACGAACTTTAAGTACTACCGATCTCGGACAAAAATTGGAGTCATCACTACACTCCTCCAAACAATCGATCAGTAAAATGTACTTGCCATTTTTGATATTTAATATACTATTGTTATTTTGTAACTTTCAAAACCCCAAATTTTTCCAACAAATATTTTGTTTGTGACTTTTTAAATTCTCATATTTCTTTTTATTTTCAGCTTCTTATGTGGAATTGAGAAAGGATGCTCGAAACTCTCGAGATATGACTTTTACCTCAGCTAGGAATCTACTTGGAATTTTGCGACTATCAACAGCGTTGGCACGTCTGAGGTTATCTAATATTGTCGAAAAAGATGATGTAAATGAAGCCATTAGATTGATGGCAATGAGTAAAGATTCATTGAATCAGACATTCGAAAATAAAGGATTCAGGTAATTGTTAAATAATAAGTACTCTGAATGTTTTCAAATAAAAATGTATCTGCTAACAATGAATTATAGGTAATTGGTTTTTTCTACACAAACACAATTAAAAGGTCGCCTTTTAACTCCAGCTGTCTTTATTTTAAATTTCATTTTAAGAAACTAATATTAAAAGTCGTACACTTTCAACACTAGTTTTAAAAATGAAGTTTAGATATTTTTTCATTTTAATTAAGTACATTAATCTGAGCAAATTCAAAAGTAGCTCTAGTCGCTGCTTCATTTCTTTCAGTAAAAAGCATCACATCTTTGGGTCTCAGAATAAATAAACTTGAAGATGAAATTCAGAATTATTTATCTAATTTGAACGGCAAACTCGTCACTTTAGAACAAAGAATATTGAAGATGGAGCATATACTTGAATCGAATAAGAAACTTTAAGAAAGGATAATGAAGATTGAGAACATATTGAATCAAACGAGCCAGTAACAGAGAGGAGAACTTCTGACAATGTGGATATTGAACATATCGTGAATGAAATGAATGAAAGACAGAAAAGGGTACCAATATAATAATGTTAAATGTGTATGAGTCTAATGAAACTGTCCATTCTCAAAGAGTTATTGAAGATAAAAACGCTGTGAAGGAAGTTTTGCAGAATATTGAGGTGCCATTAGGAAATATCATTGTGTTTAGACTCGGTATATTTCAGCCAAACAAAGTAGACCTCTGAAAGTTTGCTTCTCATCAAGTTATGATGCTCTTGAAAAATAAGAAGTCTGCTACGGTGCCAAATATAAAAATTTTTGCTGATCAAACCAAATCACAACGTGAATATTTTAATAAGATAAAAACACAACTGGAGGAATGCAAACAAAGAGGTGAAGACAAATTTATAAAATATGTCAATAATGTTCCAACACTGGTGAACTCTAGGCGATTGGCCGCTTTCAGTCAATCGGGAAACTCTTCAAACTCAAAAAACTAAATTCAAATTCTCGTGATGGTATTGTATTTAATTAAGACATAATTAATCTAAATATACAAAGCTTTGTAGCTCATAAAGTTGACATTATAGCAAATATTCTTGCATACAATCTATCTCAAAAATCCAGTCAATACAAGACTTCGTCAAATTCCCTTGCCCCTGCCGAGATCACAACTAGTAAAAAGTTCTTTTATTTACAATGGAGGGAAGATGTTTAATCACCTTCCACTTTCGGTGAAAAATATAGGAGCCTATGTTCGATTCAGGAAAGCTGTTAAAGAATTTTTACTTTGTAGACCATACTATGAGATTCGAGAATATTGTGAGGAAAGAATATGAGATGTTTTCTGATTTTATAAATGTTTATATTCGGTGTATTTGTATTGTTTGACTTTTATTTTAAGACTTCATTCTGTACTACTTTTGTATTGTTTGTCCTTTTGGCACTTAGTTTTATACTCGCTTTGTCCACAAGATGTATCAATCTTTGACAATAAAGTATATTTGATTGATTGATTGATATCATTATATTAAGTGAAGCCAGGACAACAGAAGTCGTTGACAACTCAGAGCTACAGTTATCAAAATATAGTTTTGTTCAATGTGATAGTATTAGTCGACACACTGGTGGAGTCCTCATTTATGTGAGACGTGGGATGAACTTCAAAATTAAAAAGAAGATTGTTTTGAATAGTAATTATTGGATCCAATTCGTTGAGATTCTAATAGGAAGTATGAAATAGTTAATTGGAGGTCTATATCATCCACCCAATTCAAGTGACTCCATTTTTGTTGATTTGTTAGAAGATATGCTCGAAAGTTTTTCCAATAATAACAATAAAAGAATTATACTTATAGGTGATTTCAATATTGACTTTAAAAACAAGTCCAATTTTTATACAAAAAAATTATGAATCTATTCAATATGTATGGTTTTGAACAAATTGTGAGAGATTATACTAGGATAACAAATACCTGTAGGACTCTAGTGGATTATGTTGTAACAAATAGCTGCAATATAAATGTTTATGTTATTGATACTCCAAAATCACTGATCACTCTGTTATTACAATAAGTTGTTTCAAATCCAAACCTAAAAATATTGCAAAAATAGTAAAAACAAGGAAATATTCAGATGACACTTACAAGAACATAAATATGGAACTGCTTTCTCAAAACTGGTTATTAAATTCAATAGACGTTAATACTATTTTGGATGACATTATTTCAAAAACTGCAATCACTGTTGACAAACTAGCTCCGGAACATTCCGTTTTAATCAAGGAAAACCAACTACCATACTATGATATTGATTTAAGAAACAAAGCAAAAGAAAGGGATATTGCCTATAAAAATTTCATAAATAGTAGAATCCACATTGAAGACCAGATGTGGGAAAACTTTAAAAATCTGAGAAATCAGTTTGTTAACCTTCTTAAACATAAAACACTGTCATACTATGAACAACAAATAGATTTAAACAAAAATAACTCTACACTGATGTGGAAAAACTTAAAATTTCTAATAACTCCCCAAAATGACCTTTGTTATGATAAAATTATATTTACTGATGGTATTCAACCCCGGTATTGTACTGATAGCTTAGAGATTGCTCAAAATTTTAACCAGTATTTTATTACCAGTGTTCAACAAATTGCCAACAGTATTGACGATGAAGAATTGTGGTCGAGCCATAACTATCCCCCTATTAATCAGTCACTTAGTAAATTCACACTACTAAGTATGGGCCATCTCCGTAGGATGATATTCTCATTAGACAACAAAATAAACAAACAGGAAATTCTAAATTTGAAAGAAACTTTTGATTGTTTTGGACATGTATTATTAAATTTTATTAATACATATCTTGAAAATTCCCAGATCACTTCAAAATTAGCACCATTATTCCTATTCCTAAAGTTAACAATTCAATAGATTCTTGTGATTTTAGACCAATTAACACTTTGCCATCACTTAAAAAAGTTCTTGAAATAGCAGTCTATGATCAGATTGAAAATTACTTTAATAGCAATAAACTCTTTATTGGTGCTCAATCTGGCTTTCGTAAAAAAATCATTCTTGTGAAACATCTCTTCAGTACACCATATCAACATGGAAAAGGGCATTAGATCGTAGTAAATATACTGTAGCTATGTTTCTGGATTTACGCAGAGCTTTTGAAACGATAGATCGAAGCATCCTTTTCGAAAAATTAAGATATTATGGCATATCTGGCAATGTGTTGAGTTGGTTCAAAAGTTACCTGAGCCATCGTTTCCAACAGACCCAGATAAACAACATTCTATGTGACAAAATTTTAAATGAAATGGGAGTTCCTCAAGGAAGCGTTTTGGGGCCACTTTTATTCATCATATATTTAAATGACGTTCACTACACACCAGGTTCGCATTCTTTGAATCTCTTCAATAAAACAAAAGCAATGATCATAGCTTCAGAATATAAGTTGCAAAATGTGAGTAATTTGAGTACAATCAATATCAGTGGTGAAAGTATTGAAATTGTATCTGAAATCAAATACCACGGATTTATTATTGACAGTTCTTTGACATTAAACAAACATGCTTGGTATATTATCAAAAAAATCAAAAAACTCTATTTCTTTTCTAGAGTTTCGAACTGTTTGAGCACTTACAACTGCATTATCAAACCACATTTTGAATACTGTGCTTCTCTACTATTTCTACTCAATCAAAATAAACTGTCTCGGATGCAAAAACTCCAAAATCGCGGAATGCGTATGATTCTAAAATGCAGTCGCTATAATTCAATTTCTTATATGCTGAATTCTCTTCAGTGGTTACCAGTAAAGAAAAGGTTATACTTTTTTAACAATGGTTTTTATTTTTAAGATTGTCAAGGGTTTGCAATCAGCTTATTTTAATGATTATGTGATTTTAAATAGAGATATTCATCATCATAACACCAGAAACAATAACAACTTTCATATTAGCAGAACAAATTCGAGAAGATGCATGAATAACCTATTTTTTAAAGGTTTGAATGAATTCAAAAAACTGCCCATATATCTGAAAAATTTCAATAATGTTGTTAATTTTAAGAGGAGTCTAGTGGCATTTTTAGATGATTTGTAATGTAATACTTTTTAATGTTATTTATATTTTTATTACTTTAATAGTTTTAATATTATCTTTATAAAATTATATATATCTTTAATGATTATTTGAATGTTTGTAAATTAGATTTTATCTATTTCAAAATAAACTACTACTACTACTAAGTAATGGACAACTTACTCTTGTAAATTTGCCGTTAAAAATTGAGAAAAATTGCGCTTTTTAGAAAACATTTGACAAGATTTTTGAGAACTTATAACAATAAACAATGGTTGCTGTGTATTTGAAAACAAGCAAATGCAAAATCATTATGTTATGTACCATGCGATCCTAAACTTTGTGATTGTAATTTTCAATTCTTGATATTTTTTTATTTATTTTTTATTGTGGCGGTCTTTCAATAGTGTTTGTAGAAAAACCTATGATGTTTGTGTTGAAAGTGCCTTTGAGTCTAACATCATAAATAACTATTATCAAGTTCAAAATATTGAAACTTTTTATTTGTAACAGCTAATTTGATTCTCTTCAGTTTTGTACTACTGAAATTATTTTTTCAGGCCTCCTAATGTTCACGACAAAATATTTGCTCTCATCAGTGAGCTTGCTGGAGAAAATAAGACTGTCTTGGTTTCGGATGCTCTGGAGAAATGTGCCAGTAAAGGCTACAATCCTGATCAGGTTGATGCATGTATAGAAGAATACGAAGAATTGAATGTTTGGTTGTTGAATCAAACTAGAACTAAGCTTACTTTCATTTAATAGTATGTCAGACTATAAACAATTTTTTTGAATAATATTTAAATTTTTTATCCTCATTGGACTTTTTTATTTTTCTGCATAATAAAGAATTAATTTTTGTATTTAATTTCAATTGTCTGAAATTTTTTCAATTTGAGTATATCTTTATTGTTGAATGGTTTTCAACAATTGCAACTATTTGCGCGACGACGATCCTAGTCTCCCATGTACACGTATAGAGTTGTTCAAAATGATTTAAAACTATCATTGGTTAGCACCAATGATCTGAATAATACGACTTATAAGTGCAGGAGTCTGTTGAAAACTATAATTGTCACCAACAATAATATGAATAAGACAACTATAGTGCGCGAGTCCGTTAAAAACTATAATCGGTCACCACCAATAATATGAATGATACGATTATTGTGCGCGAATCCGTTGAAAACTATAATTGGTCACTACCAATAATTTGAATAATACGACTAATGTGCGCGAATCCCTAAAAAATCTATAAGTTACCACCAATAATATGAATAAGGCGACTATAGTGCGCGAATCCGTTGAAACTATGATTTTTCACCACCATTGATATGGATAATATGACTATAGTGCGCGAGTCCGTTGAAAACTATAATTGGTCTCCACCAATAATTTGAATAATACAACTAATATGCGCGAATCCTAAAAAAATCTCTAATAGGTCACCACCAATAATATGAATAAGACGACCATAGTGCGCGAGTCCGTTGAAAACTAATTGGTCACCACCTATAATATGAATAATACGACTAAAGTGCGGGAGTCCGTTGAAAACTATAATTGGTCACCAACAATAATATTAATAAGACTATAGTGCGCGAATCCGTTGAAAACTATTATTGGTCACCACTAATAATATGAATGATACGACTATAGTGCGCGAATACATTGAAAACTATAATTGGTCAGCACCAATAATATGAATAAGACGACAATATTCCGCGAATCCGTTGAAAACTATAATTGGTCACCACCAATGATATGGATAATATGACTAAAGTGCGGGAGTCCGTTGAAAACTATAATTGGTCACCAACAATAATATGAATAAGACGACTTTAGTGCGCGAATCCGTTTAAAACTATTATGGTTCATCACCAATAATATGAATAATACGACTATAGTGCGCGAATCCATTGAAAACTATAATTTGTCAGCACCAATAATATGAATAAGATGACTATAGTGCGCGAATCCGTTGAAAACTATAATTGGGCGAATCCGTTGAAAACTATAATATCCGTATTATTGGTCACCACTAATAATATGGATAATACGACTATAGTCGAGTCCGTTGAAAACTAAAATTGGCCACAGCCAATAATTCGAATAATACGACTAATATGCGCGAATCCTTAAAAAAATCCATATGTCACCACCAATAATATGAATAAGATGACTATAGTGCGCGAGTCCAATGAAAACTATAATTGGTCACCATCAATAATATTAATAAGACGACTATAGTGCGCGAATCCGTTGAAAACTATAATTCGTCACCACCAATAACATGAATAATACGATTATAGTGCGCGAATCCGTTGAAAATTATAATTGGTCACCACCAATAATTTGAAAAATTCGACCAAAGTGCGCAAATCTAAAAAACTATAATAGGTCACCACCAATAATATGAATAAGTAGACTATAGTGCGCGAATTCGTTGAATACTATTATTGGTCACCACCAATAATAATAATACAACTATAGTGCGTGAATCCATTGAAAACTATAATTGGTCAGCACCAATAATATGAATAAGATGACTATAGTGCGCGAATCTGTTGAAAACTATAATTGGTCACCACCAATAATATGAATAATACGACTATAGTGCGCGAATCCGTTGAAAACTATAATATCCGTATTATTGGTCACCACTAATAATATGGATAATACGACTATAGTCGAGTCCGTTGAAAACTAAAATTGGTCACCGCCAATAATTCGAATAATACGACTAATATGCGCGAATCCTTAAAAAAATCCATATGTCACCACCAATAATATGAATAAGATGACTATAGTGCGCGAGTCCAATGAAAACTATAATTGGTCACCATCAATAATATTAATAAGACGACTATAGTGCGCGAATCCGTTGAAAACTATAATTCGTCACCACCAATAACATGAATAATACGATTATAGTGCGCGAATCCGTTGAAAATTATAATTGGTCACCACCAATAATTTGAATAATACGACTAATGTGCGCGAATCCCTAAAAAAATCTATAAGTTACCACCAATAATATGAATAAGGCGACTATAGTGCGCGAATCCGTTGAAACTATGATTTTTTACCACCATTGATATGGATAATATGACTATAGTGCGCGAGTCCGTTGAAAACTATGATTGGTCACCACCAATAATTTGAATAATACGACTAATATGCGCGAATCCTAAAAAAATCTCTAATAGGTCACCACCTATAATATGAATAATACGACTAAAGTGCGGGAGTCCGTTGAAAACTATAATTGGTCACCAACAATAATATTAATAAGACGACTATAGTGCGCGAATCCGTTGAAAACTATTATTGGTCACCATTAATAATATGAATAATACGACTATAGTGCGCGAATACATTGAAAACTATAATTGGTCAGCACCAATAATATGAATAAGATGACAATATTCCGCGAATCCGTTGAAAACTATAATTGGTCACCACCAATGATATGGATAATATGACTAAAGTGCGCGAGTCCGTTGAAAACTATAATTGGTCGCCACCAATAATTTGAATAATACGACTAATATGCGCGAATCCTAAAAAAATCTCTAATAGGTCACCACCAATAATATGAATAAGACGACCATAGTGCGCGAGTTCGTTGAAAACTAATTGGTCACCACCAATAATATGAATAATACGACTAAAGTGCGGGAGTCCGTTGAAAACTATAATTGGTCACCAACAATAATATTAATAAGACGACTATAGTGCGCGAATCCGTTGAAAACTATTATTGGTCACCACTAATAATATGAATAATACGACTATAGTGCGCGAATACATTGAAAACTATAATTGGTCAGCACCAATAATATGAATAAGACGACAATATTCCGCGAATCCGTTGAAAACTATAATTGGTCACCACCAATGATATGGATAATATGACTAAAGTGCGGGAGTCCGTTGAAAAATATAATTGGTCAGCACCAATAATATGAATAAGATGACTATAGTGCGCGAATCCGTTGAAAACTATAATTGGGCGAATCCGTTGAAAACTATAATATCCGTATTATTGGTCACCACTAATAATATGGATAATACGACTATAGTCGAGTCCGTTGAAAACTAAAATTGGCCACCGCCAATAATTCGAATAATACGACTAATATGCGCGAATCCTTAAAAAAATCCATATGTCACCACCAATAATATGAATAAGATGACTATAGTGCGCGAGTCCAATGAAAACTATAATTGGTCACCATCAATAATATTAATAAGACGACTATAGTGCGCGAATCCGTTGAAAACTATAATTCGTCACCACCAATAACATGAATAATACGATTATAGTGCGCGAATCCGTTGAAAATTATAATTGGTCACCACCAATAATTTGAAAAATTCGACCAAAGTGCGCAAATCTAAAAAACTATAATAGGTCACCACCAATAATATGAATAAGTAGACTATAGTGCGCGAATTCGTTGAATACTATTATTGGTCACCACCAATAATAATAATACGACTAGAGTGCGTGAATCCATTGAAAACTATAATTGGTCAGCACCAATAATATGAATAAGATGACTATAGTGCGCTAATCCGTTGAAAACTATAATTGGTCACCACCAATAATATGAATAATACGACTATAGTGCGCGAATCCGTTGAAAACTATAATATCCGTATTATTGGTCACCACTAATAATATGGATAATACGACTATAGTCGAGTCCGTTGAAAACTAAAATTGGTCACCGCCAATAATTCGAATAATACGACTAATATGCGCGAATCCTTAAAAAAATCCATATGTCACCACCAATAATATGAATAAGATGACTATAGTGCGCGAGTCCAATGAAAACTATAATTGGTCACCATCAATAATATTAATAAGACGACTATAGTGCGCGAATCCGTTGAAAACTATAATTCGTCACCACCAATAACATGAATAATACGATTATAGTGCGCGAATCCGTTGAAAATTATAATTGGTCACCACCAATAATTTGAAAAATTCGACTATAGTGCGCGAATTTGTTGAATACTATTATAGGTCACCACCAATAATAATAATACGACTATAGTGCGCGAATCCGTTGAAAACTATTATTGGTCACTAACAATAATATGAATATTACGAGTATAGTGCGCCACCAATAATTTGAATAATACGACTAAACTGCGCGAATCCGTTGAAAACTATAATTGGTCACCACAAATAATATTAATAACTATAGTGCGCGAATCCATTGAAAACTATACAATGTTACATGTTTAGTTTTTGAGATTTTGGTGCTTTTATAGAAAAAAATCTCTACTTTTTGGGTTTTATTTTTTCCCTGCTGTTATAATGGATTCGGAGAAATCAAATTTGGAGGGTCAATAGAGTCAATAGAATGACGGTTAATCTCACTACTTAGCACTTGAATCAGCAAACGATCGTTACTTCGTTTGACCGTTTATAAACATTCAAGTTCTAAAAATTGTAATACACTATTTTGTAACATCTATGTAGCATTTCCTACTCGAGATGAAATACGTTTTTTCATCTCTTGTTGAAAAATATACTATTATGCGACCTGATAGGTGCATTTTCATAATTCATAACTTTTATAAATCTGAGCTAGATAAAAAATATTGCGGAAACTGATAGATAATAACATTAGTAGGGGGTTTATGCCAATCCTGGACCTCCCCCCACCACTGACCTTGAGAGTGACCTTGGAGAATAGCCTTCAGAGGTTCACTTGCCCAGTGAATGACCTTGACGATTTGTGACCTTGAGGGTTGGTGACCTTGAGGGTTGGTGACCTTGAGGGTTAGTGACCTTGAGGGATGGTGACCTTGGTGGTTAGTGACCTTGAGGGTTGGTGACCTTGAGAGTTTCGATGACCCTGGGGAATGGTAACCTTGACATGTAACTAAAGGAAGCCATGAATACAAATGTCCTTGAGGGCAAGTGAACTTATCCCCTCTCTTCCACCTCAACCACTAATATAAAAAGAAACACGAGTTTCAGACCTCATGTTCCTTCTGAATAGCCGATAATCGAGCAAAATGTATACTTGCAATTGTGGAAAAAGTTTTACTCGCAGTGATAATCTACATCGCCATCAAGTGCAATCCTGTACAGCGGTGACAGGTGAGCCACCTAGTAAACGGTCTAAATTGAGCCCCATATCGCAAAACGATATGCAGTTCTGTGATTGTTGTAATAAACCAGTTCCAATGGGTCAGATGGTTTCACATCGAAGAACACTCGAACACAGATCTAATTCTTGCATTCAATTGGGTGAAGACGTGCAAATTATCAAAAGTGCTTTCAAATGTAGAATAGTTAGCTATAGGATTGGGAGCGGTAGTAACTATGTGGATTACAAAACATTTTTTGATGCATACAAACAGAAAATGATTTCATTATTGCAAGGTGTGTTGAAGATACATAGTGCGGTGAAAGTAAATATGGAACTATTCAGCTCACATATTCTGCAGACCCAGGAATTATCCGAGGTAAAGTGTTTCAATTCTCCGAACCAGATAGTTGACCAGTCCATGGATCTTAATGCTGTTTTGGATGAATTCATCGACACAATAACGGCACAAAGTACAGAATTCGAAGATCGTGACTCAGGTATATAAATTGCCCAAAAATCAATATTCATACCTTGAATGTAAAATCATTTCTATTGCAGGATGGAGCCTGAAGAAAATCATGTTCACAGAAATGAATGTGAACAAGTATAGCCCTCTTGGTGCGTGTTCCTATATAAAGCTGCCAGATTATATCGAGTCGAAAAAAGGTGTGGTGAATGTGCGAAATGAGGATAACTATTGTTTTGCATGGGCTGTGGTATCAGCACTTTACCCGGCGGATCGTAGGGTTTCCGAAGTGTCTTCTTATCCACCCTTTCAATCAGTGCTGAATGTATCAGGTATGGATTTTCCGATGAAATTAAGTGGAATTTCAAAATTCGAAGTTGCCAATGATTGCTCTATAAATGTATATGGGTTGGAAAAAAAATTTGAGGAATCTAAAATGAAATATGAAGTTGTAGGTCCACTACATTATTCACGACAACGACTCACCAGGCATGTTAATCTTTTACTTATCAGTGATGAAACGGGAAAAAATCATTATTGTTGGATTAAGGATTTGTCAAAATTAGTTTCTAGCCAAATTTCTGCCAATGGTCATAAAAAATATTTTTGTGATGGTTGTTTATTATATTTTGCTAACGGAAAATCATTGACCCAGCATCAATTAAATGACTGCAATCATGTGTGTACAACCACACCTTCTGAAAAATTGAAAATCGACAAGTTCGGTAAATTGAAAATATATTGAAATTTGTGAATATCGAAAAGCAGATGAAAGTTCCGTTTGTCGTTTATGCAGATTTTGAGTCAATTCTGAAACCAATTGATTCTTGTCAACCGAATCCAGATTGCTCTTACACCAACCGAACTCACATTCATGAACCATACTCGTTTGCATACTACATAAAATGTTCTTTCAATGAAAAATTCGACAAATTTGTTTCGTATCGAGGGGTCGATACTGCAAAAGTATTCGTCTCAAATATTCAAAACGATTTAAAGAATATATATCATAAACATCTAAAAAATGTTGTTCCAATGGGTCAATTATCTGAGACAGAAGAAAAAGAATTTTCTGATGCAAAGACTTGTGGCATATGTGATAATATATTCGAAGATGGTGATGTCAAAGTGAGAGATCATTGTCACCTGACCGGAAAAAAGAGATTTGGTGCAGCTCATTCTAAATGTAATTTGAATTTCAAACTTCCAAATTTTATACCAATTATTTGTCATAATATGAGCGGATATGATTGCCACTTATTCATCAAGGAATTATTCGACAAGGGCGATCGAGTTGATGTCATTCCACAAACCAAAGAAAAATACATTTCATTCACCAAACATCTTTTCACACACAGCTATTTGGGTAAAGATGGAAAATTGAAGAATAATTTCATGAAATTAAGGTTCATTGATAGCTATAAATTTCTTTCGGAGTCACTTCAGAATCTCGGTGCAAATTAAGTAGAAGATCAATTCATAGACACTAAAAAGTTTTTTCCGGATGTCGAAAAGTTTCAGTTGATGAAACAGAAAGGTGTATTTCCATACAGTTTCGTAGATTGTATGGAAAAATTAGATATCACACATCTACCATCGAAAGAAGAATTTTATGATAACTTAAATGACGAACAAATTTCAGATGAATGCTATGATAGGGCACAACGGGTATGGAATTTATTTGAATGTCGAAGTTTGGGAGAATATTCAGATCTGTACTTGAAATCGGATGTTTTACTGTTAACTGATACATTCGAGAATTTTCGGAGAATTTGTTTGAACACTTATAAATTGGATCCTGCCCAATATTATACCGCCCCAGGTTTATCTTGGGACGCTATGTTGAGATACACAAAAGTTGAATTGGAGCTTTTGACTGATATTGACATGATACATTTTTTCAAGAAAGGTATACGTGGTGGAATAAGTCAATGTAGTGACCGAATGCATGTCGCAAACAATGAATATCTACCTAACTACGATGCCAAAAAAGACGTATCTTACATATCGTATTTGGATGCAACAAATTTGTATGGTCATAGCATGTCTCAACCTTTGCCCATTGGTGGATTCACCTGGTTGACACCCAGTGAAATACAGGATTTGGATGTGATGAGTATTTCTGCTGATTCTCCTTTTGGTTATGTTTTTGAAGTGGACATTCATTATCCAGAAGAATTACATGATTCTCATTCGGATTTACCTTTCCTAGTCGAAAGTATAATTCCACCAGGTTCAAAATCCAATATTTGCAAGTTGATACCGAACTTATCAGATAAAAAAAACTATATCGTTCATTATAGAACTCTTAAACAAGCTATAGAAAATGGATTGATGGTTATGAAAACACATAGGGTTTTGAAATTTCGGCAATCGTCATGGCTTAAGAAATATATCGATTTGAATACAAAAATGCGTAATAAAGCTTTGAATAAATTCGAAAAACAATTTTTCAAGTTAATGAACAATGCCGTGTATGGAAAAACTCTGGAAAATGTGGAAAATAGAAGGGAAATTAAACTGGTTACTCATTGGGAGAATATAAAAAGGTCATTGGGGGCTAATTGTCTGATTTCCAACCCAAATTTCAAAACATGTTCAATATTTACAGAAAATTTTGTCGCTATTCATATGGGAAAAGTAAGAGTGTGTTACGATAAACCACTTTATTTGGGATTTAGTATATTGGATTTATCAAAAACAGTAATGTACGATTTTCACTACAAATGCATAAAAAGTAATTTTGGAAATGACGCTTCACTACTGTACACAGATACAGATTCTTTTATATTGAAAATAGCAAATAAAAACTTTTACGAATTCATGATCGAAAATATAGAAAGATTCGATACCTCCAATTATAACATCGGAAACGATTTTGGCATTCCTGTTACAAAACCCATTCTGGGGAATATGAAAGATGAATTTCCCAATGACCCCATTATCAGTTTTTATGGTACTGGGGCCAAAGCTTACTTTGTTCAGTCCGTTAAAAATGAATTGAAGAAAGCCAAAGGCGTCAAAAAGTCAGTCATTATCAAACAATTGCACGAAAGTGACTATAAAAATATTGTTGAGAAGGGTGGTTCCATACTTAGAAAAATGAATAGTTTCAAAAGTGATACCCACGACATATTTACTGAAATGAAAAATAAAGTCGCTTTGTCACACCATGACGACAAGCGGTTCATTATACCCAATACCACAAAAACATTGCCGTGGGGCCACAACGATATTGAATTTTATCAAACGGACCCCGAACAAAATCTGTTATGGTGTTCAAACATTGTGGAATCTGCGATTCATAATAATTCACAACCTGTCAACAATTTGGATTTGCTGATTTCATTACTGGAAGCAGAATAAGTCGAAGTATGGGAACGCAAATCCTTAATTATCATTCAACAAATTTTATATTATTCATCCGATAGCGTGAAAAGGGAATATTCATCTACAATTGGCTATGAAACTGTTTTCACGAATATTTGAACCAATAATTTGATACGTTTCATATCATATATTTGAATTCCTTTTTTTTATGCCAACCTATATTTTGACATAGAAGGTACTGAAAAACGGTTCCACTTATATGTTGGAGAATAATCCAGAAATATCTCATATCGAAAGAAAAAAAAACACAATTTTCGAAGCATGAATATTCGATATTGAAATTACATTTCCTCTACTCATATATGTTAATTTCATAGTGTAGCATAAAAATATTCAAAATATATTGTATAGCATCCACATATTGAATGAATAGATATTTTCAATTTTAACGTGTATGTATAGACTGAATAGACATAATAAATAACATTCTTTCGTCTCGTTGTAGTCAACGTTTTGAAAAAACTGTACCGATGTACATTCCTTAGGTCCTTATCGACCATACTGTGTTTGAGTGGTCTAGTCTTGAAGAATGCGAGTTTATGCCGCATTTCTTATTTTGTCTAGCAGCAGGTAGCGAGGCGTGGGTACCTGTACCGCATTCCTTTGCTTTGAACGATCAGGGTGTATGAAGGTGACCCAAAAGAATTTGGCCTTGTAGTGGTCTCTTTTCAATATCTCTACCTGTGCGCAGGCTCTGTACAATTTCGGAGTAGGGGATGTGCGAGGTTACTCAAACTAGAGGGTGGCATGATGCATCATTGTACCCTGTTCTTCCCACTGGTAAAGTTGTGAGTCGTGCTTTTATTGATATTGTGAAAGAGTGGTGTGATTGGATAACCGAAATGAAAGGTAATAAAAGTCCCAATTCTCAGGATAGTGGAAAGTCGGTTGTTAGTATGCTGGCAACGTTAGCATATCTTAGTACAATTAATATTGACAAAAATAAAGACGCGGTTAACGAAAAGACTAGAGACGCGGTTGATGATAAAAATAAAGATTCGGTTGCTGGTTGTTCGACTCAAAAAATAAATATATTAAGTGATGTTAGGATACAGAAACCCGAACAAACAGCAACCGACCAATCGAAATATTTGGATTTTGAACAAATTCACAGCACAGACATACCGAGTTTCCATTATTCCAGCTTATCGGTGGCAGATATGCAAGAATTCGGAGATGTAGAAATGGAAAAATATTTCGCGGACATCAAGGGCTTCACCCCACCTCTGTTACCATATGCCCCCTTATGTGAAGACATAAGCAACGATGAAGCGGGTCCTTCATCGTTGAATAAGTCTTCCAAAAGGAAAGAATTGACACCGGTAAACTCCCCCAAAAAACAAAGGATGTCTACCACAAAAAGTGACGAAGTTGAGTCTAACGAATTTCCGTTGCTGAGAGGACTACTCACAAGACCTCTGGCATCGAAACAATCCGTCGATAGTCCGATTCCAACGGTAGTTCTATCTTCCGAAGATAGTTCACCGTCACCGGTAATTTTGGGAAGAGAGGTAGTGCAATCATCGGCCCCGGCTAACTCTCCCAAAAAACAGGAATCGGCCTCAAAAAATGACGGAGCCGGTTCCAACGAATTTTCGGTGTCCAGTGGGTCACCTGCAAGTCCCATCTCAGCAAAGCAATCCGTTGGTTTCACTTCTCCGAATCGATCGGTAGATCATTCTGAAGTGTTTTCTGGTAGAAGTTCATCGGTATCACCAATTTTGGGAAGTGGTAGAAGTGATGGCAGTGTTTGGTCACAAAATGCGGAAGAACAACATAAGAAAATTGTAGATGTTTTTTCGGATTTTGTTAACAAAAAAGCCCGAGCATATCTAGAACATCGAGAAGCTGCTGCAAAGGTCTCTGACGTTCAGAAATCGTTGCTGGCGTACGATACGGAGCTCGAAGAAATAAAAAATCGAAAGGAGGAGTTGAAACGACAATTGGAAGAGCTCGACGGACGCCAGCAACGAATTATGGGTGACAGTAATCAGCTTAGGCAAAGTTTGCCAACGCTGAAGGCCAAAGCAATTAAGTCGCAGCTCTCGCTCAATCGAGAGAGCAGACGACTTAAATTGCTGCAGGAGAAGGTTAAAGTTTTTATGGAGAAATGAATATGTGCGTGTGTGTATAGGTGTGTTTGCGTGTGAATATGATCCTTTTTTCCGATCCCAATTCCCTCGATTATTGTATTATATATAATTAAGATATTTGATACGAAACTATTTAATAATATTTGAATGTATATTTTTCATAGGATAGATTAAATTTTAAGTACATGTTAGTTGAGTGTGTTCGTATTTGTATTAGAGTGTAAATAAAGGTTTGTGTTTTTTAAAGTAGAAGGGGGGAGGGGGTATATATTCATATCGTATTTGTATACATAATTGGTTTTTAATTATTGTAATTATTAAAATGAATATTACCATTAAATAATATTTGAATGTGTATATTTAATAAGATAGATTAAGTTTAAGTACATGTTAGTATGTTAGTATGTTCGTATTTGTAATAAATCATAAATAAAAAAATAAAATGTTGTTTTGGAGGGGGGAGGAGTTGTTGGGGGGGGAAAGACCCTCGTTCCGAGCAATTCGAGAAAAAAAAAAACTGGATACGTGGGTGAACTCGGATGGCCTCACACTAGGGCAGGGGTGGGGTAGGGGCTAATTAGGGGGGTGTGGGGGGGGAGGGGAAATCAACTGCGAACAAGTCAGGTAACTGGTTTAGGTATGCGACCAAAACGGAACTTTTAGGAAAGTGACAGAGAAAAGTTATGCGCAGTGGGTGGCATTAACCATGCTACCATACATGTCTATGATTCTCTGTCATATATGCACTGAAAATGTTCTCCAGACTAGAAAACTGGATGCGCATAGGTTTTTTATTGAATATATAGGTGCGCAGTTGGATTCACTACTTCCGTTATGTATTATATTACATGGCTGCTGATAAAAATATCACAATTTTCAAAGAAATATTCCCTCTCCAACCAACTAAAATACTCAAGAAAGATATGAAGTGTATATGAGAGCATTTTTAACAACAGGGGAGTGTTCGAAAAATGAATTTTCATTACTACGCATTTCTGTAAGCTCCCGTTTGCGCATTAAACCAAAATGGAGCTATTTCAAAATGTGGGGTAAAAATGTATGCGCAGTTGAAGGTTTTGGTTATATTTTGATACAATTCATATACATCACAACGAGTTTTGGTTAAATACCAACTATAGCTAGAAATAATGGATGCGCACTAGTTTTTCATTAAACATTTTGATGCACAGATGGGTATGCCACTTTCATTTTAATATATTACATACACTTTTTTATTAGAAAATATATATCTCACTGTTTGAAAGTATATTTTGAAGCTGAAATACACCCAGGAAAGCGAATATGTTTTATATGTGTGTCTGAAAATATGTTGCAATAGATATAAGAAATTTCAGAGTATTTAAAAAAATCTCACATGTTTAGTTAGTGACATCAGACATTTCCAAACACAGTTTCTTTGAAATGTACACGCTAGTAGTATTTATACCACTTGAATAATTTTTTTGAGCTATTATTCACTATAGAGCTATCGATCATCAAATGAATGAAACATATTTTCATTTAAAATATATATTTCAGTCTTTTTTTCCCTATTATTATGCTATACGTTATACAAATCTAATATAAACACCCCGACTCAAAGTCTAAAAGTCCAATCGCATGCCTCTTCCATTCGGATAACCTCTTCCCCGCCATCTTCTTCAGACAATTGCGCCGGACACCACCAATGGCTTTGATCTGGTAAATTTTCCCAGTCCAATTCAATTGTTGAACAATCGCTGATGTCATCCGGCGGTTCGTATTCCTGAACAGAAACACGAGCAACACTTCCACACCGATGCACATCACTGGAACTGTCTGCAGGGCCATATTCCAGTATTCGGAAATTTGCAATCGCTCTGTAAAATTATATTTTTTTAAAACTTGTATTGCAAAACAGGCAAGTGTCAATTAGGCGCACTTGACAAACAGTCATTCCACAAGCCACACAGTCGTAATCGGGAATATTATTGAAGTCTGTTTTATAATGCAGATCTACATTGTTATAATGTCCACTATCGACTAATTCACTGTACAGCATGAAGCACTTGTGGCATAGAACCTTACGATCCTCGGTGGTTGTTACAACCATCCAGCATGAAATTATCGAACAATACATATTTCTACCGACATCCCTCACACTGTTTATATTTTTGAACACGCACCTATATTCACCATCTACATCAGGACCATCTTCGTACATCCCTTCATCCTCGCTAGAACCATCATCATCATCGTTAGCGGCAACTGCAATAGCTCCTTCTGCCGCAACATCTGCTTCTTCAACAACTTCCACTGCTGCAACTTCTTCAGCTATATCGTCCACTGCTGCAACTTCTTCAGCTATGTCATCGTCCACTTCTGCATCTTCTTCGACATGATTTATATCGATAGCCACTAGGTCTCGTAACACACTCATTCTATCATTTTGTTGAGCTGCCATTTCAATACGAACTACTCTGATATTTCAATGAAACTGATGCAGAGGTGGTATTCGTCCTCTCCTTATATGGTTTTTCCAATACTGTGAGGGGATGAAGGTCATTTCAAATTCGAAGGTCACCCGTTGCTCGAAGGTCGTTTGAGATGCGAAGGTCGTTTGGTGTTCGAAGGTCACTACATATTCGAAGGTCACTACATATTCGAAGGTCACTCCATATTCGAAGGTCACTACATATTCGAAGGTCACTCCATATTCGAAGGTCATTCAGTGCTCGAATGTCATTTGAAAGTCACTCAACATGAAGGTCACTGGACTTCAAGGCCTTCGGAGGATACCTAGGTGGAGGGTATATCGGATTGTATATAATGAGGGTCGCTGAATGAGGTGGATCATTCTATGCGATTCTTTATAGCACACAAGTTTCATCATTTCTAGATATGTCGACATCAAGAGAGTGGGATTCTAAGCCAAAAATTGCAGTGTATCCATTAGTGATTGATAAAAATTTGTCATGTCATAACTGTGACATTGCATGGCCACCGAGTTTTATCAATACCTGCACTGGATTGTGTCAAGAGTGTGAAAGAATAAACCCTCCGAAGACTCCAAAAAAAGTGACAAAACGGTTCGGTTTATGGACGGAATGCCGAAAGTGTGGTGAAAGAATGGACACCACAAACTTTGGTATTATTAGAGAAGACTGTAGGGATTGCAGAGCAGAGGAGACCTTGGATTTCCAGCGATGTACGAATTGTGACAGCTACCAAACAGACTGTTGGAAAAACCTATGCGAACAGTGTCGAATGGGGTTGACATTATGTGAATGTGTCGGGTTTTTTTTCAAAGACAGAATAGACCATCTGCTCAAATGCTGGTGTTTGAACGAAGATCAGAGAGCCGAGCGGGAAGAGTTGAGGAAAACCCATGTGGTTCCAATAAGGAGATACATTTATGAAGTGATTGAACATCAATAAACACTTTGTATGACTAACGAAAAATAAAAAATTGCACCAAGTATTGTTCATTTTTTATTCATTTATAGTAATGAGAGAAACATTATATCAACGATTTCACTATAAATATATAACTCATAAAATTCACATATCGAATTAATATCAGTTTATGGCTACTTGATGAAAAAATACAGATATTCAATTATACTATCGAACTTTCATCAATCCATGAGTTTTTGTCGTTGGGAAACCCAAGCCATTTCACCATTACTTTCCCATGATTCCTCCTCAAAATTTTTTCCACCAAGTAAATGTCGGGCTGCTTCGTTTTACTCAACTCCATTTCATAAAAACAGCCCTTTATTGGTTTCTTATCCATGTCTTCAAGCTCATAGGTTACAGGCATTGTACTATTTACCTTAACAATTTTAAAAAGTTCAGTTGTGAAATTTGCTGTATAACCTTTATCGAATATGCTCTTGTACTTGCTTATTCGAACTACGTCTCCTATTTTGAATTTACTTCTTTTATATTTCGCATGTATTTTGGCGTGTTTATACAAATTCAGTTTCGTGGATGATGTCACTTCAACGGGCTTCATTCCAATGCTGCTATGAATTTTATTGTTGTAGTGATCCGTTATGTGCGGAAGAATTTTCAACCACTTGTGATGCCCTTGAACTGAAAACTCTTTATACAACCAACTTTTCAATGTCCTAATAACTCGTTCCGCAATTGCCGCTTTTTTAGTACTGAATGTCGAATAATGATTGATCAGATGTTTCGCCATCAACGAGGAAAATTTTGTATTATAAAATTCAGTGCCTTGGTCGGATTGCAAGTTCTTCGGTGTGTACTTTGCGTCTTTCAACACACTCTCCATTGCTGCGGTAACGGATTTTCCCGTTTTATTTTTCAGCGGTCTTGACCATACAAACTTTGAATAACAGTTTATTACGATGAGGATATATCTATAACCTTTATTTTCTTTTGCATACGGCTGCATCTCCATCAGATCCATCTGCCATAAATCTGAAAACCCTTTAATTATGGTCTTCCTTCGTGGAAAATTTCGTCGAGCTGGCTTATGCAGTTCCTCAACAACTTGCCTTTTAGCGGTACTCATTTCAACTCTCTATTACAGAAGTCGGTTCCCAGGAAGGCGGTAAAGCTAATTGCCCAGTCCTCCAGTGTTTAGGTGGAGCCTTGGTTGTTGACTGCTCTACTTTAACGATTCGCTTTTCTAAAGTATGGATTAACTGCTCCAGTTTGGAAATTTGCTCGATTGAGCTATCCGACTTCTTGCCGATGACAAATCTGAGTTCAGTAATTTTGGAATCAAAATATGCTCTCGCTTCACAAATTACTGATGATACTGATTCTTGCACAGCGGACAGGGTCAACTCCTTAGTCTCTTTTATGCGGTCATCAACATAGCCCTTAGTGGTAGCATCTTTCGTGTCGGAGGGTTCACCAATATTCCACAGACGTTTATTCTGAATATTATAATTTCCATCTGCTGTGAGGATGAATCCAACTCCTGATCTTCCAACAATCACCTTCACACCACCCCGTCTACGACCAAATTTGTCGATTGTGTTATTCATCGTTGGAATATCTTCAGAAGAATGAACATAATTCACATACTCAGGAAATAATATACATACACATTCAGTAGATTATACCCTCTTCGCGTAATTCTTCTATTATTGATAATATTTCATTATCATGCCCTGTATGTCCAGCCATTTTTGAACTCCAAAGGAGTCGAAGCCTGTCGATTAATTCATCCAAGCTATTCCAATAAATGTAACTTATGGGTTTGTTTCCACCAAATAGTTTTCTGGATGGTATTTTCATTATTCCAGCACCTCCTATAGAAAGGTTTTCCAATGTGTTGTCTACAGATAATAATGGCTTGATTGTTTTTTGATATTTCTTCCATTTATTAGGCAATAAACCCTGTGCTTGGTCGTGATTTTTATACGCTGCTTTTGTTAATCTGAGTATGTCACCATATGTATTCAGTTCAGTAGCAGACATATTTCCCGGAGGTACTTTCATGAATATCAACTTGTATAAGTTGGATGTGCCTTGGTAAGTACCAATGGTCCTACCATCTTTACTGAATACAATTCTTCCTTCAATAAAGTCTACATTGGAATCGCCCATTTTTAGCTTATTCGTAATGGGGTCTAACCGGACACCGAATATCGTATCATATGAAGAATTTCCAGATAACAACTTTTGAATATGGCTGGAGACTTCCCCATTGCTGTCCGCTACCTTTGGTGATTCGGGGTCTGTGGTTACCATTGAGGATGATGGTGTATGCATTATCGATGTTTCTTCAGCATTAAATTTCACATCTTTGTCATCACTTTCCATAAAATTCAATTTTGGGAGCGGGGTACTACTCTCTATGGATTTGGTAAATTTTTTTGAGTGGCTCACCACCGGTAAAGGATTTATTTTGGACGTATTAGATGATATAGTTTTCAGTGGTTCGATTATTGGTTCATATATTTTTGAAAGCGCCACTTGGTCGCTTATGCGGTTATTTTTAATGTAATTAAATTTTTTTCGAACTGCCTCTGTTGCCTCAATTAATTTCCGTTTCAAATCTATTTCATCGCTTTTTTGTTCGTCCATAGTATTGACGTTTTGAATGCTAACGTATCACTGACCTGTTCAACTTCAGATTGAGCCAAATATCTAAAAAACATCAGAGATATATGAAATTGTCAAACCCTTTACGGTAACGACCTTCTTGTAGTTCTCTATCTTTGTCGATAACTAGAAATCCATATTTGTCATTCCAACATTTTGCACACATATCTTGAAACTGCTTAAACGTCATATCTGGCGATACATGATCAGAAAAAATGTGGTTGAGATTCATGTCATCCTGTTTGAATGTTACAATGAAATTTGAATTATCTCTGATCAATTGCTTCGGAACACGGGAATATGTTTGGGCTAGATAAAAACAGTCAACATTTTTATGGCGCCCCATACTAAAATATGCTCTAATAACATCTTGCTTTTCACACATAACATCATCAAAGATGAATACCGAATCAGGTTTAGCCTCTGATGGTTCTACTATTCCAGACGTGACATTTCCAAAAGTATAAAATCCCAATCCTTCAATCGGCTTCAACACTCCTCGTAAATACTCATATTTGGGTTGATATAGAGATTTTGAATAAACATACACATTCGCGAATCGCAATCCCAGTGGGTGAGTTAGTAAAGAAATCATCACATTTGTCTTCCCACAATTCGAAGGTCCAATAATGAGACCCCTAATTGATAATGGGAGGAGAGATCCATGGCGTCGTTCACTGTGCCTCCCCAGTCCATCATTTACTTTTTCGTCAAAATTATCGATTTTAAACTCTTGTTTCTGTTTCACAATGCGCATTGTACGACAGCTAGAGACTATATAAGTGCAGTGCTTCGCTGAATCTTTTATTTAAATGACAAAACTCAATCAGAACGGTTGTAAACGTAAACAAGTGGGCGGTAGAGGTTTGGTTAATTCTCTAATCAATAAACTACCCATTGAGTTGCATCTACCTGGTGGTTATCAGTACTGTGGTCCTGGAACAAGATTACATAAGAGGTTGGCAAGAGGAGATCCCGGCATAAATAAACTAGATTTCACATGCAAGGAGCACGATATTGCTTATTCACTGAATTCGGATCTCAACAGTAGGCACAAGGCAGACCAGAAGCTTGAAGAAGCTGCTTGGAGCAGATTCAAAGACAAAAACGCTTCTCTTGGAGAGAAAGGTTCTGCTTGGTTGGTTACAAATATAATGAAGGGAAAGCGTCGATTTGGTATGGGATGCGAGTCAACTAAACCGTGTAAACAGGGAAATATTCGAGCTATGAGAAAAATTAAGAAGAAAAAAGCAAAAAATATTAGAAAGGTAGTAGCCTTCGGTTCTGGTATTGTAAGAAAGGTGCGAAATGTTTTACGTGAAGCAGGAGGAGGTAAAATTGTTGCAAATAATTTGAGAAAAGCCACCCAAATCGCGCTGAAAGCAGCCCGTAAATACACAAAAGAGGCAGGAGGAAAAAATAAAATTCGTACACCTCGGGTGATACCAATTCCCAAAGTTGGTGGACTTCTACCACTCATACCAATATTTGCTGGGTTATCAGCACTTGGCACTATTACTGGAGCAGCAGCAGGTATAACTAAAGCAGTACAAGCAGCAAGAGCTAGTAGAGACCAGTTGAATGAGTCAAACCGCCACAATAAGTACATGGAAGCTATTGCTCTCGGTAAAAGTGGCAAAGGAATGTATTTGAAACCGTACCGCAAAGGTCTAGGATTATATTTGAAGCATCAGAATTCAAAAAACCTCTGAATATGCCACCCCGGAGAGCTCTTTCTGACATTGACATCAAATTAATCGCTAAGAAAATGAAAATTACAAATTTTCGCGGTGTATTTATGCGTGACGATCTTCCACTTTCAGGACCGCATCGATGTGAATCCGCAGTAGTTAATTTAGATAGCCGATACGGCCCAGGAACACACTGGGTGGCATATAAAAAAAATGGAGGATCAGTGCAATACTATGACAGCTTTGGTGATTTACCTCCCCCCAAAGAACTAATTCGTTATTTTCACAGTGGACCAAAACCAGCTAGTGAAATTTGCTATAACTATGAGCGACACCAGCGGTTCAATACAGTGTGGTGTGGTCATTTGTGTCTGCAGTTTCTATACGGTAAGCCACTATGGACAAAACCCCTATCCAGGATAGAGAAAGCATAAAGAGGATGGCGCATTCATTAAATGCATATTCTAGACTACGTAGTTTGAATAAAATGAGTAAACAACAACTTTCTGATATGCCCAAAGAAGTGTTGATTGGATGTGCTGCTGGGGAAATTGCGGCAGTGTGGGATAAACTACCACCACACCTTCAAAATGATATTGATGTCTTGAAGTATCAGTACTGCCAGGAGCATTATAATGATGTTGATACTTGCAGTTCATCTGATGTGAATGATGGACCAATACCCCGAAAAATATTTTGTTGCTACTGTAATGTGAAGGATGTAAATGTAGTAGCAAAAAATGATGTTGACACCCATTTAACATCACCACCAAAAAAGAGACGGATGCTGTATCATTTCTGTTTCCAGCAATAAAATGTCCTGGAATACTAACAATTGAACAGTCATGTCACGAACGTTCTCGCTATCAGGAGACTCAAGCGAGTTGAGCGCTAACTTTTACCCACCAGTCGAATTGGATACGAGTAGCAGTTATGGTTTGGGTTTACATGGTTTTTATTCCTACAATTCAATTTTCAATGTTACTGTGAAGAATAATGTGATCAGCTATTCAAAACGAATCAATTCTCCACCCATAACCATTAAAATTCCACCTGGCGCTTATGAAATTGATGAAATCAATAAAGTTATACAGCGATCCATTAGATCTAAAGAGAAACTGGCTGAAAATGTCACCGAAAAGAATATGGATGATGTGTTTCTCCTACATCCAAACAACAATACTCTGAAATGTGAAATGCGATCGAAATATTACATCAACCTCTTACATGAAAACTCTATCGCTGGTCTTTTAGGATTCGAGCCTAAGGTCTTTGGTATCGGTGAAACACATGAATCAACATTACCTGTGAATATCAATAATGTGAGAATAATCCGTGTGGATTGTAACGTCACTTCTGGAGCGTATTTGAATGGTGAGGAATGTCACAGCATTTTCGAATTCGATATTGATGTCGAGCCAGGATACAAACTCACAAAGGAACCACGAAATATAATTTATATGCCAATCAAGCCCGAAGGCCGTCAGTATCTCGACAACATTACTCTGCGCATTTTGGACGATCGTGGGCATCTGATCGAGTTCAATGGTGAAAGAATAATTATAAAATTGGAGTTGAAAAAATTGTAATATTGACCTCTGCCAAGAAAATACAATGGGGTTTTGTTATAATGTCCGGCGATTGAAACCGAAACGGTGTATGTACAATGGGGTTGAGGATCATGCTGATATAAAGAAGAGAAAAATCATAAGCCGATTCATTTCACGTGAGCCCGTTAAACAATCAAGATATACCATCAGCTCTAGTAATCTAAACTTTCTGAAATCAATTGGCTTGAAGATCAGGAATACCAAGAAGAAATAAAATATGGCCGCTTTCACTACAAGCGATATGTTAGAAGTTTTTGAAGAGCCAATTTTCGATCATTCCCTGATTAGTTTGCATGAGCATACATATAAGCCGTATGGATCACCATATTATAAGAATTCGGACGAAATCAGAATTCCCATCAATTTTCAAGATCTAATTCTCGATATAGCAGATAGCTACATTTATATCGAGGGAAAATTCACACCTTCAGAGCCCAACAAACGATGTTATCTTTCCAATAATGCTCTGGCTTTCTTGTTTGATGAAATCCGCTACGAAATGGGTGGTGAACAAGTTGCAGTTGTACGAAAGCCAGGCATAACAACCACATTGAAAACTATGGTATCATTCGAAAAAACACATGAGAATAGTTTACTACCAATAGGTTGGGGTCTCAATCAGAATAAACAAGATATACTGGATCCTGCAAGTAATTTTTTCAGCGGCAAACTGCCCCTAAAATACATTATGGGATTCGCTGAAGATTACACCAAGGGTATTTTGAATGTTAAGCAGGAACTCATTCTGATTATAGCTCGATCCTTCAAAAATTCATTCATAGGCGAGGTCGATGCTGAACTAGAAATCACAAAAATAGAATGGAGAATCAGACATATTGTACCAGAAGATCGCCAGAAATTGAAGCTCTTGAACCGAATTAATAAAAATAGTAGTGCCAAAGTCAAAATGGCCTACCGTATGTGGGATCTTTATGAGTTACCATCACTTCGTGATACAGCTTCAGACATATGGGCTGTGAAAACTACCAATAGCCTCGAAAGGCCTCGATTCATCATTATCGGGTTCCAAGACACAGATCATTCCGAAAATATTTCAAAAGATGCGACGAAGTTTATTAATGCAAATATAAATAATATCCGTTTATATTTGAATTCTGAAGTATTTCCATACGAACGTTGGAATCTGGATTTCGATAAAAAATTGGACTCTTCAGCCTACTATGCTTACGAAAATTTCCAACGCAGTTACTACAACAAGCCTATGAGTGAACCAATGATGGATATTGGAAGCTTCCGGAATAATCCTCTTTTCGTCATCGATTGCTCCCATCAACCTGATGCCATGAAGTCATCCACCGTCGACATCAAAATTGAGTTCGAAACCCGAAAGACAAAATTTCCCGCCAACACGAAAGTATATGCACTTATACTACACGATGCCTATTTGAGCTATAGTGCACTCAATGGTTCAATTCAGATTGGATTATCATAATATTTTATTGATATGTATCTTATTTTTTCATATTTTGAATGTATCATAATATAGTAGTAAATAAAAAAAAATACTTTCAATGTTGTTTTTATTTATAAAATGAATATTAATATATGCATACTAAAAATAATTTTCTATGTAGACTGCAAAACTTCACCACTTTCACACACATTCCCTTCTTCTCCATCTGAGCTATACTCGTCTTTTCTCAGTTAATATTTTTCTGTTATATCTCCTGGTAAATATGCAATCAGGTCTGATAAAAATCTTCTCATTTCCGCTTCAATCATCTGCTTGCAATACTCATCCAAACTAATGAGTCCATAGGAATATTTGTTACACAACTTTACACCAAAGTCATATTTATTGCTGAACTCCAAAACTCGTCGGACCTCCTCAACATCAAAACAAATGTTCATATCATAATTTGCCGAATGTAGTGCATCCCAACTCAAATCATTCAATTCACAACGCAATCTTTCAATTGCAGAATCTATATCTACAGCCTCTGTCCACAACTCGCTGGAATATTGCATCCACATCTTTGTATGGAAGTTCTGAAAAATAAATAGTGACTATCAGTTTCAAATCATTATCACAAGCTATACCATACTCACCTTACGTTTTGAGTAGGTGGATTAACAATATTTTATATTCTACCATGAATTTACATATTATAATTATACTTTTACTCTATCACATCGAACTTTACTAACGATCGGGTTTTCGCACCAGAAAATTCCTGAGAACTCTGCCCTATATATGTTATTACCACTTTGGACTTTGATGAATTTATCATTTGAATAATCTCATCTGTTAATTGCTCGGTGACTCGTTTCGGAAGCCATGATTTGAATTTGACATTATCTTCCAACAGAATTACCTGAATAGATTTACCATATCTTGTAGAATACATTGCCATTTTTTCAACTTTATAAGCTTTACCGATCGTTAGTGATGTTATAGGTCTTTGTTCTAGAGTTTCTATGTGTTGAATAGCAGAATTTATTTTTTCAAAATCAAATTTTAGGGTATCCATTTTCGAATATGTAGAAATTATGGTAGAAAACTATAAAATATTTTCACCTGAATTGCGATGTGTTCCTTTTGGTGCACTATAGTTCGATGCCAACTCGGAAAAACTGATTATGAAGGCTCACTCTGGTACTATGGGCGGTGCAAACTGAATTCGTAAGTATCTACTCTCTAGCTTTTATAGCAATCGTTGAAGGGAAGGGGTATATTTGAGGTTGAAATGAATGAAGATAGAAAAATATTCAAGGTCACTTCAACCGAATATGTCAATGCTAAATTCATTTCAATACACCCTCTTACTCAATAGTCTTCAAAGATATCGGTCTACAGTGAAGGTCAACCAATTGAACAGTCATCCACTCTCAAGCTCAATTGATATCAAGGTTACACACTTTCAAGGTGGCCCATACTCAAATTCACCCTTCAAAATCCATGGTCACCAACTTTCAAGGTCATCAACCCCCAATGTCGACTACCCTCAAGGTCACCAACCACTAACCAGATCATCCTCTGAAGGTCATTCCCCAAGGTCACTCTCAAGGTCAGTGGTGGGGGGAGGTCCAGGATTGGCATAAACCCCCTACTAACATTTGGTCCAACTATGGGCAAGATGTTTTCTGTCCAATGTGTAGTGGAAAATGTATCGATCAGGTTGTGTAAAAAAACATTTTGTAGGTTTTATAATTCTCTACAAAAGTTTTATCAACTAGGAAACGATTACTTCAATACTTTTTGAGATATTTGCAACGAAAACAAAAAAGTTGTAATTTTATTCACTATTTCTTGTTTAACTTTCCAGTGGTCGCGTACCCGTTTGTTGGGTTTGTTCGTGTGGCATCAATGGTAATGTTCGATTGGACTGATTTCCAACGAGATCGCTGCTGTAGCGTATTAGGTAATTTCGGCTCCACTGTTTTCAGAACTACTGCATAATTTTTTGTAGTTGTTGGTAGGAGTTCAGTCTACTGAAGGGTATTTCGGTGACATTGTTTTGTGGAACAGCAAGGAATCTCCAATCAAAAAATGTCCTGGGGTTAAGGCTTGTAGGTCGGAAGGATCATGGGAAAGGGGTAGTAGAGGGCGTGAATTCAGGATTGATTCAATCTGCACGACTATTGTGAGCATGCTTTCATAAGTTATCTTTGAATCCTTCAGTACTTTTCCCAAATGATATTTAAAAGATTTTACCGCGGCCTCCAAACTTCCACCAAATGAGGATCTGGCGGGTATGAAGTGCCAGGACATTTTATTTTCTTTGAAGTAAGAATCGTATTGATCAAGAAATGATAAATTCAAAATCATGTTGTGCAATTTTTCAAGTTCGTTATTTGCACCTACGAAATTCGTAGCATTGTCCGAATAGAGGTGTTGACATAATCCCCGACGTGCAACAAATCGCTTGAGGGCATTCATGAAGCTATCTGATGTTAAATCGGTGACGATTTCAATATGTACAGCCTTTGTTGCCAAACACACAAAAATTGCAAGATATGATTTTATGAAGGTGCGAGTTCGCGATTTGCCATCCTTTATGAGGTACGGGCCCGCGTAATTTATACCAGTGAACATGAATGATCTAGCAGATGTGACTCTCATCTCAGGCAATTCACCCATCAGTTGCGAAGAAGTTGGTGGTTTGGCGCGAAAACAAACTATGCATTTTCGTAACACACTGCGAATAGCATTTCTGCAATTTAAAGGCCAAAATTGTGTTCGTAATTGGGACAAAATTAATTGACATCCCGCATGCAGATTTTTATAATGCTCGTGCATTATTAATAATTTCGTGAATTTGTGCTTCGGGGCAAAATTATCGGGTGTTTTTCATTATATGACAATTGCGAATTATTTAAACGTCCACCCACTCAAATAATATTGTTTGAATCTAAAAAAGGATTAAGCGAAAACAGCTTACTTTTTGGATGTATGGATCTATTTTTTCTTAAGGAAATAATTTCTTGTTTGAAAGTTTCTTGCTGAACAAGTGAACATAGCCATGTTGAATTTTCTATTTCGGATATTGACAAATGTCCGTTAAATTTTCCAATTTTATTTCGGGTATTATGTAAAAATCTAAGTAAATATGCAGTTACCCTTTGTAACTTACGAAAGTTTGAATACGATGAAAAAATGTCAAAGTCTTCGAAAGTATGATATGAAAGGATAACCTTCTCCTTTCTTGCTTCGGGAATATTCGTCATTTCGTTAATTTTGCCTTCGTACGTTTCGATATTTTGACTTAGCCATAATGGCCCGTGCCACCAAAGACTACTTGTGCAGGAGTTGACCCCCTCGATATGATATCTGCTGCATTTTCAGGCGATCTAAATGTGACGCCATTCACAGTTTTCAGTGAGTTCTTGGATCTCAGCGACCCTGTTCGATACAAAAGTTTTCCAGCGATTAGGTTGGGAATTCAACCATGCTAATACGATCAATGAGTCTGTCCAAAGATATATTTTTTCGACATGAAAACGTAAGGCTGATCTTACCTTTTTGCAATAATTGCGCAAATAAAAAAGCTCCACATAGCTCCAATCCACGCATTTCATGGGTGCTAAACGGGATTTCACGCAAAGCAAATTAACTGTGATATTTTCCCCGCAACTTTCGGTTCTTATATAAATACAAGCACCGTAAACACGTTCTGAAGAATCGGAAAAGCCGTGAATCGTAGATGTTTAATAATTGGAGGTTAATACGTTATATCGTTCAGTGCTTGAATATTTTCTAAAAAATATAACCACCCTTCTCTAACATCCTCCGAAACTTGCACATCCCAGTCTTGCTGGAGTTGCCATAAGCTTTTCATTAACAATTTAGCCGCAATCACACATGGACTAATAAGACCCAAAGGATTGAAAATCCCAGCTATGTTTGATAATATATTTCGTTTTGTAATTTCGTTGTTTTGACTAAAAGTCACAGTATATACCGAAACATATCATCATTGGAGTCCCATACAATGCCAAGTGTTTTTGTCTCATTGATATCTTTTATATGATATATCGCTCGCTCATCCGCGTTAGAGTCATCAAAAACTCTCGGATCATTTGAACTCCATTTCCGCACGTGGAATCCTGATGTGCCAAGAATGTTCATTATTTGATTTTTGAGTTTTATGGTAGAAGAAACATCATCAGCACCAGATAGAAGATCGTCGACATAAAAATCATTTACTATGACGTCACTAGCATTGGGATATTTCAATTTATTATTGATACCTATCTGATGTAGCACTCTTGTTGAAAGAAACGATGCACTTGCGGTCCCATACGTGACTGTATTCAACATATAATGAGATACAGGATCGTTTTGATTGTTTCTCCAGACTATACATTGCAAATTGCGTTGGTTTTCATGGATATTGATCATCCTGTACATTTTTGCGATGTCTGCCACTATGACAATGTTATGATTGCGCATTCTCAATACTACATATGTCAAAAAGATCACTTTGAACCTTGGCACCCACCTTCAACACGCCATTTAGAGACAAACCACTTGAAGTTTTACAGGACGCATCGAAAACCACACGTAACTTGGTTGTGCTACTCGATTCTTTGAACCCTGCATGATGTGGCAAGTAATTTCTAAATTCATTCGATTGATTTTTACTATTTATCTTTGTCATATGGCCCATCGACTCATATTCGATTAAGAAATCATCGTATTGTTTTTTCAAATCAATATTTTTCGTTAATCTATTTTCAATGCCACGAAATCTGGACAGAGCCGTATTCAAAGATTCACCCAAATTGACATAAATATCTTTGAGAGGTAATGAAACGGTACAACGTCCGGTATCATCCTGCTCAAAGTGCGCTCGAAAATCGAATTCACATTCAAGTTCTTCAGTTGACAATTTAGCGTGCTCGTGATGCACACTTTCGATAAGCCAAAGTTTTTCTAACTGATAGACCGTCAGCTAGTGAAAGATTTAGGTGCACCATTTTCGCATACAAGCCTCGAATAGGGTTGAAAAGTATATCGATTTGGAGTAAAATGAAGATATTTTTACGAGTGGCTCCTGGGGATAACATACCGAGAATTCAATTTTTCAGAACAGTGCTTATTTGTTTCCCTCGTGTTTCTATTTAGGGTACGAAACTAAAGAGGGTGATTCGTTAAGTCATTTTGAGAAAAAAGTTTTTATGAACATATGTTCGGAGTTGCTTCTTTTCTGAGATACAGGGCATTGATTTTTTTTTCAAACGCCTTTGTATCTAAAAAAAACATTTATTTTGCTAAATTTTTCATAAATATTTTGAGAGTACGGCCCTGCTACTAACCAACCCAACTTCGTATCCTGAAGAATTGGTTTTCCGTTTCCCAAATGAATCTGATTTTTGTTAAGCAACTCAAAGAATATCAATCTGGTTCGCTCTACTGAAATGATGGTCGGCTAATTGCACGTATTTTGGACTTGGCATCAAATGAAAACCGAGGAAGACTTTCCGCTATTTTTTCAACCAGTAAAAACTGAAGTTTCGCTTCATAAGAACAGTCAATGGATGAAATCGTAGTTTAGATTTTCAACTTTGATTGGCCTATTCCTGTTATCGCTAAGTTGATTTTCATTGAATCCAAATTAAGTCGATTAAATAATTCCTTTGTGCAAAAATTAGACTGACTACCAGAGTCAGCAGCGCTCGGCATTCGACTGGCCTGTTTTTTCTATCGAATATATAAATAATCGCTGTGGATAACAATATTTGGAATGGATGATGAATGCTATGATTTGATAATAAAGCGGTTGAATATTCACTACCTAATGTAGTATATGAAGATTCTTCGCACTCACGACTAGACTGCGGCTTGTTCTGATCATGCGTGGAAAATTGATTTTGTCCTTGCGTAAGACAGTTCAAACATATTTTTTGTTTTTTCAGTTCTGAAAATCGATCCTTGATCAGGAAGGATAATAGTTTATTACATTTTTGTATGTATAGTGATTATTCATTTTACAAAATGAACAACTGAATGCCTGTGATTTATTCGAATTTTGAAGCGTCTCGGTTGATACAAATGATTTTACTGAATTATTTTTTGATTTGAATTTCTCTGCTATTTTATTATCTAGAGTTTCTAACAGTTGACATCTTATTTTTTTAAATTTCAACATGTCTTCTAAGGTTGGTAGATTTCTGTTTGATAGATTTCTCCCATTCCTTTCTGGTATTATAATCCAATTTAGAGGATAATATATACACTAAAAGTGTATCTCACATCCCGACTGGCTGCCCTAAACTCTCAAGAGATCTAAAATGCTTTAAGAAATTATCAACAATTTTTCGAAGTGCCGTATGTGTTTCTTTCGTTACTGTTTGTAAATCGAAAATACCTTGCACGTGATTATGTGTTATAATGCGCTTGTTTTCGTAATGCTCTTTTAGAAGTTCCCAGGCTACAGAATAGTTCGTTTCACTTATCTCAATGGATTGAATCACATGAGATGAATCACCCTTTAGACAAGATTTCAAATAATAAATTTTTTGAATATTATTCATGTTTGGATCATTATGTATGAGAGCATTGAATGTTTCAAAAAACGGTATCCAACCTTCATATTCACCATTGAAGTGAGGTAAATTGATTATTGGAAGTCGTACATTGTTTGTCGATATAGCAAGATTATTCATTAGGATTATAAATGGAAGTACATTTCTTTAGCTCAATTAATTAGTGCAATACAAAGCAATTAGTGCAATGCCTTGTACGACTTTTTTATGCACACAACTGTACTCGGATTTTGCTGATTATTTGCAAATTTTTGATTGATAATTTGAGAGGGAATTGTTGGGAGTTGTTGTTCAGCAACGCTTTTGTTTGAAACTAAAAATGTCTCAATCAACAAGTTTGCTCGAGAGATATACCATCATAATATTTATCCTCAAATGAATTGCGGCAAGTCGCATGACCATCGAGATCATTCGGTTCTAATTCCTCTATCTCACTTTGCGTGAGGTCGAATTTATCCAAAATACCTATTATTTTTTCCAAACGTAGCTCGAGTTCCAGTTGATTCTTTTCGTTATTTTCGTCATTTTCAACTTTTTCTACAAAACTGACAAATTTAGATAATTAACGTTTCAAATTTTCATTTTTTTTCTTGAGACTTTTTAGTTCAGCCTCTTAATGAAATAATTAAATTTTACTATATTCTAACGTGAAAAAGTCAAACGTTTTTTGTATGAAGCAATTACAACAATGTCGCACAGATCGAATGAATCACGAATAAATAACGTTCACAAGTGATAAGGTACAGAAAATGGAAAAGGAAATGGATATGACCTGTTTACAGCTGCTTTTCCGGAGAACTGCTACTGCTATGGCCTACAGGAGTACTATGATGATGGTCAATTCTCTTAGTGATGAAATTGAAAAAAAAAATTGTTTTCCATCTGTATATTATTTACTTCTATAACTGTATTATATATATATATATATATATATATATATATATATATATATATATATATATATATATATATTTATGTGTAGTATTTATTGTCCGTTGCTGTTATATCATATTCATGCATAGCTTAAGTATGCTTCGTCAATAAGATATATTTTTCTTTGACAATAAAGTATATTGATTGATTGAATGCTACTGCTCTACTTGTCAATCTGTCTTGTTGCTAATTCTCAACCGTTTAAAATATCTATTTTGCTCGAAGGACCATGTTGGGTTTGTTCGTGTTCGAATGTATGGGTTCTTATTGATAAAAATGATACCTTTTATCTTTCTTTTGACATATATATTTTCATATCGAAAGTGACAGAAAAATCTGAATATTTATCAAAACAGATAACTACCAAAACGGGCGTTACTATGCAAATTTTCAATATATAATGTGAACATTTAACACTGTCTATTAGACTGGGTTTTTCCCTTCTTTGACAAACTTGATTGAAAGTGTGGATAGCAGGCCATCCCTCTCAGTAGCTGTAAGAATTATCAATACCTATCGACACTACAAATTTGATGACTGTGAAGTTACTTTTTATTATTACATAAAATAAACCGGCGACTTCGGTCAAGAGCCTGTTGGATTGAACTTGTTTCAGTTCAATAAAGTTCCTTATTATTATAATTATTAAACCGGCGTGACAGACCAGCGAGACTACTTACATCATTGTTTTTTTATAAAGCTCGATGATTAAAATAGAATTTCCAATGTTTTCTTACTATTATTTATTTGTTATTTTCTGTAATGGGGTCTTCCACCAGTTCGATGTTCCAAGTGGAATTGAAAAAAACAGAAAAATAAGGTTTTGCTGCTATAAGTGTAATACGTAAATAAGGGTTTGGAGCATTTACCTCCATTATATTTGAGATGCAAACAAACTCCGATGGAAACAGACTAACTGGAAGATTTCGTGCCATAGTTATTCAGTATAATATATAATATCATTTTTGTCCTCTTTTATAGTGGAAAAATTTGAAAGTTTTTATTTTTGTTCTTTAAATAATGTTTTGTTTTCGAAATGATTTTTTTCAACTATCTCTTTTACGGTAAAAAAAACAGTTGAACATTAGAAATTTGTGAAGATATTTAACAATTAACAGCTGAATCATATGTTGATGTATCAACAACAAAAAAAAGTACACAAAAAATAAGCAGCCCAGTCTTGGAGACAGTGTGCAACTAAACTTGCTACGGAATTTCACGCAACCACTGAAAGGTAAGAAGATTCCACAGTGATTTTTATGTGGCAAAAACTGGGGTTTTCATAAACTATCTGATGAAAATTGGTATAGGCCATTTGCATCTTTTATTATTTTGTGGGGGAAAAACCTCTATAGCCTCTATATGGGTATATTTTGCCCTAAAATACTTTTGGAACTGTTTATAGGTACTATTGAATCTTACGGCCATGAAACTTTCTAACTGAACCTATGGAGTGAAAATCAAATGAAAATGATACCATACTCCCATATTATTTAACATCCTGCAAGTATAATGACGAGTAATTACAAAATTGAACATCACATAAACAAGGTTATCCCATTTTCATCTCCTTCCTTTGCCTTTTCCTTTTCCCTTATTGCTTGTAGATGCTTGCTGGGGTGCCTCTCCTGCTCCTTTGTTTTGTCTTGATTTCAACTTCGGAATCATTTCACCAAGGTGGTACATTATGCTCTCTCTAGTAGGGAAACTGCTATTGAATAAACTTTCATCATCATTCCTCAATTGCACTCTAATTCTGCCACGATATAGGAGTTCTTTACTTCTTTCTCTGCTATACAATTTGTTTTCTACTCCAACTTTAAGATTTGATGCAACTAATACATCTCGGATTTCTTGATGTGTTGGATTCTCAACACATTTATCCTTATTTATTTTTCTTCCTTGGGCTAAAGTTTTCTTACTATTGATATATGCTGGGTAAATACAAATCCATCTAAAATAAAAAAATTAGAAAACATATGGTTCATATTCATATATTATATTCATTCAAGACCTCTCCCTATCATTGTGTTTTTTATCGGGACTCCACTGTAGAACAGGTATGTGACCTGGAAGCACACCACTAGGAGACTGCATTTGATATTCGTTTTTTACAATGATCGATTTCAAACTATTATAGTATAAAATTGGTAAATGTAAATAAAATAACACACCAAGACCAAACACCTAACGTTCAAAAACGTCAACACAACGTAGAACCTAACAGTGTTGCCAGACGAAATTTTTGAAAATCTTCAGACAAATCGACTAAAAATCCCTAAAATTCCTCAAAATAGAATACGGTGATGTGCGCATGCGTCGAAAATGAAGACAGCTAAATTTTCACTATGCGCATGCGCGAAAACCAATTTAAAGTTGTCATTCTTCGTTTGTATTAGGGTCCTTCTTACTCTAAAGCTGAGTTCGTCTTGCTCACTCTTTTGACTCTATTCACTCGGTAAGCACCATATGCGTTCGGGTATAATGAAAAGCGTCCAAGGAGTGCGAATTTCAGCGTTCGGGTTTTGTGACGGGAGTGGATAGAAGTGACTCCAAAAGTACCACCTCGACCTATGAGGGCACAAGCTAGAGCAGCTCTTTTTCCTAAAAATGTTATGCAGTTCGAGCAAGGTCAAGTCGAAGCACCGATAAATCATTATTTGAAAATAGGTGATCAATTGTGTAGATATACACTTTGATATACAAGTTCTCTTTATTATCAAAAAAGTCGTTCGGGAACTTCGGACACAGAAAACCGCGGTGCTTCAAAATTTGCCACCTGTCTTTATCCACTTTAGCTCCACTCTCACTCCGCTCCAACTCCTTATAACCAATCCGAACTCACCTTAAATAGGATTGTTAGAGTAAGCCACAAGGAATCCCTGACGGTTTTCTGGCTATTTCTGATTTATTTATTGTGCAAGCTTCTGACCTGTACTATTTATGTACCGTTTTAGGATTCATTTTTTGTTCGAACGATTTTTCGGATCGCGATAAAAATTGTCATTTGTCAAAATATTACCTAACCCCTAAGCTTGAGCCATTTGTTAAAACAAAAATCATAAGTTAGATATTAGATCACGCTGCAACCACAAAACACTACGAGACATGGGGAAAATGGTGAATAAGCCAAAAGGCTATAGTTTACTCTTCTTGACCTTACCTTTATGCCTAAACGCTGAGAATTCAATAATTGATCAACTGCGCAAACTCCTGATTTCTAATCAGAGTGTAAAATTCACGAATCGTTTTCGAATCGTGTTTGAACGCTGAGAATGCGCATGCTTCTGACGATCATGTACTGTTTCTGAGTTTTGTTCGAACGAACCTAATGTGAACAAACTATCGATCTCATTCCACCACCCGTCACCTCCCTCGCCCACAAATTGTATAGAGAAGGATAGTTCATGTTCACTTCAAAAGAGATATTTGTGTATAATCCTTGGGTATAGGCCGGGCATCTCTACTACGTCTTTTATTACTCTGAGATCGCCACCGTCGATTTCCTTTTTAAGTTGGGTTTCCATGAATAGAAATTTCAAGTATTGCGTATGACTATGAAATGAAAAACAACATAATAAGTGAAATATATACGGAACTACTGTCCCAGGTAGTATTAATTATTACTGATATCAATTTTAGAAAAACTATATTCTATAGCCGTTTTCGATTGGCGTTTGGTTCTGGTAGCGGTTAACATAAAAATGACAAACCGCTGTTTACTTTTTGGTACTGTTAATGACGTCATAGTGAATAATGAAACGAATGTGTTGATTGATTACCGCAACCACTAGTGGTTTCGTTTCATTATTCACTATGACGTCATTACCAGAAAGTAAACTGCTGTCATTTTTATGTCAACCGCTACCAGAACCAAACACCAATCGAAAACGGCTAATTTTTGTTAAAATACAACTAACTAGAGAATTACCTATAGGTAATGTACCTATAGGTAATGTACCTATAGGTAATGTACCTATAGGTAACTCTCTTCTCTAGTTATAATGCATTTTATATTGAAGTCTTCGGATTTAGGTACATAAAAAGTCACTTTTAGTACTGTCAACGACTGAATCCTATGAAGACGCCATCTCTGGATCCAATTACAGAAGCACACCACTGATTCATTTGTTTTGTCTTCAAAATTATCTAAACAAAATCGAATCAGTCGATACACCAGGGTTTTTAGACATCTACACTCACCTAAAATAAATTTAAAATTTTGACTTTTGAGTCTATTCACTGTCTATGACAAAATGACAATTTGGATTGACAATATTGACATACATCATAAGAATCATATGATGACTAATTAGTTATATCCTCATAATATTATAGGTAGTATTATACTTTTCAGGTGAAAATGGGTGAGCAATCGATTACTCCCAACAAAAATGGATTATCTAACAATGACCAAAATGAACCCATGGAACCTGAAGTGAACTCTGATAATGAGCATATCGATGATATGACACCAGAAGGTGAGATTTTACGATAGCACCTATAGATGTCTTCACTGTTATATTTTTTATAAACAAATTTTAGAAATTGCCAATCTGGATACTCAGTTAGACGCTTTGAATTCTGCTCTTGATGATATTGAACAGAAAAATGATGATATACATGCGAAACTTCTACAACTACTACATGCCAACAGAGAAGTTCGGGAACAACTGAAACTTGATCAAAAGGACAACTCTGTAATGCAAACAGATTCTGACATGGCTAAGCAATAAGTATAGTACATACGCATTCCGTTGATTTGATATCTAGCTTATTTTTTGTCAGATATATTTCCAAATGTTTTAGAAAGTGTATATATTATTATTATTATTATTATAGGGAAGTAAGAACTAATAAAAGTTCCACGTTTATTACAAAATGGGCTCTATGATTATTATCAAGTTTTCAAGTTGGTTTCAAAAATACAATGGAGGTCAAAAATTTTGAAAACCTAATCCAAATTGAATAATCTTTCTTTTTCTTTCAACTACTTCATTTACAGTTATGTGATATCAGAAAAAGTTCAAATTTTATGTATCTTATTTGCAGTCATTATTCCAATGATAGTTCAACATCTCATTGATTTGTACTAATATCATATATTATGTATAGGATGTCTAAATTTATAAAGCAAATGTGTATCAAATGAATAAATTAGTCATTGTGGTATTGTAATGAGTGTGTGAAGAAAAATCTGTTTGAAATATTCTATAATTGACATTTATATCAAATCCCCAGTACATTTCATTGACCCCTGTATATTTCATTGACCCCTGTAAATTTTATTGACCCCTGTATATTTCATACACCAAATTCAGATTGTTTTTGATGAATCCTCGAATTTGCTTTAAATATTCATCCATTATCAAACTCTAATGACTGCAAAAAACTCTATTGTATGCCAAGCTTGTTTGCTATTAAACCGGTGACAAGGTTACTGAAGTCACAACTGAGATGATATCTGCAATTGATCATATATTCAGTAATTTCTCCAGCGGTAGAAGAGTATGCTTGCTTGACATCAATGTATCTGAATATCGGGTACACAGTAGACCAGCCGGTGAAGTCCTTGTCATTCTTAATAAAAGTTGGTATCGTTGGCGCATATCTCACATGCAAAGCTGGATTTGCCAAGGTTTACATCCATGTATATCAAGCTGTTCAAGAATGCAATCTACTTATTGAAGAATGGTAACAGGTACTCAGGTTAGGGGGCTCTAACATGGGGCCTGTAAGTGCTTTGTTGAAGTATTTTTGCATTACATTAACAAACACCTCCCACAATATTTAAAAAAAACAAGACAAATAAAATATTAATATATGAAAATTTAGTCTCCGACACTAAAAAGAAATATTTCCAATATAAATGAAATAACTTTGATATTCTGTCTAGGATAGCTTGGCAAATAATAAGAAAAAATTACCAAAAATCCAAAATGAAGAGAAGATTAATGGGTCCCATAATAATCAGCTTGTAGAAAACCCAGATGAAATTGCCATCTTCATCAAATTTTTTCATAATGCACTTATAAGTTACAATTAATGAAATTAAGAAAATCTGCCAAAGATTTTCCACGTAAAATAAATCAGCTTAAGTATTCAATCTTCCTTACACAGTATACTGAAACAGTTGGAGACCTATTGAAATCCAAATTGAAAATGAATATTCCTCGGGCTATGACGAAATCCCTTCATTTCTGACCAGTTATAGAGGGTGAAGTACCACCACTTAGCGAAAATTCATTGGGGTACTAATCTATCATGTAGAAACCGAGATGAATGATATATGTGGTTCCAGGTAATTAACAACTACAGTCTGTCGGTTAATTACTCACCATGTTTTCTCACTGATACATTCATTCTGGCATATTTTTGTTAATGAGTCGTTCAAATGGCTGTTAATAAATTTAATCCAAAGTGCTCTAAAGAACATTGTGTCGGCGTATACGGAAGGTCTGCTCGATACCAATAGTATTGACTTGAAATTTCATGTTGTGTTCTTCAAAAATCATTTATTTTGCAACCATCTATTGGTTGTCGTGTTGAAACTTAATTTCAAATAACCAGCTTCAGTTCGATCAAGGAATAGTTATCCCTGTAACAAGGTTAGAATGAAATATTCGATACGAGTGGGAAGTTCCGATCGCGAGCTGAAAGCGAGCGCGAGGAACCACGAGCATAACGAATTTTCATTCTAACCGAGTAACAGACTGGTGCTTTCTCCACAACCACAAATTTCACATATAATCAAATGGAAAGCCAACGAAAAATTATTTTGACATTTCAATTCACATCTTGTCACTATGATGCCAGTCAATGCTAACGTAATTATTGCTACAACAATGTTAGAATTTTATTCTTATACAAGTGATTGAATGAAATACACGCAAAATGCATAAGACAGCAAATGTTGTAGAATATTTGTTCAATATCAAGATCATGAATGTTACCATTCTGTAACGGTTGTGGAGAAAAACTTATTGTTTTTCTACGTGCGTTAAACAGGGACGGCGCTTTCTCATCTTCACAAAAGATAATTTTTTTTTCCTGATTTCCGAATTTGACTTTGTTTCCCATTTCTTCTGGTGTGGAGAGCACACTGTATATTTTCGGTAAGTGGTCATAATTCACCCTGTATACCCATTTAAAACACCAACCATTCCAATTGATGGAAATAACAATTTTAACAAAAAAAATCTTAACAGTGCTATTTCCCTAATGTTCAAAAATTACAAAAATTACTCCCATTTGTAAGAAAGGTGTAGATACTTATTTATTTTATTTATTTAGTACATTTACAATCAAAATAAAATACACATCAAAGGACATGTTTATACAGAACTGGACAAAAACGAAAATATATGAATAAAATAAGACTCAAATGCTGAAAGTTGAACTACATAGTAGCCCTTTTAATTTGCCATATAGAATCTGAAAAAAAAAATCAATAGCCTAGAGTGAACATTTGCCTGTCGCAGTATCATAATAATAGTATCATAATAATAATAATAGAATCTTGGCTCTGGGTCTGGGTCTTGATGGCGCGCAGGTAGTGGTTTCACTTGCTATGTCAAGGTACGCGGGTTCGAATCGCCGCGGAACCACCGACCTCGTGCATGGCATCACACGTTAAAAGGTAAGGGCTGTATCTTCCCTAGCTCACACAAGTCTTTCGAGGACTTCTGAGGGTTGCTCGTAAGGGGGCAGCCGGTTGATGGAAATGTCAATAAATCAATATTCATTTAAAAAATAACATACATTAAAAATCTTACATTACATTCATAACGACATATTCGTCATATAAGTATAATATTGTAATAAACTTTATCAAATTTATTTAAGCCGATTCGGTATATTCCACTCTGCTAAACTGTAACTCCCTCTCTGGTCACGAACTATGCTGTATTTATATCCTTAGCTAACTTTTCACGGCTGTTCGCGTTCTCTTTTTCAAATTCGCCGTCTTGACTCTAGATGGATCTAGTCGTTTCTCGAAATGCAGTAGCCGTGATACTATTGGTCGATTTAAAATATTTTGTTGTTGTTTTTTCCGTTAACCAGCTGTCGTCCCCTTACGAACGGCAGCCCTCAAAAGTCGAAACTTGTGCAAGCCAAGGATTAACGACGTCTTACCTTTTAATGTGCGATTCCTAGCACTTTCTCGGGCCATCAGATAAAAATCTGTAGTCAATGGTTTTGAACGCTTCAGACTCAACCACTGAGCTACTTGGCCCTGTCGACCTGTCCAACAGTCCAATTGGGTCATCCAACGTTTCTGTGTATTTTCGCATCGCGGGCCTTCGCAGAATATTTGTGAACGAGAATTAGTTTTTTACAACTTATGGAGTGGTGTGAGTACCCAACTTTTTCTGTGTTCTGTATCAAGAGGGGCGTCACGGGCAAGACGTCATCTTTGAGCTCAGAGGAGACTTTAAAGGTAAGATTGTACAGTGGAATTTGGACTTTGCATATAGGTAATAATTTTCTTTACCTACGGCCACTGCAGAATATAGGCAAAAACACACAACTCACAGCCTCAGTAAATAGCTCTTACGCACGGTACACAAATCGCACAGTTTTCGTAAACAAAAAGTACAGTTTGATATATCTCGGAAGGGCTCAATCGATTTGGGAGCAATTTTGTATGTAGATAGGGTTTTGCTTTTCAAGTTTATCTAAATAGGTGTCTTTCTTGGAAAAACACGATTTTACTGATAACAATAATGATAATTTTAATCTCGAAAAGAGCTTAAACGATTTGGATCAAATTTTGTATTTAGATAAGGTACTGCTACTTAAGTTCATCTATGCGCTTTTCATGAAAAAATGTGATATTACTCATAATATTAATAATAATAATATGAATTTTTGGATCTCTGAAACGGCTCATCCAATGATTTGGAACAAATTTTGTAATAAGATAAAGTTTTGCGTTGTAAGTTCATCTATATAGGCGTATTTTTTTAGAAAAAGGAGATTTTACAAATAATAATAATAATAATGTGAATTTTTGGATCTCGAAAACGGCTTCAACTTTTTGGATCAAATTATTCAGGTGAGGTATTACTATACTTACTTATAAGTACTTACTTCCTTTCTAATATTTGATCACCAACATTTTTGTGATAACTCCATCGATAAGTCTTTGTGATTATATATTCAAGGACAACAATGTCGAATAGGGGCACCATTATGATCAATATAGGTATGTATGGGAACTTTTTACCTTTACAATATGTTTTCAAAGTATTGTTCATTACTTGCAGGACTTGATGGATTTACATTGGACGTCTAGGAAATATCCACAGTGGTTTTTATTTGGATATTGTCTGGACATCCATTATACCAAATATGTACATACGAGGACGTAAAATACGTCCTCAACATCCATATTCCACGTCCATTATTACATATCAATTGTACGTACATATGTTGTGTGGGTCGTCACTGAGTAATCATCATATTTCGCCATTTCGTGACGTTCGCCATATTGGATTTAGAATGACGTTACTTACCGTGTTTCGATCATCAACCCCATATCATAGGGATTAATGTAGAAATGATAAATCGCCAAACTAGTGTGCCAAATTTCATCCCAATCGGACACTGGGAAGTGGGTCAAATTCAACTTGCAAGATTCCATTACACACACCGAGACAAGTGAAACTAAATAAAATCTTGTGAAATGTTTTTTCTACGGGTCCACCCCAAAAATCCAAAAATATATAACAAATCATTTAAACTCACTCATTATTTCAATGACCCCAATAATATCGTAATATATATATATATAAATCTTCTGTGCGTGTGTACGTCATTGAACTCCTCCTAAACGGCTGGACCGATTTTGATGAAATTTTGTGTGTGTGTTCAGTTGGATTTGAGAATAGTTTAGGTTCACAATTTTGTCTACTACAGATTGTTTATTCAGTTAATTTTTTATTTATAAGTTGAATGTAGCAGCTGCTCCTAGCGACTTCGACAATAACATTAATAAGGGTTAGTTGGCGAAACAGAAATATACACATCGATATAAAGGACAACGTCTGCCGGCGGGGCCGCTAGTAACAATTTATGAATTTCACCAATTCGACCGAAAACCAATTTTCTGTATCTTTTCGTGTTTGATATGAAAGATAATTTAATCAAATTCGTGATAGGGTTAGATCCTGGCTACCGCACCGACTATATCCGACAACAGAATCACAACCATCATTCGAGTCTAGTTCTATTGTACTCCTACAGAGTGTTTCATAATTGAATGCTCTGATCCTTGAGGGTGATGATCCTGGGATAATTTTGAGAAGAAATCTTCATATAAACTTAGATACGCCATCACTATGTTTTTTATTCAAATAAATATCAAAATTATAATCGTTCTCTATCCTGTTATAAAAATGGTCTTTTAACTTTTAACACGAAGGACAGTATTCGATTCAAAAATTTATTTTTAAATCGAAAAGCGTTCGCCAAATGAAAAAAAGGCAAGGGGCCATTTTTATTAGAAGATGAGGACCATAACAAAAATCATATTCATTTTGAGAAAAACAGTGACATATCATCAGTTTGATCAAAAATATGGCAGGACATGTTAACAGATACGCCAATTATAAAAATTAAGAAAACCTTTGGCAAATAAAGAATATTTTTTATGCGAACTTACCAAAAAAAAAAACAAAAAAAAAACAAAAAAAAAACAAAGCGGAAATAAAGCGGTTATGGACCTATGTTCATATGAAGAATTTTTTTTAGAATCATTCAAAGATTATCGCCCTTTCAATGTCCGTTTTCACGTTCATGCAATTTGCGCAAATAGACTTGTGCATGCCAATTTGCCCCAGTAAATTGTTCCATGAAAAATAAAATCGTGCACTAGCCAGAAAGCTTGACTTGAGTGAAATCTGGCCAGTTAGATAATTTGCTTGAGGTTGGCGCAAGTGCTTTTTAACGTGTAAACAACAGATGCCGTCCGCATGCGCGGTAGCAGCGAACGACTGTGTAATAGTCCTTGGTTCGTTTGTCCTGAACTGCACGGGACTTTTGGGACATATCACACGTTACAGGAATCGTATTTCTGAGGGCGGATTTGGAAATACAATTAGAAAACTTGAGGTATTCATAGGTTCTACCAATTGGCCGTTACCAACCTCAAAGTTACGGATAATCGTTCATGGGGTGTAACGGAACGTTTCATAACAACGCATTTTTTTATGATGTAAACCAACACTGGCTATTGCATATTATTCGTCTTCTTTGATCCATCGACTTAGTAAGTTATTATTTTTAGTATAATCATTACTTCTCAGAATTACTTTTGCTGTCATACTCGACAATCGGGCAAATAGACTGAATAGAATACGACTCAGTTCATTTGCGCAAATTGGCATGCACAACTCTATTTGCGCAAATTGTATGATTGTGAACCTTTTAGGGTCAGCATTCAATTAGAACCACCCTGAATAGATAAAGCTATTGCCAGTATTCAGTGTCGGACCACTTGCTTCACTCGGGTCCAGTATTCACGTCTGGTGAGCGTTAAAAAACACTCGGTTTGCAACTTGTTATAGCTATTCAATGCTACAATGGTAGTAGAGAGATTTTTTACTTCATCTAAAAATTCAACTGAAATTTTCAGTTTGTTAGCAGAAAATTTTACGATTTGTGATAAAAGTGATATTATTAGGTATTTCGGAAGTCCATTAGTTTTCTGAAGGCCAATTCAGACTCATGCATGCACATCCTGCATGAGAGATGCATGACTATGAACGTTCACATCGGCGTGCTTGAAAAACGCGGGGTGAGCACGCACGGAATTAAAACATGTTCTATTTCACATAATGAAAGATTCAGTGAAATCTATTTCTATGAGTGAAATATACTGGGGGATAATTCAAAAAACTTAAAAATCATGACCTTGTGTTAGAAACGCAAAACGCAAGTGAAATGCACACGTATGCGAATTATTGTCTTGCAGTTTTCAGGGGTCAAAAATGCATGTGGCTGTAAATTGCACGTGGCTCAAAAATCTAACATATCTATTTCTACATTTTGTGGTAATATAAAAATAGATTGTACCATTGTTCTGGCATAAACATTGAGATATTTTTAAAGTCGACATTAGTTAAAAAAAAAAGCGTGAGACGGAGGAAGCCGGATGTGTATATCGGGCTGGTGAAAAGGAGATTTATTGAATGTTTTTTTCGCGGTAGGAACGTCTCTAGAAAATGCCAGTCAAAATCCAAAAATAGGACATCTCCGAAATTACTTGAGACCGCCGAAAATTTCATATGGATTTTTTGTTCAGGAGTATCAAAATACGCATATAAGTATCAAAAAATTTTTTTTGATATCTTGTGGCGCCCGACAAACGGAATTTTGCCGTTTTCTCCATCAGCATAATCACAAATAGTTACTTTTTTATTCTTATACAGCTGGTAATACTATATCATTACATTGGGTTGCAACTGAATGTAGGAAGATCTTTGAGAACGCACTGCCTCGTCAAAATTTTTATCATTTTCTATCAATTGATATTATTGGCGAATTAGAGACGCAATTCTCCTTTTATATTGACATACCTACTAGAAGTGACACAAGAAAGTTGAAGTTGAAATATTCAACTTTATAATAAACCTTCCAAATAATATTTCAGAAGGCGTGACGCGCGACGTGAAAAGCAAAAACGATGCATTGGGAACTCACCTTAACGATACAAAGATTTTCATTGAAAGCATTCAAGATTTGAATGATTAATGGTCACCTCTTCATGTCATAATTTCTTTCCCAAGGAACTCCTCTGTTCTGATTATCAGGATCATCACTTACCTCTACCACTGATATATTGTATTGAACTGATACGTCAAGCTGTAAATACCTATTACTCTTGTACTTCAACTCTGATTTTTATATCATGTTATCATGAAAAATACAAGAATTTCTTATTGTACTAGCCCACTATATAGCTTCCCGTTATAATTTAAAGAATTGCTGGTAAATTAACTGTTGAAATTATTTTTGTATGTTCTGGTTCTCACGAAAAAGAAAATCCTGTAATGTTCAGATAACATCGTGAAAACCGAGGGAGAGTATGTTGGAATTGATGTGTTGGATTTCTTCAGGTGTATTCCTTACGACTGATTCAGATACATGGGTGCCCACCCTGCATTTTTGACCTTGCACGAGAAATTCATACCCATCGACATTCACACTTGTGCCTGTCGGCGTGCATGATAAATGTGGGGTGAGCACGGAACATATTCTAGTTCACATAATGAAAGATTCAGTGAGATATATACGACGGGATGATGTGGAAAACTCAAATGTCGTACCTCTAGTATTGAGAAAATCAATACAGAACCAGAGAAAATATGACCATGTGAAACGCAAGTGGAAGGCACGTATGTGAATGGTCTTGCAGTTTTCAGACAGACGGGTCAAAAATGGTTATGGTTGAAAATTGCAAGTGCTTCATAAACCCTGGGTGGGCACTCATGTATCTGAATCGGCCTTTAGGCAAGAACTCCCGAGTCCAAAAGCTTTGCCATTGGCTGGAAGAAAGACATGTGCGGCATGTCTCCAAAGTGGCGATAAATGGATGTGAGGACTGAGCTCAACTAGACGAATTGATGATATTTCCAGAACAGCACCGTTTATGAAACATTGACAGATCGCCAAATTTCTGCGGTGTTCCAAAGAAGTGAGATTGCTTATAAGCACGAAATGAATGACTCTTTTGGACAGAATCTCAAAGAATCAGTGTGTATTACCTTCAATTTCTTTAAAGAATCACATAACTTGTATCGAGGATGAATATAAGATTATTTAAATTGATGGATGTAGCCGTTACTATGTGGTAGGAGATCATCTTGAAAAATGGGAAAAGTAAATTTCTATGTTTTTGTACCACTTTATATTTATAACCTTTAGTTACTGATCAGTTTGAATTATAGTTTTGAAAATGTCCATATAGGACGGAACTGCAGTAACTAAAGGTTATAAATATAAAGTGGTACAAAACATAGAAATTTACTTTTCCCATTTTTTAAGATTATTTATCCAACACATGACAGTTATGAGTGTCATTATTATAATGTCATTTTAGACAAGTAAACTATCAAATAACACACTAGTGTGTTATAATCCATACTCACGTAAAATATCAAATAACAAACTATCAAATAACACACTAGTGTGAGATTATTTTTAGCAGACCAATCAAATATTCGGCTCCGCCAGAATTTTCAGTGGCGGGTAAGGGTTTATCTGAAAGTTGATGTCGGCGTTCAATCACGTTTTCTGAGAAAACGTGCGCATTCCATAAGAAATTACTAAGAATAATTTTTGTGGAGAATTGAATTGTCTTTCATCTTTTCGAGTTGTTTTTCCGATAAATCATATGATTTCCAAGATTACATTTTTAAATGAAAAAAATATATTTTCCACCCCTGGAATTTCGGTAAACAATTTTTTTCGTATTTATCATGGTTCCAACAACTAGCATACCAAGTTTGATGGTGCTACAATCGATCCTCGTCTCAAAACCCAATCGTACTGGATAAAGAAGCACAGTATATATTTAGTAATATAAATTGTGATTGAATAATATGATGGAGTCACAGAGAACATTTCTATATTCAAATGAGCATAAGCAATAAAAAGAATCGAATTAGGATATGTTTCACCAGTCTTATCTCGGTTTCAATAATTAGTTCTAGATTTTTGTCCGATGATTCAAATGGAATAATTTCGTGAGCACAATGTATATTGATGTTCGATTGCATTTAGTCTGATACTTTTAAATATCAAAGAGTTCAAGCATTTCTTGGCATCCAGTTTTTATAACGAATGATATCCAGTACTTCAATAAGTACCTGCAAGCAGGGGCGTCGCTATTTTTTTTCCTAGGGGGGGTAAAGGCTTTCTTGGGGGGGTAAAGACTTAAATTTTTTTTCTTGGGATGGAGTAAAAGCTTAAATTTAATTTAAAAATACTAGTATATAACTATTCTTGGAGGGGTAATTACCCCCAGTACCCCCCCCCATATCGACGCCCTTGCCTGCAAGTCAGCATTGAACACGTTATTCGCATATGAAACGTCTGGACGACAGATACAGAAAAAATATATTTGCAGAGAAGTACCTATCAATTTTAAAAAGTTTGTGGAACAAATTGAGTAAAATATTAGACCAAGAATGCTTCCCTATGATACTTCTTTGCAAACATTCTATTCTAATCTGTTGATTTTAATTCGGAAAAACTATTCGATCGATTGTTAATATTTCACGATTCTGCGTATTGAAGGTTTAACTTTATTTAACGAATCCCCCAGGTTTCCAGATATACCTCTTAAAAGCAAGCCACTTTGCTCCCATAAGAATCTGGCCGATTCCAGAAGAATCAATTTTTTTTATTCTCATCACTTCCATGCAATGTTTAATTATTGGCATCTGCTAATACAAATGCACAACTATGACCAAAAACCAAAACAAAGATAGGATTGTTTTTTGGAAAAATACTTATTGAGTTGAAAAATGGCAAGATTAGAGACTCAACTACTTTCAATAACACCTTTGATGACATAGGCAAAACCGATACCGAATGAAGAATACTCAATTTGGTAGATATCATAGGTGATACCAGAATTCATGACGAGTGTAATATGAGGAATCAAATAAGAGTATTACCAAAGTCACATGATCAGTACTGGAAGGCTGGTACTATACGACTTCTTTATAATCATAATTAGTTAATCATAATGTTAAATTCATAGCTATTTGATCAACAATCACCAATATGTTACAGTGCTTAAATTAGCTTTTAGAATTTAACAGTGATATGACCATCTTTAACTATGATTATTCATTGATCACAACAGAACACAACTATACAAAAGTTGTTTTCTTTATCTCATATTCAGAGCGTAGAGTACTTGGCCCTTGATGTTGAAAAATCCATTGACTGAATAATTTATCTTCATTAGCATATTTTTTTTTCTATTTCAGTTTTTCAATTCATATGGCAGTGGTCAGAGTTCTAATATTATATACTATGCTCCGATTTCCAGTCTCAAGTATTTTATTCTAAGTTATTTTCATTATTCATATACATATTTCTGTAATTCGTGATGTTTGTTCCATTCCCGATTATTGTTATTGCTGTGTTTTTTCGTGACCTTGTATGCATTTGAATTTTGTTCGACTACTGAACATAAAATATTCCAACAATGGAGAAAAACTAGAAAATTCAGTTTACACCGGTTTGCATTCGAGTGTTTCTAGGAGGAAATATAGGGTGAATGTTAGGAAAACCTATTTCGAAGCAGTGGTAATTAAGAATCATTAATAAATTTGACATATTGGTTTATTAACTCTACTATACTCGGAAAATGAGAGGCGTAAAGCCTCTTTATATGATCTGCTGATCATCATCACATCATTAGTTTATTCCTAAATTTAATCAATAAACAATAATATATCAATCGATTTCATAATAATATGTCTGTAAGACATAACGTGAACATTAAAACTTGACAAAATGTTTGACTACTCCATTGTAACTATAATTTTGTTTTATTAGAAAAATAGCAAGAAAATTATGTTTGATGTATATTGGAATGAAACATCATTCAACACAAGTATGGCACGTTAAATAAAACCAAAACCCAAATCCTGATTGAAAGAATAATTGAAGGCAAGGATAGTCGGCGCAATCTATGAAAACTAATCACACACTTTATCAAATCTGTTCACTCAAACCATAACGACAGGCATGTAGAAATGTCCATGACATGGCTCCAAATGAATCGTAATTTTTTGTACAACTTTTACAAGAATAAACCATTTTTAATATCAACGCTTACATTAATAAAGAAACCAATGTGATATTTTGTCCAAGATGGCCCCGAAGTCAAAACAAATGAATTTTATTCTATATGCCTGTCGCGAATTCTAAAATAAGGAGAAAACCTGTCCAATAACATGAATATGTAATTTTTTCAAAATATCATGCATACACTCTTAATATTTTACATTTGATGATCATTACATAAATATCAATATTATACTTTATATTTATATTTTTCAAAAAATAATCTGTTAATTTTTTATGTTGTTGTTCTCCTTATTTCTGAATAACCTCGCCTCTCTTACAGGATTATTGTGAATTAATTCCTTAAATTAGTGACCTCTTGCAAAAAAATGCCAAGAATAGAAGTGTAATTCAAAATGATTTCCAACATAATGTTGAAACAATTATAGTGTATAACTTTCGAAAATAATATGCTTGAAAATTATTTTTCTTCTTCAAAATGGAGACACGTGTGAAAATAACATATCAGAAACATAAAATCTTGGCAATATGATGCAACTGGACAAAACTTACCAGTTATACCAAGCAATTGCTGATGTGTGCAATAATAACATTCCAACAATTGCTTGTACCTCCGGCTAAAGTTCGACAGAACTGCTAGAAAACAATTGCGAGATTATCTGGTGTGCTTTTGTTTTCCTTCAGAGAGGGCGCAAACTTATCGTCTGCATTTGTGATGTGACTTAAATAACAATCATTACTAAAAATATCACAAACTTGTTGTTGATAAATGAAAAAATAATAAGGAGCCACTATAAATATATACAAAGTATATTTATACAAATACCTATATATACTTATATATATATATATATAATATTAAAGAGGGAATAGATAAAAGGTCCTTTTCTATTTGTGGCTCACTTCACCAGAAATTATTTTTCCGTTGATTCAATTTCAGGCAATTTTATAGGGTGTTCTCTAAAAATATACCAATAACAACAACTACTTTGGACCTAAATGTTAGGGTAGGTCGCTGCTTAAAGAGTAAGAAAACCCACACAACATAACTACTATTGTCAGTTACCAAACAACAAATAAAACTTCAACAAAAATACATGAATATATAAAAAATATAGTAAAAATTTAAAGAAAAACTATGTAAGAACTGAAACAAATAGGCAACTGACGGGCCTTACGAATATTTATAACAATAATTCGAGTGAATAAAAGTGTTAGTTCCGAAATTCTGTCAGCAAAAAGGCTCAGGCATTTATGCAATAGCTGGCAAAGCTTGATCGTGCAGGATACCAAGACTCTGGAAATTGGGATACACCCTTATAGTTCTTTTATGAATACTTCAACAAATGGAAAGCTAAAGCAGTTATTAGAAGCTTGAACAAAAGGATATTTTTTATAACTTGTGTAATTTCAAAATGTTGATTGCAACAAAAAAGGCGGTATTGTGTTCAATAGAGGTTAATTTTTTATTTGATTAATTTTTTAAATTATACTTCATTAAAATAAAAAAAAAAACATTTGTAGAATTTTGAATATATCAATGAACGGAAAAGCTTTGGAACTCAGTGTCTAGGGAGATGTTTCTCAAGGCAGTCTCCAGAAATTCAAGAAAAATACCAATTCCTACCCACTTGCTTCTTGTTCCCATTAATTGCTGAACATTGGGAGAATTTTTTTTTTATGAGATCAAGATCAAGAAAAATTGTAACCAGTGTGTATCACAATTAACAGGTTATTGGCAGACAAAAAGCATTCTTTTAATAGACAGGGATTTGTAAAATTACCAAAAATTTCTAATAGTCCTTGCAACATTTCATCATCAACAACCTCACAACAAAAATTTATTAGTTTCAGGACGAGCAGAGGAAAATATGAAATTTTTTCTTAGGTATATTAATAAAAATGGAAGCCAAACTGGATTAGAATTTTCATCTTCCTCTGCCATGCCCTTATTGAAATGATAAAACAAATACTGAAAACTTGTCATGTATATAAACAAAGCAAAGCAAAAATATAGTATAAAAAGCCAGGGTTCTTCTAAAAATACAACTTGCAAAAAATATCGCTAAGTGCTAAATCTAGTCTAAGTTAAGTGTAGAGTAAGTGAATGTTCGTACTAGGGACATGCAATATAATGTTATATGTTAGGAAAAATTATTCTAGGTTAGGCTAACTATGGACTAATCATAATAATATAGCAATGGGTATATAAACATGTAATATTATCAGACTTGAGTCAAGTACAGATAGCACAGCCGCCATACACCAACGAAAAATTTCGTTGGGGTCAAACACCAATATTCATAAATTGAGGTAAGTCAACCTGAGACTGAAAACAAAATATGCATAAAAAATGTTTGCTAGATATTGATAGTGTTTTTATCCTAACGAAACTTGTAACTGATATTTTTTTAAATTTTTATAATTTTTAATTTTTCCTGAATATTCCGAATATTTTTTATAGACTCGTTCCAAATTTTTTGAACTTATGCAAAAATTAAATTACAAAATCTCGATTATCAAAAATCACCAATTTCCCCAACGTGGTATTCACTATGCATTCTGTAGGAAACACAAGATCAGAAGAAAATGCAAGGGAGTACACTCTGCACAACCCAATAAAAGAGCTAATCTAGCAACCAATGCAAATGCACAATAAGCAAAGCAGAGACCCGTGCTCTTGATTGTGGAAGCTCTCACTCTATCTTGGTATTAAAGGGGAAGACTTTGAAGTCATTGGTCCAAAAATTCAAATAAAGTTTTTTCATATAACTCAAAAATCCGGAAAAAAGGAAAATATCAGATGTACCATATGTAGAAGGGAAGTTGAATCGCTTGGACCAATGCTTGTAAGTAACCATATTAACAAGTTGTTTTAAAGTTATTTGTTACATCTATTAGTTTTTAAACACTATCAATTAGACAAATAAAGAAACTCTTCATTGGAGTTTTTTTATTACAACCTAAATTCTATTTACAATATTAATATAACAGTATATCATCAAACATACAAGTTAAAAAAAGCGAGACAACTTGACAGATCTGTTCAAATTTATATATATGTATATATATATAATTAATTGAAAAGTTCTAAATGAAAGAGGAATTTGTAAAACGAACAATAAATTAAGAGATCATTAATTCTTAGTTGTTTTTATATATTCGGTCGTTTAGTATAATTCTGAAATCAAAAAGCATTTCTGTCAAGCTGGCTAGAGTTTTCATTTCAGACTACCCGATCTCACAACCGGTACGCCATCTTGCCCTTTAATACCAGACCGTTTCTATATAACATTTATTAACTTTTAAATGTTTTTCCAAGGAACATTTGTTCATTTTTTTCAGTTGATCATTTGTTTTTCTTAGTGGCACTTGATTGGGAGATATCGAGTTAATCATCAAAATCACACAACTATTTTTGACTAGACCAATCTTACCATCAGCCCATGGTTTGGATGTCGCTACTCCTTTAAATAAACCATGTAGACAGAGAAGTTTCTTAGATAACTAATATCCTTAGACATTAAACCATTATCAAATACCGTCATATGTAATTAAATAGTTACTAATGGTTACATACAAAACTTTTTACTGCAATCAAGATTTTATCAAAGAATCAAAGAAGATAAATCTAGATGTATTTCGTTGTTTTTACATTTCATTAAAAAAATGGCTTGATTCAAAATTTTGATAAACTGAACCTATTTCGTTTTTATACCTACCAGATAAATTTTTCGTGCAATAAATGACGGATTCTGATTCAATGACGTCAGGAGGATTATCAATATTAATTGTGAATATTTTAGAATATGTATATCATCCAACACCATTATAAATCACAGCAAATATACAAAAAGTTAAACAAAGATTACTTAATAACACAGTGATAATCATCACATTGGAATAAATGAGGATACTCTGCATATCTCCCTGTTCGACAATATGTTATGGTTTAATCATTGGACTAACTTTTTTCAATTGATCACAAGTGGGTGTGGCTTCAATTCAAAATAAGTTATGTTTACAGGAATTGAACCAAAACTAATAATACACCAAATTTCAAACTACCATTTTTGAGTTTCAGATGGTATTTAACAATATGATATCAAAGAAACAACATTCGAAAGATTGATGAAAATGAATTAAATAATTGTCGACGGTTGAAAATACCTCTTTAAAATAGAATATTTCGAATTAAACATGCCTAAATTAATTTTTGGCTGAATACGAATACATTCATTATAAAAAGTTATTGAATTCTAGGACAAATTCAAATAAAGCTAAATCAATAATTTGTAAACGTTATTTTTCGCTTGTTTAACCTCAAATTTAATACATACGAATTCCTGTAAACCAATCTACTGACTATCAACCAGGTTTGAAACATGTCCAACAGAGAAAAATCAGGATTACAAAGTAGGTACCGAACATCATCGTTCATTCATTCACATATAATTTTCTTGATTTTTTCTGACTTATTCTATATTTTCCAAACAAAAAACGAAACAGTATAACACAAAAAGTATTTTTTGTCATTATATGACTTTGTAGATATATAATATTGGTAATAAAAAGTTTCTTTACAAACATTGTGATAAATAAGGAATATCGATTCGTCGTTGTTACTGCTGCAGGTAAGAGGCCAGGGCGGCCATGACTGGTGCAGGCGGCAGCGCTATAGGGATGTGGTAGTATTTACAGGCGGACCGACAGCACTGCCCCTTGGCAGCATCACGGCATACGGCCACTCGCTGTTCCACTATTTCCACCCCTTCTCCTGGAACAAATGGTTCTTAATTAGTACAAACTGCATGACTTTGTTGCGAGAATTTCAGTGTTGCCACAAATACAAAAACATTGGCAAAGTAATCAGTTTGTTTCTGTAATACATTAGTTACATATTACATTCACTTTGGGATTACCAAAGTAAATTAAAATAATTAAATGTCATCATGACTCTTCTTTTGGTTCGTGAAATCTTAAAATATTCAAGGAAGATTGAACACAAGCCACAAATGATCAAGAATAATATCTCAACACCAAAGCCAGTGGATCAGATGAATTTTCACCCGTCGTTCTAAAGAAATGTGCCCTCTGAGTAAAACCAGTTTTTTGCAATTTTTTGAATCTCTATTGTAATTTAGGGGTATTCCCATTCAATTGACAAATTTCGAGAGTAAAACCAATCCCTACGAAAGGCAAAAAGACCATACCTAGCAACTACATATCTATCGCACTGCTATCTGTGATCTCGAAGGTCACGGAAAATGATGCCATCAACATTAAGCTCATGATATCTTTGGATAGGTATATTTGGAAAGCTGAAGAATTGTGAACGACCGACAATATGAGAGTATTCTTATCAGTAGGAGCTGAAAAATTTTCTTTATTACAAGTAATTTCGCTAATACTGTGCACTACGTGTGGTATTAATTACATCCCAGTTTGATCAACGAACAATTTGATATCAACGATAATTGATAATCATAAATCCTAACAGTGATACAAGTAAGTGTAACAAAAAAGCGCAAATGATGAGGAACAGAAACCCACAAAAAACGGAATAATCTTTTCGTCAAACTGTAAAAGTGCTTCATAGCCCAGTGAAATTAGTTCAAATCATGGCTTGTGCAACTTGCAAATCGAACGAAGAGAGACCTGCGCTGAATTGTGATAGCTGTCAAAGATCTACACACAAGGAGTGCTCTGAGCTTAATGCCAGTGAGTTGAAGGTGATGGATCTCAAAGGGAAAAGTCTTCTGAAGTTTTACTGCGAAGATTGTCAAATGTGTTTGACGATCCTACCTAAGTTGATGGAGAAAATAGGAGCACTAGATGGAGAAGTTACTGAACTGAAGTAAACCATTCAATCAGGTGACTCTAAGGCCGATTCAAATAACTTTAGTTTTGAAGAGGTCTTGGAAGAAATCAAAAAGAAAAATGTTATTTTATTTGGTATGCCACAGAGTTAGATCAGAATGAAGGTGACTAGAGAGAAACTGAAAAAAATGAAGTGAACTTGATGTCACTAACCTAATGAAAAAAACTTATAACCTCAGAGCGAGTCCGTACAAACATATTATAGTGTCTCTAGATCGTACAAAGAAACAAATCACTCTTTATAAACAACTGAAAGTCGAGCTCACAGAGAAAAACAAGGACAAACAAAAATTTCGTATTAAGTTAATGGAACCCCCAAAATTGTGCCAGATTTACAGATAAGGTCCAACAGTATTAGCATAGAAAACTGTTATTATCAAAATGTTAGAGGATTAAACACAAAAATCAATGACTTTTATAAATCGACTAGTGACAATGAATTCGACATTATAGTAATCACAGAATCATGGCTAGATGAAAAGGTGACAAGCTGTGAACTTTTTCCTGATGAATACCATGTTTATAGAAAGGATAGGAAAATTGATATTGTGGATAAAGTGACTGGAGGTGATGTAATAGTAGCTGTCAAAAATTATACATGAAATGTGAAGTCATAGATACCTCTATGTTTGACCTGCAATTTCCTTCTGTCGATATGCTAGTAATTAAGTGTGTCATTGGTTATACATGTCTTTATATTATGGCCTTGTATATTAATGATCTAGATGTAAATGAATTTGAAACATTTTTTGAGTCAGTTGAGCAACTCGATTTCTTAACTAACAAAAATGTGATCTGTGTACCCAACTTAATAACACGTAAAAACTGTGCCGCCTTAATTTTCCTCTATAAATTATTGCATAATTCCATTGATTCTATGAACTTACCCGCCCCATTAAAGTTCAATGTGCTGAGTTTCCAAACTAGATCACAAAATGTATTCAGAATTCAGACAGCAAAAACTAACATTTTACTTAAATCACCTATGTATGTTATGTGTAGCAACTACAACAATATCTGTAAGATTAGTGAACTTATTAGGTATACTGTTAACTATTTCATTCAGAACTACTGATACTATATATATCGGAAAGTTTTCATCTGGGGTATGGTGGTTTTATGAGAGCATAAAGAAAACCTTGCTATATGTTGAGAGAGCATTACAATTTCTCCTCTACTCGCTTGAGGAACGGATATCGACGTCAGTTGTTAATTCGTCGGACGAGGTAGTAGGAGAGGCGTGCAGTAGTGCGTCTCTCTTATTTATGTGGTATTATCATATCATCGCGTTCCTTGTTGCTCGCGTAGATTTCTGTCTATACCACAGATGAAAAGTTTCCGATACTGTATATATATATATATATATATGTATTCATTCATTAATAATTGTCCTGTTAATGGTTTATACTCTTGGACAAATAAAGCTATTATTATTATTATTAATATGGTTTTTGTAACCAGAGATAAACCAGTGGTCTGCTTACTATGGTCTCACATATATGACAAAAGTAAAAAATATGGTGAAACACTGGGGCTGAACATACAACTTATTAGACCTCTTTTTTTTGTCAACCGAATATTATGGATACCTATGATTGGGTGTCTTGGAGGGCTACAGCCCCAAAGACCCCCTAGCTGCGCCTATGTGGTGAAACTCTTACCCTGGCTCTAGATATCCCCAAGGAATTTACAAGGAATTTATTCGTGTTTGGCTGGGTTGTCCCTTCAGATGTGTTCCTTGTTATCTAGATTTCTCTGACTCTACACCAATAAATGCTGGTATGACGCAAGGATCTACTACGGCACCTACTATTTTTCCTTAACATTAAGGATTTGTTGAAAATAACCTCAGTGCACAGCTTTAAGGAATAGCACCCTTAATACCCCTGGACCCCTCCCGAAATTTCTGAGTAATATATTTTGTCTCAAGAACATTGACTGTGAATTCCTTATCGGACAACGTTATGTGGCGGTTCTTCAAAGGAAGGTTGTGTCCTGTGTCCAAGCAGTTATCCGCGAAACTTATTCGAAAGCATTATACGTTTATTTCAGCTCACATTCGTTGAGTTTAGCTTTGTGCCCTTCTTGCCAAATCCAACCGATCCGAAATACAATTAGTGCTATAAAATCAGTGATGAATAACTTAAAATGATCTGCAAAAAGGACGAAATAATTGAAAGATAATATAAAGAAAAACCACCCCGAAGTCAGATGGCAAAATCTTACAAAACTGTGCGAAACTTGTTGGGTTGAGAATCATGATGGTTAAATAGGATTCCAATAAATTTTTTAAGGCTACCTTCAATACTCATGAAGAACTAAATGAATACAGGGATTCTGAAACTTCATCAAGAGACATTTTTTTTAGATTATTTTCGTATCTCTTTACAAATGCTATTTTTTATATTTCGGTAATAATGACAGAACTATCTAATGTTCTCCGCACCAGATAGCACTAAATTTTAAAAAAATGGTTATTGCCAGAATGCCTGCTGTTACATGATAAACGTTTCTGAACATTTCACTACGCATACAATCTTGAAAACTATAAACCTCTTGATTTGACGTTCCATTGGCAAGATTATGTGCGAAGTAAAACGCTCGTGTACGATTATCATCGAACTTGATTATAATCAAGAAAACACGATGTTTTCGGATTGCCTTATCATCACAATAATTGTGGGATAGATACGGACCAATGTAACAGTAAGGGTCCTAGAAATAGATATTTTTGTATCTAGAATGCGAAATGATACAATGAAACAAACACAAGAAGTATTTCGCATTCGAGATGCGTACAATATTTTTCCGAAACCTGACATAAAACTAATATGAGAATGAAAAATTAATAAATAAGTATCTGTCATTATTAATTGACATGTCGTGTTCGAACCAAAACGAACGAACGAGGTGATACTGTTTGAATGACTTTCGTATGGCAGCAACGTAATAAATAATAATCAGGATGCAAAAGTCTTTTTTGTACAACTGACATTAAAAATGACGTTTTTAATTCATTGACACATGAACTAAAAACTGACGTTTTCACAAAATCACTTTTAACACTAGTGTTAAAAGTAAAATGACAGATGAGATGATGGATACTCAGTAATATAGATCTCTCTAATAGAAACACTTCAATCAGATATTATAATCAGAACACCTACTCAAGAGGAATCGTTTATAAAAGTTCACACATGTATTTGGTCGTTTGCGCAATTGATAATACTAATTCCTTTTGAAGTTACAAACGAAGTAGTACTTAGTCCAACTGTAGAATGTCCTTCATCACTGACAAATAATGACATTCATAAATAAAGTGCGTTGGGGTTTATTATATTTGAAGTATCTGTCAGTCAGCCTTGTAATCCAAAGATCGTGTGTTCGAATCCTTATGGATCTTATTTTTTTTTTGTTTTTTTCTTACTAGCAGTAACTGTTGAACAAAAAATTTTGTATGATACATTTGTTAAAAGTGATTTTATTTTGCTCGTGGGGTTGCTCCACTCGCTAACGCTCGTTTCGCAATATTCCCCACTCACAAAATAAAATGCCACTTTTAACACTTGTATCATAAATAACTATTACGTTGGGCAAGCTTTTAAATTCATCGATGGATCCATCGATGAGCATTGCACCCTTATTCAACTAATGGAAAATGATAATGACAGCACGAATGCGCATTCTCCATCGATGAATTTAAAAACTCGCCCATTACGTTACGTTAAGAGACACTTCGCTAACTGAGATTTTAAAGAAAATATCAACATTTGAATTCAATTTTCGGGGGTAATATAACAAGACCTCGTTTATCAGCGAATAAAATTTTGAATTTCAACGAAAACGATTTTGTTTGAAAATTTATCGAGTTGAATTCGGAGATTTATTTCCCGAGAGCTTTTAAGCTCAAGCTCGAGGGTTTTATTCTTTGAAAAAAAATTGTTTGAATGGAAATTCCAAAATTTATTCGATTTGATAAACGACGGTCGAGTTATATTTCATCAGATTATTTCCCAAATATGTCAATAAATAACCAATAACATTTATTCCACAACATACATAATTATTTTTAGTAAATTAATGAACATTATTATTTACGGCAATATGTCCCACGACTTGTGAAATGTGTTGCATACATTCAGGCAACTGTCAAGAAGGACCATGCAGTTTATTCGCAAAAGGAACGAAGCGGGTTTATCAGCGAATAAATTTTGTCAGATGAGGGAAATAATCGAAAAAAAAAAATCAACTTAGTGCTAGATAGACCAGATGGACATGATAAAATGAGAAAGTTCTGTCATTATCAGGGGTGATATAATAAGTGGTATGATTATTACCGATAATTTTTTGGAATATTAATGAATTGCAATCCCAAACGATTCCGCAGGACGAGTTGTATTTTCTTGCATTGGGATTGCCAATGAATTGATATTCCAAAAAATTATAGGTTTTTAATCATACCACGAATTATATTTAGGACGACAATATATCGATTTGAAATAAAGAAAAATCGTGTCACCTTTTCCACGGCCTCATCTATGATACCAATGGACATTTGTCCCCAACGATCGCTCATATTGATAAATAAAGATAACTAGTCAAAACACATAAATTTGTCGTTTATAATTTAAATCATTATTTTCACTTGGCAGATATTAAAACAAAAACTAAGCAGGTTTATCACCGTGAAAATACAGCGACAAGCTATATTTTCACTGTAGTTCCGATTCTATTAGCTGAATTTCAAAATTTGAAATCCACTGTCACCGCAATACAAATGTTCCGCTACGGTCAAACCATTCAGAATTAAGATTATATATTTGTAAAGAGATCAGAAAAAATTTAAAACAAAATGATAATTTTAATTCTCTCAAAATTTTCTTTGAAACTGTGAATACGAGTATATAATTGAATTCTAAGCAATTTTTTCTATTGAAATTTTCAGGTTTGCCACATTACTCTTGCTTTTGCCACTTCAAAGTATTTTTTTTATACAAAAAAACAAAAATTCGATACTTTAATAGTCAACCTTTTTCCAATATGTTACAGAAAAACCGAAATTTTAAATTCTAGTCATAATTGCAGTTTGTTTCATATTGCTACTTTGACAAATATTTCATTTCATTTGAAAATTACACGAATATCTTTGGAGTAGGCTTCAAAAATAACGGGAAGCTGAAACTAAGTAATTTCAACCAATTTAAATAAGAATATAATAATAAAATATATGAGCATTTTTTATTTTATTTCATTTCATTTCAGTTAATTATAAAGTAGATTATCATTTCATACAGAAAAATAATTTCTTTTTAAAGTATATACTAGTGGGTACACCTATATAAGTCCAAGGATCTGTATGTGTACAGATCAAAATTATTATACTATTTATAACAGAGTTAATATAATAACATTTGGCAAATTCAATTTTGTAATGTTGGAAAGACGGGTGTGTCAAGGAATAGTGAATAAACTTAGTGAATATTAGTGAATAGTATTGGTAATTCTATAACTGAAACTAAAGAAAAATTAGAATTACAAACACAATTTATAAAGCTTTACTGTCAGGTGTGCATTGTTTGTAAAATAATAAACAAGTGTTACGAATTTAGCTTTAAATTTTACATTATTTATAGTTTGTAGCATTCGATAAGTTTTAAATGAATGGGTAGAGTGAAAGTAATACTTCACAAAGATTTTTTACACAATACTAACACACAACTGGCTCAGAAGATGACACAGTGTGTCGAAACAGCTGTTAGCATTAAATGTTAGTATTGTGTAAAAAATCTTTGTGAAGTATTACTTTCACTCTACCCATTCATTTAAAATGAATTTAACACATTGATCGCCGAAACCGTAGAACATCGATAAGTTTTGTTGAACCGGAGTCAAACGGATAGTTTTTCTTCTGGTGTCTACAACAAGTATTTACTGCAATTAGGTTCATTTGTTTGCATCCTACACCTGGTGTAATTTACACTCTATTTTTAGTATTCATTTGCAGATTGTTTTAAACCACATTATGATACACCTCGATGCAAACGAATGGACCTATTATATCATATTCAAGTATTCAGATTGGTTTTTAACTATGTACTGTTTGGACTTTTTTTGAAAGGTTTTATGATTGTTATTTTTTATGTTTGGTGGTAAGGAGTTTATTATTTTAGGAGCTATTGATGTTATAAATCTCTTATTAGGATCTTTTTGATACAAGGGGCTTATTAGTGTATTATTAACTTTTGACTGAGTTTCATGCTTATTGATAACAAAATTTTATATTGGATATCTTACCTTCCTGTAGGTGAACAAATTTGCAGGCAGGCCGGTTACAAAGACCATGATTAAAATCTTGGCACACCGGGAGGGTGTCCAGTAACTGAAAAATTTGAAACATGTAAATATGCAGTTCTCTTTCACATTTTATTTTAATACATCGACGACGGTATATTAATAAAAATGGTACATATGTATGCAGAGGGAATATTTTTCTTTTCTAAAAGCAGCATACATAGGCACTACTATAAAACCGTAACATTATGAAATTTAAACAACGAATGCTCATGCCAACGATTCAAAACGTTATAGTAAATTTTGGTGAGTATCAAATAAACTATAACTAGATAGTTCAATCATTCTGCACAAAATAATAAAAGAAATGGATTACAATATATATTTATCTTAATGTTTTATTCTTGCAAATAGCAGTTTTGATTAGTTATATAAATAAAATGAATATATTCAGCTGTGAATACCAATATATAAATAAAAAGCTTACGGCAGCATATGCCTAAACCAAAAAGCAGATGTGTTAATAAAACAAGAAAACGATAGAGGTAGTGTTCACATGCAGAATGTTTGAAAATCTTCAAGAAAAATTGCAAAAAACTAAAAAACCTGCCATATATCAATACGGCAATGCAAAAAACTACTAGGCATTAATAATTCACTACTGAAATTGCAATCAGATTGTGATGGCTAGTTAGCTGCTCAACTTCACAATTTGTTTGCAAAAATGGACCATAACAAGTTACAATGAAATAAAATGAAAGTATACTTTGATTGCACAAAACAAACAAAAATAAGTTAAATAATAATATAATATTCTGACCTGACGGTGAAAAATTAGCTTTTTACTTTTATGATATATGAGAAAATATTTTGTGAAGGCTATTTGTATCAAAATTTGTATGTTATGAAGTTTTTATTAACATTTTTATAAAAGAAAAGGGATCAGATCAGATTGGTCCATCTATACCAGAATTGTCAGAATAAATAAAAAAAATACGTTGGTTAGGTGTCAGTACTCTCATTATAGCTGTAGTTTCAACTCATTTATTATCTAAGGACAGATGAATATAGTTATTTATTCTGTTGTTTATTGGAATCAATAGTAGAATTTTTACATTTATGATTTATTTATATTCAATAATGAGGACTATTAATATGTCACCTCCTTACCACACCCATTTTTTGTACACATTACTAGAAGCGCATTTTTATTCATGTTTTGGTTCCTACGGAAGGGAATATCCTGTAATGTTCAGACAACATCGTGAAAGGCAAAACACAGTAGACAGGAATTTCTGAAGGCTGAATGACTCAGGAAACATCTCCAGAGGCAGCGACTTGGAAAAAAAGAATCCTGACAAAGATACGTTCGGCATGTTTCCAAAGTGACGAGAATAAAGGATGTGAGGCCTGAGCTCGACGGGTCATTCCCGATGAGACCGCTAACGGTGGAAAGATTTATGATATTTCTCATAAGCATCGTCCATTGAAATATCTATAAAGAGAGACAGGTCGCCAACCACTTTACGGAGTTCCAGAGAAGTGAGCGTGTTTGTAAGAGAAGTATCATCGACGAGACGAATGTCTCTTTTTTGGACAGAATCTAAAAGTTTCAGTGTATGTTTAGCGATGCACTCATCCATGTAAAGAAACAATATTCAGGAAGTGAAATAGCTCTTGGAGAAAACCAAGTTTTTGGGAGAAACTTTTGGAAATGAGCCACACTTGGTTTTTCCATGAAAGGGTACTGCTAATGGTAATACCAAGCAATGAAGTGGAGGATTACAACGGTATGGATTCTCTTGACATAATTAAGCTGGCTTCTGTGAGTTCGTTTTTTTTATAGAGAAAAGATATGCTTGGATTTTGTTATCAATGAAGTCCATATTTTAAATCGTACTAACATCCACAAAGCTGCGCCTGGAAAAAGTGCGGAACACCGGCATTTCTAGGGAGAGAGTCCTTTGAAACACCATCAACCACCAAATGGTGAATGGTGAAATCTGTGTGAGAGAAAGCTAGATATCAAGGAACATAACTGGGGGGGGGGGAAGCCATAGAATGAAAGCTTTTCAAGGAGTTCACGGTGCCAAACAACAAGAGTTTATCATATTTTTCTATAGATTGCTACAATAAATGTGAGTCATAAACAGTCAGGTCTCCAGTTGATATTTCTGATAACTAGGGTTTATCAGATGATTTTATTCCACGTGTTTGGTATGTTATCTTCATGAATAGGATTCCTATATCTACTGATAACTTGGTTATCAATCTCAATCAATCAATATATACTTTATTGTCCAAGAATAAATTCTTATTGACAAAGTGTCATAAATAATCCTTAAAACAATATTAAAGTGCAAATATACAAGTGAAGTATAAAAGTGAAAATATAAAAGTTAGTCGAGGAGAATGACATAAGATAAAATTAATGTGTATAAACAAATACATCACAAAAAAGTGAAAACAAGCGTCTATATGCGCATTTAGGGGAAGACTGCTGTAGTGGATAAGTCGTGTGGTGTCTATAAGATGCCAAGCAACCGTGGAAGTGGTTATTATTTTGATAGGTGATCGGCACACTTGGATGGACACATTTTAAGTTGGTCTCGACCGTGTTTGATGACATTCCCACCTCGCACAATTCTTCTGAAGACTTCTTGGGGGTTGCTCCTAGGGGAGCAGCCGGATGACGGTTAGAACAAATTTTAGAACAAACATTTTTTTTAGGAATGTTTACAAAAATGGTGTGGTCATATGTTTAAATCAAATTCTTTTGTCTTATTTCACGATAAATACATTTTCAATGAATTTATGTAGGTCTCTTTTTTCATATCCTACGTCGGTGTTTTTTTTTTCTGAGACCAAACGAGTATATTTTTATTTTACTTCAGAAAAATAGCTAAAAATATTTGAAATTAATAATATAATAATGGAAACATTGTAACTTGTTATATCGGGTTATTCATGTAAGCTGTGCCACATACATATAATGTTAAAAAGTATTGAGTGAATACCAAAAACTGCTAGCAAATGTAGTACAGCATACATGATGTTAAACAACTTGAATACCTGTCCTTGTTCGTCAGTGTAGATCACAAAGGGGGCGTTGGAAGGCGCACCATTGTCTAGGGCGTCATGCAGTATTGTGCAGCACAAAGCGTCATCGCAGCCAAAAATGAGCAATGCGACAACAGAACGTTACAGCCATTACGTTTATACCCACCAGACACCGAGTATGTGAATAGTTAGGCAGCGTGTTATATAGAAGGTTATGTAATTCGTAGTAGTGTGGTGGATGGTTTTGACAAGACATATATGTTAAAGATAGGGAAAAGTATAGTGTGTTGTGTTTCAGTATTATATGGGTGTTGGTGGGAGGGTTTCCAAAAAACCACGGCAGCGCCGATAAAAGAACAATAACACAGTCCAGATCAGCGTTCAGGAATAGGGTTGCAAAGTAAAGTTTAAAAAAAGTCGTTATTTTGACGCAACATAACAGAGATGGTTTTTGTGGTAGAACCATAGGAATGTATGCATGAAAAAAAGCAAAAATAATGAAAATTAGGTTTTAGAAAAATCAAACATATCTAGAAAAAAAATCGTATAGGAGTTATGTAAAGTTTATATGAAAACTATATGTGGATTTTGAATTGGTCTCGGGTGTCAATTATTCACTAACATTGTTCATCAATTATTTTTTAATTTCTTCCATATGTAAGTAAAGAAATTTGGGCTTTGATATTCATAATTGACATCATGAATATTCTCCATATACGATTCAAATCATAATCAACAATTATAACGAAAAAACAAATCATTAACAACTCAAAATATATCACTTGACAATATAATATCTTGAATATCAGATATTATTCAAACTAATAAAATTTAAAGTGAATTTTAAAACTGGCTTATTGTTTAGTAATAATATTATATTGACTTGAAACAAAACTGGAAATTTAATATGAGCAAATTTAATTACCAAAAGAGATTTGATGATGGGTAAATAAAAGAAAAGTTGTCTTTTGCGGGGAACAATATTGACTGAATATATTGATTATAGGCTCATATTTTTACAATACTTTTTTAAAGCAGTTTATAATTTAACTGAATGACCAGTCAAATTGATCCATGGAAGGAAAGAAAGTGATCTCCATTTGTTGTTATTTTAATATCAATGCCAATTCTTATCTCCTCCGTATACTCATCCTTAGTTGGTACGGTATTCTCTGAACATCGTCATATGAAACTGACGATGAAAAAAATTCAAACAGTTGATTTTACATATAACTTAACTTAATAATATTTGCTTGAAAGTAAGAATTATGAAATTTGGTGTATACAATCGTAAACCATTTGGAAATATAAGATTTCTACAATAACATTCCCATTGACTCAACCATGATAAGGGTCATTATTTTGGACAGAAACAAATAAAAAAATCCGAACTGCGATACCTAAAAAATGCAAGATTCTTCTCTTTGTCCGTACAGACAAAGGAAGTCTAGAATAACCTTACTAAAAGTACCACCTTCAAACATAAGAATGCAATATAGGCCAGCCCATATAGACAATTAATTCACAATAATTCAAAAAGTTCTCAAACTTTAATGCAAGGTGGGGAAAGGTTTAAAAACAAACTATGAAATTTTGCAACCTTTTCCAAAGTACGGAACAATTAACTTAAATTTTGCTGTATACTCGTTGAAAAAGTTCCAAAAGTACTTGGAGTAGTTTTAAATATATTATTCCATATCACAAATCAAGTTTGCAACCAATTTAAGTATACGGATTTTTTAAATGAAAACTAATGTTTTTCTTTGATATTCAATAAGAAAAAATTCCAAATGTTCTGCAGACTTGACAGATACATCGGAAAAATATTATTAATAAAAAAAACATTAGTTTTTGATAAAAAATGTTCTGTACACTTAAATTGGCTGCAAACTTGATTCGTGATATGAAATAATATATTTGTTACTACTCCAAGTTTGTAATTTTTTTAACGAGTATAGAACAAAAGTCAAGTTCATTGCAATTTTGACAATATTCCGGACTTCGGAACAGGTTGCCTGAGATTTATTGCTTTCTCGATGTACCATTCACTTGACCACAGTTTGAAAACTCATGGAATTATAGTTAAATTTTCGATTTTCAATGTCTCTGCTAGCCTAATACAATAATTGAAGAAGAAAATATAATAGACGGTGGCATTTAATTACAGAAACGTAATTTGGAACATGCAATATACGAATTGAAGCATTACTGCAAAAAAATATCAAACTACTTTACCTTTATTCATAATTAAATCAAATAAATTAAATCAAAAAATTACTCTCTGATTATATGGTATTGTTTTGATTTTGGAATACCACTTCAATGTTCCCACAAATAAACAACTTTTCTCTTATATAACCAAGATCGAATATTGAACTGTTCTTGAGATATTCATAGTGTGCAATTGAATTTATAACATCCATATCTAGTAGAAATAAAATAATTTAAAAAAATGCTCTATATGGACTGGATGTTTTTTCGCTTTCAACTGAAGGAGAATGGATCAAATAATGTTGAATAAAATGGTTACTTACAAATAAATGGGTAGGTATTAAGCAAAGAAGCAGAAGATATACTAAAAAAAATTAACATATGATTTAAGAAGCTGTTACGTGTAGAACAAATCTGCGATGCTACAATTAGTCTATGCGGCTGGATTCTGCAAACATAACATATTAAATATTGCGTTGTAAACAATAATAATAAATAATTCCATATAAAATGTTATAACACTCTTATAGAAATATATGATTCCAATTACCTAAATATTACATTTTTACTTACTACAAAGCTACAAAGGTTTTTAGCAAATGAGAAAATGTAGAAAACATTCGAAATGTATGAAGCCTCTAATAGTCTCACTCATTGCAAAACACTACAGTCGATATTTTTCAACACGTCGCTTAATCACTTGTTAGTCAATGTTTGTCCAAAGCTCTTCGAAATTTTCTCAATTTAAATAGCTTTGTGCAATGTGCATTTTATAGTAGAAATGTGCACAATAGATGAGAGGGGACACTAAATGAGTAAACACCATAAGACGTTTGATCTCTTAGCTTCTTAGCACATTACACAAGCATAGGTAAACTTTGCTGGAAATCTCCTTTAAATACACCAAGCTAATATCTTCTAATACCTTTTTGTGTACAGGAGGTGGAGGGAACACTTGCCTCCCATTTTATTTTGTGTTTTCATTGAGAAAACTTGTACTTCTAATTCAATAACACCAACAACATGAAGATATTCAAATGCGACTTTGATTAACTATTTTTTGGATTTCAAATAGCATTTTCATCAACTATTTTCATAATTTGAATAATCAGTTAGTCACAAATATGAAATTAATCTAAACTGTGACAGTTTATATGCTTCTAATATTGGATTATTTCAGTTTACTTCACTAGATTTTGGGGAACTGAACATGTTTATTTTCAGTTTTTCTGTATGCAACAGAATTCGATTTAATTTGACAAAATTAAGATTGCTACCTTCATGTTGGTGTTGAATTTTTTTAGCAGTAGGTGTTAGTTATGATAAGCAATGATGTATTGGGGGTCAACTATGGACATACAAAAACACAATATATAAAATGGTGTGGCAAGCAGAATGGGTAGTATACAGCCTGTACAGTCATCTTGTTTGATAGTAAAAATAAGCCAAAAGGCATGTGATGGATAGGTATCATAACAAAAAACGTAGGGTATTTTGGAAAAATAATCAAAATAATAAGCAATGATTAATAAAACAAATATCATGCATTTTCAAGCATTATTATTACAAATAGTAGCGGTGATAATACATACACCTCAGGATTAGAACAGTACAGTACACAATAAATCATATATTTTATGGAAAAAAAGAATTTTTAACACTAATATGGCGAACGTGACCCACACCTCAGCAAAGCGTGATCAGCAGCCTAAAAGGCACTACGTTATTGTAAGTCATGATAAAGGTGGCTGGCAGCTGATTACGCACAGCCACACCAGTACCAAGTGGGTGTTGTCCCACTTGTACTGACAACCGGGGGTTTAACCAAAACTACTATAGCAGATTAGGATTTCACCCCGTACGTTAAACTTCAATTACAATATATTTAATGGAAGGCCGACTTTGACAAAAAGTTGGAAAAAAAGCTAGGCATTCTATTATACAATACCATTAAAAGTAGAACAGAAGAAAGCAGTTGAGAGAAGAATGCTGAGAAGTTGAACGTGCGCTGTGCTTTCCATTGATACTGAGTTTTCAAACTAACCTGTCTGTTACATAGTAATCCTACTTAAAAATGCAAATTCTTTACATAACCTATGTATTACTAGTTGAAATTAATGTATACTAAGATTAAATATACATGCATCACAATAACATGTGTACTTTTTTAAAAGTACAAGTGAAAGTTTAAATGCTAGATATAGTAAGACACATCTTTTCAGAAAGTTTATAGTAACAACTATCATTAATAATACATCACAATACTAGATCTATATCTATTCCTATATCTTACAATAGAAAGGTAAACTTTCAATCTTGGACACAGGACAAATATTTAGTTCTTTGAAACTAACAATTTAGAAAATTTGTCAAACACTTCGTTGTTATATATAAAAAAATATATTAGTAGAATTCCGTTTAAATTATCTCACCGTCTGTCGAAACCAAACAATATAACAACTGGATTAGGATTCTAAAGAATATGCATTTTTTTCGCTTAATATATTTAGCAACTAAAAAAATTTGGTAGAATAGCTTAAGGAAGTCTACTAAGATAGCACTATGAAACATCTAAATATTTGCTCTACATACAAGATAACTACAATGAATGAAGAGATGACACGCAGAACATATAAAAAAACTACATTTGTGCTTCGAGATCAAATCCAGAAAGACCAAATAAAACATATGCCTTTAAGGCATCTGCATGTCTAACAAAATACAGGAATAAGATATATTTCAAGGAACCAAGTTTCATAAAGTATACACAAATGTAACATACGTAAGCATATGTACGTATGCGATTGACTGAGAGAAAATCCAACCCAAAAAGAATACCAAGGATAATCCTCTAGAACGGACATGCAAAACAAGTATTCAATAAGCCCCATGCAGATCTGGAACTAATACACAAAACGCAGATCATCAAGTTGTTCCTGACAATCGAAGTCTGTACATATTAGTATCGATGGAAATATCAAGTTCGAATTGATTCGTGAATTTATATGAAGCATATCACCATAAAATGATGTATTGAAGCAAACAGCGAATATTTGTACGTTTTAAAATAATATTCGAATACGTTGAATTTGACAAATTTCAATGATAAATCATTTTATGCAAAATCAACAAAAATGTATGTTTCTACATTCTAATATAAGGGTTAATGGTTTAACAAAGCACACTTATGGTATCAGGCTTATAGCAAACTCCCCCCCTCGACCATCAGACATATGGAACCAAACTGGAATAGAATATTTTCAATGAGTAGGAGAGGAAAATATCATTGATGACTTTCAAATGATATTTGAATGAAGAATATTTCTGAAGGTATTACCTATTACATAATATAAGTCCCCTACATTTCTTAGAAATAGATTTTAAGTTTTGAATTATACATAAGGTTGGTCGTTTGATATCCTCTAGATATATATATTATGAGAATATTGTTGGCAACAATTGGTTTGGATGAGAACAAAAAGTATTTTACCCCTTCACCACACAAGTAATTTAAACTGTTTAGTAATCCTACTGATGAAGGTAACTTTGTTATCGAAATGCGCATCTAGGAATTAAATTACTTGTGTGGTGAAGGGGTAAAATACTTTTTGTTCTCATTGAGTGACAACACAGGCGTCCAATATCCCATTTTCAATTGGTTTGGAAATGATGAGATTTTTTTTGACAGATACAATTTCCGAAACGTCAACGTTTTTCGAAAAAAAGAAGTATGTTTTGGTCAATTTGAACTAATTTTCTCAGATAGTAACTACTGACAAAAATTAATTTCATTCAAGACAGCAGTCTTGTGAACGCAGTCACTTATCGGGCAAATTAATTAACTTGCCCTCCTACACTTGTACAGATTTACTTGAATTAACATTTTTTCATTTTCAGATTGTTGAAGGAAAGTTGAATACCCAAGCAAATCATGTCAAGAATTGGGTGTTATTATTTTTTTTTGCACTGCTAACGAAAATTTCAACTTACATTTATCATCATCTTTCTGGTAACGTAGAAAACTACATTTTTGTGAAGAAATACCCTATAAAACAATAATTTTTTGGCTGATTCAAGATGCATCAGCAATAATTAAGCAGAAAACCTTACACAATAATATTTTGTTGTTTTCTTTATGTTATGTACAAACCTGGTATCTTTTTGGGTCAGTTAACATACTACTCTGAGATGGCACTGTCTAACGAATACAACGCATAAATCTACCATGCTACTCAATTAGGCTTCCAAAATTCAATAGGTATATGAACATTTTTCATGCAAGAAATGTCTAAATATAAACATAATTTTTTTCAGATTGCAAAATACATTGTTCTAGACTTAACCACCATAAGATATTTTTATACCTAAGTGACATTGCAAATAAATTCATCCCTTCCATTTCATACCATAATCAAGCTTTGAATGTGGATTTAAGAGGCCATGAGCGCGATCACATTTTGAGACAAAGACTCGATAACTCAAAAACGGTTCGTCGTATCGATTTCAAACAAGGCTAGGCTTGTTTGTTCATCTACCCAAAAAATTGCTTCAAAATAACTTCATTTTTGGGACATTCTTGAGATTTTTTTGTGAAAAAGTGGATTGAAAATTCAAGGACCCCGCACATTTCTTATGAGAAATGGCTTTCTGTGAATTTGACTGAATTTTTGGTATGTTGTACTTCTTGATGAGCTGATCACAGGTGTTCACATCCACAAAGCTCAAAAATGGACAGTTTTCGTGATATGGAGCTTTGAAAATGGATTTTTTCAATTTTTTGGGGTATTTGATGCTCATCCATCGGAGAGCTCTCATTTCTTGTTGGGATGGAATTCGACTATTCGGTGCCTAGAATCTGACTGAAAAATGGTCTTCCTCAGTTATATTAGGCACCGTTTTCAAAAAAATTTCATACACTGCTCTACATTGCCTATGAAACGAGATACAAATTCCAAGATCTTCCATACATCTTTCCATGCTACAAGATAACGCTAGAATAATTTATATTATCGGAAAATGTCATATTTCGGGTATTTTCTGAAGATTTCAACTATATGTAATATCCAGGAATATCGAATATGTTTTCCAAAATGTTTATAACAAGGCTCAGCGAGCTGTAATGGGGGAAAACGGAGAAATCTCAATCATATATCCTCAGAGATAAGAATTGTGATCACTATTAATTTCATTCACATATGATATGTTATCAATAATGATAACAATCGTTATCTCTAAGGATACATGATTGAGATTTTTCCTCATTACAGTACGCTGGGACTTGTTATGAACATTTTGGAAAACATATTAGATATTATTGGACATCAGATATATTTGGAATCGATTATTATCGTTTCTCTTAAAAAATACCCGATAAATTACATATTCTGAAAAAATTAATTATTCTAGCGTCATCCTGAGCATGGAAAGGTCTATGGAAGATCTTGGAATTTCTACCTCCTACCAGGCACTGTTATGAAAAATTTTTGATAACGGTGCCTAGTGTAATTGAGGAAGACCATTTCTCATCGAGCAAGTATCCCAAAAAATTGAAAAAAATCAATTTCCATAGCTCCATATCTCGAAATCTGTCCATTTTTGAGCTTCGTGGCTATGGACACTTTTGATCAGCTCATCAAGAACTGCAACATACCAAAAATTCAGCCAAATTCACGGAAAGCCATTTCCAATAAGAAATGAGCGGGGTCCTTTTTATTACAGCACGTACGTAGAATCAAACTTCCTCTAGAAGCCTGTCCTTGTTTGAAATCGATAGGACGAACCGTTTTTGAGTTATTAATTGACTCTTTTACCCTTAATGCGTCCCAAACGTTATCGCGCTCATGGCCTCTTAAAAAAAACGTTATTTTTATAAGAAAGTCTTCAAATTGAAGTTTGATATACGATTTCAATTATTTATATTATGCCGGAAGTAATAAGGATAAAAGTAAAATCGAAGAAAGTTGTTATACCTGAATTGATTTGTATTCCACTATTGATTGTGAATATGTGAAGTCAAACAAATCTATAGAACTGATAAATAAATCAAAAAACAGAAAGCAAAACATACCCTTACTTGATTACATAAGTGGTATTCATATAAAAGAAACTGATGATTTTGTTAAAATTAAATAAAATAAGAAAAAAAAAACTTTTGTGATCTTCGAAATGAAAGAGGTGAATTGATATTTCTTGTCAGCTGGAATTATAACGGTGAAAAATGTGGAGTGGGAGGAATGAGGATGTTAATTTTAGCGGTGCAATTAGCGGGTGTGTGAGAGGTATCACAGTATTGAGGCACTCGCTTGGTCCGGGATAGCTCAGAGCATTGCCCAGTTTTATTAATTATTTTAAAATCAACCAAAACTTTTTGACTAGATAATTTTTTTTATAAATGACAAACAAAATTTTATTACACAAATCCAATAGTAAATAGTACAAATACACTAACATCCATAATATAAATACAACTTCATTTTGAAAAAATGTACCATTCTACATTTTTCTATAAAACACTAACCGTAAAAATATATAGTTAATATTATTTGAGGACATGGATCGAAAAACGTACAATCACTATCTTTGTCCATTCATAAAATATTACACAAACCAACAAAATTTAAACAATATAAGATAACTATCCAACTTTAGTTTGTCTTTAGTTTTTTATACGGTTGTAAATTAACGTTATTGTTGTTATTCTGTGCAGCAGCAACAGCAATGCTAGCCTGCGCATTAGTGCTATTGGTCATTGGCGCTGCAGAAACTGTAACTGGATATTGTGCGCTCAGAAGGTTGTTAGCGTAGAGAGGACTAGCACCAGCTGAGGTAGCAGCAGCATATTGCTGCTGTCTCATTATTGAGTACGGATTGAACTGAACTGGTGGCGGCCGGCTCATGTTGAGCAAATTCTGTTGTGCTATAGCTTGATAAGGGTTTGCGAGCCCAAAGTTCAGAGCAGTGGCATTGAACTGAAAAGGCAGTGCGGAATATCGAGGAAAAGCGGCTGCACTTTGCGGCATCGCCGCGAGCGTTTGCTTGTTCAATGAAACTCCCGTGTAGTTCAAAGGATTCAAATGGCTAAACTGTGAAGCGGCAATAGACTGATTGACAGCAGCAAGTTTAACGGCTTTGGCATAATTTTGCTGGGCAACCTCTTTAGCAAGCGTGGCAGGATCAGGAATATGTTGTTGGGGTGGCGGCAAGGTAGACATAGAAGCTGTGCTAGTTATGCAAGAATACATATCGTCTTTGGGATGTTGTGGGAGTTGTTGGGACTGCTGGGATGTAACGATGGACTGACCAGCCTCAGAAACTGTGGGTGAAGCGCAAGAGGAGGATGGAGGAGCTGGGGAGGTGGAATACTCACATGACACGGGTACAAAAGGCTGCTGCAGCTGCATCAGTTGCTGGTAGGTGGTTGCGTTCGGTTGGTACACCGGAACACCAGATTTGTCGGCAGCTGGTCGTTTGTACGGAACCATTCCTGCAGGGAAGGCCTGCTGACATAACCATTCATGAGAATTCATAAGAATTAAGTCATAATATAATTCAAGCATGTTATAGGGTAAGTGGGGAGCAGTTGTTAATATTCAAGCTGTTTGCCGTTTTCTTTGAGTCTACAGAAAACGATTTTTGACATTTGTTTCTTAGCCGTAGGAATAGGTACTGGCTTTGATCTTAAAATAAAATTAGTGTTCGAGTAAGGTAATTCAAATCAATGATCTGAAAAATAGAATAAAAAATGCAGAAGTTAATTAATAATAACAACAATTTCAAACGCATTAGAACTCATTGTTATGCAATCAAAATATCAAGGTGCATATCTCATTAGTTTGTAGGTTCTTCGCTATCAAATTGGTACCCAATTATGTTAACAGTCTTGTTAAAGCTGTATACACGTAACTGTTCAATTGAATTAAAGAGTTGAATTTATTACACGAAATACAACTCTTTCATTCAATTACTCATCTAGTTGAAAGTTGGCGGTATAGATAACAAAAAATCAATAACAGGTGGAAATATATTTAATTGAAAATATTCCATATACTTACAAAATTTTCGTAGTAGAATGATCCAACAGATTTCATATCCATCTGAAATGAACAAACATCATGTTTATAAATAGAATTTATCAGAGGATTGAATGTATTAAGAAAAAATAAAACAAATTAGTACCTATAATTTTGTCTATATTTCCAGATAAAGACAAAATATAAAATACAAGTTATTACAAACATAGTTATTTTCAAAAATTAGGTATGGCTGTAATTGAGTTGCTAGAATGTTGCGAGATAATATAAATAATCGAAGCCAGAGCCTAGAAACTGAGAAATTATTATTCAATTATTTTCATGCACACGCTAAAAAAAAGCATAAGCTCAAGTGGATAAGCAACAACTATGAAAGGTATTAGTGTATGCCACAATTTCTACAACTCTATTTACTATATACTGTATGGAAAAAAATTAGACCACCTTCGATCAAAATTTCTTAAGGTATTCTCTGCAATAACGTTTTAAATTGATTTTTGATAGTGTACAAAAAGTAATAGGAATATCCATTTTGAAGTAAAAAATGAAATGAATGTTTCAGAATAATTCCTTATTCAAATAAGGGTTATCATATTGGGATTGTGGAGGTAATCTGATTAATATATATGGAAATTGCTTTCGTATTATATTAAGGATAGATATATAGTACTGTTTAAAGTACTATTCTACTATTCTACGACAATAGGATTGGAAGTGTTACATAAATAATGGAATCCCAAAAATCAATAATTTTAGGATAATATGGTTGAAAGTAATATATGAATATTTTTATTTCATATTTCAAATTTACTTCGTACTTCAAAACTTATTACACCGGATTTACAATTGTTCAAAACAAAATATCTAATTAAAAAAAAATCAAGATGTAGTTGGAAGAAGTTCTGTATCTGTTGGGTTATAAAACACGTCTTTACTCATTAGACCAATGTATCAAGTAAATTAAAATATTCGTGATAGTATACTAAAGCCCTATTATTATTATTATTATTATCACAGTATACCAGGTGTGATCGGAGCAACATGCACAGAAGTAATGGAGGGTTTTTGGTAAATATTGGCTTGAAATTCTATTGGGACTGGTTGAGTAACAATTTGGTATTGATTATTTTTATTGTCTGAATGTTGGTTATATTTACTTGAAGCGTTTACCATAAACTCCTTCATGCATTTTTATCTCGTCAAGTAATATAATTTTATGAAACTGAATTCTAGACACCCAGTATAAGATGAATCTGAATTTTAGTGAATATCCTAGATGTAGTTTGATACAAAGTGAATACAGCCTCTCACAACATGCTAACAACTTAGACAGGTAGCAGTTCGCCCTTTCCACGCAACGCATCTTTTATTAAAAAACTTCCATAAGAAGTTGGCTTCGTTGCTACATTTCGTGAAATACAGTGCGCGCATCTGAAAGTATCCCTTCATTTTATTAATTTTTGAACCTCATATTACACAGAACACTCATTAAATAGTCGTAAATACCATTTTTGTTGTGGGAATATCTAGGAAATGAAGAGAGATATCAAGAAATGCTCGAACCCGTTTCGAGGCAAGGACGGGGGGGAACCAAAACTGCATGTGAGGTAACCTCGATACTTTTCACCGTCTCTGCCCCACCAAACCCATTTCAAAAGTTTAAATGGCAACTTCCATGAGGAACTACCAAGCATTGAAATACACGAAACGCCTCCTCCCCACCATTTCACCTAGAACCCATAAACCAGTCCTAAGTCTCGTTATATGAACTGATTTGATGTATCGGGGTGCGTCTATTGCCATTCTCAGATATAGTTGAAAAGGGACTGGGTCTTGTAAACGCGCATTGACCCTTGACGCGTATAGTATGATGGGGATCAAGATGGTCCTGATGATGCGTCGCTTTAGCTTGAGGGCCATTCTGCTACTTCGTCCTATGAGTGAACTTAGCTTCTGCCTTGCAGCTTTTGCAATGCACAGTCTGTAACGTGCCTTTGAAAACTTTATTGTACACGGCTTCGTCTACCCAATTTGTTGGCAGTCCATGATGACGTACCCGTCTGGTGTCCTGCGTCTCCTTGAAAGTAGGGCTGGGCTGTTTTGGTTTTGTCTGCAATAATACTGATTTTTCACCGGTTAAACCACACTTCAAGTTCGCTTACTTGTTGTAGTTTGGCTATGACCCCTCTTTAGTGTACAATGGCTGCGTCATCCGCATAGAATGCCAGCTTTGTCATTGGAATTTCCGCTCTCTATGCATACAGTATCGGAAACTTTTCATCTGGGGTATAGACAGAAATCTACGCGAGCAACAAGGAACGCAATTATATGATAATACCACATAAAAAAGAGAGACGCACTACTGCGCGCCTCTCCGGTTGTCTCGCCCGACGAATTAACAGCTCAGTTGATATCCCTTCCTCGAGCAAGTAGAGGATAAATTGTAATGCTCTCTCAACATTATAGCAAGCTATTCTTCACGCTCTCATAAAACCACCATACCCCAGATGAAAACTTTCCGATACTGTATATGACGTGAATATTGAGAAAAGGTGTGGTGATAACACCGCTCCTTGAGTCCTAGCGATGAAAGTTCGTTTTCGGCCCTGCATCGATACCTCCGGTTTCTCAAGGAGTTTATGAGCTCAACCATTGGTTGAAAATGGCTGACTGTCATGTCATGTCAACGTCAGTTTCCGTGTCTTTCACTTCATCGGAGTAAGACGAATCATTGGGACGCTCTTCAAAAATCTACCCAATTTTGAGATGTTATTGTCAAAAATACACGAAAAATCCTTGTTCGCATACACTGAATCCTTTCTTCCAATGAAAAGTTGTTCATCGGACTTACGAAATGAATTCCTGAAATCTTTCTTGATTATTGTTTTTTATTTAGTTTTAGTGTTTTACTTTTGTGATTCTCTTTAATTTTGTAATATTATTATTGGATTGTGAACATTTAAGTTTCGTAACTTTTTCAATTGATGACCTTTTCCAGACAAGGCGTCTATATAGATGAACTTAAGAGGCAACATCAGCGCGTCATCACGAAACGAAAGTCAAATTTTATCATTGCGCCGCACATGTTGGGTGTATGGGGATATATTTTTCAAGAGCGATAGTGCAGGTAACAATGCACTCGTCCGTAAAAAAACTACGTAGCTGGGAGCGCCAATAAGGTAGATAGCTTCTAATCGTAGAATCGGTTTTGCGTCAAAACTAATGATTTTATACAATATTTTTTTTTTCTTCTGAGTCTATAATCTCCTTAAGAATTCGGGAATTCGGGAATTTGCCTATTTTTTTCATTTGTCAAACCATAACAAAATTTTTTTCTTCAAAATCATCAAAACCAAAAATCAGTTAGATTCCCGAATTCTCACAAACGAATTGAATCATTTGTTCCATTAAGAAAAAATAAAACAAATTAGTACCTATAATTTTGTTTGCTCTTAAGTAGCAATACCTCATCTGAATAATAAATTAGATCCAAAAAGTTGAAGCCATTTTCGAGATCAAAATGTTTTCATTATTATTATTATTATTACTTTTTGTAAAATCGCATTTTTCTGAAATAAGACGCCTATATAGAGGATCGTAAAACGCAAAACTTTTTCATTAAAACCGTCTATATAGATGAACTTGAGTAGCAATACCTTATCTAAATAAAATTTTATCCAAATCGTTGAAGCCGTTTTCGAGATGCAAAAATATAATATTTTATCGGGTAAATTTGGGTTGTTTAATGAGAAACTGTTTCCTAGCAATTCGACGAGAATAACTGTCAACTATTAAAAACACGACACCGAAGGTGGAGTGTTTTTAGGTTGACAGTTATTCTAGTCAAATTGCGGCACACCATCGCACTATTGCGCCCATGTGAGAAAATGGTTGGATGATAATTATACCGTTGTATTGGAAGGAGAAGACCAATTAAGATGCCTCTAAGATATGCAGATTTGTCCCCTTAGATTTGTTTTATGGGGCTATCTGAAATATGCCCTTTATAAAACTCAAACACTATGTATCGCACATAGGGGTTGTTAATAAAACTTTTGAAGTGGAAGATGATGAGGTGGAGAAGGTAGTTTTCCAGACCTTGCTTAGAAAAAAAAAGGGTTTGGGCATGATTTGATATATTTTTTCATTTCCGAGATATTTCCACTAGCAACTTTTGACTCACTGTATAGAAAACAATCAAATTTGTAAATAAACCAATAAGGAGATTCCTTGTAATTGCAGTCTGAAATCTTGCAATCTTAGAAAAGCACTTTTTCAATTAGTTATGCTTTCGAAAAACTTATTTTCTGTATCTAGACAAAGTTGAGGTTATTGTAATAATGTAAATTGTTGAAACTCGTCATTGTAACACTTAGTAATAATGTTTCACACTCTCTCTCACTTGTTGATTGTCCTGAAATTGCAGGAGAATATTTTGAACATTTATTAAGATAATTTTTTACTATTCAGTGAACATTTAATTAACCTACAAGAAAATCATTTGGGTAGTGAAGAAATTCATAAACCAGCTGCGACCTTGAATAATTCTTCGGTTCAAAAACTTTTTAGTCGACTTAAATATCACGTCTTGTTCAAAAGTTAGCAGGGTAAGGGGGCTTGAATCAGTATGGATATGGTGTATTTATCAACAACAGATTACTTTGAATAATATGAAAAAAACGACATAAAAAACAGAGGTTTCTTCTGCTTTGAAAACTCGCGAAACTTTCTTAATACTTTCATAAGTTTGGTAGACCAAAGTATTTCATAAGTTCGGTAGACCGAAATATTTCTATAATTTCTTTCAACAAAAGGAATGTCAGGTGGTCATTCTAAACTAAATTAAAAATAATATTCATAATATCCAACACATGACAGTTATGACTGTCATTATTAATGTCATTTTAGACAAGTAAACTATCAAATAACACACTAGTGTGTTATAACTCACGTTCATATTTGAAACTTATTAATTTTTATCTTATAAAAATAAAGATTTCTTCCACTTGTCGGATAAAACATTATATGCCACTCGTGTGTTATGTTTCCTAAGTCATTTGAGAATTTATATCACTTAGCCTGACGGCCTCGTGGTATAAATCTTTCTCGCGTGACTTATTTTCAACATAACACACTAGTACCATAAATAACTATTATTTCAGTTAACATTTGCAATAGTGTTCTACTTGAGGAACAATGCAAAAATCGATGTTGGTTGTAATTCAATGCCCGTAAGAGGAAGTAGTTCTTTTCACTTTGTGAGAATGTGTGGAAAGAATCGGACTTTGACTTTGTCGAAATTATTCTTTCAGCATTTGAAAGCTATTCGAATTTTGCTCGATTTAATTCGTCTCGGGTGTATCGGGTGACAGCCGCTATCAAAGCAAAATGTCAAACACTTATACAATAATAGTATATTCTTCAACGAGTGTATAATACTCATTATACGCGAGTAGAAGTCTATACTTTCTCTACGACTATACAAAAACTTTTGATGAAAGCTCACTGTGTGGTGCTTATAAGTATCTATAGAACTTATTGCCTTTTATATCTAGAAGCAGTTTGAATTACAAAGCAATATAAGGAAGAATGACAATTATTATACATGAAAAACGGAATGCTTGAGAGCAAAAATAATATAAAAAAACTTTTTTCAGTGGGATTCGAACTCACGTTCATAGCTTTTTCCGTCGACCGTTCATTTATGATGTATTTTAACGCACTCAAAATCGTTGATTAATGACCCCTATTAATGAATGATATTCTATTATTCAACGATTTGATTATATGCAACCCAACATACATTGCTCTAATACATTTTATATTCGTTAGTAGTATCTGTCATTACTTATTTGTCAATTCTGAAATAGAATTTCAGAAAATCTTCAATACACCAGTTGTCACTTGAAATCATAGAAAGTCACGTGGCGTAATGGTAACGTTGGTCTGACAGCCGACTTGAAACGGGCTACAAGCTATTGGTATTGGAGGAACAGTACTTCAAAAAATACCTCAGGGAAGTGTCCTTGGACCAATTTTGTTTTTGATTTATGTCAACGATATTGATACTGTCAATGGCTGTGATTTCATCAACCTTTTTGCAGACGACACACTTATATCAATTGAGAATATATTCTTGGAAAATATATATGAATACTTGAACCAAAATAAACTCAAACTTAATATTGCTAAAACAAAATATATGATTTTATCGACCGTCATAAAATATCATCAATTGATAGAAACAGCTTTAACTTACAAATTGCAGGCGAGGAAATTGAGTTTGTAAGTGAATTTAAATACTTAGGTTTTATGCTGGACAACTGTTTATATTTCCAAGCTCATTATGATTTCATCCACAAAAAAATCTCGAAAAAAATGTATTTTTTTTCCAGAATATCAACCCGACTCTCAATTATTTACAAGATTACACTTTACAACTGTATAATACAACCCCATTTTGATTATTGTGTCAGTCTACTATACTCATTCGACCAAAACAAGATAAGTGCCCTCCAGAAACTACAAAACCGTGGGATGAGAATCATATTGCAAGATTGCAAGTTAATAGATATACAAATATTGCAGTTATGCTGAGTACATTACAGTGGCTCTCTGTTTCTCAACACCTTTATGAAATAGCAATGATTTTCATTTTTAAATTGATACACAACTTGCTCCCATGTTATCTCTCCAATGCGATGAAATCCTTATTTTATACATTAATAATACAATAAACTGCCTAAAACTTTCAGATAATCTACAACTATTTTTGTATTTAAAAAGAAACTCGTATAAAGTGTCTTGGGTAAAGTATTTTGTGCGCAACTTTCTTTATTTATCTTCTTTGTTAAATTCTTTGTTGAAACATTTATCATTTTATTTATATTCAGATGATGTATACTGATGTAAACCAAACTAGTTATATAAAAAAAATGTATGTATATTAGGATGTCCTATTTGAAACAAATAAAGATTATTAAAGCCGAGGGAGGTGACACTGAGGTCGACAGTTCAAACCCACATGACAGCAACTTTTTTTTTGTTTCAATTTGAAAAATAAAAAAACTACCACTAAGGAAAATTAAACTTTATTAAATTAATCTTTGATTAGAGTTAATATGAATAGGAAATAGTGATTGTTTTTTATCGTATTGTTAAATAAATAAACATTGAAAGTAAGATATCTCTATTTTTGAAAACACGGTCAACGGAAAAGTTGTGCAATAAACTCGTGAATTAAAATGGCGATTAACAATCTCGAACATTAACGCGCTCGCTCCCCTCACTCGTTAAATTATCTCGATTGTCAATTGCCCTTATTATTACACTTGTTCGTTAAATAACCATTAATTTCCTTTGCACGCGCACTTATTTCAGCTGAGCCAAATAGATGCTTAAAAAATTTGAGAATGATATGTTGAAGAACCTCTGTCTGCTCAAGAACTGAGATAGTATAAAACGTTCATGTAATAGTATATCATGAAACATCATTTTGTCGCTCAAGTCCGACAATGTGTCTTATAAAACGTGTTTCATATACCATTTTTTCTATTTGGCTTTTTTTTGTAGTTTTTTATTGGAAAAAATTGGATTTAATATTGATTAGCAATATCAGAAATATCGGGTTGGTAACATTGATAAAATATTTAAAATTTCAAGGAGACTGCCAGGTAATTAATTTATTCACATAAATTATTTTAATTCTGAATGAAAATATTAGTAAATTGATTTTTTTTAAATGAATAAAACTCAAGTTGCACCCCTCCTGAATTGATAGTAATTGCTCAAACAGCTGTGAATCATTTGTTGCCTAAAAAATATCGTTCAGTTTACGAAAAGGAATCCCATCCCTCTTGTCTGACGTTCATCTGACAGTTGATGTTACCAATCTCGAAAAAAATTAAATACGTATCGAAATCATAATGACTTCATTTTAGATTCCAAATTGAAAAATATTGTTCGACATACCTTTGTTGCAAGAAGATTTCACAATTTTTGGAAAAATCTCGAAAACCAAAACACTATTTAGTATTGTTCATGAGATTCACTGAATGACCTTACAATCCCCATTACTCCTTGCGGGGAACTGCTGATTAGGTGAACCGAAAATCCTACACTGATCTCAAACTTAACCTAACTTAACCAGATAAAAGATTACACAATCAAAGGTGGTTCGTGAAATCAGTTCAGGTAATTTTCTGGTGAAGCCAACTTGACTAACAATACTAATATGAATGTTTTACTTTGGCCGTTGGGGACCTAATACGTGGTTGGGGTGTGAGGTGAAGCGTCTGTACACCGAATATAAACAAATTAAATAAAATGAACAATGGAATACTAAAAGTCATGAAACTTTCATAAGGCTAGATTTTACCATATCCATAATGATTGCAGGCAGGCATCTTGTGATCGCAACTCGTTTGCGTCATTTCATTACATTTACAACTTTTACTTATCAAAGATAGTGGTCAATAATATTCCGAGTTTTTACATTTGATCAAGAGTCAATTTACAATTTTGTTTATGATAACAGGATCCACAAAATAAATCTTCAATAATAATAGTTGAACGTAACTCAGCAAAAAAGCACGATTACAAAATACGACAAAAGCTTTGTGTATGCTATTGAAGCGCCATATTAACTATTTTAGGAAAAAAACTGATACAATAAAAGAACGATTTCGTTCAAATGTAAAGCAATATTTACAAATTGTCGTGTCAGAAGCTTATGAAACGTTATTGTAAATGAAGAGTTGAAAAAAGTCCCTTAACTATACCGGGTGACCACGAGATGGGGTACGCCCCCGTTCTTCGTTGTTTCTCTAGCTATATTTCAGAAATTTGTAGCATTGAATATGCTCATTAGACGGCACTTTTTGGTATATTTGGAAAAAAAATCAACTTCTGGTTTTTCCTGAAATGATATAAACTTTCAATTTTCAAATGGGACACCCTGTATATCATTACATCATCGATTAGAGATGATCATGAGAAATCCAAAGATACCAGGTTTAATGGTGTTATCTCCAACGATTACGGATATATCGCCATTTATTTTATCCATAAGATCAATGAGTGAGAGAGGGTTGGATGGACCGGTCAAAAAAGTTTCTCTCTCCTACTCATTGAGCTTATGGATAAAATAAATGGCGATATCTCCAGAGTTATTGTCGATAACACCATCAAACCTAGTATCGTTGGATATATCATGATCCCTAAGCGATCATATAATAATATACAGGGTGTCCCATCTAAAAATCGAAAAATTGATGACATTTCCGGAAAAAACCCGGAAAAGGTGAATTATCAGTTGTGGCGTCAAAATATGCGTATTCAGATACTATAGCAACATACCAAATTTGAAATCTGTATCTACAAAACTATAGAAAAATGGGAGGGCGTACCTCACCTCGTGGTCATGAATATCTGCACACTTATCTTATTTATTTTCCCATAAAAATTTGGAGAAATTTTGTGCTATTGACTGAAAGCAATGCAAAAGGACAAAAGCAATGAATTTTTGGAAATATCCTGTCTGCATAATTTCCCCAGGTTGTCGAATATCTGTAAAAAGATGCAAACCACTACCCGAAATGTCTGAGGAGTGAGGTGTTCTGTGTTATGATATTAGATATTTTTATATTGTGTACATTTTCATTCTGAATCATACTTTTATTGTCATTAGTCATATGTGAAACCTGGCATACTGGAAATATATGAAAAATAAATCAGAAGCACTGATTACACTAGTCCTGTTATAAACGCATAAAATCAGAGTTTTCTCAGGGCGTTTACATAAAAACAAACCGATCGATACGGTTGGAAACTATTTAATATCATTCGTCAATTCTAACAAAAACAAGTAACAATTATTGAAATTTCAAAAAGTTAATCATTCTCAATTTTTCTCTTTTTCTTGGTACGTTATACGAGCTGTATAGAAAACTGAAATTTTAATCATAATAGGTTTATTCATAGTCATCTTCAGATGGAACTTTTTTTTTTGTCAACGAAATATTTGTTTTTGCAATCAGTAATTTTACGAGAAAAACTGAGTGTCGAGCAAGTTTGTCTTCAAATGGGTTTCTTTCTACAGGAGTTGATTTATCACTACAAAGTAGTAAACTAGTGAAACTATCTAACTTCATCATGTACACAATATAAAAAAACAAAACAAAAATAGTGTCATGCAAAGCAAGCGGAATGGTACCAGTAATAGATCTGTGTCGGTGGTGCTAGGCTCGCGGGGCCTCTTCTTGCCTATCTCAAGGGCGGCAGCTGCGGTGGTGGCCTGGGGAGCCAGCAATGGCGAAACTGCAGCGGGCTATTAGTAGAGCAGCAATTTTCGAAGCCAAGCACATCCGCACCAACGGGAAAAAATAAAACAAACCAGCACTAAATTAATATCTGTTCAGAGACAGATGATAATGCAGATACTGATTTTACGAAAGGCGTTTTAGTGCTGCAGATACTGCCTCTGTATTATACAGCTGTACAGTGAAGCGATTGGATGTCTTCTCGATGGTAAGAACAAATGATTTCTGAATGCCGTCTCAAGTGTAGGATGAAAATTGTCAGTTTACGCTTTTTATTATTTGGTATGTATCTTATACAAATAATCATAACAATACGAACCATGAAGTTACACTAGCAAGATACTGAATCACTATTTGAATGAAATTAAGAATGAAAATACAAGGTGTCACAGAATGAAGTGGGCAAACTCCGATGGTAGAATCCTCACTTCATTTTAAGGCTGAAAGTTTCTATTAACATATCCTCTAAGATGAGTATTAACTGAATTATAGGTTGTTGAAAGTGGCAATAAAAATTGTGTTTTCCAGAATAACTCCATAACGGCACAACTTTTCTCGATGAAATTTTATATGTCATTTGACAGCATTTAGTTTAAAATCTCAAGGCAATTAACGTATCTGTAACTTTAACCAGGGGCGTACGGCAGATGTGTACCCCTAATCGCCCCTTTCCAACTCTCACGCCACTGGACAAATATAGATTTTTGTCTTCTTTTCCTCAATTCTCAATTTTTTCTTCACGCCAAAGAAATAGGTTTTATTATTGGAAATGCCAAAAATAGTTAAATATAAATTTATTTCAGAAATTTGGAGCTTTTGATAAGGCATTTTGAATGTATTTCGCTCAGTTGTAGTACACTTTTGTCCAATTCCAGATATATTATAAAACCGAAAACATAAGTTTACACTATGCATTATAACGCACTAAAAATCGTTGATTAATGACCCCTGTTAATAATTGATTTTCTATCAATCAACGATTTGATTATATGCAACCCAACATACAATGCTCTAATACATTTTATATTGGTTAGTACTATCGGTCATTATTTATTTGTCAATTCCAAAATAAAATTTCAGGAAATCTTCAATACACCAGTAGTGGTCACTTGAAATTATAGAAGTCTCGTGGCGTAATGGTTATTTAACGAACAAGTGTATTAATAATTTCAATTCTCGAGTTTGTTGCAAAACTTTTCCGTCGACAGTAGTTTTCAAAAATAGAGATATCTTACTTTCAATGTTTATTTATTTAACGATACGATAAAAAACAATCACTATTTATATATCCTATTTATATTAACTCTACTCAAAGATAGTTTAATTTTCCTTAGTGGTAGTTTTATTTAATTTTTTTTTGAATTGAAATAAAAAAAAATCCTCTCGGTGGGTTTTGAACTCTCGACCTCAGTGTTGGCTGCAAGGCGAACTTTACCATTACGCCACGTGACTATATATGATTTTGAGTGACAACTGGTGTAATGAAGATTTTCTGAAATTTTATTTGAAAATTGACAAGTAAATAATGGCAGATAGTACTAACTAATATAAAATGTAAGAGCAATGTATGTTGGGTTGCATATAATCAAATCGTTGATTAATAGAAAATCATTCATTACCAGGGGTCATTAATCAACGATTTTGAGTGCGTTAAAATACATCATAAATGAACGGTCGACGGAAATGGTAAATTTAGTCAGACAGCTGAGAGGGGATCCTGGGGTCGATAGATCAAACCCACATAAGGGCAATTTGTTTTTGATTTTTATTTCAATTTGAAAAAATGAAATAAAACTACCTTGTGAGTTAATATTAATAGGAAATAGTGATTGTTTTTTATCATATCGTGAATAAATAAACATTGAAAGTATGATATATCTATTTTTGAAAACTACAGTCGACGGAAAAGTTTTGTAACAAGCTCGTGAATTAAAATGGCGATTAACAATATCAAACATTAACGCGCTCGCTCCGCTCACGCGTTAAAATATCTCCATTGTTAATCGCCCTTATTACTACACTTGTTCGTTAAATAACCATTAAAACCCTTTCTTGTCATTATGTTGATATGTAGGGATATTTCTTGAGAGATACATACACATACACAAAGTCACACATTTAAACTATATTGTAGTAAAAAAAAGAACAACATAAAACACTATGCAGGCATCCTCTCGCGTCCACATCACAGAACATAAAAAGCTAGATTGAGGATGGAAGTGACGGAACAGGAAGACAGACATGTTTCCTTAAAACGGAAAATGAAGTGGGGGGGGGGGAAACATTTCAAAAGGCGTCAAATTTAAATTTAAAAAAATCTTCCTACAGATATTTCTGACAAAAACTAACACTAGAATTGACAGATGAATTGTTGTGTGTGAATACAACCAATATTGGTGAATTTTATTGTCTATGAGTTATTTATGAATTTTATTGGACTGTGTAAATTCGCAATAAAGTTTTTCTGGTGGTATAGTACTTAGTTACTTTATAATTTTTTCATTCATCAAATTATAATGCGTTAAAATACACTGAGGAAGGTAAGTTGTCATCCCTAAGTAATGCTTTAATTTTTTTCCACTGTTTTTAAAATTTAACTGGTGGAACAACTATTAGGCAAATTTAAAAAAAAATCTCCTTATCACTTACGCACGAACTTGTTCAATTTCAAATATACTGAAAAAAGGACAAACTCTATATCAGTCCAGTGGCGTGGACGTTGGATAAGGGGCGATTAAGGGTACACATCCGCCGTACGCCCCTGTCTGAAATTAAAAATACGCGAATTGCATTGATATTTCGAACTAAATGCTGTCTAATGACGTACAAATATTCATCGAGAAAAGTTCAACAGTTATGGAATTATTCTAGAAAACTTTCAAAACCCTGTAACTCAGTTAATACTCATCTTAGAGGATTTGTTCATTATATAGGAACATTTAGCATTAAAATGAAGTAATGATTCTACCGTCGCAGTTTGTCCCCTTTACTCTGGGACACACTGTATCCTTCGTACGCAGTAACGCGAAGGTACCTGATATGATATTCAATTTTTAACAGACATTAACGGCTAGAGATTTAATGGATACTTATTCGACCGTCTACTATCAAGAAAACATTTCATAAAAATATAATAGTGAATATCACTTATTTAAAAAAAGGAATATCACCTTTACTGAAAGTGACTGAATACAGAATAATATCAAACAAATTATTTGATATTATGGTAACCTCAATCTCACCACAGAAAAAATAATATAGTTGAAGTATCAATTAGATAATTAAAGGGATAATGAAATAATCACAATCCGTTTCAGCTAACTAGGTTGTTGTCTTAATTGTGGACACCCAGATTGCGGACATAATATATCTCGATTGCGGTACCTTGTACCTGATGGTTCGGGTAAAAAGGGTTGGGGTGATGTGATATACCTGTAGTAGACTGTAAATTGCGGACAAAAATAAAATTATTTATTATAATTGAACCAGAACGAACTAACCTTACGTAGACATTTGAGCGAAATTGAACACATAAATTTTAATTGGGTGTACCAAAACAAGAAGGCAAATCATGAATTATTGTCATTAGAATATCGATAACTAGTGGAAAATGCCCGCAAGTTAAAATTGTTTTAGGCTGAACTAAATCCAATCTTTATACCTGAGTTCACTGATCACGAGGTGACCGCAATCGAGAGGGGTTTTGTAGGGTGTCCGCAATTTAGATGTCGCCAATCGAGAAGCCACCGCTAACGGCGCTAACTATAACAAAATAATGGAATAACGTAAGTATCTGGCACTTGTAAGACGAAAATGAATGGAAAATGGAAACTTTACCAACGAAGAGACAATTTATCTGAAGCAGTTTTCGGAGGGAAATTTCATATGTACATACGGTGTGGTCCAAAAAGTATGCAACAGATGAGAATTGTTTTTGAATTAGTAGAATACTTGAATAATCTCACTAACAAAAGATGGTGCATATCTGCCATATCTCGGAATTATAAGTGCAGCAATCAGTATTTTGATGTGAGCTTTTAAAAGAGGAAAATATCTATACAACTAAACATACTCAGCTTAAAACTCGTCCAAATATTAAAAAAGCGGTTGCACTGCACTGTTTGGAACATTTGGTGTAGTAATGAACATACTGGAGTTTTATCCCAACTATTCTTAACACCTCGACAATGTGTTTTAATCAAAAAGTGATCATCTTTAAGAGGAAAGATTAAACCTAACCTTCCCTCTTGAATATAATTACTTGGTGATTAGAACACGTATCGAGGTGTTGGGATAAAACTCCAGTATATTTAATAAAAAGCAATTGTTCAATTTTTTCTATTTATGATGTGCTTGGCTGAATTTTCAATTTGAATATTGATCATTTCATTTAGTAATTACATTTCCAGACCGAATGAGCATATGTATCTTGATTTTTGCCCAGTTTTATTGAAAGTACGTGATATTAAAGAAAAGTGCAACAATACGAGCGATATCCAAAATTCACCAAAACAATTGTTTTTTCTTTCAAATCGGAAGCTACTATTTAATATCTGGGTATTACTTTCTAATATAAACGAAATATATTGATGAAGTTCTGTCAAAATTTCAAGGTAAAGCTCTCTCAACTCTTGATACACTTTTAGTTTTTTTTAACTATCAGATATAATATTCTACTTTTTGTGAAACGATTTGCTGTTATTATAATTTTCAGACATGCACCATTATATTATTCAAATATTTATTTTAATCAAAATGATTCCCATATATTGCATACTTTTTGTTTGGACCACATTGTATATAGGTACGAAAATTAATCAGCACTTTTCGAGTTTTCTTTTCCATTGGCTTAAGCATATGCAATAAAACTATATTGGAGATGCGAAATTGTTTTTTCATTTCAACTTGAAACTTTTATATCAGATGATTTTCGATAATGACACCAACGGTAAAAATAATTAAATTTTTTCCCAATACTGTTTTTTCGAGAGTTTGGAAATGCAAAGAATATTGGTCTGCTGGATTAGGTATACTCTGTATTTTGATAAGGAGTAATGAATTTAGTTCTGAGAAAAATGTCGTTATATTTCAAAAACAATCAAAGATTTTACTACATTTACTACATATTTTAAAATATTATTAATATCTACTTATCATCTGAGATTTTGAAGAAGTTTCAATATTCAAGTTGAAAATGAGCAAATGCTATGGTCTGGTTGAGGTAAAAGTTGGATGGTAATTTCAAAGCTAGGTATATTTACAGTTAGATCATGCACTTTGCTGAAAGAGAAAATGTTTAGTTGAGATCTTTTTTCTAATTCCTTCCTTCTGGTGAAGTGGCTGATTTTATATTTGTTTTTTTAAGATCTAGTTTCAAATATGCTCCTTTGCTAATGAGAAAAACGGAATGACAATATTGGCAGAAGATGAGAGGCCAAAGTCATATAAATTTCCCAAAATATATAACGACAAAATGCCGTCATCATATGGAATGATCCTTTAAGGGATTTTTCAAGATTGAATTACAAAAAAGTTAAAATTAGTTTTGACGAATCCCCTAGGTTTCCTGAGGCTCAACATATGATGTCACATTTTATAATTTTTGAATAATAAACACAAGCATGCATAATCTGCCAAGTATTTTGCAGATGACAACACACTGTACAAACATTGAAAGCTTCACAATACAGACATATTTCAGAATATAAACTTCAATTACAGCTGTTAATCCAAATTTGTAAAAATTTGTTAAAATAAATCAAACCTGAAAAGAACCTAACCACAAATAAAATCAACAAATTCGACGCAGCTGACAACTGCTAACAAGCCCAACCACATTATATTATTTGTTTTTTGAATGTGTGTTTTCATGTACTGAATGTGTGAAGTGAAATCTATTAAAAGCATGGTGACTATATCGACTAAAAATTATTAGGACATACAGGATCAAATTTCACGGAACAAACTCTCTTATGCTTTGGTTGGTTTCCGGGTTTCGCCGTGGTCTTTTTTGTTTTAAATATCCAAACGTTTCAACTGCAGCTGAGGCAGTTATCTTCCACTAAAACTGAAGTTTCAGTTGATACGTCAAGAAGAGTACTTCGATCACGCCACTGAAGATGACTGCCGCAGCTGCAGTTTAAACGTTTGGAGATTTAAACCAAAAAAGACCCGGAAACCAAAACATTGACGCCAACCGTGAAAGCCTACATTTCTATAAACTCTCTTATTCCTATTCATAATGGACACCTAGTTCTTTTAACTTGTAATGGTTGGTATGAATTAACAAAGCTAGAAAGAAAACACCGCTCGATCAAAGTTAATATTCAAAGGGGCATGTGTTGACAAATAATCTTTTTGTGAGATAGCGTAAGTGTTCGATTTATAAGGCCATCGATTTTTTTTTCAAATAGCAACCGTCTTGAATACATTTGAGATTTATTCCAACACCAAACCACTATTTTTAATACCTTATTGTTATTTCAGAAAATATAAGATTTATCAAAAAACGATTTCGATAGGTTGAGAGATAAATAAATTCTCCATAAGAATGATTTTCAGTAATACCTTATGGAATATGCGAGTTTTCTCAGAAAACGTAGTTTAATGCCGACATCACATTTCAGGTTCGCGCTAACCCGCCACTGCAAGTTCAGGAAGGGCCGAAAGTTAGATTTGTCATAACTTTGTTAATAGTTATTTACCTAACAAGTGCGGAAAGTAGTACTTTTCCGCACGCGACGGCAGTTGCACGAACGACGCGTAGCGAAGTTCGAGCAAGCCGTTAAGGGTGGAAAAGACATTTTCGTAAGAGTTAGGTACAATATTTTTCCTACGAGTGTTTTTGTCCATCTTATTCATTAAAAACAAAGTTTTTAATAAACAAGTTTTTATAATAATGCTACAAAATGACTAATAAGACAGAATAGTTACATAGATCATTTAGTTAGTCCTAAATATCCTCATTTTCAACAATACAAAAATCGTGCGGAAAAGTAAAAATCGTACGGAAAAGTAACTTTTCCGAACGATTTTAAATCGTACGGAAAAGTACAACTTTCAAAACGAAAAATCGTGCGTAAAAGTTACTTTTCCGCACGCTCGTAGGAAAAAATTATATCGTAGGAGGAAATGAAACAGTGTATATCGTTCCTGAAGACTTCTACTTCCTCATGCAAATACAACATGGGAGTATCTGAGTACCTAAAATATGTTTTGTCCCACTTCACATAACCCTTCTAAGATATTTACGGAGGATCCGAAAGTCATGGATATTTTAGTTGATATGAAATAATTATACTGAAGCAGGAGTCAATCTTTGGACCACATGCAACGATTTTAGACTAGTGAGACAAGTGTCACTTATACATGCCAAAGAAAACGATGGAATTCACTCCTGCCTCAGTTTTCAACTCACCCATAATCCCGGCAGTTTCTTGAGTAAATGTTGAAAATAATCGCTCATAGACATCCTACATAAAAAATGAAGTATCTATGTGATTTTAAGCTTGAGGTTTGCACTTCACAACAGTTTTATTAAACATATACGCAGGATATAAATAAGCGATTATTTCCAACATTTTCTGAAGAGAATGCCGGTTTTATGGGTAAGTTGAATATGAGGCAGGACTAAAACAAAGTATTTTTTTTTGCATGTATAAGTGGGACCTGTCACACTACTTTAAAATTGTTGCACGAGTCCAAAGAGGGTACGGGTTGCTGCTTCAGTATAATAATTCCATATTTACTAAATTATTCATGATTTTCGGATCATCCGCAAACATCTCCGTGAAGTGCGACAAAACACATTTTAGGTACTCAAATACTCGCATATTATATTTGCATGAGAAAGAAGGAGTCTTCAGAAACGATATGAACTTTTCGTTTTCATTCTCCGATCATTTTTAGCAGAGTTATGACCAATCAAATATTCGGTTCTGCCAGAACTTTCAGCGGCGGGTAAGCGTGAACCTGAAATTTTATGTCGGCGTTCAAACACGTTTTCTGAGAAAACGAGCGCATTTCATTAGAAATTGCTAAGAATAATTTTTGTGGAAAATTGAATTGTTTTTCACCTTGTTGAGTTGTTTTTCCGATAAAACATATACTTTCTGAGATTACAGCAAAAATCTACTTATTTATTTTTAAATGAAAAAAAAAAAGTTCCACAACTGGAATTTTAGTAAACCATTTTTTTTCGTGTTTATCATGGTTCCAACTACTAGCGTACCTACTAAGTTTGGAGGTGCTACAATCGACCCTCGTCTCAAAACCCAATCGTACTGGATTAATACTGATCCATGAAGTCAACATTACCGAAGTGGAAATTATATCAGACTCAGAGCTGGGCCGGGTACTCATAAATTGTACTCGAGTACTGGGTACCGGGTACTTCCAATAATTTAAGAACGAGTACAGAGTACCAAGTACTTTACTCATTACACATGCTCTCGAATAAAAGTACTCGAATTATAAGAGTACTTTTTGCCAGTACTTTCTCATCAAGTTGTATGTAGCAAGTCCAAAAATAACACTTTCACCACATTTTGCACCTAATAAATAATCATGAACTATCAAATCAATAATGACTAAACTATTTTGTAGTTTTCAGTCCATAAAGGATAAAATTAACGAAACAGTTCATTAGAAATGTATTATTAATAAATATAAAAACAAAATAATATGTACTATGTACTATGTAATAATATGTACGGGTACGAGTACCGAGTACTTTATATAAAATGTACTGAGTAACGGGTACAGAGTACCAGAAATGTACTCAAGAGTACAATATTCGGTTATTAGTACTGAGTACTTCCCAGCTCTGATCAGACTACATGTTATCCAAATACTCATACGAAAAACAATGAATGGGACTCAGGAGTGGAATCACTATCATCTAGAAACATAATTTGGCATACAGATATGGGAAGGGGAATATGTGGTGTGAGGCCAAAAAGGATTCTTGCTGAGACACATGCCATAAGGACATGCATACAAATTAATCTAGAGAGTGGCTATAATAGAAAACACATCTGCATTTGATTTGAGAGCCAGAGCGTAATGAACGCTCTGATTTCAGTAAGGATAAAGTCAAAGCAACTTGGGAATGCCTTCAAAGCTTCAATGAACTGTCAAAAAACGCAAGAAGGTCACACTTGTGTGGGTGCCTGGACATGGGGAAATAGAAGGTAATGAAAAAGCAGATCAACTTGCAAAACAAGCATCTGAATACCATTCACAGGCCCAGAACCACTGTCTAGAATCAGCAAAACCCGATGCGGAAACCTAATTATCGAGTTGAAAAAAAACACCAAACGCATCGGGACCAAACCGAAGGGCATCGACGCAGCACAGCTTGTTGACAGTCTCAACGTCAACGATCCAAAATACGTACTTACTAACCGGACACTGCGGTCTAAGGAAACCCTTGCACACCATGGGAATATAGCAACCGTGGCGTGCAGACTTTGTGGTGACGAGAAGAAAACAGCCTCTCACATCATTTTCGAATGCGATGCGCCGCAGTGGCGTAACATAATATTCGGATAGATCAACCTAGAAACAGGCACGAATCCGAAACACCTAGTAAATAGACTACTAAACCTGGTGAATAACACAGGCCTATTCAACTAGGAACCACTGACGACAGAACAATACGATAGACCCCAGCGGGTCTCAGTGTTAGGGGCTTTTATAGGTATCTGTCTGTTGTTGTTAACTTACTTGACTAATCTTAATTAACTGAGGTCTGTGGAATGATTTTGTCATGATGATCAACAGAGCGACTGCTGATTTTGTCGTTCTTCCATATTTTACACGTGCTAAGTGTTCTTTGTGTCTTATTTTCATAAATATTCTCTTGTGCCATCAATATTTGGCATTGAATACGATAATTCCTGACTTCTCTGATTTCTCAACTTGATCCTTTGGGTTGACTAAAAGATATATTTACAAAAGTTCTAAGTGCAGAGGTGAGGGAAACGACAATATCTGTATTCAATACGTTGAATTATATACAGGGTGTCCCAGAATAAAGGGGACAAACTCCGAGGGTAGAATCATCATTTCATTTCAAGGCTGAAAGTTTCAATAAACATATACCCTAAAATGAGTATCAACCGAGTTATAGGGTGTTGAAAGTGAAACAAATAGATTTTCCAGAATAACTCCATAATAGCTTAACTTTTCTTAATGAAATTTGGTATGTCACTTGACAGCATTCAGTTTCATATTTCAAAGCAAATCATATGTTTGTAACTCTGAACTTTCACGCCACTGGATTAATATCGTATTTTTTTTCTTAATCCCCAATATTTCCTATACAAAAAGGGAATACGTTTCGTTTCACAAATATCAACGGTTTTCGAGATATTTGAAGTTGACTGAGTGCGTGCGTATCAAAATCTTTATTATTTTTGAAAGGAATGTGACGGTAACTATTTATAACATTATAACCAACATATTTCATACATTGCAATGAGTATAAATTCAAATATTTCGAAGATTGTTGGCATTTGCGAGGGATTTAGTTCACAAAAATTTCCCGATATTTAAAACCTACATAGCCACTAACAAAATAATCACTGATGAGTATCCGTATCACATACGCACCCATTTATTCAACTTTAAATATCTCGAAAACCGTTGATATTTGTGAAACGAAACGTATTCCTTTTTTGTATAGGAAATATTGGGTATTAAGAAAAAAAAGACGTAATCGCTATTAATCCAGTGGCGTGAAAGTTGGGGAGGGGCGAATAGGGTTACCCATCTGCCGTACGCCCCTGTTTAGAGTTACAAACACATGATTTTCCTTGAAATATGAAACTGAATGCTGTCAAGTGGCATACCAAATTTCATTAAGAAAAGTTAAGCCGTTATGGAGTTATTCTGGAAAATATATTTTTTGTGTCACTTTCAACACCCTGTAACTCGGTTAATACTCATTTTAGGGTATATGTTTATTGGAACATTCAGCCTTAAAATGAAGTGAGGATTCTACCCTCGGAGTTTGTCCCCTTTATTCTGGGACACCCTGTATAATGCTACATAAGGATATTACAGAGAAGAAATCAATTTAATATTAATAGCACGCACTATAGTTCGACAAAAATAGCTGAAACTGGATATATTACGGATATATTACGCAACACGAGCGTGTATATTTTCAAAGTTTCAGCTATGTTTGCCGAACTGTACCTCAGACCCGACCCTGACAGAGGTATATTTTTGGGACTTTTTTTTATTGTTGTTTTGCTGATTTGTTACTCAGCAACGCGGATTTGGCTGTCATTTTTTCATCGTCAAAGTGTTTTGGAAATTCCAAAAATTATGCTTTTAAGTCAGGCACGAAGAAATGAAACGGTCATGATTGATTATTGGTCTTTTTTCTCATCTATTTTCTTCCATTCTATACTGTAAAATTGAACACAAAATCGATAGCGATGGCACAATTATGAGCTCACACAAAAATGATATGTTGACACCTGCTTTGAACATTACAACTAATATATATCAGAGGGAATTTTCTTTTCTGACTCTGTGAAGAATGTATTCAATTTATTATAATCGTGCGCACTATATATTAAAATATTTTCAGTCTGTACGGAACGATCGAACAAAAACAAGTCAGTGGTATTTTTCTCAACATAAAGCCTAACTTGTTGCTTGCCATCGCATCAATTTCAATATTTACACAAATCGATTACTTAACCAAAAATGATCAAAGAGAAACACCACAAAATCGCCCTTTGAAGTCTTTATTAACTTCATTATGGAAAAACATGTAATTAACACAAGAATTTTACAAGACTTGTTTCGCGATTGTAATACAGAATTAAGCTACCGAATTATTTTTCAGGAATTGAAAGGTCAAAAATTCGATTAATAGAAGATGAGTTTATTATAAGGATTTTCTATTATTCTCTAACTACATTTTTCAATTTTATTTTTCAAATATTTTTATCTACTGTTGTCATATTAATGTCATTAATTGTTGTCTTTTTATAGTATATGACCAACAGGAACAAATCATGCACAGATGTGTAAAGGGAAAAAAATCGATAAGACATTATGAAAAACAAATTTGCTTTCCGAGTTTCACTTCACGGTTTTTCCAATATTACGAACATGCTAGCTGGAAACCATAACGTTCCTTTTTCACCGTACATCTGAGACAGTAATACAAACATTACTGAATAATTAGCAATTTGCTGAAAGACGTTTTTCGGAAGTTATTATAAAAGTGCATCAAAATTGCCGATAATTTTCTATGAAAGCACGAATAACCGAATGCAGTTTTTTACTGACATGCTTGAAAGGAAAACTATCGAAGTTGAAAGAAAATTTTATGTGCTACTGTTTCTATATACAGTACGGACGTAAATACCCCCCCCCACCCCTCCAATTATATTTTGCATGGTTTAATATTTTTCAACCAAATTTTGCACACTTATATCAGACCATAAATACTACTTTTTACAATACTTGTCTTTTTTATGAGGTCATCCGCACCAGCGCGACTCATTTGGGGAAAAAAATTAAATTGGAAGGTGGGTCATGTGACACCTCGATGTCATTTTTGGAGGAAGCGGAAGTTTATTAATAAACGCCAACATTAAGTTGCTAATGACAACATTCACTTTGTTGACAGTGCAAAACACCAAATCGATTATACCACGTCGTCAAGGGTATATTCGCATGTCAATACCTGGTAACTAACTAAAATTCCCAGTGGTCATTGGATATATAATCGCTGAATATGTCCCACTTCATAGTTTTTTCGCTGTAGTTGATCGATAATGTCCCGCTTCATATGGGATTTTTAATATACCATGGAAATATTCGATCAAAATTGCTAGTGTCAAGAAACTCATGAAAAATTAGGTTTCTATTAGGAAGCAAACTCTCAATGTTCACATTAAAAAAAAAGTTTTAATCGTTCTCTCCCACCTCAGAAATTTAGCTGTAACTTTCAATTTATAAATTCATCAATTCTCTAGTGAAAATATGAAACAATACCCATCTTTGGTGTACCGTCTAAATTGTGTATGAATTCAAATTATTCAAATCTATTTTTTCTGTACCAAATAAAGATTATCAACATTACTTGCTATCAACGCTTTCGATTTCCTCAAAACGTTCGAATTCAACAATCAACATGTTTCGATTATCGAGGATGAACACGTGATCGGCCGGTAAAATGACCGGCTCATCATCTGTGTGAAATGGCTTTCGGCAAATTTTTCTGAAATTTTGATATGCTGCAGATACTGACATCTTCACTATACAGGGTGTCCCAGAATAAAGGGGACAACCTCCGATGGTAGAATTCTCACTTTATTTTAAGGCTATAAGTTACAGGGTGTTGAAAGTTGAAAAGATATATGTTTTCTAGAATAACTCTTAATGAAATTTGGTTTTGTCACTTGACAGCATTTAGGTCCAAATTTTAATGCAACTCATGTCTTTGTAATTTTAAACAGGGGCGTACGGCAGGTGGGTACCCCTAATTGCCCCTCCCCAACTTTCACGCCAATGGATTAATATCAACGGTTTTCAACGTGCGTATAAAAATCTCCTAATTTTTTAAAAATGTGTAGGTAACTATTTATAACAATATAACCAACAGATTTCATATCTTTCAATGAGTATAAATATAATTGTCATTTACGAGGAATTTTGTTTACTAATATTTCCCAATATTTAAAACTTTCTTAGCAACTGACCAAAATAATCAATAACGAGTATCCATATCACATACTTATTAAAATATCTTGAAAACCGTTGATATTTTTGATAACGAAACCTATGCCTTTTTTGTATGGGAAATATTGATGGGGATTAAGAAAAAGGATAAGAAATAGATATTAATCCAGTGGCGTGAAAGTTGGGGACGGGCGATTAGGAATACCCATCTACCGTACGCCCCTGTTTAGAGTTACAAACACACGATTTCCATTGAAATTTGAAACTAAATGCTGTCAGGTGCATTAACAAATGTCATTAAGAAAAGTTGGGCCGTTAAAGAGTTAGACTGAAAAACTAACTCGGTTCATTCTCATCTTAGTGTATATGTTTATTGGAACTTTTGGCCTTAAAATGAAGTGAGGATTCTACCGTCGGACTTTGTCCAATTTATACTGGGACACCCCATATAGTCCAATTCATAGATCGATCATATGACCAGTTTTAAATCTACAGGGTGTCCAAAATTCGATTTTTGTTGTTTAGGGTATTATGATCGATTTGAATTTTGTACCCTAATTCGAGATTGGCCTTTCTTAGAAATTACCTCATCACATCTAAGTTTTAGCTCATGAATCCCCTCCATTCGATTAAAAAATAATATCCTACAAAGGTCGTTGCATCACCGCACGGCAAGACAATGTTCATATAGAAATATATAAATATCAGTAACATAATCGTTTTGATTTTCACTCCATCCTTTGAAACTGGAAAACAAACGGCTAGAATTTGTGAAATTTTTGATTTCATCCTGTCCTGTCCATCAGTCAGTTTAGTTACGCTACTAATGCGGGTAAATTGGTTACCGAAATGCGTATCTAGGAATTTAATTACTTGTGGTAAAGGGGAAAATACTTCTTGTTCTCCTTGTCCAACAGTATATAGGTTGACGGAGCTCGGAGGTTGATGGGAATAGATTTGATTGATTGATTTGATGAGACAGTTTTCCTTATATATTCTAGAAACAGCAGTTGAAAACTATCTACTGTTAAACAGTCAATTATATGAATCCTCATTTTGTTGATAAAGACCCATAATTGTTTTGAAATTAGCAAATTTTAGCCATTTGTTTTCGAGTTTTACAGGATTGAGTGAATATCAAACCATTTATTTTATTTATACTTGTATATTTCTATAAACGTTTTGGATAACCTGAAGAGTGGGTGAGCTGCAGTGACATTTTAAACTGTCGTGAGGTGTAGGTTCTAAGCGATAAAATAATCATCGACGAGTTAAGATTCTTCATATGAACACGATGCTCATATTCATATGATTTTTTGGGTTTGTAACCTTCCACAATCTGAAAATGAAAAAATGTTAATCCAAAGAAATCTGTACAAACCCAAAAAATCATGCCAAGAATAGAATTTCCACCACAAAATCAAACTTTCAAACAATACGATGCTATTAATTTTCACGTAGTTTGGGCACAGGTTTGGGCTTATTTCTCATTGAACTCTCTGGGTAAGCAAAGGATAAGTGTGACTTAAGAAAACATAATAATTTGATAATGACGCAGGTCTATCATGCTTCAGATTAAAAACTATACCTGGAATTTTATTAAAAAAATTAAAGATAACAAATGACTTTCTACAGAAAGGAAAAACCATAAGGATTGTTCGGGTTCCGAAATATTCAGGTTCTTGGAAGTCAGGATCCTGTGCCGTGGATAGATGGATAACCCCAGAACCTGTACTATATTTGAAACCAGAACAAACCTGTAGGCGCTCGATTCTGAAAATTAACTACTTATTCATAAGTAAAATTCAATCTATTGAATTTGCTTTCGAATAATTCATATAAAATTTCGAATACGCGATATGGTACAGGGCGTCCCAACAAAAAGTCCGCACCTTAAATGTCTTCGAAAGCCATTTGTGTTATCCCTAGCAGGTGATATATGAATGGCAGGTGATATATGAAATATATCCCCATAAAATTTATTATGACAATAATGGATCATGATTTACCTACTTACATCATTTGGAAGAACGGTTGATTCTCAAAAATTTCATTTTTAGTTATAAGATAGTTAACGATAAAAGATCAAATTAGTAAACACTTTATTGAGATTTTCGCGTATTTCATGTAATTTACTGAAGACGAGTTATTTTATCATAATATAATCAAATATTTCACATGTGGGATGGGCATACTTGAGGAAAGGCCATAATTCCATAAAATGAAAATGGATTAATAATAATGCAGCGTTCTATTGAATAGGAGTGTCTGCAAGTATCGACTTACGAACAGTAAATAATCCTCAGTTGGACTACTTTCTGTGATTCCTATAGATGTCTATGTGCTAACTTGCTTACTAGGTGCTGGAGTTATCGTAGGACCATCTGACAAAAGCGAATGGAAAGGCACTTCCAGCTTCCAGCATCTCAAAATATGCACTTTTTTACATCACGTAATGGAGGGTAGTTTATAAAATAGTCCTAACCATTTGTCTATCTTAAGAAACTGATTTATTATTCAATATTGAAAACGTTATTTCAATATGTGTAAATTCAAACGCTCCTCAGCTATGAGGTCAGTGTTTTCTCGTAATGTGATTGGATGAGAAGTTTGGGGCGCCACGGACATGGCCGAACGTGACCAATAAAAATCACGCGCGCTGATGTCACACGGCGTCTGATCGTTTGAATTCGGTAGTTTAGTTTAGGGTTTTCAAAAAGTATATGCATTCCTGTCTTCTGCAGGTATTTTATTATTCAGGATACTTTAATTCAATAAAACGCCGATTTATCTAGATCTTTTAGTAATTATATTGTATATTGAAAAATATGATGTATAGGAGCTGATTTAAAATAAACTGGAAAAAACTATTTATCACTGAAGTGAAATTGATAATTTCTAATTCCATAAAATATTAAACATATGTGGGCAACTTAAAAAAAATCTACTACTAGGTATATACTTCATTAAAAAATATATCGAATAGCATGTCTTGCATGAAGAAAAAAAAACGGTGTGTTGAAAAACTTGAGTGTGAAAATATCATAAAATAAAATAAAATCTGGAAAGGGATAGCAATACTATCCGGTAGAACGGCGAATCGGCAATTGGTCCTTAGAGAATGGCACTTCCAGAGTAGTTACAGAAAGGAACTGGTGTATATAAAAACTGCAGTGACCAAGGGAGGATAAGATAGCGGAGGGGCTTGTTGGCAGAGCACGCAGCTATCCATGCTAAAGGTCACGCATCACTGTGGAAAGGGTGAGCTATAGAAATTCAAAAAAACCTAAAGAACTGTCTTCAACTTCACTATCATTCTTGAACAAACGGAATTTGAAAGTGAAGACGTTTCTTTGATAATAAAATACATATATAAGGAATCTACAGGATTATTATTAGTCGGAATAAGATAGCAGAGAAAATAGCTGCATTTTACTGCTTCGTAAATGAGAGCCACACAACATTCTACCAAGCTAAGGATACAACGATAGCAATTACCTTATGAACCAACTCTGTCTTCTAATTTGTGTTTTAATTCATCAATTCCAATCGAATGCAATCAGAAGTATTCGGATTCATTTGGTTCACAAGACAACTTACCAAAAGAAGAAAAAATCACCAGTTCAACAAAGATCTGTTCATACCATGATTCATTCAGTGATAGGAACTGAATCTATTTTGGTTAGTGAGGGAAACACAAATCAACACAACTGAGCAGTTAGCTTGCAAAATAAAAGACGTTGCCAATTTCGAAATCAAACCTTATTTGTTAATTATGTTGTTTGTATACTAAGGTCTCTGCTTTCTTTTTCTGAATTGTATTCTGGTCATAAAATCAAGAGGAAAGAGGCCGTGTGTATCTTACGGAAGTTTTTCGGATAACAAATGTTTGATATTTGACAAAAAATCTTTCAAATGAAAGATAAATACCTATAAATGATATAGAAAAAGTTCGTTGATTTCCATAAACAATTTGTCGTATGATGACGATGTAATGATGTATTAAGATTAAGCAAATTATGATGAGTTCTTCAATATTTTTTCACGGATTTGAATTATTTCATAAATATTATGGAGCAACTAAACGTTCCGTTTCGTAACCCATACGGGGAAAGATGGGGCATTTACAAGAAATTGATTATTGCCTAAAACTTTTTTCAGTTCGAATAACATTATTATTTGGGCCTTATTTGGGATCAAATATCAATTACAAGATGGCGATAACCAGAAAACTATTGGTATTAATATTTACACATCATCAAATCAACAATAATTATACCCAGACTGTTTTGCAAAAAAATCCTTCATATGAAATCAATCAGTAAAATCATTGAACAAGTCTTTATGTTTCGGTTATTTTTGTAATGATTTTGAACACTGATTTCTCATTGGGTAATGAAGCGTCAAATATAAGATAGCAGAGATACAAATCGAACAACTACTACAAAAAGTTTTTTTTTCAGAACCGGCAACCAAAAATAACAATAAAGTTCTGTTCGAACAATCAGGGACAAGACGAAAAAAACATAAAAAATAGCGAGCGTGCGCACTAAGATTGCGTAGCATACCGCGCTAGCCCGCGACTGTGCGGCCTTGATTTGGGCTTGGAGGTGCAGAGGGGGGTGGAAATAGCGGCAGGGGTCGCGGTTGCAGCGGCCCTTGACTGCATCCATGCAGACAGTGACAGTACCGTCCTCGTTGGCAGTCACAGAGTCAGCGGGATGCGCAAAGCGACATTCTGACTCTGCTCGTTTGCACGCCCCGCGCTGGTATTCACGGCACACCTACAGCAGATTATCCCGCCATAAAATCAGCTCAAGCCGCCGCTGCATTTTTGTTTTTAACACTGCGACACGCCCTAGTCGAGCATCTCGACAATATTTCAAACTACGCCTATGGTATCTTTAGAAAAAGTCTTGATATAGGTACTAATGATTTGTATTAATATGTTTTTCAAGTAATTTTGGCTTATATATGAGAATCTAATAGGTAACCTATATTGTTGGCTTTCAGAGAGTACCCTATAAATTTTTGTCTAAATACCTTCACAAACTCCAAAGATCAATACTTCACGATGGTATTAATTTAAGTTCAAAAAAACTAGACATGACAAAATATTAAAGAAATATTACATTTATTGTCTCACTTATTGGTTCGGTTGTAGGTAGGGGGAAGTGCGACGGGATCACCCATTATTTTATGTATTTTGACCAGCTGAATCCGAATTTTGAGGGTGATAAGCCGTGGAAGCATCCAGAAAATTGTTATGGACAATTTTTCGAGGGAAATCGAAAAATCAATTTTTTTCAAAAACCAATGACGTAATAATATTCTGCATAAAATTCTCTACGAGCTTTTTCCAAAAAGCACCGTTTTCGAGTAAAACGTGTACGAAATTGGAAAAATGCGATTTTCCCAATTTTCTGTGCTCTCTCATTCAGTCACATAATGATATTTTCAGTATCACCTTGTTCCAAATTATTCATATATGTCTCGACTATAAATAACAAAAGAGACATTCCTGAAAAAATCAATAGTATGGATTTCCCGGCACTGAATTTCAGGATAATTTCCTTTGCATTTTTTTATTTGCGTGGACGAATTTAAAACGGGTTCAGCACATATTTTTTCATGATTGCAAAGCATTTCAGTAGCGGAAAAACAGGTAATTTTGCTCAAAAGTAAAATAAGTTTCAGAAAATTCACTTTTTCGTTGAAAAAAACATTATCGGACTTACTTTTTGTCAAACACTATTTCTACCCAAGACTTTTCCAAGGTCTAATGAAAAAATTGAGTTTTATTCAAATTTCATTTTGGCATGTATTACCGCGGTGATAAAAACAAAATGAGCAGTATGAAATTGTTGCTGCCTTACAAACGCACTTTTGCAAGTACAATTCTGTACTTGGGGGGATCAAAATTTGAACCCTTTGCGGTTTAAGCATAGACTCTTCTTCAATGAACCCGAAATCCAATGGGTAAGAAACCATAGTACCAAGTAAATATAATTAGGCAAATATTTTTTCTGTTAGTTCGAGATGCTCATCTGGGCTTCGCAGTGTTTGAAAAACTTACGGAAACAAGAGCCTATACTGTTGAATGATCATTTTATTGGCTTATATTCTTGGCCTTTTTTATGTTTGCATCGTAAAGATTCTCATTGGTATGTGAAAATAAATTGAACAATAAAAAAAAATCCATGAATCTCACTCTTTCTATTCGACAGAAGTTAGAGGGTAGAAAGAAATATGAGCATATTAAAAAATATACTGATTTTTAATACAATTCCAATCTCCAATGGTAAAATTAATTGGAGTATTTACGAGAAACTCAAGTGATGTTATTCAAAACTGTGTGACAATCAAAGTACTTATGGTTTTCGGTAATGTCAACTTCTTTACTAAACATGATTGTATTTGTCCTAATCTGTATAATGAGTTTGAATCCTACCTATTTCTATATGTTGTTTTATTTGTAAACTTTTATCGTCAAAATCACTCGAGCTCTAATAACATCATTATTATTAAGACAAGGCCAGTGTGGTCGCCAAACATACAGTGATGTTGCGTAATAAAAAGTCAGTTTCGATTTCATTTAATGAAATTGATTCAAATGACGAAATGAAGTGGTTATTTTTTACTTTTATTTATTGCTATCATATAATAGAGATTCGTCATCAAAATTAAATTCATTTGATGAACTTATTATGCGTGTTCAGTTGTTCATTGAGATTTAAACGTGATTCATTACAGAAAAACGTATAAAGTTATTTTGTAACGAATATGAACAATAATTAAACACCGAATACTAGTTTTGGTTAAGATTATGTTCTCCATTGTTTTATTATTCTACGAATACCTATTGCAGTTTGATGAATTGAAAATGACAAAAATCAATAGGTATTTACGATACAAGTGTTAATAGTGGCAAAATAAAAATCACGTTTAACATACAATTTTTTTTGTACAACAATTACTGCTAGTAAGAAAAAAACTAAAAAAATATAAGATCTATAAGGATTCGAACACACGATCTTTGGGTTACAAGGCTGACTGACAGATGCTCCAAATATAATAAACCCCAACGCACTTTATTTATGAACGTCATTATTTATCAGTGATGAAGGACCTTCTACAGTTGGACTGAATACTACTTCGTTTGTAACTTCGAAAGGAATTAGTATTACCAATGGCGCAAACGGCCAAATACATGCGTGAACTTTTATAAATGATTCCTTTTGAGTAGGTGTTCTGTTTATAATATCTGATTCTGTTTCTATTAGAGAGATCTATATTACTGAGTATCCATCATCTCATCTGTCATTTTACTTTTAACACTGGTGTTAAAAGTATTTTTCTACAACTGTCCACTTTTTTTGTGTGGTTTGTGTGCGTAAAGTATTACAATATTTTACTATCAACATACGATTTCATTTTTGAACGGCTGTTGCTAGGCAACCGACAGTTTCATGCAATAACAGTGACAGATCCGAATAATAACGAAATCCTGTAATAAAGCTAGTTCTATTTTCTTTGGCAACTAATAACCTATAAATATCTGATATACAAATGTTTCACCAATAAGATTCTTAGCATTGTTACTATTGAATAAGTACTATCAAAATTCCAAACTATCGCGGCGAATATATTCAAAATGATAGCATATACCTCTAAGGAACCATTAGACCTAATCTACACTAGGTAATCCAAGGTAGCTATGGCTGTTTGGTCGTCAGAAACTAGTTGACAACAATAATTAATGAAATTTGTGAAATTGGGCATCTATCCAGATAACGAATTCTTGATATCTATAAATTTAATTTAAGTAGAAATGAAAAGTGATGAAGATTGAACAGAGAAAATCGTAGATAATGCAAATATGAAATTTTCTTGACATAGTTCAAAGAAAGAAGAAGGTATTCGTTGCTTCACGAGGATTGTTTATTTATTTTGAATACAAATCTAAGAAAATGAAAAGTTACTTCCATGGACTAGTTAGTCAACATTAATAATAATAATAATATTGACCTCGATGAATATGTTATTTTAATATTCTCTTAATATTTTCCATTTTGCGGGATAGTGTGAAGAGAAAGGGATTTCGACTCTGTTGATATTATTCGTTTCATTTGTTTGAAACTCAACTCTCCGGCATACTCTTCGAACTTTGTTCGAATAATGAATCAATTAAAATATGCCAAATTCATTTCATATTTGCAAAAAAATATGAATTGATTATTTTTTTTGACAGTTGTAGAAAAAATACTGTATGAAACTCGTGAGTAAAGTGTTTTTTACTCATAGTAATGCATTTCCTACTCGTAAAAAAGTATCACATACATAAATTACTATTTTAACACTAGTGTTAAAAGTGATTTTGTGAAAACTTCAGTTTTTATTTCATATGTAAATGAAAAACGTAATTTTTAATGATAGTTGTACAAAAAAAGTTTTTTGATTTTCCTTTCGATGTGTCAGGTGGTTTATATTACTAGAAAAAAACATGGTAAGAGTAACGCTTCGAATCATTCAAACATCTCTTTAGTGTGAGTATACCAATACAAGAACACAAACTATAAGGAAAGGAGTGGACAGGTATTTAGGGAAGAGCAAAAGATCAAATACCAAGGGTTGAGTGCACATAAAGAGAAGCCAAAAAATTGAAAACCGAATGATCATCCAACAAGTCAATAACCTTCTATCGAAAAAAGCGAGACACAAGATTACTTGCGACTGCGAAAAATACAAAGGGAGCTAAAACTACACAGATGAGAGTCAACGGATAAAAATAACACACCGTGCGAAGTCAAAAATCAATCGATAGAAAGTTACAAGTGCTCGAAACAGGTAATTAGAAAACGAATACTTGGTTTGTATATACAGCAGTTTAACTAAAAATTCTATTAGTTAGGTCAACATTTTCAGAACATCCAGTATTGATAATATCAAGATATATGTCACATAACTTGTGACATTTTTCCTATGCATGTAGGTAAGTACTTTCAAATTTCCTACTTCAATATTACAATACATTTTTGAAAAATTATATTTCATTGCTGAAAACGTTTTCTATTTTCAAACATAATTCTAAATCATAAACAAATTATGGAAAAGTGTTTCTTCAGCTATTACAAGAACATAATTTACGTTTCTTCTTTAGACGTTATTTGTATTTATAATAGCTGAAAGGTTACTTATTTAATATCTGAATGTATATAGATAATGGAAGAAATTTCCACCTGAAAATGTTCCTTAACCTTTTCTATCACTTGTGTGGAGGTATTTGGTAAAACAAACAAAAAACATATTTACACAGGGGGAAGACTGAACTACAACTATTTCTGCTGGGTTAGCATAATTTGTGTGTGAAAAGTGTTAGTGTATAAGTTGCTATTTACCTTAGAACTACTAAGTTCCAAGCATTAATAAACCCAAATAACCTGCGAAAAAAATAAATAGAAAAAAAAATATGAAAGTAAAGAAAGAAAAGAAGAAGAAATTATTACGCCGAATGAAAGTTATATTTATATATTATTGAATTAACACATTAACATTAATAGTATTAGTTACCGTATTGAATAAAAAAAAGTTACTAGTGATAAAAGTGAAATAAAAGTAAGCAAAATCAAAAAAAAAACTAATAAAACAAATGCTGCGTTTTCTCATACAGTCGGTGTGGTTGATGAACAAACATATTTTTTTAGGTGTTTGAGATATTGGAAAGGTATGTGCAAATTCAGTAAAGTAATTTTGAATATCACAAAACTAAATGTGAATAGTCTAAATGAATTCTTCTAAATGTAGACTTTCCAAAATCTCGCGTTACCAACCTCATTTTCGAAAAAGTATGATGAAATAATTCCCTAGTAATGACCGAAATAACAAAAACTCATCAAGTAAGTCGATAAAAAAAAGTAAAAGGTAGGGGGACTAAAAATGGACTCCATACCTCCAATCTGTCGGAACGAGGCATCTTCTGTTGTGTTACCACAGTCTGAGGCACAACTCCTAAAGGAGAACCAACCCCCGTAGGATCTGGACCCATTATTGTAGGCATTATGGGACCTGGTGCGAAGTAAGGACTGTAAGTGTTTCCAACTTGTGGCATTCCTGTGAGGTAGGGGTTAGCAGCCTGAAAAAAAATAAAAAACAAATATGTTTTATTTAACAAAATTTTCGTTAAAAATAATTTAAATCTGTTTTCGATATACCGAAAATACTTGTGACAGTTTTTTAATAATTGGGTTCTTTGATAAAATTAATTTCGATACCAAAACCATCGATTTGAGCTAGCTAAACGTTCGTTTTTACACAGTGCATATTAGTCTTAAGTTTTACTTGCGTACTGGCGATATAAAAATAATAGTCGGTCCAATATCAAAATATTGCAATATAAATCAAAATAACATGCAAATTCAATGAATATAAAGTAAGAAGGTAATAGTCCATACTCGAAGTGGAAGACCAAGTTTTTTTGGAAAAAGAACACAAAGTCGTCTCCACGAAATTTAATAGAGCAAAGGATATAAATCCAATCTCAAACAACAAGACATGTTTCGAACATATATATGTTCATCTTCAGTTGGGTACATCATGTACCTATAGCTCAATTGTTAGTTCCTACTATTTGTGTATTTTTTCTCTCCACACTTTCTTTTCTATATTACTAATTGTACCCAACTGAAGATGAACATATATATGTTCGAAACATGTCTTGTTGTTTGAGATTGGATTTATATCCTTTGCTCTATTAAATTTCGTGGAGACGACTTTGTGTTCTTTTTCCAAAAAAAAAGAATATAAAGCATCCACACGTATTCAACTTTTATTCCTATATGAAAATCACTAACATAAAAAAATACAAGAAATATAAAACATGTCAAAAAAAAGGAAGATGTTGATATGAAGTAACTGAATACAAAGTACCCAGAAGAACTCAACTACCATTTTGATTGAAAAGTTAGTATTTGAATAATAAATTAACTTTCTCAAGTTGTATCTGAATTATATGAATATGAATTATATGAACTCTTATATCAAACGAAGTACAGTTGGTGATGACATTTCCTACACAATTATCCGGCATAAACTGTAAGTAGACCACATTAGTCCGTTATGGAGGGACGTGGCTTCACCCCTAAAAAAACAGCTCTTTGGTGAAAAAAAAAACTGTTTTCGCCTATAACTCGTCCACCGTTGAAAATACCAAAAGAGTATTTATTAGAAAAAAGAAAGCTTGACAAAATTTTACATCGATTTTCTCGTAAACTATAATAGCCTATACAGAAAAATTTGTTGAAGACTTTCTTTTGAAAAATTTATCAAGCTTTCTTTTTTGTAGGTAATGAATACTTTTTTGATATTTTCAACGGTTGACGAGTTAATAGCGAAAACAGGTTTTTTTTTAACCAAAGGGGTGGATTTTTAGGGTTGAAGCTATGATCCTGCAAAACGAATTATTATGGTTTTATGATATATGGGACCTCTACTAACAGTTTATGGCGAAAAATTCCACGCCGATTTATTAGGTAAGTAGATGATATAATGTATGTTTTACTTCAGCAACTGTACTGAATAGGAATCAACAGAATTCAAAAGAGAAACACATTTTGTGAACATGTGAAATAACCATTAATAGTCAACAGGTGCTTTAAAGAACTGTCAAAATTATTTTAGGTAGAGCAAAATAGAGTTAGAAGATAATGAAGCATGCAAAGCTATAGCCTAAGAGCAACTAACTGGAAAATTATAATTTGATACATCAATAGTAAGTGCTGTATTGATACATCAATAGTAAGTGCTGTATGAATTTTCGAAAGAATCAACAAATGGATTTTTATAATGGGATATGACGAATTTGAGTTACATATTTTAATAAAATTCACAAATAGAATCCATTTACTTTCACTTCTTATATTTCGTTGAAAAACAGGTTGAAATCAATTAACATTATGCAATTATTATTTTTTAAAGCTACCCAAAACACCAAAATTACATCACTTTCACTCGACGCGCGTTTCTCTAACAAAGTTAGCATTCTCAAGAGCTATACGCTTACTGTATAGTAAGTAAGTAATTAGTATAGTAAGCGTATTCTCAAGAGCTATACGCTTACTATATAGTAACCACACCAAAATTACGTCACTTTCACTCGACGCGCGTTTCGCTAACAAAGTTAGCATTCTCAACAGCTATACGCTTACTATATAGTAAGTAAGTAGTATAGTAAGCGTATTCTCAAGAGCTATACGCTTACTATATAGTAAGTAAGTAAGAAAGTAGTATAGTAAGTAAGTAGTATAGTAAGCAGATACTATATAGTAAGCGTATAGCTCTTGAGAATACGCTTACTATATAGTAAGTAAGTAAGTACTATAGTAAGCGTATACTATATAGTAAATAAGTAGTATAGTAAGCGTATAGCTTTTGAGAATGCTAACTTTGTTAGCGACACGAGCGTCGAGTGAAAGTGACGTAGATTTGGTGTTTTGGGTAACTTCTATTTCTTGAATTGTATTCACACCAAAGGTTACAAACATCCATTTTCGATAAATCCTACAAGTTTCCGGAGAAGCCCCCCAGCTTATTTGAGATCTGATAGCTTGTGCGAGCAAGGGAAATCCGAGATCTACAGCTTACGAGAGAGTGGATTCCGACCCTATAGATGAATGGAATATACTGGGTTTGAACCCAAATTGTCTGGGTGAGAGATTTGTTGATTCTTTCAAACGAGGATCCCGAATCAGAAGATGTGAAATAATATATACTGTCGAAATGCAAAGAAGATAAATCATTTGATTCCACTTGCTTCCGGAATTCCAAGAAGTAGTTAACATTCATATCGCTTTTCCGAGTTTCGTGTGTCAACTGTCTTTTGAGAAAGATTTTTCAAAAATAAAATTATTATGACTGGCTTTACTTTCATTATATACATTTATGAAAGGAAAGTTAGAGCACATTCAATATCAGTGAAATAAAAAAGTATTCGCATAATTTTAACGTAATTCAATCACAAAGTAAGTTAAAATGGGATTCCAAATTTCTTACGAAAGATGTTTTATAAATTATTTAAAAGTTAAGGTTATAAATGCAAGCCAAGCAAATATTCAAAAAGAGATGTATATCTTTTAAACACCTTTCGATTCAATGATCAAAAATTAAGCAGAACAAAATGTTAGTAAAAGCATTAAGTGAGGATTCAAGGGTAATTTTTACCATAAGTGCGTACTGCTCTTCAATTGTCATGGACAAGTGGGGGAAGTAGGTCAGGGGTAGGCTGTCTATTGGCGAATCCACCTCCAATACAAAACCAGTAATAATTAGTACAACACCACAAATTAATAAATAAAATGTATAAAAAGGCCAGCACCAGATATCATGCACGACGTGCCGCTTACAAAATATACTGAAAACAGCACATAAAAATTAGTTTAACATAAATAAATTTTGCGTGCCTCACGTGCAAACCAATGAGGGTTCCGTAGATAAATCGGGAGAACTGAGAGAAAATATTCAATGAATTTGAAATCATTCTTGGAAAATTAAAGACGAAGAAAAATAATAGTGAGAAAAACTAGAAACTCTTCAATTTTATGAGAAAGAGCATCTCCACTTCACCCAAACATGTGTTTTTGGTGTAGTTGTATGGTTTTTTTATGCCTATGAAAGCACAGATCCGACCTCTACTAATTACTCATACATCCAGTAATATTTCTTCTACTCACAAAGAAAGTAAATACATATTAGTACAGTAACCACAGAGAAATTTGAGCCACATGCAAAGAATTAATGAATGTACTGTTAGAAAAAAAATTGTTTACCAAAAAATCAGGGGTGAAACCTAAGAAAAAAATGTATTTAAAAAAATTACAATTTTTTTTGCTGTTGTTTCGAAAAGTATAAGATTTCTCAAGAAACAATTTCAACAATTCTCCACAAGAGATATACCTAGTAATTTCTCACAAAATGCGCTCGTTTTCTCAGAAAACCTAATTGAATTCCGATATCAAATTTCAGGCTTCCGTTAATCCGCCACTGCAATTTCCGGCAGAGCCGAAAATTAGATATGTCATAACTTTGCTAAAAATTATAGAGACGGAAAAGGAAAAGTGTATATCGCTCCTGAAGACTTATACTTCCTCATGCAGATATAACATGTGAATATCTGAGAACCTAAAATGTGTTTTGTCCCACTTCACATAACCCTTCTAAGATATTTACGGAGGATCCGAAAGTCATGGATATTTTAGTTGATATGAAATAATTATACTGAAGCAGGAATCAGTACCCTCTTTGGACCACATGACACGATTTTAGACAAGTGAGACAAGACTCACTTATACATGCCAAAAAAAACTGGGTTTCACTCCTGCCTCAGTTTTCAACTCACCCATAATCCTGGCAGTTTCTTCAGTACATGTTGGAAATAATCGCTCATACACATCCTCTATAAAAGATGAAGTAAGTATGTCATTTCAAGCTTGAGGTGTGCACTTTACAACAGTGTTATTAAACATATTGCAGGATATGAATAGGCGATTATTTTTAACATTTACTGAAGAGAATGCCGGTTTTATGGGTAAGTTGAATATAATGCAGGAGTAAAACAAATTTTTTTTTGGCATGTATAAGAGGGACCTGTCATACTACTCTAAAATTGTTGCATATAGTCCAAAGACGGTAAGGATTGCTGCTTCAGTATAATAATTCCATAATTACTAAATTATTCATGATTTTCGGATCATCCGCAAACATCTCCGTAAAGAGTGTCAAAACACATTTTAGGAACTCAAATAGTCGCATATTATATTTGCATGAGAAGGTAGGGGTCTTCAGAAACCATATGAAGTTTTCCTTTTCTATCTCCGATCATTTTTAGCAGAGTTATGACCAATCAAATATTCGACTCTGCCAGAACTGAAATTTGATGTCGGCGTTAAATCACGTTTTCTGAGAAAACGAGCGCATTTCATAAAAAATTATTAGGAATCGTTTTTGTGGAAAATTTAATTGTTTTTTACCTTGTTGAGTTGTTTTTCCGATAAATTATACACTTTCCAAGATTACAGCAAAAATATATTTATTTATTTTTAAACGAAAAAAAAAATATGTTCCACCCCTGGAATTTTGGTAAACATTTTTTTTCCATGTTTATTATGGTTCCAACTAGTAGCATACCAAGTTTGGTGGTGCTACAATCGATCGTCGTCTTAAAACCCAATCGTACTGGATTATACCAATACAGTAATAGAATTAGATATATGACAAGACACTTTCAAAAAGAAAAAGTGATTTTGTTTGTTAACCTCTCGAAATGAAATCATCTCTAAACGTCGACTCACTCGAGACGACGTTGAAGTCGCCAGCTATCAAATATCAACGGATGATATTATCATTTGTGTTTGTGAAACGTGTTAAAGTACGTCAGTGAAGGTTTATTTCGAGGAACTATCTCACATTTCACCATCCCAAAATAACTTGAAACCCATTAAATGTGTTTGATATTACTAGCCTTTAAAACGCTCTGTTGATATATTCATTTGGACGCGTCTCGAAAAATCTATGTTTTGAGGCAAAAACGTCAGACAAATCGCATCAAGGAGATGTGGAAGTCTGAGTAATTTTTGTAATAATCATCTTGTCGTTTATCAACAGAAATCCAGTTCACAAACGCAATCTCATTATTTTGTAAGTGTGGGTGGAAATTTCATATTTTCTAACTAGTTGGGTGTCAGCAATCTGTATTAGTTATTCAAACTACAGACTGCTGTTATACTGAGTCGTTTTATATTTGTAAGCACCTGATTGTGAGACAGGTGAATTCTTTAATTGATGGTTTAGTCATCAATTCACGACATCAAAAACATCTAAACTACTCGAGTATATACAGGGTGTAATCTAACCTCTTGCACTCCCGTGAAGAACGGGTGTATAATGTCATTTTATAACGAATGGCAGGTGTGATAAATTCGAAAAAAAAAATGTGGAAAGTTTAATTTATGTTGGAAAATTCGTCGAAATTTTGGAAACCGCTGTCCGCTGAACGTCAGCTGACCGGAGCAGAGCCGCAGTATTACTGAAACTGCCGGATGGAAGAAACTGTGTAATTTCGAAAAGCAGTTTCCAAGATTTTGCGAATATTCCAACATAATTTTAAATTTCGATTTTTTTTTCGAACTATTCACATCTGCCATTCGTTATAAAATGTCATTATACTCCCGTCCTTGACGGAAATGCAAGAGGTTAGATTACACCGTGTACATTGAACTTTTGAAATATTCAGTTTTTTCGAGTTTTAAAACAATCACCATTATTCTGGATGGAAGGAAAAGCAATCCCTGCCTTGACGAATGGAGTTCTGCATTTTGTAGTGCTGTACCTTTCAATGAGAGCATTTATTATTATTATGAAATTCTGATTTTATATGTTTGAAAAAAAATCTATGCGAATATTAACTTCCCGTTGAAAAGGGGAACATTCTATATGAAAATTCAAAAATGAAAAATGTGATTTATTTGTAATATCTAACAGAAAACAACTACTTTCCCGGCACAAGCCACGCTGGACATTGAACTACATCTGATAGATATTGTGAAAAGACTCTAACTGAAAAGAAAAGAAAAAATCTGAAAGTGAAAATTCGCATTTTCATTCAGATATGTAGTTGATTTTCTAATTTTCTGTCAAAATCATTAAATGAATTAGATAGGGAGAATGTTATTAAAAAATAGCACTCACAGAAATTGTTCATTTCATTGAAGGTTCGCTTCTCTCGCATTTAATCCCCAATACATTTTGGTCGACGAAAATCTATTTCGCTTTGCCAAGCTCTTCAGGAAGACTGATAGCGACAAAAGTTTGTCTTTCAGCCGCAGATTATTCCACAACAGATTTTATGAATATCCTATTCATATTTTCGAACTAAAATCAAAATGCAATGCCCTTGACAGGTCTATGTCAAAAAATAACTTTCAAAGTATTACTCGCCAGAAGAAATATTTCCCTCATATCCATCCCTGATGTGTATGATTATGGAGCCTGTTTTTTCGAATCCTATCAATCCTCCTGAAAAGCTTGACAAAGCGAAATAGATTTTCGTCGACCAAAATGTATTGGGGATTGAATGCGAGAGAAGCAAACCTTGCTTCAATGAAATGAACGATTTCTGTGAGTGATATTTTTTAATAGCATTCTCCCTATCTAATTTATTTAATGAACTAGAGAAAACCTATCTGAATGAAAATGTGAATTTTCACTTTCAGATTTTTCTTTTCTTTTCAGTTAGAGTCTTTTCACAATATCTATCAGATGTAGTTCACCGTCCAGCGTGGCTTGTGCCGGGGAAGTAGTTGTTTTCTGTTAGATATTACAAAAAAATCACATTTTCCATTTTTGGAATTTTCATGGAGAATGTTCCCCTTTTCAACATGAATACCTCCCACGATGTTATCTTGAACGATGGAAAATCGCGACTAAAGTTTGTCTTTCAGCTGCAGATTATTCCACAACATATTTTATGAATATCCTATACATATTTTCGAACTAAAATCAAAATTAACTTCCTGTTTCTACCACTAATAAACTTATTTTTTCTCAGTTCTCTCCAGACACGCCAAAATAATGCAAAGGAATGACAATGCAGAAGTACAAGCAGACTATCGAATGGTAACTTACCACTGCTTGGACTTGCCCCGGAACCAAAGCTTGACCCGGTGTTAGACCCATTTGTTGCATTAGAGCATTTTTAAGTGCTAGGTGATTTCTTCCATTTATCAGCAACTGGTCCTTGAGATGTTGTGGTGGGTGGAAATATTTGCAAGGAGGTTTCTCCCTATTACATCGACCCTGAAACAATAAATATATTTGAATAATTCACTCTGGGAATGATCATTCTGGGTAATTTTCTCAACACTGTGAAAAATATGCACATCAGAATATATTATCAATTTATTAATGTAAAATACACAAATAAAAAAATTAAACGAAAGTAATGCAAAATATAAAATTACAATAAAAATTAATTGGCGCTCCAGGGCGACTTGATTGATTCCAGTGGCGCATTTGCTTTTTCAGCTGCAGGAAAACCCGGAAAAACCTACAGCACCGCATCCCGATCTGCCAATGTCCTATTTCTCATAAAATAAAATGTAGGGCGTCTCCAGAGGCTCCAATACATTCAAGACATCGTCAGACAGAACATTCAGTAACACAACTATCATCAGCCTTAAACCAGTCCGTTTTGTCTTTGGCCAATGCGTAATAATGACCACATTCAACGTCAGTACCATAGGGGACAATGACTATACATGAAGATTATAATAGTGGTCCGCTTGATTAAGGTGTTCATCTATTTCAAACTTTCGTAAAAGTTTGGTGCTTCCGCCGATCGAGTCGTGTTTGAAGAGCATCAGTGTTATTATTAGATTGACTGGGGGTTTCAGCTATACTTATTACTTTATAATTGTAAGTCAGTTTGGCGCATATTCGTCAATACAGCCGATCATCACCAGTTGAAAATTCTATTTCCAGATGATGACACAGTAAGCTTTGCACGGACTGGTTATCAGTCATATCAGGAAATGCCAGTTGAAGCTCCAGAAAGTCACATAAGTTTTTGCTAACTCTTGATAACAGCAAAAGATCCACAAACAGAAGACGACATAGATTGTACGGAATCATTCAATTAAGAGCGGTCAGGAGCATCGAGTTTGTTATTTTCCTGCTCACGGAAAGTATTCAACAAAAACCCCAAGAAGTGAGGAATCACACTGATCGACCAGGACCGACCGTCCGCGACCGTCCACCTACGACCAAAAGTAGAAGTAGATCAATGAAAACTTTCAAAGTCAGACTCATCGACCATCCACGACCGACCACTAGAATAATTTTGTAAATCTGACATTAATTTGACATTCGAAAGGTTATGTGAATTGTCTGTTCATTTATTGAAAATAAGTTAAATTCATAATAGTAGTGATACTGAAGAAGAATGAATTATGATAATGTACTATTTTTATAAACGACGAATGAAGAAAGTTAAAAAAAATATGTGGGTTAGAGAACTTTATTCAAACCGAGAACAAGAGGGAGATTTTCATACGATCTACATTTTATTTTTCCGGTAGGAAATATACCTATTTACATGAGTTTTGTTGAAGTCAAAAGTTCATCATAATGTGTGTCAAAATGACATTACGTCATGATAGTGTGACACCGACCAAAATTTCCAGCAGACTACAATTTCGAACATGGTCTTTGAAAAACGGTCGAGGACGGTCAATGACGATTATACAGTGTGAGTTGTGCGATAAGAATATGTTGGAAATTTTGGTCGTAGGACGGTCGCGGACGGTCGGTCCTAGTCGATCAGTGTGATTCCTGGCGAATTCGGAACAATCCTCTTGTTGTCCCAACGAATATCTAGTGGACTTCAAAGACTCCAGGGGTGCAATTTTTGACCGTTCGCAATGATAACGTGTACTCGTATCGTCACATTCTGATGTTATCTGCATGTCTTTTACATACTATCCGTAACTCAGACTGTGACGATACGTGTACTCGTTGATATTGCGAACGGTCAAAAATAGCCCCTCAGGAAATCGGTTGGTGGAAAAGATGATAAATTCTTACGAAACTGTAGCTGCATGAATAGGTGTTTGCGTTTTGAGAATAAGTAGGAAACATTCTCGCTCATCGTTAAAATCTCGTTCTTGAAATTCTTCGTCATGAATAACACTTAATGCTGTTCATGTAGCAGTGTCATTAACATCCTATGCAACAATGAATTGCTCCCGTATAGAGCCACTGGATTTTGCAAGAATAACAGTTTTCCATTGAGGGTCGATGTTTCAATTTTGGTTCGAATCACCACATGGAATGATAAAAAGTGTAATAAATAGTCTGACCTCTCGACAAAATATTCTCTACAAACTATTCCACAAACAATTAAAAATTAGTTCCATTTCAAAATGTAACGATCAAGTGCCTATTAAATAACCAAAATACATTCCCTATAAAAATAAGTTCGAATAAACTCGCGAATTGCCGCGTCACAGCACATAATCACGAAAAAACATCACCCTCAATAAAAATTCTAATGAAAAATCCAATTTAATCCCGGCAAATTTATTTCTGAGTCGTGTGACACATAGTTTCACAAACGCGTTCGCTGTGTATGATGTATGAGCCTCACATCAATCGTGTTTCTCACTTCCCCAACGACCCAAAACACCCCTCGACTCATTTTACTCACTCTAAGAAGACCCTTCCTTGATGGATCGGGTAGCAAAATATCACAGGTGAAATACATCAAGTTACTTAAATCATTTTCAAGGTGGCAAATGCATATATTTTGAAGATCTTTTGATTTTTGGAAATGGTACGGAGAGGAAATTTGAATAATATCAATGACATAATGCAGAAAGTGTTCTAGAAAATTTCAAATCTTTGTGTTATAGACAATCAAATGCTGGAAAGTTAATGATAACATGGTTTGGATCCGGATATTTTTTATATACTTTTATTCGGCTTGAACTTTTTTGTGCTACTGACGTCCTTCGTCTTCCACGATAATTTTAAAAATACTAGAGAACTTGTAAAAAAGTATGGAAATCGATAAAGCACTTGTAATAGTTGAGTGTTAATTTAGCGACTCATCATCTAAACAGAAAATTCAAATAACACAATTTAATGCATACACTAAGGGCGAGTTGTACAAGACAAGTTCAACAACGGTTCGAGAGCACCTGAATTCGGTTCACTAAACCGTTGTTGAACTTGTCTTGTACAACTCGCCCTAAAAATCCCGATTTTTTTGTCACTATGACAGCGACAAAAGTTTGCCCTAACTTTTCCAGCTACAAAAAGAAATCGTAAAAATTATCAGAACACCATTCAACGCGTAAAGCATGTCTCTATTTGTAGAATCTGCAAGTGACGAAATTGAAACTCATTCTATTTTATGTGACTGGGTACTCAAATGAAAAAGAATAATGGTGAAGATTGAGAGTGGTGTAGTTAAAAAGATGTGAATCACTACAGCAACAGTGTGAGAAGGTAAGTTTATTGGACTTGTAGTTGAGAGGGTCTCAAGTACTTTTCAAGTTATGCCCTTCCAAATCTTGAAAATCGACAACTGTCAAACACGAGGTTTTCATTGAAAAATCACACAAAATGCCTCCTTCTTTTTGTCAACCTATTTTTTAGACGATAATCAACTTATAAGTATTTCACAAGTACAAGCACCAGAAACAACCGTTATTCTAATCCAATGTTGCCAAAATCACCACGAAAGTAACAGCAAACAAAAAAATTACAGAACCTAATCCAACCTCGCTATTCATTCTTAATACAATCGTATTATACCGTATAAACGCTAATTTAAATTGACGGATAAGATTAATGAGAATATGCTCGCTTTCTCATGGCTTATGGAAGAAGAAAGTAGGGCAAAATGATATTACCTAAACTAACCTCGCTATACAAGTTGAACACACTACAAGCGCTCGTCGAACCCAACTGATTAAAATAGGCTCGCTACGCTCGCTACTTTATAGCTTAGGGAACAAGACATGTAGAGAGCGAAGAGAGCATATTTCAGTTAGATGAGCGATTGCATGGTGAAAGGATTGCATTCAACTTGGATCGACGTTAGTTTTGGTTAGGTTTTCAGTAATCCTGTACATGTTTGCTCTTCATTTTATGGTGTTTTGGCAACACTGAATATTTTCCGATGTCATGAATTTCAGGTTCAACCTACGGCAACAACCAAAATTACGACATTGTATATCCTGTTTATCTTTACAAGAAGGTCGACTTTTTGTGTAAAACTGTTCTTAGACGTACGTAGCTTATGAAAATTTTTGTAGGTTCCTATTTCAACTGCAATCATTACTTTTATTGGTAGCCAACTCCGGTTCCCCTGAAACTTTCCTAATATCATCACACTAAATGTGTGCTTAGCCGAAACTTCCCGAGAGTTAACTTGAGCATCATTTGTCAGTCTGTGCAACATAAATCCGATACATGTTCCCAGTATCCCCAGCGGATAGAATTCCCCGGATCCAGAAGATGACAGCTAAATGCCTTCCACATGAAGAAAATTCTGACTCCATAAGGGCCAAATTCCTAAAAAGCGATAACTTTTCAAACGATTCCGCTAGTGCAGCTTTAGCCCGCAAAGTAAGGAATGATGTAAAATACGAGACTGGACAGGCAGCGAACGAGATGCCGATAATATCTTTCAAAAGTTTTGTTAGCGGATGAAAACACCCTAAACCACGCCATTTTGGTTTCGCTGTTATGGAAAGGATGGAATATGAAATTTACTGAATGGGTTCAGATCAAAGTGGTTGGAAAGGCAATTTTTACAAGTTCTTTTACACTCACAAAGGTTAATAAATATGAGATACAGGTTCAGAAGAGCTATATTACTATGTAGTACAGTATTAAACATATGGTATGTACCATCTGTAACAATCGCCATATGGGTTATTTTATTTCTCAAATGCATAAAGTCATATCGAAAGACATTTAATTCGTGAAACAAATACAAAAATCTTAAAACTCGTTCCCATCGGAAATATCTCATTCACGACAAGAAAAAAAACACGTAATCTCCTTATAGAAATTGCGGCCTGTTGTTTAGTCTACCGCGGAAAAAGGCCATTTAAAATATCGAGTTCAGAATAGGGCCTTGTATTAATAGTAAGCAGATCAATGAATGAAACCATTGAGTCGGGAGACTGCTTAGTTGGAAAGCGATACACACGTCCTGACACTTACGAATTTTGCTGACGGGGGTCAGCTTGCATTAATTTTTAATTTAGGCACTGAACGTGGGAAATACAGATTCAGCAGAAAAATTCGACCATCTTGAATTGGGCGGGACTAATTCATTTTTCATAGTGAAGAAATCTGAATTATGGCCCAACGGACGAATGACTGATAATTTGGTTCCTGAGGGAGGACTCGAAAAATGGTACCTCCAACGAATGTTGGGAGGGGACCGCTGATCAGAAATGTCGAGGGAAAGTCAGTCAGGCGCGCGGTTCGGTAGAAATCAGTCAGAAAACTGAGTTTTCGTTTGTGGTCGGGAGGTCGGTTTATATCTACACATTTTTCCAACGGTTTGTGGATAATTGTATATCGAAAATTTGCTATCTTAGAAACATCCGAATTCTAGAATCTAAAATTGAAATTATTTCTTGTGATAAATTAAATATATAAAAGACGCGTCTATGACCGGGATTTCAAATAGAGTGTTTCATCCCAGACGATAAATACATAAAGGATTAGCTGTTTTTGTTTTGGTAAGAAACCCAATTGATGTATACATGAACTAACTCATATATGTTTATTTCTCTGCTACGAATGCTTATCTCTTGCACTTAGCCAGATCTTCTCAGAACACCAACCCATAGTTTGTTCAAAGTAATAGTTAGGGACATTGGCTCCGGTTAGACGTAGGAATTATAGTGAGTGTCGCTAAGTGGAAGACACAGTTGATAATTCTGATTTGGAAATCGTTGACAGAACTCCCTAAGAGAACTTATTTTGTTATTGATGTAGAAACGGTTTTAGCATTTTATATAATTTTTGTTTAATTCGACATTTTCCTTCGTGATTATTTGTAAAATCACCAAGAGACTTCCTCGCAAATTGGACTCATCAAATAGTTTTTTTTTATTTATCTATATATATAGCCATTTATTTGGTTTTGTTCTATTTACATTTGAGATATTTTTTATTATTTTTTTTTCTTAATAGATATCGTTTTTCCGACGGTCGATTATTATTTGTAAATTCCTTCACTACTCCCAAAAATACCTGAGCAAAGACTTGCAAAACCAAAAGACTGCCTCTTCGTGCAGGCAGCCGAATTCTAGCCCTTACGGCCAGGATAAACCAGATAGACCGAACTTTAATTTTTATTCCTATCTGGCGTCTCCGCACCAGATAATTTTTTTTCTAACATCCTAAAAACCGCGGAGTGGTGATAGCATTGCTGCCAAATTATTTTTATCTGGGTTGTCCTGGGTCACAGAGGTTCTTTGAAAACCTTTAAGGAAATCTGGTCTGGGGAACTTTTCCTCAGATACCTGTAGAGTCAGTGTATCACCGAGAGAAAGAAGAAAAAGCAAAAATAAAGACTGGTACAGGTAAAACAGTTTTCCATAATTAAACTTAACGACCCTCTTAAAGGTCAGTACTTTTCGTGACGACAAGTTGATGCGTCACCTTGGGGTAAGGTTACACACCTACAAAAGGGGTACCCCCCAAGTTTAGTACAATTTGGTGAGAGCGGTGGGATATATCGACATTTATTTGGATAAACCGAGTGAAATTTGGTGAAAACAGCTGTGAAATTTACTTGGAAAACCTAGTCACAATTTCACTAACAAGGGTTGTGGGATTTATTAGGAAAATAAACCCAGTATGTTCAACTAACTAAATATTGCTCAGAGATTATAGGAGAAAAAAATACAAAACTAAGGAGTAAGAGAGTAATTTCGGTGGCAAACGGGACTTTTATTTTTAAAGCTATAGTGTTGGAAAAACGAATATTCTATAAATTCTTTTGAATCATTCCTTAAGAAAAGACTAATTGCATATTTTTCTGTCTCGAGATACAGCGAGTTAATTTAAAAGGTTAAGTTCAAGTGCAGAAAGAAAGCCAATTCGAAGCAGAAAATTTTTGTTTGACTTTGTGAGTGTGTTGTTTATCTATTTATTTCTCATCGAAAGCGAAAGGTCTGAAAAATACATTTTCGGGCAAATCCGGTCAGATATATTTAGCTTTGAGTGTAGGGTCGAATTTTGTCGTTTTAATTAGTAGAAAAATCATTAATTTCAATATTTTGGTCACATTGGGCATTTTTTAGCCGCGTTCCTTGAGATTATACTCAACGGAAGAGTCAGTAACTTTAATAAAATAAATATCTTCAATTTTTCATATACATTTCTATATTTTTTTTGTTGTTTTGTCTTTTTACCTGCCTTTTGCTGAGTAAATACATAATTTTATGTAAAGTAAAGAACAAGTCATTAGAAAACATATTCCTTCCCATTTTCAGAGATAGATTAATTTTGAGTTAGGGAAAATACGGTTTGATTTTTTTTTATCAGTTAGGGAATTACAGGGTAGGACGTCGTAGAAGAGGCCATAAAAACAAAGGTTTGAAACTGTCTTGATAACAGCACTCCAAAGTCTAATAACCCTTAGTGACTACAATATTCACCGGCAAGAGAAGAGGACACTGCAGATAGCTAGCTATTCCGGCTAGCTATACACGAAGGATAGTCGTGGGCTTGGGCTGACTCGCAGCTTAAGGAAAACTTGGTTGAAGTTTTCCATTTCAAATTATTGTAGGCGTCGGGAAAACAATTTTTAATGTACTCAGAATAATTCAATTGAATTTTTCTGCCGGGTGGAACGAAACGGTAATCGACAATTGTCAATATTATTTTTGTAGCGGATTGAGTGTTTTTGGGGAAACCAATTTCCCCTCGTACTGAGAATAATTCAGTTGAATTTTTCTCTCGGGTTTGTTTTTGGCGGTTTTTTTTTATATTATATTATATTTTTTTTATATTTTTGGCATTGACGTCATCTGTCATTATACGGAAAAGACAACTAGAGGAGTTTCGTTGAATTATACGGAAAAGAGAACTATAATCGATTAGAAGTCTTTGTTTGGTCTTAAATAAAAGGCAAAATAATTTTGGTTGCGCTCTTTGACGATTGATTTTTCCAATTTTTGTTTGGAGTTTTATTCGGTGACATTTTGACATTTGTTTTTTATTTTTCTATACAGGGTGAAACGGAAGGGTAGTCTAAAACCCGTAAGGTCAATTAATATTTTTTTAGATTTTCAATTTTTTTTTATTTTTGCGTTGAATCTTGATATACAGTGTGAAACGGAAGGGTAGTCTGAAACCCGGGAAGTCAATTAACATTTTAATTTTTTTTTTAGATTTTTTCATTTTGTTCCGAATCTTGCTATACAGGGCGATACTGAAGGGTAGTCTGGAACCCGTAAAGACAATTAATTTTTTTATTTTATTTTTTGCTTTGAATCTTGATATACAGGGTGAAATTGAAGGGTAGTCCGAAACACGTAAGGTCCAATAATATTGTTAATTTGTTTTTTTGAGTTTTCATTTTTGTTTTGAATTTTGCTATACCGGGTGAAACTGAATGGTAGTCAAATAATACTGTCATTTTTTTTTAATTTTGATTTTTTTGTTTTAAATCTTGCTGAAACTGAAACGTAATCGGAAATTAATAAAATCAATTAATTATTTATTTTTCTGATTTTGATTGTCATATACTACAGGGTGATACAGAAATTCAATTCGAAACCCGTAGAGAATATTAATTTTTTTTTAACTTTTGGTATTGTATACAAGGTGATTCGGAAGGTAGCTTAAGTCTGAGGACTCCATTGAATAATTTTTGTTTATATTGCGTATATTTGGTGGTAAACCCTAAGTCACCATGCAAACCGGTTCGGGAAATAACCCCCAGGCAGGAGGACCCGCCCCTGCCCCAGTTCTCCGGTTGCCCACTGTCTATTCGTTGGGAATGGTGGCAACCACATTGGATAGTTTTTCGGGTAAAGAGGTGGTTAGATACTTTGAAAAATTGGAATCGCGATCGAAATTGGACGGATGGACTCAAGAGGATACGGGGAAACTCTTTAAATTCAAACTCACCGGAGAAGCCTATAATTTTTTTAAGTCGGATACAGGGTTGGACGCTTTGACTTATCCTGAAATCAAAGCAAAATTTTTAGAAAAGTTTACCCCCATAAAATTACCAGGGGAAAGTCAGTGGAATCTTAGTAAGTGTTTCCAAAGGTCGGATGAGGATGTGTCGTCCTTTTGCACGAGGTTGAGGACACTAGGAGCGAAGTTACTGAAGGAAGATTTGCTGGGAGCCACAACGGAAGAAGAAGCGGGAGTCAAGAAGAAAAACCGGGAACTATTGTTGAATCAATTCAAAGTGGGACTGAGGAAGGATTTGATGAGAGAGGTGGGCATCCTCTTATTGAGGGAAGATAAGCTGGACCTAGAAAAAGCCGAGGAATTGGTGAAATTACAAGAAATGACCGCGATGATGTTGCAGGGAAGAGCAGGAAACTCAAGGGTATCGACAGTGGAGACAGAAAGGACTTGCTATGCATGCGGCAAAAAGGGACACGTCAAGGAAGATTGTCGGAGTTCTAAACCCCATAGGGGAAATTTCAGTTCAGAGGAAGACCAAAGATGTTACAACTGTGGAAGGTATGGCCACTTCGCTAGGGAATGTTACGGCATGAAGTACCAGGACAGAAGCCCAAATAGTTGTTTTGTGTGCCAAGAGAAAGGACATTGGGCGCAAGATTGCCCAAGGAACCGGAATCGAGGAAACGGAGGATACCCGACGAGAGGACAGAGTTCAGGCAGAGGGGGATTTCAACAGTATGCAGGAAGAAGAGACGGAGGTAGAAGAGAGGGTGAGAGACGAGATTGGAGACCATCTACTGGGGCTATCCCAAAGCGAAAACCCGAAGGTAGGTCAGGGCCGCAGGGACCACCAACCAATGACAAAAATCAAGAAAATTTAAACTAATAAGACCGAAATCATACTGCCAAGATGGAGGTCACAGAGAATATTGGCAGAAAACTTTTTATGCAAAAAGGTATCAAAATTTTCATAGACGACCACCCAGGTACCACCGGAGAGAAAAGGTGAAAATGGTTATTCCGGAAGTATCAGCTTTTACAATGAGAGACGTGCCGCATGTTATTAAAATATATTTGAATGGAATATCTTGCTATGCGTTGATAGACACGGGCGCAGCAGTTACGATAGTTCAGGAAGAGATGATAGATAGAAGAAATATAGACCATAGTGAAGCAAATAGATTCCAGTTGTCAAGCGTGACAGGCCATCCTTTGAGAACAAGAGGAACTTCGAGGGTCATAATAGAAAGTGGAGATGGAAAATGGCGGAAAAATTGGAATGCCATAGTTTGCGGAAACCGCACGTTAGGAAACGTTCAAGCAATCCTAGGAAGAGATTTCCTGCAGGCCACTTGGGCCCACATCAGATATGGAACTTACCCAACAGTGAAAATTGAAAGAAAGATTTTCCAGCTTTTATACCCGGAAGAAATCGAGGACACTAGAAGCAGTACCCCTAGGAATATTGGGAAGATTTGGAGGAGAGACAGATATACCAGAGGAAATAATTACTATAGATCTAGGCCTTATGAAGGTGGCCAAGGGAAGAGGATTAATGAAAAAAGAAGGTTGAAAAATAACAGAAGAGGGAGAAAAAGATTTTGGACAAACGTGAGAAGAAGAGAAGAAGATGAAGAAGTAAGCCAAGCGACGCCGAGGACGAGTCACCAAGAGAAGGAAGAATGGTGCCAACGAGTAGGAAAATTCTATGCGAATGAGGAAGACGGAAAGGCAGAGGAAGAACGGAAGATAGGGGAAGAAACGCCGCTGAGAGAAGACAAGGAAGAAGAGAAAAATATAATAGAAGTATGTCACATTGAAGTCCAAACTGAACCACCTTCGGAGGAGGCGAAAGTACCTGTCGAAGAGGAGGCCAAAGAGCTAGAAGAGAGATGGATGGAGACAGAAAAAGATGAGGTAAAAGAAACAGGAGAGGATTCCATGAGCCAAGGAGGCTCACAGCGACTTTGGGAGACAGATATCTTGCTAGAAGAAGACGTTATTATACCTGCAAGAACAGAAGCACTCGTGGCGGCAAAACTGAAGAAAGAAATAGAAGGAGGACTATTAGTATGCGAACCAGTGGACATAGGAGATGGTCAGGTCCACACGGCAACTATCGTGACGGAGAACGCTAGAAGAATCTGGGTACGAGTCATAAACACTTCATGCAAAGAGGTAAAATTAAGCAGAAAGAAAAAAGTAGCTACAGCGGTGTCGTGCGAGAAAATAGAAAAAGAGGTGATCAAGACGGATAGGACGATTGGCGTAGTTAAACTAGGAAATGAAGAACGAAGAAATAGCGGGTTTGTCTTGGATCATTTGGAGGAAGGTACGAAGAATAAGTTGAAGACTTTGATTCAAGAATATCAGGATCTATTTATAGATGAAGACGTGGTGAGAACCAGCACCACGAAAGTCAAGCATAGCATAACCTTGGAGCCAGGAGCACAACCTATATGCAAGGCACCATATAGAATACCTTACCATCAACGAGAAGTTTTGAAAAAAGAGATTGACAGACTACTGGAAGCGGAAGTTATTCGACCATCATATAGCCCTTGGTCAGCACCAGTGGTGTTGGTCACGAAGAAACTACCTAATGGGGACGAGAAAGTGAGGATGTGTATCGATTACAGAGGGCTCAACAGCGTGACGAAAAAGGAATATTATCCTTTACCAAATATTTCGGATCTGATCCAGGGATATAGTTCAGGGGACGAAGCCCTATTTTCCGTGATGGATGTCGCAGAAGCTTATCATCAGATAGACATGGAAGAAAAAGATATACCCCTCACAGGTTTTAGTACGTTTCAAGGGCACTACGAATATTTAAAAATGCCTTTTGGATTAGTCAATGCGCCGTCAACATTCCAGAGATTTATGAACATAACCTTGTCAGGCTTGACAGGAGACATATGCATGGTCTACCTAGATGACATCATAATTTTCAATTCTACTGGCGCCGAGGACCATATTGGAAGGTTAAGGAAGGTGTTTGAGAGGTTGAGAGAGGTCAACGTCAAATTGAAGCCAAGCAAGTGCAACTTTTTGTTAAAAAAGGTCAAATACCTAGGTCATATGATTACTCAAGATGGAGTATTTCCGGATCCCGAAAAGATAGAGGCAATACATCAGTTTCCGTTACCGAAGAACGTACGAGGAGTAAGATCATTTTTAGGACTAGTGAACTGGTATAGAAGGTTCATACCAAATGCTGCCGAGCTAATTGCCCCACTAACCAACCTGACGAAGAAAGAGGTGAAATTCGAACTGACACCTTCGGTGCTGGAAGCCATCCAGACCTTGAAGGAGACCTTGACATCAGATATGGTACTGGTCTTCCCCGATTTTACACAGCCCTTTGTAGTGGCTGCGGATGCGTCTGGATCAGGGGTGGGAGCAGTTCTTAGCCAAGTACGAGAGGGCTACGAAAGACCTATAGCATATGCCAGCCGAACCTTCAAAAAAGCCGAACAAAATTATGCCACAACAGAGAAAGAACTATTAGGAGTAGTATTTGGGATACAAACATTTCGATGCTACCTGTATGGAAGAAAGTTCACGGTCATATCGGACCATCGACCATTGAAGTGGCTTTTGACCCTAAAGGACCCCGGCTCAAGATTAGTGAGATGGGCATTAACTCTAGCCGAATATGATTTCTCGGTAATCCACAGGAAGGGAAGACTTCACGGAAACGCCGACGCACTGAGTCGAATGTACAACAAAGACGACCACTTTCTCGACCTAGAGTACGAGGAATTCGAGGAATACCGGAAACAACACCAGGTACCTAGAGCCAAGAACATCACTACTCGTCAAGGAGATTTATTCTCCGCTCCGGAAGATTGGGCGCTAGCCCATTGTGTTTCACAGGATTTTGCCATGGGAAAAGGAATTGCGCAACGATTCAAAAGCATATATGGTTCCGTGGACATTCTGAAACAACAAAACAAGAACCTTGGGGAAACAGCGGAATTGAATTTACCGGAACGAAATATCTATTATTTGATAACAACAGCCGCCTATTATGAAAAACCCTCTTACAGAGCTATGTGGACAGTGCTAAAAGATCTCAGACATTGTTGTGAGAAAAACAAGGATGCCTATTTAGCTATCCCTAAGATAGGATGCGGATTGGATGGACTTTTATGGGACCAAGTGTTGGAAATGTTAGAATTCGTGTTCCATAATTCAACCATAAAAATTGTTATATACGAGGGCACCTCAAAAGTATGTGTTATTAAGGTGAATCAAGAACCGGACACGGGAATGATACCAGAGTGGGATCGCGAAGAATTACGAGCCGCACAGGAAAAGGACATTTTTTGTCAAGAGATTATTAAGCAAGTGAATGGTGATTGGGAAAAAGAAGAGGACTACTATATGACGAAAGATGGCATTTTATATCGCGCTGAAGAAGACGGAGATAAATTGATTGTTCCAAAGAAATTTACAGCTAGAGTTTTGGAAGATTTCCACGATTCACCGATGGCGGGACACGTAGGGCAACAGAAAACCCTATCTAGTTTGAAACGAAGATTCTTTTGGCCAAATATGCGCACTGAGGTAATCCACTATTGCGCCAGCTGTGAACCCTGCAGTAGAAGAAAGACATCCCCCCATTTGAAGAAAGCGCCACTCCAAAGGTTCACCCCGACTACCGAACCTTGGGAGCTGACATCTATGGACATTGTCGGACCATTGGTGACCTCCCTGAACGGAAACAGATACTTGTTGACATTCCAGGATTACTTCACCAAATACGTCGAAGCCGTCCCGCTACCAGACCAGAAAGCGGATACCATCGCACGAGCCTTCGTGGAACAGGTTATTGTGAGACATGGAACACCAAAGAAGCTGCTGACCGACCGAGGGGCAAATTTCACTTCCAGCCTCTTCAAGGAAACGTGCAAGGCCCTGGAGATCGAGAAAATACAGACAGCAAGCTATGCACCGACGACGAATGGGCAAATAGAGAGGATGCACAGGGTGCTCAAAGACATGCTGTCCCATTATATCAGTGAGAGCCAACGAGACTGGGATAACTGGATCCCGTTCGTATTAATGGCCTATAGGGGAAGTACCCACAATTCCACGGGATATAGTCCCTATTTTCTACTCCATGGGAGGGATCAAGTACTCCCTGTAGATGCATTCATAAAATCAGGCAGAGTACGATACGACTACGACGAGAATTACGTAGCAGAATTCCTAGAAAGAATGAGGCAGGTATACACTAACGTATACCAAAATACCGAAAGGGAAAAGGCGAAGAGAATCAAGAGGTTCAATCGCAAGGCAGGAGAACAGGAGTTTGCCATAGGGGATCAAGTGTACATGAAGGACATGGCTGTTAAGAAAGGTTTATCCAGAAAATTGGTACCAAAATGGATTGGACCATACCGAATCATAGAAAAAAAGGGGCCGGTAACTTATAAAATCAAGAAATGCGGAGGAAGAGAGGAACAGATGGTTCACGTGAACAGATTGAAAACCTACGTGGCGAGGGAGGACCCTCTACCAGCGGAAGAAACCAGGAGCAGGGCAGAGAAATACCAAGAATCGGAAGATGACAGGGACCCGGAAGAAGAAATAGAAGAAAGGGCTAAGTCCTACCCAGGGATGATACCGCCGTACGTCGAGATACCGATACTGGGAAGTGACAGTGAGGAAAGTCGGGAAGCGGAAAGCGAGGACCAGTCGGCCAGTGAAGAAGATGGGATACTGGACGAACCAGCAGGTCCAGTAAGGCGATCCACGCGCGTCAGAAGGCCGCCAGATCGTTTCATGTACTAAATCAGCGTTGAGAAAGAGGAAATGAGATGGGTGACACTATATATCTAACTGAACTCCGACCCCAAATTCCTATCTCATGAAGCCGACCAAGGAAACCTTGACCGACCAGGAGTTTTAGTTTACGTCTAATTTTTTTCCGACAACAATGGGTATGATATGTTGTAGAGATAATATAATTTTTTTCTTCTGTTTCAGTAAAAAGAAATCAAACCAGGGACGGAGTTTGATTTTTATTGGTTTATAGGAGGAGGCGAGGCCACCTGGTAAAATTGGTGGTGACACAGACTTTTGTTTTAGTAAACCAGACCAAGCATGGAGTATATTTTTAATGAGTTTATAGGTGAGGCGAGGCCACCCGATGAAGATGACGGTAGAGCAGATAATATTTTTTTTCAGCAAAGGAAACTGACCAGACAAGGAGTTTCATTTTTTTTTTGTTATAGGTGAGGCAAGGCCATCAAATGTGATGGTGTGTTAAGTAAGCCGAAGTAGTTTTTTTTGGGCCTTGCAGCGGAGGCCTAAGAATCATGCTGCCGGGAAGTGTGCCCACCGGGAGGGTAAAAGTCCCCCAAAGCATGGCACAAACCGTGGGGAAAAGGAAGGGAGTGACTCTGAGGTATGGGGCCCCGTTATTCATGACCGCAGCCTGGGACCCGGAGCTGGCGCCTGAAGCCCCGTTACTTATGACTTAGAGGACACTCCTAACATCACCTAATTTAGCGCACAGCTAAATAAAAAAAAAAATTCCTCACCCCTTTTCTTTTTATATTGTACGCTTTTATTAATTTTTTTCTTTTATTTTCATGTCGGTTCTGTTTTTTTCACATTTGTTACCACCTACTGACAAGTCAATTCAGTATACCCGTTCAGGTGTTTTGATTGGGATTGGTGTTTTTGTTTTGTATTGAAGTAATTTCTGTCTACATCGGGGTAACTGCTCCCTCATCTGAGCAGGCTGATTTCATTTATTTATTTTTCATTTTTTTTATCGATTGTTCATATATGTGTCTGCACGACTGACTAGTAGTACAGACCGGGGTAACTGCTCCCTCATCTGAGCAGCCTAATATTAATTTAATTTTTTTTCTTTAAACATAAGTAGAGTCACCCTCTACTCGATCACATCTGTCCCCATTTTTTTGTTGGCCATCGGGCCTTATAAGTTTAAGGCAGAGAGCTAAGCTTGTTATCCGTAGGATACGGATATAAAGAGGCATGAATTATTGTATGTTGTGAACATACTAGAGGTATATGAAAAGCTAGGTGAGGTATCGTACACCGAAGCTTGGGGAATTGGGATTCGTATTGACTATGTAAATTTTTTTCTTGTGTTTTGTTTGATGTCTAATTACTCTGTTGTTGCAGGAATGGTAACGGATGCTGAGGAAGATCAAAACGGCGGTTTAGTATATAAGTAAATTATAAACTGGAGCCAAATAGAATAAGTAAATATTTAAGTGTGTCATAGGGTAATCTAACCATACTATTTTATTGTCTAGATTTTTTTTATTTTTGTTTTGTAACCTGTTTTTTTTAACCAAACATTCTTTCGTCAAACACGTGTATTCGAGAAGAAAGAAGGCAACATGGGGCCTAGTAGGCCAGCATTAATGGTGGTGGGGATAACCTACCTCCTGTGTTCTGGATTCGTCACTCAGGTGAAGACCATCATTGCCTACGATTGTGATGACAAAGACGCTGAAATTACAGCAGTTTCGATTCGCGACGTCGCGAGATGTCCAGGTGTAGAAACTGCCTACCAAAGTGAAGCCGTGGACGTGAAAGTGATTCAGAGAGACGAATTCTCTCTTCAACACGTGTGGACTTGCCTAATCGAAGTCACACGCATCATAAGTCACTGTGGCATGCACAGTCACAGTTCCATAGTAGCCGGAGGCATTACTAACTTTGTCTACCGGGTTGGTGCGGAAGAGTGCCGTAACATACATCGATACCAAACCATTAATTTGTATCGTCAGAAGATTGGAGGGATAACGATGAATGGCACCACTACAGCCTCACTCACATTAGAAGGAGTGGTGGACGCCGCGGGAACCTGCCAGGGGACAACCTACCACGAAAACGGACAAGTATGGAAAGATGTTGTTATCATAGCGACTGTCAAAATTCAAACGACGGACTACACAGCCAAAATCAAGACGGAGGAGAATGAAGTGAGCCTATTGGGAGGAGTCGTCTGCCCATACCTAAAGGGCTACTGCTTCGACACTACTATAGGGGAAGTTACATGGGATGCCACACCCTTGAGGACCTGTGAGGAGCAGCTGAGCTTGCTCTATCAGGGCAAGGCAGAAAAAGTAAGAAACCAAATTACTACTGAGCAAATTATAGTTGTGGAAGACAATACGAAGGTCTTTGCGGTTACCTTAGTGAAGAAGGTCAACCTCTGTCAGCTAGAGATCTGGCAGACCGAACATCCTAGGATATTGGTAGTAGAAGGGAACCAAGAGAAGTTTCTGATGCCGAAAGTGACAATTCTGCCGCACAATGCAGACCTCATGGCTTACCTAAATAGCAAATTTCTATATGTGGAACAGGCATACACCAGGAAGCTGGATCGGCTGTATACAGACACCATCCACCGAAGATGTCTCATGCAGCGCGAGATACTGAAAAACAGATTACTAATGGCACCACTAGTTCCCAGCACCCTGAGTCAGTTGGTAAAAGAAAGCGGAGGATACGTAGGAAGAGTACTAGGCGAGGTCCTATACATAATGAAATGCGTACCCCGAGTAGTCACCATAAGACGAACCGAAAACTGCTACAATGAATTACCGATAATGATGAACAACGAGTCCAAATTCATGGCACCCGTTACCAGAATAGTACAAGCCCACGCTGAAGAGGTGGACTGCAATAGCTTGATGCCCCCCCTTTATTTAATAGACGACCAATGGATGGGACTGAGCCCCTATCCAACCGTTAAGAGAAGACCGGAAGAACTAGCACCAGAAACAAGTCAGAGACTCACTTTCAAACCGATTCAACCCATGGGTTCCTTAGGCATTTACACGCAGGAAGAAATTAGTGCCGCGCAGAGGATACTCACTTTTGGGAACGAGCGAAAGGCTGTTGAAAACATTCTAGCTCGCAGAGTAGCTGGCCTTGAAACCAATAGTCAAGGTTTCTCCACAGTCAGCATTTTTGACGTCGCAGAGATGAAAGAATTAGCCCACAATACCATGCATCAAATTTGGGGCTGGTTCACTGACCTAGGACTTTTCATGAGTGGTCTGATGGGTTTTTATGCAATATTCAGAATGCTAAAGTACGGAATTGGAGTAGTCCTGAACGGAGTACACCTTTACCAAACAGTAGGATGCAGCGTCATAATACTAGCCAGCCTATGGAATACCCTAACCATGTGGATAACTCACCGATACCAAGTGAACCGCCAGCGAGACGAGCCAACTCCCCCTGCAGAATCACCAACCCCAATCGAGGAAGCGCCCGCCATAAATATATACCCACCAATACAACACTGGTCCGAGTGTCCACCAGTTACAACCGACCAGCCAAGATAATCCAGTTTCACAAATAGTAAATTCTCGCGCGAGTGAACGGTACGCCGAAACAAGGCAGTTATATTAACTCAGGGGCAAGTGAAAACCTCAACCATACCAAGGTTCGGCAATGGTATAGTCAAACGTAGTCAAAAGTTTGACAACAGACATTCCGCGTACATAGTCATCAGAACGAGAGGAGGAGACCCCAATAGTCCTGAGATCAGCACGTGAAGGCTATTCCCTACCACCCAACGATCATTCTACAGCACATGGCAGCGAACACAGTGCGTGGAAATATGAGAAATATTGTAAAGTGCGCGCGAAAAGTGAGTAAATTTGTTAGTAGGATGCTGAATTCTATGTATTGAAACATTGGAAAAAAAAAAAATATTGTACTTTTATTCGACATTGATTTTTTTTGTTATCTGTATTTTTTTGGATCTCCCCAAATATTGAACAGGACCGGCTCTTTCAGAAAACACAGTTTAGCGTTTGTTTTTGGTAAAGAAATATTTGAATTCAGTGCTTCTTCTATATACCAGGAGCGATCAGAAATGTCGGTCCCAATCAATAGTTTTGTCACCCTGACAAAAAGAAGGAAAAAGCATGGGCGTGCCCATACTTTTTCCAAGGGGATAAACATAGGTAAGAGTAAATTAAGTGAATTGAATAATATGAAAGTTGGTGGTGTTTTGGGAACGCTGTTCTGGAAAAGTTGTGGCATTGGGTATGCCCAAAACTTTTTGAAAGGAGGGAGTAATGTAACAATCGCCATATGGGTTATTTTATTTCTCAAATGCATAAAGTCATATCGAAAGACATTTAATTCGTGAAACAAATACAAAAATCTTAAAACTCGTTCCCATCGGAAATATCTCATTCACGACAAGAAAAAAAACACGTAATCTCCTTATAGAAATTGCGGCCTGTTGTTTAGTCTACCGCGGAAAAAGGCCATTTAAAATATCGAGTTCAGAATAGGGCCTTGTATTAATAGTAAGCAGATCAATGAATGAAACCATTGAGTCGGGAGACTGCTTAGTTGGAAAGCGATACACACGTCCTGACACTTACGAATTTTGCTGACGGGGGTCAGCTTGCATTAATTTTTAATTTAGGCACTGAACGTGGGAAATACAGATTCAGCAGAAAAATTCGACCATCTTGAATTGGGCGGGACTAATTCATTTTTCATAGTGAAGAAATCTGAATTATGGCCCAACGGACGAATGACTGATAATTTGGTTCCTGAGGGAGGACTCGAAAAATGGTACCTCCAACGAATGTTGGGAGGGGACCGCTGATCAGAAATGTCGAGGGAAAGTCAGTCAGGCGCGCGGTTCGGTAGAAATCAGTCAGAAAACTGAGTTTTCGTTTGTGGTCGGGAGGTCGGTTTATATCTACACATTTTTCCAACGGTTTGTGGATAATTGTATATCGAAAATTTGCTATCTTAGAAACATCCGAATTCTAGAATCTAAAATTGAAATTATTTCTTGTGATAAATTAAATATATAAAAGACGCGTCTATGACCGGGATTTCAAATAGAGTGTTTCATCCCAGACGATAAATACATAAAGGATTAGCTGTTTTTGTTTTGGTAAGAAACCCAATTGATGTATACATGAACTAACTCATATATGTTTATTTCTCTGCTACGAATGCTTATCTCTTGCACTTAGCCAGATCTTCTCAGAACACCAACCCATAGTTTGTTCAAAGTAATAGTTAGGGACATTGGCTCCGGTTAGACGTAGGAATTATAGTGAGTGTCGCTAAGTGGAAGACACAGTTGATAATTCTGATTTGGAAATCGTTGACAGAACTCCCTAAGAGAACTTATTTTGTTATTGATGTAGAAACGGTTTTAGCATTTTATATAATTTTTGTTTAATTCGACATTTTCCTTCGTGATTATTTGTAAAATCACCAAGAGACTTCCTCGCAAATTGGACTCATCAAATAGTTTTTTTTTATTTATCTATATATATAGCCATTTATTTGGTTTTGTTCTATTTACATTTGAGATATTTTTTATTATTTTTTTTTCTTAATAGATATCGTTTTTCCGACGGTCGATTATTATTTGTAAATTCCTTCACTACTCCCAAAAATACCTGAGCAAAGACTTGCAAAACCAAAAGACTGCCTCTTCGTGCAGGCAGCCGAATTCTAGCCCTTACGGCCAGGATAAACCAGATAGACCGAACTTTAATTTTTATTCCTATCTGGCGTCTCCGCACCAGATAATTTTTTTTCTAACATCCTAAAAACCGCGGAGTGGTGATAGCATTGCTGCCAAATTATTTTTATCTGGGTTGTCCTGGGTCACAGAGGTTCTTTGAAAACCTTTAAGGAAATCTGGTCTGGGGAACTTTTCCTCAGATACCTGTAGAGTCAGTGTATCACCGAGAGAAAGAAGAAAAAGCAAAAATAAAGACTGGTACAGGTAAAACAGTTTTCCATAATTAAACTTAACGACCCTCTTAAAGGTCAGTACTTTTCGTGACGACAAGTTGATGCGTCACCTTGGGGTAAGGTTACACACCTACAAAAGGGGTACCCCCCAAGTTTAGTACACATCTACCCAATAAATCGGCATGGAAGTTTTCCTTCATAAACGTGGAAAGTGAACAGTCTATCGATTAAAACTAATTGCTCGAAAACTAGGCAAGCTAGGATGAAAAATCAAAAATACCTTATTATGAAGAAGATATTACTAAATATAAATTGAAATATAATAATAAAAGATTATACAACTCTAATAATATCATATCGAAAGAAACATTATCAGTAGTAAGTAATAACCCAAGGACATTGATAATTATAGCAGATTCCGAAAGCTTGTTGCAACAAGCTTGAGGAAGTTGTTATATTTATCAATGTTCGACCGTTATTCGGATAGAAAATTTTTTGCTAACCGATACTTTTTAACATTGCAATAGTCTATAAATGATTTCCATACAAATTTGTTATTGTAAACAGTATATTTTGATATATTTGATAAGAAAATTTCATTAATCTTCTCGTCACTATTACAACCAAATCATGACATCACTGACATCACATTAATGTAAAATACACAAATAAAAAATATGAAACGAAAGTAATACAAAATATAAAACAACAACAAAAATTTATTGACGTTTCAAAATCGAAATAAATCAAAATATGTATATCCATAGCAACGTGCAGACCGTATGGTCTGTTACAGTATAATATCGATTGAAAGTTTGATTTTGTGGAGGAAATCTGATTCTTGACATGAGATGAAATAGGAACTAATAGAATGGTGATTGATTGATACCGAACACCCCATGTATCAAGATACCAAATGTCAATCAAAAGAATGTATGACAGATTTCATTTGACTCTGTCAAAGAAATATCTTATTTCCAAAACCACAATTCAAATTCAGTTTCTTCAGCGTTTTTCCAAGAAGTTTTGATAACGGAGGCAGAGACAGCCTCCGAAACGTCAACAATTTTCAAAAAAAGAGAAGTATTCTTTGTTAATTCGATCTCATTTTTTCAGATAGGCAAATTCAGTGTAGGATACGTTACTGACAAAATTTAATTTCTTTCAAGACAGCAGTCTTGTGAACGCGCTAACTTATCGGGCAAATTAATTAATTTGCCCTTCTACACTTGTACAGATTTCTTTGGATTAACATTTTTAGATTGGGGAAGGTCATAAACCCAAAAAATCATATCAAGAATCAGTATAATGTTGTTCTGATAGGTTGTATTCAATCACATGACCTCTGTTTAACTAATTTCATTCGAGTTTCGCTTATCAAAACATTTTCAATGAAACAAACAATAAAAGGTGGATTCATGCAACATCACTAAAACTAAAATGAATTCAAGATTTAGATGAATTTTAAATTAAGAATATGACGGTGTTCAGGCAGCATCAATTTAACGAAATTAGGAAAGTACTTGACATGCGCATATCGTTCCAACTGTCAATATTTGAAACGTCTTAGGGTATTCTTTGATCAGCAAACAAAAGGTGAACCCTTACCTAAGATTATCGTGTTTTGTTGTTTTTTGTTTTATCTGTTCTGGTCTGGTGTTTACAGTACAGCATGAAAACTATCACCAAGAGAAGTGAGTATGGTTTAGTACTGAGTACATTTTATTGCTTTTGCGGGAGCCTCTGGTGTTGTGAGGAATAAGAGATATAGAAAATATGGCGTCAAACCTATGCTGAAATTGCGAACATAACATAACCTATTTCCTCTTTGAAAGCAATCAGCTGTGAGTAAAGAGACTACGCATGCGCCGTTTCTAATTTATGGAAGAAATTAAGTTATTAGTTGAAAGTTGGCCATCTTTCTTAGTTTTAATGTTAATTTTGATTGCTTAATTTCTTGCGTGAACACCTCCATTTCATTACATTGTTTTATATTCTTACTTTTAGTTTTAAATTAATTTAAGTTTAGATTTATGCTTGCATGAATCCACCTTTAGTCTTCTGTTAAAGGTTACCACATAAATTATTGAAAATAATAAGGGACTCATAAAATTGCTATTTATGATACAAGTTCGTAAAGTAGGACTTTTTTATATGAGCGTGACGTTTTTTGAATGAGGCGCGGCCGATTTCAACACAAACACGTACTTATCATACAAAGTTTATTCTTCGACAGTTATTATATTGACAAATTGTAGAAATTGTATCATTAATTTGAATTGTTAAAATTATTAAAATTGTTATAAACATCAACCAGCTGCCCCCTTACGAGCAACCCTCGGAAGTCTTCGAGAGACTTGTGCGAGCTAGGGAAGATGCAGCCCTTATCTTTTAACGTGTGATGCCATGCACGAGGCCGGTGGGCGCGACGATTCGAACCCGTGTACCTTGTCAGAGCAAGCGAGAACACAACCTGTGCGCTACCAAGACCCATTGTATATCATGAATTGTCGTCGCATTATCAAAAAATGATGACTTCCGAGTTATATTTGACGCAAATTACTGTATTTTTCAAAAATGCATAAATTTATGAACAGTGTGTGAAAATTTACTTTACGCACAGTTGATGATTTTACGCACAGGTGATTTTCTTCGAAAAAGTATCACTTTACTCACTGTCAACAATGCAAAAAAGCTTAGTTTACGCACTGTCGTAGAAAAATAGTTATTTTTGTGTCTATTTCGCGAAATGCTACTTTGGTGATCGAGAACTGTTTTTAAATAGTCTAGATCACCAAAGTATTTCGCGCACGAGATGCAAACAAAATGTTTTCTACAAACGCCAAAAAAAAAATAGGTAGTATAAAATTTTGTCTCAATTTGAAAAGTGTAAAAAAGCCTTATTTAATTATTGTTGAACATTCAGAAATAAATAATTTCTTGGATTTTCGCTTGATTGAGGACCATACAGTTAGAAATAAATGATTTCTTGAATTTTTGCTTGATTGAGGAGGATAGGCTTAGGCTAGAGTATTAAAATCCCATATAGTTTATATGCAGTGTGCCAAATAGGTATTTCGCACATTACTTCGCGCACGGTGTCATGGTAACCAAGGAAAATGAAAGTGTCACTTCGCATATTGTTGTCAATGCGCGAACCTTGTCATTTTTTGACTTTTGTAGAAAAAAAAATTCTACAAACATCAATTAATGACAAGGTTTTTTTTCTACAAATGTCAATATATGACAAGGTTCGCGCATAGATAACAATATGCGAAGTGATCCTTTTTTATACCGTGCTGGAAATAGTGTGCGAAATACATATTTCGCATAATTACAAAGAGTGTCAGTTTAACAGTTTAAATAAACCGACTTCGAAGCGGGAGGTTTACTCCGTTGAACTTGTTTACTTACATGGTCAGGTGGCCGAGTGCTTAAGACCGTCGTGTCCAGCCATTCATGCTGCTGGTCGGCTAGGTTCGAATCCTAGCGACTACAGATTTTTATCTGATGGCCCGAGAAAGTTCTAGGAATCGCACGTTGAAAGATAAGACCTCGTTAATCCTTGGCTCGTACAAGTTTCGACTTTTGAGGTTTGCCGTTCGCAAGAGGACGACAGCTGGTTAACGGAAAATTAATCGCTATAGGTATCATCTATATCACGGGCGGTCATTCAAACAATGGTCATACTAGTTTGAATAAATCATGTTCGGACAGTTGTCTGACGGAATTATAACAATAAGTTCATGTTAAACGAGAAATCGATTCGCGCGACCCTTTCAATTTGTCCCGGAATAATTAACTGCGTAATCTCTTTAAACGTGCCAGAATATTTGTGTTTATTTTGCAATTACATATGCTGATGGTCGTACACTCAAAATAGCCATATTTCGATTGAGAGAGGAAGTGAGCTAATATTTGCTGCATATAAACTGAAACCGCGTTTGAAGTAAGGTACGCATCCGGTTTACAGATAAAAATCTACACAAAAAAATTGCTGGAAATATTATCGGGAAATTTTATTGAACCCAATATCCGAGATGATATCAGAAATGTATAGATAATAGTTGAGCTTTTTTGACAAATTATTTGTCGAAATGGGCTAGAACGAGGGAGAACCCCCTGAGGAAAAAGTGTACCCTAATTCCCAAAAATCCTGTTTCCTCTAATACCCAAGTAATTTCCGAGTAATACCCAGAAGTAATGCCAGTAATGCCCAAGTAAAAGTAATAAAAATATTGAATCGTGCCTTAATGTTAGGTTTTTTGTCAAGTACAACGTTGAAGAACTTTTTTTTCCATCATAATTCCTATAATTCCCCATGTTTTGACGACCTTTTCATGACCTTCCAACCATTATAATAATTGTTCTGTAACTTCCGAATAATTCCTCCTCTAATACTCATGTAATACTCGAGTAATACCTTCTTTTCCCGACTAATACCCAATAATTTTCAAGTAATGCCTTTAATTTCCGACTGATACTCAAGTAATACCAGTGAAACCCAAGGCACGTACACCAAAATTCCCCAGCGGTTTCCTCCTCGGGCTAGAAGTTTTGAAGGGAAAAAAGGAGACATATGAGCTCAACCAAACAAAAATGGCTATTTAAACAGTGACTGGCAAGAAGTACGCATCATATGGAAAAAAAAATGTATCAATGAATTTTGACAAATTTCGATACCTATGCTTAATCGCTTCTGCATCAAAAGAAACAAGATGTTGTACAGTGCCGTTCATTTTTTCGTGTTTGGCGTTAAATTTAAAAAACTTAATACACTTGTTTGAGACAATATCGAAAAATGTCATTCGGAATAATGGCTATATACAAATTTTGAAAAAGACCTGGGATAAAAAAATTGATTTTTTGCCACTTAAAAAAGTATAATTGAAAAAAGTACATTTCTGACGAAGAAACACATTAGTAATACAACAACTAATATTTCAAATTTGGTTTGGTAAAGATTCGCAAGCTTTTTCTATTTTGTTCGGAGGAAATTTGAAATATGTGAATTTGCCATGTGTTCAGCTGCTTCATAAGAGATCTCTGGAATATCTTTAGGACTAGGACATCGTATTCTAGATACTGTTTGTTATTGATGAAGGACCAAATAACTATACAAAGGACCACGCACATTCCTTATGCAAAAAGTCTTTCGGTCAAATTTTCCAAATTTTTAGTATGTTGTTGAACTCTGCTTCCTGAACAAAAGTTACCATAGGCACACAAAAATTCTATGTATAGTTTACTAGATACAGAGTGTTGAAGTTGTAAGATGGAACTTTCAGGCCATTATTGGCTGAACTTTATTGCTGGTAATATCATAAAATTATTGGTGGATTTTCAATCTATACCATACTACCATACTTGGCCAGTGCAATGGTATGCTTTTCAAGCATTTTTAACCTATACCTCACATGACATTTGAAACCTCACTGAAGAATGTGGCCAAATTGTTCAATATTCCGATAGCAGATATTATTTTTATATTTGTTAGTATTCACCAATTCCATTAGCGTGATTTTCATTGATTTCATGGTAAAGGAAATTTCCGATTTAATTTCAAAGTATGAAGGAAGAAAGAATCAATATTGAATTTGTCCATAGTGTGAATTTTTATAATTACATTAGTATTTTAAGTAAATACCTATATACTGACCGACCCCGTATTTCTTACTTTCGACTAGCCCTATTCAAATAGTTATTCTGTATACTCTCAGTGGGAAAAAAGTTGGGAGCTACCTTTTGAGGAATTAGTTTGAATTATCCTTCAAATGAATAGTCATACGATCGGATTTTCAGCATCTCCATCCATTAATTGAAAACTAGACATAGAAAATTCCTGTATTTTTCACAGAAGTTCATGTGATATATCCCCTATACAATGTGAATAAATAAGGAAAATTGACCGGTTAGTTTTTTTTATACAGGAAAATTCGCTAATTTCTGGTAATATTAGTCTCGTGTATTCTTAAGTCACACTGTATAATATTCAAAATTTACGTCCTGTCAAGTGGCTACATGGCACATATAACTGGTGCACTGAATTGATCCAATCATGTAATCCAAAGAATATATAACAGATACACTTATACTTTCAATCTCCCCTGAATATTTAAGGAAAAATCATATTTTTTGGAATCAGTCAATCTTATCGGATATACTGAACACAGAAAATTCAATTTTTATACGATCCGACTCATGACGTGGATGCTCCATTCTGAAATTATTTTCATTTTGTGTAACTCGGAAAAAGTCATGATTTACCCTGTATACAGTTTTAAAAAATGCTTGAAAAACATACCATTGCACTGGCCAAGTATAGTAATATGGTATAGATCGAAAATCCACCAATAATTTTGTGATATTACCAGTAATAAAGTTCAGCCAATAATGGCCTGAAATTTCCATCTTACAACTTCAACACTCTGTATCTCGTAAACTATACACAGAATTTTTGTATGCCTACGGTAACTTTTGTTCAGGAAGCAGAGTTCAACAACATACTAAAAATTTGAAAAATTTGACCGAAAGACTTTTTGCATAAGGAGTGTGCGTGGTCCTTTAATTCGAATTCTTCATCAAAACAAAAAATGTATTTAATTTCTCACATAACAAGAACCTACAATCAACAAAATATTGTAGGTATGTATGATTCCAACAATTTACCAAAAATAATTTTATTTTCTGTTCCAATGAAAAATTGAAATTGTGTAGATACATGGTTCTTCATTATTATTAAACTGTAGTATTATAATGTCGTGAAGATATTTCAGTGACCTGTTATGAAGCAGCTGAACACATGGGAAATTCACAGATTTCTGAACCAGCGATTTTCATATTCACACTATAGTATCGACGCACACACTTGTGCAAATAAGACCGCCTTTTTGATGTTCAAAATGTAAACCTTATTGAAACTAAATTACAAAAACTCATATTTGGTCACGTTGGTCCGAACATAAATTTAAAAAATACTGAAAATATTTTCCGATGTTGAAAATTAACTGGAGTCCGAAAAGATTTGGAAATGTTGACCGAAATGTCATTTTACTTCCCAGTCATTAAATCTTGACCTCGCCAATACCAGTAACTTAGGATTTGTGTAAATCTAACTTTTTAAATTTAATTGGGTTTCTCGACGCAGAGGATCATCATTTTTTATTCATCGACCCCTAGCTCGTGGAGGGCTATCAATACTATTCGGTGAAAATAGGGATATTGGTCACATGAAAAATCTATATTCATCCAAGGAAACCGATCACTTCATGAAGATATCAATCTTTGGAGCTTTTAGGTTTTTATAAAACCTCTCGATTCCTTTCGGATATCCTTTCTATAATGCTATGGCAGATTCAGGAGCGTACGCAATCAAAAGATAATATTATATTAAAACAACATTTCCTTAGAAATGTCGAATGTACATTTTTTTTTACAAAATGATTCCTTCAACACGTTGCAATTTGTTGAATAAACTTAAAACCAACTACTAGAAACTTCTATTCATTTATGAGTTTTTCAAAAGAACCGATCAACGGAGGATGCAATTTAAGCCTTGACGTCTAGAACGTATGAAGCCCTTGATAAAACCAAACCTGCATTATGTATTTTTCTCGACCTTGCCAAGGCATTTGACACGTAGACCGTGCACAATTATTGGGTGTCTTGCAAAATATGGGTTGTAGATAGCGTGTTCACGAACTTTTTGAAAGTTGTATCTCAAACCGCCAACAAATTGTAAAAATTAATAATAATATTAGTAATGCTAAAGGAGTCGAATGTGGAGTACCAATATAGGCCGCGGGCATGTGACGTCACATGACAACTGTCAATCAGCCTGCTGGACAAACAAACCGTATTTCAATTAACAACAATGGTAATTTAATGAGATTATAATTGCAATTCTGAGGAGATTATGGGTTTACCCTTAGTATATACCTGTAAGAGGGAATATAATTTGATATTGTAATCATTATTCTTCCTGCTTGCAATGGATTGTTTGTGAGATGGCTGATAAAAGGGATTATTTAAACACCTTCTCTATGGATGTTCAGAACAGATATTTAGAGAAAGTGAAAGAAAATAATGGATGTGATCCTTATTTTTATTGAAATTTGGGGATTGTAGTGAAAAAATTAACTTTTTATGTTGCCTATATTTCCTAGATTCTTTGAACATACTTCCTAGAAAATGTTTTGAGTATACCGTTGCCCATTTCAACTTCTCAGTAGAAGTTTGGATTCATGCAGCACCTATTAACAATTATCAATTAACAATTAAACAAAATATAGCATTCATCAAACAAAATATAGCATTCATGGACCCAAATTAACAATTAAGTGGAAAAACAAAGCGTGTGCACAAGTCAGATTGGTATTTAGTTGATCTTTCTTCGATACATTTTCAGTATCAGATTGTATTGCAATAATTGTAGAAAAAAGTTCAACTTATACTTGCTAATTGTTAATAATTGAAAATTGTTAATTGGTTCTGCATGAACCCTTTCTCAAATCTGCTCTTCTAGTTGCCTGAATCCAGACTTCACGTCTCTTTTCAGCAAGATTTAATATTTTTTGTATTGTCGAAAACAGAAGAATCGATGGAATGAAACGCTGTCTCTGCCGCTTCTACTTCCACATTTCACAATCGCGCAAAATTGAGGCATTATCGAGAAAAAAAAAATTAAAATATGACATAAATGCACACTAAGCATTTGTAGATCCGTTTGTTTGTCCAGCAGGCTGCATTGACAACTGTCATTTACTGTCGTCTGTCAGATATGCCCGCGGTCTATAAGTGTATACTGAACTTATTGTAGGTAATTGATTACCTACCATTATTAAAACGTTTTCCTGAAAAATCATCATCTAGCCTAAACGATCTCGTTAATAACTGCAATCGATCCAATCGATTGCGGTAATTCACAATTCAGCTATGGTTAATTAGCTTTATCGATTCGGGCGATTCCGCGATGTCTTCGGGTGCCGAAGAACGGTCGATTGCCCCACCGGCGAAACAAACGGCGTCATTTCATTTATTTCAATGAGTTCCGTCCTCCGTCATACATGTTGTATCTACCTTGTGTGACAGATTTGCCGGTACCATATACTTTTGATGAAAGAATTTACCTTAATGTAAGTTAATTATAATGGAATACAAGTTTCTTCTTGAATCATGGGGCTTGGCATATACATAATTCCAATTTTTGAAGGTAAGCACTAAATATTCATCATTCTGAGTGCAAATTAATCGCAAATACCGTAGTTAGTAAAAGCATTTAGGTTGTTTGCCACTGTGTACTATAAACCCAAAAAATCATGTCAAGAATCGGATTTCCTCCACAAAATCGAACTTTCAATCAATAATATATTTTGCTTTTACAAACACCTTTACATAATATATTTGAGTTGTGATAAATCAAACAGGTTGCTTAACTTATTTCTACTATTCTTTTATGCAAAATGATGACGGCTATTACGGCAATCTTGAAAGACGCGTCAAATGAAAATTGATAGCCAATGAAAAACAAGTACTTTAAACAATTCTCGCGGCAATATGAACTTTCATATATAGACGACTTGAAATTGCCGATTGGTTTTTAGAAATGTCCAAAAATAATTATAGAAGGAGTATAGTATACAGGGTGACCCAGGGTTAAACCGCCAAACGATCGGTATCGATTTTTTAGATAAAAATAAGAAAAATAGAAGAAATCTATTTAACAATGAGCTAATCAAGTTCAACACTAGATGTCCTGCCATACCAGGATGCTCACTGCAATTATCCTATACTATAGGAGTATTCGGGTCAAAAATCCATTAGAAAACAACTACTTTCCTGGCTAATACCACGACGAACGTTGAATTTGAACTTGATTAGCTCATTGTTAAATAGATTTCTTCTACTATCACTATTTTGAATCGGGTTTGAAGGCCGTCGTGGTTTGGAATACTTTCCTAACATTTCGCTAGCGCGAGTGGCTAGCTTCTTCACCATATTCACCAGATGAACAGACCTCTGAAGAAGCTAGCCACTTGCGCTAGCGAAACGTTAGGAAAGTATTCCAAACCACGACGGCCTTCAAACCCGATTCAAAATAGTGATAGTAGAAGAAATCTATTTAACAATGAGCTAATCAAGTTCAAATTCAACGTTCGTCGTGGTATTAGCCAGGAAAGTAGTTGTTTTCTAATGGATTTTTGACCCGAATACTCCTATAGTATAGGATTATTGCAGTGAGCATCCTGGTATGGCAGGACATCTAGTGTTGAACTTGATTAGCTCATTGTTAAATAGATTTCTTCTATTTTTCTTGTTTTTATCTAAAAAATCGATACTGATCGTTTGGCGGTTTAACCCTGGGTCACCCTGTATACTATACTCCTTCTATAATTATTTTTGGACATTTCTAACGTTAGGAAAGTATTCCAAACCACGACGGCCTTCAAACCCGATTCAAAATAGTGATAGTGAAAATTTCGGCCGCGAAAGCCTTAGCCAATTTATCAGATTTCTTCTATTTTTGATATATTCGCTTTGCGAAGTACTGGGTATGGCTTAGGGTGGCTAGTGGGTGTTATGGCGCTCGTAGTTTGGTTAAACACCGATCTGCGGGTGGTGTCTCAGCTTCTGCCTTGAAATGGATTGATAATCGAATCATTTGTTGCAGACATTAGTTATTGTCTGCAGAGACCTACCCTATACTGATGAGGGCAAGAACCCAGAAATCGATCTATAGGTGGTCGAAATGTTTCGATTAACATTTCCATGCATTTAGCAATTGCGGAGATATCCTTGTAGGAACTCTGCACGGAAATTCATTGGATGTGATTCAACGTTCGTCGTGGTATTAGCCAGGAAAGTAGTTGTTTTCTGATGGATTTTTGACCCGAATACTCCTATAGTATAGGATTATTGCAGTGAGCATCGTGGTATGGCAGGACATCTAGTGTTGAATAAAAATAAGAATTTTTCTTCATATGAGCATGTGTCCTAACTTGCTTCGTTTTCGAGATACAGGGTGTCAAGTGTTGAGAAAAAAATCAGTTTTTGATTCATTACTCAAAAACTTTTTGGCTGATTTTGATAAAAGTTGGCACGCTTATTTGCGGTCATAAAAGGCTTATTTGAATGTTCTTAGAATAAAAAAATATATATTTTTTGTAAACATTTTGACACCCTGTATCTTCAAAACGAAGCAAGTTGGGGCACATGCTTGCATGAAGAAAAACTCTTATTTTCACCTAAAAATTCGATGCTGAACGTTTGGCGGTTTAACCCTGTATCAAAGTTGCTTATTGCAAAAGATTTTGTATAGAAATAAAATAAAATTTGATATTGATTATTTCTTTTCAAACCGATTGCCCAGGCAGATACTTTCACTTTCTCTTTGTGACCTTCTTGCCTTTTTATTTCTTTTATACAGTACCTCAGCTCAGTCGATGCCCAAGAACATGCAGATCTCTCTTGCTCATGTAGGATTCTTGGAAAGGGTTTTTGAATAGGTATTTTTGTATAATTTTGCAATATATATTGTACCAAGAGAAATAAATAAAAATTATTCAAACTCGTATTGTTGTTTCAGATTGTTGGGGTTCCTGATCGTAGGTAACAGTTCACTTGGCTTTACCGACTTAACAATGATAACTCACCTATGTTCTACTCGTAGGTGAACAGTTCACTTAGGGTTACTGATCAATATAATAATGATAAGTTCTACTCGTAGGTGAATAGTTCACTTGGGGTTACTGATCAACATAATAATGATAACTCACCTATGTTCTAGTCATAGGTGAACAGTTCAATTGGCATCAGTGAGTTAGATAATTAATTTCCAAGAACACAATTTTTTTAGTGGTTATTACCCTATTATCTTTTGTTTACTTGTCCCATATAGTATTCAAGTTTTTAATTGTGTGTATTAAAGTTTCGCTGAGGGTTAGTGATCTTTTTTCTCCGTGTAGGTATACACTTAATGTTAGTTTAGGAAAGCATAATGTAGGTACTATAACCTAATTTTTTGACAATTAAGTATTTTAATGATGTTCCATGAATTTGCAAAAATCCAACGCACACAACCAGTCCCTTAGCTTTGCAATTTTACGAATTTGTGCTCAACATTCTTGATATATTTCAAAATAATGTTATAATAACTTTTTGCATTGAATATACTATACGCAGACAGCCATTTAGGCTTTGCGGCTCCTTTTTGTTTATTTGTCCTATTATTTATGCAATTATTTTTCTGTATTGTACAATAAACATTATTATTATTGTTTTTTCTTCCTAAAAGGATGTTCAAGTCCGGCCATGTCTCCGAAGCCCTGATACATCCGACGGGCGCGATGAATTGTTTACCCAGAAAACCACTCCCCACCTCAGTGGGGTAAGTGATAACTGGGTGCGAGAATCATGTGCCCTGCGACCGCATATGCTGGGCATTATTATTATTATTATTATTTTATGAGTGTTATCAACTAACTCGACACAACACAAGATAATATACCTAATTAAACTAATCAAGTTGCTTTTAATAATGTAGTGTGTTTAAACATCAAGCTGGCGTTGTTCCGAAGTTCGAAGAGAAGTTGATGAATTCTCACTCAACTTCCTACCGTTTCAGTGTATTGTCTGAAACTGTTCATTATTTCCTGAATGGGCAAACTCCGACATTGAAGGTGATCGGTGCCAATGTTGCAACATAGGTTTGTGTGTTTATCAATACATTATGATAGTTTGCACAGAATGGCGCCATTCTTGCAAACTTGGTCGAGCTGATTCGGTTATATTGCATCGATTTTCCAAATAATTTTACTCTCTGTCCTTTGGCAGATGGAATATGTTCGCCGGATGAACTGAATTATTTCGGTGAAATTATATTGATTGAAGGACACCAGCAGTTCGAGCAGAACTGATATAAACTGACTGAGTGAATTGATTTTTGATTTTCAAACAAAGTGGCCTCGTGTTTTGTTATCGTAGCCAGAATATCGTCCCCCTTATCACGTAAGGGCGTATCTGATCCAAATATGGTATATTTCAAAATAATAACTTATATTTCGAAATATTCCATACTGAGATCTACAGGGCGTTTAAATTGTCATCCATTTTCGTTTTTTTTTTCTGTCCTGTAAAATATTCAGAATTCACGCCCCTACGTGATAAGGGGGACGATATGTTCAGCTATTGATTGAAAATTTGTTTCTTGTTCGGGATTTTAACGTTCCACAGTCTGAAAATCAAAAAATGTATTGACATTGAACTACATCTGATAGATATTGTGAAAAGAGGCTTGTACATTTTTCCCTTTTCAATTTTCATGGAGAATGTTCCCCTTTTCAAAATGTCCATTTAGTTTTACACTAGAACGCGGTCAGGAATGAAACCATACATACCATTATCGAAATATACCATTATTTTCGTCATTCTCAACAGTTTAATAATGCTGATGAAGCAACGTCAAACTCTTTCATTTCCCTTGGCTATCAAACCTTATCAAGTAAAACATTCGAGCGAATAAAAGAAATTAAGAAGTTAACCGCCAATTCGCGTTCTCGAGTTTAATATTCTCAAGAATCCTTTCTGATCCAAAACGACTTAGGATGATTCAGTTTTATAGCCTAAGAGGATTAAAAACTGGATCAATTATATTTAATAGAGAATTTAAAATAAGAAAACGGAAATTAATTTTTCGGTGTTAGCGAAAAATACCAAAGAATTGTGTTTATTCATTGAAACAAAACTGTTTAGTTCATTAATATTAGACAAAAATCACCGTTTTTATTTTTACTTTCATTAATTATTATTTCAGAATAATGATTAATTTCTTGTACAAATGAGGTGGGAAAAACATTTGAAATTTAATTTGATTTCGAACAGGGCCTCCCGCCAAAATAATAATGATAATAATAATAATATAATAATATTTATTCACGTATTAAGAAGAATACAATACAATAGACAGGTTAATGTGAATAAATGAGTACTCGATAAGTGATACTTCCTCATAAACACTCGTAGGGTGTACTGTGCGGGTAGAGGACACCTATTAGTATTATTTTCCGTGGCGCTCCAGGGCGACTTACTGATTTTTGGTGGCGTATTCACTTTTCAGCTGTAGGAAAACCTATAGTACGACTCGTCGGCGCGTATTCAAGCAAGCAATTGACTTTCCCTACTTTACTTTGTTTATACTGTGCAATACAGCCATTGGTTTTTGTTATGGTACTCCTAAGACTACATTTATTACGCCAAGAAAAATTAAAATTTCTATTCCTTAATTACAGACCAAACCTTTTTCGGAAGTATTTCTAACTCTTATTACTGAAAGAATCTGTACCTACTTCAATGTTGGAGGTAATGAATAATAAAACTAAAAAAAGATCGCAATTGCAGGTCTAATAAAACACTGTGAATGCTGTTAGAAAATTAAATTTTACGCTGTGCAGACTTCTTGCTATATTTGATGATGCAATGAGTCGAGCATCCTCAATTAAAATGAACGTGATCCAAGTTTCGCAATTCGTTCTCCTACCTTGCTCCGCGTACATGCTGTCGTTTACAGGATATTAGATTAAGGACTTTTATTCATTCCCTTTTTCCGCTAGGATTTGTATAAGGACTACATTATTGAATTCCGAAGTTTTTAATGGATTTATTCTATCTCATAGAATAGGTTGATTAGGTTATCCAATGGAGCTTGGTACTGGTACACAAGAATTATTTGGGATATTGATTGCATTTTTTAGAGATCAGTTCAATTATGTGTCGGTCGGAATAGAAGCTCGTTATAATTTTCGTGTTTACATTGAAAACATTCTGAGAACTGAACTTAGAGAGAGACAGACAGGAAAAAGATAGAACAGAGAATGTTCATGCTTTAAAAAAAAACTCGTTATATGCAGTGGGTTCCACAAGTTTGCCGTTGGTTCACCAGGATGACAACTAAAGGTTGGGAGGATGGAACTGATATTGCAAAAGACCATTTATTTTTGATCACTGATAAGGTTCATGGTTATACCTTCCACTAACATTATACAAACATTTGAAGTGAATATAGCATGTTTCACTAGAAGACAAGATTTATTTATTTTGGCACTGTCTAAAACAAAGGAAATAAAATATTTCCTGACTGGTTGAAACAATTTATTTAATTTAATTGAAGTAAATCATCATTTATCCCTAGGCGTGCTTCAAATATAACTAGTTATCCTTGTGTTATATGGCATTCATGTCGGCAAATGTCCGTCGTCATTTTTACGTTAAACAGCCTGCATTGCAATTTGCACCAGCCAGATAAAATTAGTTAAAGTTTAATTGGTCTCTGGAGCCCAATATATAATCAGGCGAGTCTCCCGGACTTCCAACAGCGAAGGGGGGGATCCTCGATGGATCCTCGGGGAATTTATTAAATATCACGATGAATTTCATGAACCCAACACCACAATCGAAATACTGTGTTTGATAGATTTTTCTTGTAGGATATTGACCGGTAAAATACCATTCGACGATATGATAAAAAAATCTAAAAACAATTGATGCTGTTCATAACAAGATATTGTCGAATATCTGAGGAACTGAGAATTTCATATAAATGAGCATATTATACAGGGCGAACTACGACAACTGAAAATTATACTTTTTCCACCAAAAGAAGTGGAAATGTAAATAAAATTTGGAAATTTGGAACAAACAATTACCTTTCATAAACGTATATGAACGATTCGCCCGGCTATTGAACGATATCGATTCACGATGAAAGTCAAAATAAGGTTGCTGTTCACCTTATTGCAAAATCAAACTCTCACTCAATAAACAGAAGATTTTTTTGACAGGTGACGTGTAAACGTGCACGATTGCCAGTGCTTACCAGATGTCTATCACTAGGACTATATAAGGGCTCTCAATTAAATTATTTGGAGAAAACGGGTTATATTGTAGGATGGTTGTTTTCAATGGGTAAGATGTCTAAAACCCCTGATGTACCGACTGATTAGATTTTGGTTAGATTTTTTTGAAGACAAAACAAATGAAATAGCGGCCTACTTTTGTAACCGGCTCCAGCGATGGCGTCCTCTTCCTCGTGTAAACACTGTCAACATTCCAAGGACATGGTGATCGTGATTATTAATTGAATTTCATTTTATAAAAAAAAATTCAATATCATACGAAAGTAATAGTCCATATTCGAAGTGGAGGATTCAGTTTTATTGGAAAAATAACACCACTAAAATTGTGTCATTTTTTCCAAGAGAAATCTGAAAACCATTTGAAAGTCAATAGTTGTGTCGTAATGAAAAAATAAAGTGCAATTTCCTTATATAATTGATGTGTTTCATTTTCCTTATATTATATAGTATTTTCCAACACATTATATAATCATATATTCATTCAGTTGATGATTTGATCATGTTCCGTTTTTGTGCTGACAATCCAAAAATATGAACAAATTAACAAATTTATATCTAGTACAGAAAGTGAGTACCTACCACTTATAGAACCTGTAACATAAGTACTTTGAAACAGATATTTCAAAACTCGCCGCATGCATGCTCCAGTTGACAATATTTTATGGCAAACATGTTTTCTAATCAATTCTAATCAACTCTGGATGCGTTTTTATATCTTACTGTTTCTTTAAATCTTAAATTCCACGTTATAGTATAAAATATAAATTTTTCTCCATTCCCACTAAGCTTGTTCAAGTTTTGGTTATTTTACCATTGATCTAAGAGCCGTAGAGAGGTCGACCTTCACCGTTCTGTTTAACGGATGAAACATACTTCATATGAAGTTTCATAAATAGACTAATACGCCTCAAATGGGTTGCCTATCAAAATGTTGTCCAGACTATATACAGAGGCTTCAAACATTTGCACTATAAGGAAAACTTTTATATTATCGATTTGTCAGAAAATTGTATTCTTCAGAAAAATTAGTGCATTGCAGAATACTTGCATATGAGATGTCAAAATTTCAAATTTCCAAACGGGGTAACAAAAAATTGGAATTTTGATCAAGTGTAAACTACCCCTTATTATTGACATTATCAAAAAGTTTATTCAAGGAGGTTGATCAGAATCGAAAACAATATTCAAATTTGGAATCACACTTCATGCTGTTCATGAAAATTTACCCTAACAAGAAAACCGACGGTGGCGATACACTCAAGTGTCGCGGAATATTCGAAAAGCATCCCACGATTTCATTTGTTTTCTCGTAATGAATTTGGCGAATGTCTCGCGTTTTATTCCACAATTTTGCAGGTGAATGTCAGTACACCAAAGTTTTTAGGTATCTTAGTAATGGGTATTCTTTGTGCAATTAATGTACAACCAAGACAAATCAAGAAAAACTGAACAAAGACTATAATTGACTTTCTTTCATTCTGCACTCGGAGATCGTAACATGTGACAACACTGGAGGAGCTCGCGAGTTTGCGAGTTCGAGAGTAAGACTGTGTTTACCCAACTCCTCTGATGCACGGGCACATCGATGAAGGTTGTCGTACTCACAAATTGTTTAAATTATCACGAATAGATCTCAAATTTTACAAGTACTTTCGCACATTTAATTTTTGTTGAGTGGTGTTGGTTCACCCTGTACCTATAGTTCGTTTCGGTTCGGATATGAAGTATATTTCTGGAAAAGTGGATTCTCAAATATACAGATGTTGATCAGGAGCAGGGATGGAATTCTATGTACCACAGCATTCTATTGTCGATAGAAAAAGTGAGATAACACCTGTAGAATTCATGGGACAGACAGAGACAAAACTGTCGACAATAGAATTCTATGGTAAACATCCAACCCCAGTGGAAGCATCGCGCTCAATATGTGCTCGGTTTGAAGAAGAGTAAGTTAATTTCTACCCAGAAACAAGCATCAAGGATCAAGCATCAGGTTATCTGGGATCTGAGAAGTTTGGTGAGAAAAATACATGGTATACAGCGTAATTGCCACTGATTTTCCAGATAACGGTAGAATAATAATAAATTATCATTACTCAACGCTACCAAACGTGATGGAGACTGATAAAAAAGATAACGATGCTTGCCCAAGGCTTTTATGTTTCTGCAGGACAATGTTCGTCGTACATTGCGATGAAAGCAATTCCTGATTTATTGTTAAAAGTATTCGAATATCCCTTTTGTTTCGAATGGCGTACATTTTCTTCCTACGAAGGGGCGAAAGCAAGATGATTTTTTGAAAGGTCTAGAAGGTGCTGAAGATTCGCTGTAATAAATTTATTGATTTACTGGAAGATTTCCTTAAAAAAAATGTTGTGAGCTTCAAATTCTTGTTTATAAAGTTAGGCCAATAATTTTTCCTATATGAATTAATATTAAGTATTCTTTCAGAACTGTGCTTCACAAAACTTTCGTATTTTCCGGATATATATCTTATCGGCGTCATAGATATAATGCTCATCATGGCGTTTCGCGTTAATTAACTCGAAAAGCTCAATTCCGTTACGAGGTAGGTCCACCGGGAGAAGCGCGGGACGGATTATTCGACATCGATGGGATTTCGAAACCTCTTCGGAGACGATTTTGTCACCCCGAGGGTTGTTTTATATCAGGAGTACAAGACACGTACTAAATTGAAAGCGGTGCGGATGGACTTGAATTAAGTTGGAACGAACGATTTCATTAACAAAATTAACTTAGTTTCGGATCGGAAAACCATTCCGAATAAAATAACAGAGAATAAAAAAGGTATATAAATATAGAATCATTTCAGACTTCTTCGTGTGCCAAGCGATTGTTTTGTTTCTACTAAGCATAAATAATGATTTCAGTAGCAGAACATTCTTATTTTGTTACTGGAACAAGTGGCCCGATCATTATTTGGTACCAGCAGCCCTCGTCTCCGACCAACCAGTGATGAATCTTCATATAAAGTTATTTCTTTAATGATGATTTCGAGTCCCCATAGAACAGGGGGACAATACAATCTGCGTTTATAGCATTTCGATTCAAAATAATCATCCCTACGGTCGATAAACTTGGTTACGATTTCGACACTGAACGGAATAACTAGAAATTAGTTACCGAGTTGAAATTGTGCAGATAACGCGATACTACCGCAGATAAGAAAAATCCGGTCATTAGTGTTATAAGTAATTAAATATCAGTAGGCCTTCTGAATGTATCATAACTCCAAAACCTCCAAAACCATTGAAGGTTCAGGAGCCGGAATATATAGAGCCAAGCCGAAGATGAGAATCTCACTTAGCTTAGGTAAACACACGACGATATTCCAGGCGGAAATCGTTGCAATACACCATTGCGCGCAAGAGTTAATAAGGCAGGAGTTCTCAGAAAAAACCATTGTCATTTACTCGGATAGCCAAGCGGTGATAAAAGCAGTCAACTCTATGCAAATCACCTCAAAACTTGTGTGGGACTGCACAGAAGCCCTAAAAGAGCTAGGCAGTCAGAACAGACTGACACTAGCTTGGGTACCAGCACACACAGGTTACAGAGGCAATGAAGAGGCTGATTCACTAGCTCGAGAAGGAGCAAGTAAGGTCCTGAATGGCCCAGAACCGTTTTGCGGTATAGCGAAAGCTGTACTAAAAACCAACACCAAATCATGGATCCAACATAAATCTCAAGAATGGTGGAACGATTCACCAGGAATGAGACTGGCCAAAGAGTTTATCAAAAAACCGTTGCCAACATTCACAGAATATCTACTAAACCAGAGAAGGAGCAATACTAGAATAATAGTTGGACTCCTCACAGGTCATTGTAGGCTCAACAAACATATGAGTACCACTGGTCTGGCAGAAGAAATGCTATGCAGGTTCTGTCAGGAAGAAAAGGAAACATCGGCACACATACTATGCCGCTGTGAGGGCTCGTCAAGGCTAAGGTTTCTAACATTGGGAGAAGAAAAACCAAAAGCCCCCGGATACATGGGAGTTCTGAAAACTGGCCTATGGAGTCTCGTGACGAAGACAGGACTAGATAAAGAACTCTAAACGATTTCGAGGGCGAACACAATAGATCTAAAAAGGTCGCGTTGTTGATGCTTATGGCACGGAAGCCCCAAACTAATCTAATCTAATCATCTAATCATAACTTAAGAATTGGGCAAAACTACGTTTTTTATAAAGTGAAACATTTGTGACAGTAACGTTACATAGGATAACTCCTTGAACAAACCTGTGATAGTATCGTTCTTCAAAGACTTCTAGCTCATTTTCACGAATGCAGTATTTGGAATTAGCTAATGGACCAGTAGAGAAAGTTAATAGAAATCAAGAACTGATATAGCGAATGCGCCACCAAAAATGAAGAGCGCCACGACGAATCATAACAAAAACCGTTTCTCACTTCTGTGAGTGTTCATAAGAAAGAGTTGTTTTACCATTATTATTATCAATAGTATGTATAGTTCCAGTCGATGCGGTGCGGTCTTACGGTCTTACTAACATGCACTCCCATATAAATGTGAGTAACATGTGGAAAAATAATACATTTCCACAAAAATAACAGAAGAATAAACTTTTTTGTTCATTGATGATTCTCACTATCTTCTTAATTTCACATTCTCTCCGAAGAAATATCTTGGCGAAATATATGTCGAAAATGAATATTTTTATTTATCTGAGAAGGTATACTTTCACGACCGGTAATCTCTGAACTAGCGGTAATTTTCAGGTTTGTTGGTCGTGGTCTCGAGGTAATTCTTTCTCTACATCTGCGGTAGACATTCTCCTCAAAGGCGGTGCGGTAACAGACGAAGCGTTCGAGTCGTTCGTTTGAGCATAACTGATTCTGTGACTGTGCTGATTTCTCCTTTCATTGTGCTTACTCTAATAGGTGACGTGACTTCACTAGGCCTCGATTCCGCTTGTTAACTCAATTCTGATTCCAGTTTTTGTTTTTGATTACTATTTTTTGTACCTAAAAGGGGTTTTGTCTTTCTTATTACCTGCCTCCACGTTTTACTCAAATTGAGGCCTTCTTCCTTTCCGTTAAAATTACCTATAAGGGGGTGCTTCTGATGTTCATTTATTTATTTTTCGTTTCGTTTTCATCCAGTCACAATTCTCAAGGATTCGATAACCCTGTAACCTTTCGTTATCGTTTCACCAAATATTTCAGCATAGTATCCTCATTTATCTCCTTTTTCCATGTCGGCATCTGAATCCAACTTTCAATCTCATTTAAACTTGTCTGTATTCACAGCCATAGAAAAGCCGGAGTTCCCATGCGGATTGATCTATGCATGCTCGGGCGATACCATCAACTTTGGATTAAGGCTGTGACGACTAACGTCTCCTCAGTCGACGTTTTCCTCGAAGGGTGTCTTAAGCCGCCGTCGGCTCGAACCCTTTCAATTGGAATAACTCCATGTTTCCACAACGAGAATGTTTGGTTTGAATCGTTCGCACGATATCAAGATCTTCTCGTTATTACATCAGTATGGTGTGTCAGATATGGAATTATTCTCGAGTTGTCTTTCATAATATATCGTTGATTTAATTTACCATCGGAACAGTCCACAATACATAGAGTGAACTATGACCAATTACCAAAAATAAAATGGTATACTAGCCTATCATGTAGAAAGACACATGCGAAATCTTAAAGCAATCAGTTATGACGCAATTTAAAAACTGTGCACGTGGTCTGTCATTTTTAGTTGATAACCACTGAGGAATTTATACGCCTTATTCATTCTAATATCAGATAAATGAATAAATTCATGAGGATGCGATAGATGAATTTTATATGAGACAGTCATCCGAAATATAAATAGTATATCAAAAAGGTTTTTCCTACTAGCGTGCGCACCGCACTCATTTTAGTTTTGAAAGAGTCACTTTTCCGCACTTTTTCCGCACTAATGTGGAAATTTTTTTTCCGCACTCTTTTTAGTGCGAAGAAACATGTTAGTGCGGAAAAGTAGGTTTGTTTAGTTTTTGCGGATTATACTGACATTTAAATATTGCGTCGCAGAAGGTTAAAATAGAAAGCTTACCAAGTATGGTTGTATAGTTTAATATATATTTAATAATAAATGTTCTTTATGTTAACTTTTGGGTGTTTTTTCCGCTAGTAGAAAAAATAGTGTACCTAACACGAGCGTAAAGTGTCTTTCACGCGCGCGATTTCTGCAATTTCTGCAATCGCGTTCGGAAAAGTATCACTTTCCGCACTTGTTAGGTAAACTACTATTCTCTTCGTTTTCCACAACTTATATCATATATAATTTATATCGAGCGAGTGAAACTATTATGAAGACTCTGGAAGAGCTCAGCAAAATAATAAGGAAAGGATATGCCAATCAGTTTCCAAGTCCTGAATTGGCATCAACCACACCAATATTTGATATTTCAATGGAGAAATGGACTCGGACAAAGCATCAGAAACAAATTTTTCCATGGAAGCATTGAAAGAACTTAACATTTCCCAGATTTTCTCCTAACTACGAACTCTTTATAGTATTCATGGAGTATTCAAAAATAATTTTCATACAAATATTTAGACATATCATACATTCTTTTATCAGATCACAACCGAATCCATCAAATAAGAATTCTCCTACTCAGTTCATTCACTTCGATCAAATATACCACAACAAATATTTGATATCGATACTCCAATGGCGAAACTAGCAACATCCAAGTAGTCGATTCGCGTTTATATGATACCGAAGAAGAAACGTTACGGTTCAGGAAGAATTCCCGGTTATTGTAAGGTAGCTTTTGTCAAATCTCTTCTTAATTTTCCAGACTGCTGGTCCATGGGATTTCCTGCGGTCACATCAGAAATTGCAGTGTATTCCCACAACATGATTTTCTTGAACGAGGCGACACTACTAAACAGAATTTCTTCCAGATTCGCGAAGCGAAATCAGATTGTTTTTCATTGCACTTATAATTCTCCAGTTGAGAGACAATATAAAACTGAATTGCGTGTAGGAAACAGAAAGGTTGGGATAACTGGCAGCATTTCAATATGGTATCTATCTGAAACTACAGTTTACATTTTTTATTTTCAGTGGTTCAAGTTTATAAAAATATAGTTTATAATTTTGAAGTGACCAGCCTCTACTTCCACAAATAGTTTATACCTAAGTGTGTAGATAAGTTTTCAGGAATAAAAAAAAACTAATGAAAAAATATAAAGCTCTTCAGTTGATTATGATCAGTGTCTGGGATCGCACGTAAAAAGGTGAGACCCTCGTCGTTCCTAGCTCACGCAAGTCTCCGGAAATCTTGTGAGGGTTGTTCGTAAGGATAGAGCGCGATGACGGAAAGAATAAAATAAAATTGTATCTTCTGAACAAGCGAATTTCAAAAATGACAAAATGAAATATATTTTGTTTTACTAACTGTTGATCTGCTACTATTTTCTTCCTTAGTCATCGTCAGGATATGTACAGAGTGGGATATTTGAAATAAAGACCAAATGCATGGATCCCAAGCCACCATTAAAATGTGGTTAGTGGATCCCCAGAGATGAGTAAATAGAAGTGAAGGTTTAAAATGATGATCCTTGTATTAAAACCAAAATTTCTTAACGCATTGTCTACGAATGTAATAAAGGCTAGTTTCCATATATAAACCCGAGGGAAAAAAAACAAAAAACAAAAAAACAACAGGGAATACAAAAAAACGGAGTATATTATGTTTTCAATTTCTACAATGACAAATTTCGACCTCTCAATACCAGGTGAATTGAGTGGGAATGCAGAATATTATCTAGTTTCAGAACGTCTACATGCCACTTTTTAGGTCCAAAGTTTGCTTTTCTGATTCAACCCTGATCTCTTTTGAATGGTAGTTTAAAACCGATCCGAAACAAAAATAATGTGTGGAGATATTGCACCAAAGTCCAACTCCCATATAATTTGTAAAGAAGGTCTTAAACTATATCTTACCCACAAACCAGTCAAGTTTCAGGAATGGATATAGCTGCACTACGGCCCTATTGGATGTTACAGATGACATTTTCAGGGATATTGATAGAGGGAATTCTGTAGCCTTGATTCTATTAGATTATTCGAAAGCTTTCGATATTATAAATCATAGTTTACTTTTTGCAATACTACACTACATAAGTTTTTCTCCAACTTCGATAAATTTTTTGAAAAGCTACCTCACGGATCGAGTACAATTTGTACCAGTACATGAAAATCTGATATGAAAAATATTTTTTGTGGAGTTCCTCAAGGCTCCATTTTGGGCCCTATACTGTTTTCAATGTACACATGTAATATTATTAGTTGTTTGAATAGATGTAAACCTTTTATATACGCAGATGATACCCAAATCAAATTTACTCTATTAGAAACTGATATTGATTCAACAAAAATCAAGAATTATCTAAGCTCGTATCATTTTCAGAAAAACACCAGCTTCAGGTTGATCCTGCTGACACAAATTTTGATATTCGGTAAAAATAAAACACAAATTGAAAATGATATTGATATTGGTGGTAATAATATATCTTGTGTCAGAGTGGCCAGAAATTTGGGTTTGGAGTTAGATACAGACTTGCGGTTTAGGTATCATGTTAGTAAATGAGTGAGACGAGCCTATGCCAACTTGAAAATGTTATGTCCCCATCATCAAGTTCTGAAAACATCAACAAAAATTTTGCTCACCGATTCTTTAGTAGTGTTTCATTTTAACTATTGTGACGCCATTTATGGCCCCTGTTTGGATACTACAGAAATTAATCGGATTCAGCGGGTACAAAAATCCTGTCTCAGGTATATTCATGGCATAAGAAAATTCCAAGCCATCTCACATAAACTGAAACACACGAAATGGCTTAGTATGTCTGCTAGGAGGAAATTGCATTCACTGACCGTATTTCATAAAGTTATTCTCAACAAAACCCCTCCTTATCTTTACCACAAAATAACATTTCGTAGTAATGTTCACAATTTGAACACTCGGTTCAGGGGAATGATCTCACCTCCACCTCATCGAACTGCTGTTTTCAGGAGGTCCTTCACTTACAATATTTACAGTTTTTACAAGCAGGTTCCAGCAAATCTAAAGACATTGTCAACCATGAAGTTCAGGAAAGTTTACAAAGATCTACTTTCCGAAGCTAATAATTGTTAAACATTGTGACTTTTTGTTCATGTGCCAAATTAAATTGTTTTTTTTCCTAGTCACTAGAGATGACACTCGCATCAGTTTTACTGTCTGTCATCTCTATTTTGCGGCATGATCCAATAAATATATTTTTTTTGATTATTGTTATGTATTATGTATCATTCTGCAAATAAACTTTATTATTATTATTATATACACGTATACCAACCGAATTGGTTTTCGGGGCGCAAATTGCAGAAGACATCTATAACTTCACACGCGTCTGTGGTCAATCTGCGTGAATGAAATTTAATGGAGCGAGCCGTAAAACTGGACAGGAGTGCGTTAGGCAATAAAGCGTATGGGAACGACCGCAAAGAGGAGAAAAGGTCGACGATATGGGGGATCAAGACGACCGTACCCGGGCATTCGAGAATGTCGTGCAGGTGGACGAACAGGATGATGTGCATCCACCCAGATTATCAACATTCCATGCCAGAAATGTTTTCCATTATGAAACGATGCTCAGCATTGCCGGCTCATGCCGTACGGTTCGAATGTGTTCCGTGTCGACATTAAGGATGCACAGCATGCGTCCTAAAACGGTAGGAAAAAAATGCGCAATCTGGAGCGCAATCAAACCGTATTTACAAATTTTCCGAATACATTTTCGTTTTTAAGTTATATGAAAAAAGTAGGTAAAAGTATGTACTATTTGAAATATCGAAAAACTGAAAATATTTTACCAAAGGAGGGTATGCTCATCTGGGCCAACTGCTCCCGGTCATAAGATTTTGCACACTTTTAGGTCTATAAAAAAGAAACTTCCTAAAATTTCAACTTCCAAACCATTCCGGAACATCTTCAAATAAGTTTTTTTAAAGTAGAGTTTGTAAGGCAAAATATGATAAAATAGACATTTTGGCAACAAAGCGTATGTGTTTATCTTGGATTTCAATGTACATTAAATGGAAAATGTCAGTTTTGATAATTAGTTTTTTAAAAAAATTCAAGAGCAATGTTGCCACTTTGCAATATTTGAAAATATATGATAAGAACATATCATAGAAGATAACGTATCCTACATTGAAAATAATTAAAATGTAGTACTACATTACCCATTTCTAAGCATTTGAGAGAATACCCTCCTTTATATAGAGTTCAACGTAGTGATATTGAATTTCTCTAGGACGTTTCGGATCCGTCGAAACACCAATTTGGTTTTCACCTACGATCCTGGTCGTTTTTGATATTCTGAAAGCTTTTTGAATTTCTGAATTCAACCATTTATGTCCTAGTTTCAGCCATCGCCTTGCTTTCTTTTAATTCAAAAACATATGGTAATTTACATTTAGTTCTCTTCAAACAAATTGGGCCCATTTTTCATATCCAACGCCTACATCAAATTTTCTTTTATTGCAAATTTGGACTTCACATAGCATATGGTTGGATTCAGAATGGAATAACATGTTCAAAAAATTAACAAAATTGGGAGCATTTAATTTGATATTGAAAAGTTGATGTCACTTTCGGTCAAACCGGAAGTCTTATTTCAGAATCCAATACGTACAATAATCAAAAATTATCACTTATAATCTCCCTAGTGCTTGAATTATTGCCGGAAATTATATAAATATAAATTTCCGGCAATAATTCAAGCACGCGGGGGATTCGGTAAGAAAATTTCACACCAAAATATATTAAAGTAATGGTTAATTCAACTGACTTGTAGATTATTCTGAGAGAAAACAAGTTGTAACATCAGTGGGCCATGAATAGGTTTTGTTGATATAATGACATTTACGCGTTGGTATTAGTGGCGGTGTTTGTATGTGAGAAAGGAAAATTCATTTTGCGACATTTGCAACTTAAAATTACATTGCACATCACGCAGAACTAAAATAGTTTTGACTGGTCCATGCGGATTGTCTATTGGGAAGTGATGTGGAAAGGAATTCTTGCAAATTTCAGTCAAATATTTGACAGAAAAATTTCCACTTATTAATTTCGCCCAGGGTACCCATCAGGAGGATAAAAATTTCCGGAAATTTTTTGGGTTGCCATGGCAACTAAATAAAAACCAATTTTTTGATTGGCTGAAAAAGTGAGGTGTGAAATTTTCTCTCGAATAGACCATTCCAGAACAGGTGACTTCGACAGGTCGGCCATCTTTACATGAGGGCCAAGCTACATTTGTATACGGTTCACGGTTTAGTTGCATTATGATTTTCGCTTACATCAGTTTTGTATCTCCTGTGCTATAGTTTTTGAGAATAGTTTGTACATTCGAAGTTTATAGTATTTAGTAATAACAGAAGGGACTGCTTGTGAATGCAGTATGCCGCTGTGGCGGAGTGCATATATTGCTACACTATCGGGAGATGTTCTTTCAAGATATTTAAAGAAAATTGAAGTGATAAATATCATTGACCCGTATACCCTTACAAATAGTGAATGTTTGACGTTTCTGTTAAAGGACCTTCTTAGAAACTCCTTATCCATACTTTATGAAGTTCACCAGACAATACATTCAAATAACTTCCTCGATCTGTTGAAACGGCAGCAGGAATTCTAAAAAATAATACCCTGTCTCTTTCGAATAGAGCATTTCAGAACCGAACAAAACGCAGTCATTTTCAATGATATTACAGATTATTTTGTTGGACTAGAAAACTTTCCAGTGAATTTGCTTGGCAAACACAAATTCAATCCAAACGGATATTACACTTTTTTTAGTTATCACTAAATATCATCGATCACGAAAGTCAAACCTATTACCTATTCTCAAAAACTACAGGACAGAAACTTAAAAATTGATATAAACAACAAAGCAATTAAAATAAAAACAAACTTTGTTTCTACCTCAAGTAAGGATGGCCGACCTGTAAGTGACGTCATTCGGGAATGGTCTATACAAAACTAAAATTTTATGTCTAGATAACTAGATGGCGTGACGTAACAAATCAGGGTGTCCACCCGGTATATTAACTGCATCGGAGCTGTGATACAGGTTGATATCAGCAAGTGCCTTGAAGTTGCCATGTATTGTTGTTTGTTCTATCTGAAATAGAGTTGATTTTTTGACTCCTTTCCGCACTCTCGGTAGGCTCAGTTTGACCCCAATCAGCAAAAAGCAATTCCACCAAAGAATAAACAATAAAAATAGGAGGCAGAACACCGAGACCCGTGATCCAAAGAGACCAATTAAAGTCGCAATCGGAAAAACAAACGGCGAACGAAGGGTCGTCCATTATGGCGGTCAATTATCGTGGGCATGAAGGTCGGGCACACAGACTGTACGCTCTTGTGACACGTTGCATGCCAAAATAAACAACGCCGACAAGATACTATTTTAAATGGGTTTCATGCTGTCTGGACATATCGGACGGGATTCCATTACGACCGACGATGCGCCTTATCCATTGAAATGTATCGGAGAAAACGGTCGACCATATTTCACCAGATATCTCCGATTATTTTTCAGAAGGGTGATCGCCTTAACCTATTCGGTGTTGAGAAAGCACGAATTCAAAAAAAACTTTTAAAAAAATGTAATAATGTATATGGAGTGTATGCTAATAGAATGAAAGTCATTGTGAGATTAACACGATAAGCAACAATGTGAACCGATCAGCTAAAGCTATCTCAACCACCTCTTGTTATAAGAAACATCTGGAAGTGTCTATATAGCAAAAACGAGTTGGATATTTTAGAAGGCGTTTGACAAACTTTATTTTTGATGAGAATGAAATAACCCTTGAATGGAAAGGGGAACATTCTCCGTGAAAATTGAAAAATGAAAAATGTCGATATAAAACAACTGAGTACATAACATTGCGGAAGTATCTGTACAAAAATTAAAGCTATTTCAGCATGTGAAATGAATAAATACTTCATAATGTGGAATTGGGCATACTTGAATGGCGAATGGACCTAATAGACCAGCAGCTAGCGACATGTTGACATGTACAATAGACAAATGTCTGCCATTTATACAGGCATTTTGTTGATGTGAAAGATGATGAATAGCACACATTTCCAATCGCCACCAGTGCTACTGAAACTACTAAGACATTTTTTTAGTGCCTCCCTCGTGTTTCCTAACTACGGTACGAAACTTCAACACCCTGTATCTCAGAAACGAAGTAACTCCAGACATATGTTCATAGGAACTTTTTTTCTTAAAATTATCAACGTTTCACCCTCTGTAGTTTCGTAGCATAGTTCGGAAACAAACCAGATCAATATTTGAGAACTGCGAATTTTGATGCAATAGTAATTCACGTAAGGTGTCCGGAAAAAACTGTTTTCGGACGGGTTGTGTACACAATTTTTTCGACAACCGTGTAGAATAACAAATCGAGACACATTTATTTTTTACATTTCTTTGTAGAAGAAAATTTCGCACATTTTATTTCTTATTTGTATTAAATATCGAAATTCTAACAGAAGATAGGCACTAACAGAAACATTCTAATTCTTATTTATATAAATATTTATATTTAAATTCGAGCATTTCCCGGACTAGTCCGGAAAGTACTTACTTCCCGGACTAGTCCGGGAAGTGATACTTTCTCAAAGACGATTGCCGAAAAAAGTGATTTTGATGACGAAAATAACGATGTGAATATCAATAACTCAAATTGATCTCAAAAGACATAACTAATCGTACATTAGTAGCAGCGAGAAAAAAACTGGCTGGCAGTGCTCAGTACAACGTTTCTACTGCGAGGTGATTTATTAGTTTTGAGCAGCGCCTCTTTCATCACATTCTCATATTACAAGGAAAAAATTATTATGACGCATTAAAAGTTAAAGTAAATCTTGATACTTTTATTGATTTTTTGACCGCCAATAGCGTTCTCAAATCAGAGAACGGGGTTTATAGGCTTCATATCGACGGGTCAATTGCAGCAGGGTGATCAGATAGTGCTAACTCATTAAAATCATAGAATACCAGAGAAGAATAACGATTTATCGATATTTTCATACTTAATCATTTCCATTGGAAACCTCATTTCACTATGAGAAGCTATAATAGTGAGACAACACAATTGATTCAGTAGTCGCGCCCATCACTGAAATATTCAAAATTCCCCTTAAGTTTAAAAAAAAATCAATTTAAATCTCATATTATTTGTATATAACATTATTGCTTTCATGATACGCAAATTAATACTGGACGTGTTTTCAGAATTACTTCCTTCGCTTTTTTGTTCAGTTATCAAAGCTGATTTATTCTTTTTAATTACACAAAGGAAGCAATGTCAAACAAATTTTCCAAGAGATATTCATTTCAAGCAAAGTAAAGCTGCTTTGTAAAAGCGGTTACGTTAACTCCTTTCAGCCTTTTTTATTCTTCACTTACACAATACGTTATTAAATCTTTCACTTCGATAAACTCGCAAGACGAAAGTTGGCATAAAAACAAATACGAACAGAATCAGATGTCTTCTTGAATCAAATCAATGTTATTATTTGAATGTTTGTCCATTTTTAATAAACCATTTCCTACAGTCCAATGAATGCATTCTGTAAGATGCTAGTCTTATTATTATGAGACTGAAGACTGACTCCTGCACGGTCCGACCGTACAATAACATTTTGTTCGGGTCGGTCGGACCATACAAACAATCTACTGTTTTTTTAGGCAAGAATTTTTCGTCCGCAGACACTTTTTGTCCGCAAACATTTGCCTTAAAAAATAGACGATTTTTCGTCCGGAAATTAGTACATAAAATGTAATTTTTTGTAGAGGTCGACGAAAAAATTGTTTATTCCAATATGTCAAAAATGTGTAATTTTTGAAGACCTTTTAAGAGGGGGTTCACCCTATTCGTGGCTATTGGTAAAACAAGGAGTAAGGAGCACTAGAAATTTACAACAAAGCAAAAACTGTCTGTAAAAATTGAGTTCCAACCAGATAAAAAATCTATCTATTAAAAACTATTATAATAATTCCGTTGAGTTACAAGAAATATTTAATTTATTACTGTATGTACAATAGTCCGTATTAAAATTTATGTTGAAGTAATGTTTGAGCATAAACTAGATTGAAATAAATTCTTATTCTAATTTTTTATCGGTCGTAGAAAATATAGTGTATGCAACGATCATGTCATGGTACGAGATTTACATGATCGTTACATGATATACTATTTTTCCAGTATTTCCGAAATAAAAAAGTTACTCACTGAATTGACACATTCCTATGTAACCCTTTTACGTCTAATTGCGCTACTTAATTTTCACACACAAGGAAATTCGAATGTCTCCTAGGTATGCTAACACAATGCAAATGAACAAAATGCAACCGCGGACTTTTTTATAGTTTTTCATAAATATTCCTAATGAAAACCCGTACGGTTTTTTCTTCATACCTTAAATGGTTTTTGCAGCGTTGCTATTTAGATGTCGATAAACACGATTTTCAAATCCTTCTTTTGAATTGTCACACATATTTTCATTACTTATACCAATACCAATCAATATACAAATCGTAATGAAGAAAATAAGAATTTTCCTTTTAATTACCCATGTCCGAATTCTTCCTTTAGAGAAAACTGGACAATGTAATAATATTAGGCTGGCCAAGGTGGAAAAAGCGGCGAGTGTTTGAGTATTTAGACAGACAGTCGGGTTGAAGGTTGAACTTACTATAAGCATTATGGTATTTTATATATATATTTCACACCGAAATGAGTTGGAGTGGAGTGAGACGATAGTAATTTTCTTTTATTTTGGGGCTCCGCCTCAATCACTTGGAATTCTTGCTTCTCCCTTCATACTGCAGATTAACTTTAACCTTTAGAAGGTAAACTCCTTCTTAATGTCGAAAGTAGGCTATTTTTGAACAGACTGCAAAAAAAACTTTTTTCTGCAATACCCATCATCCTCAATTCAATCGTTTTTCATTAAACATTTTACAATTTCACAACTTTTTTAGAAGATTTATATTATGTTATTTTATTGCTCTTCCGAAATATCATCAATCGTTCCACCGTTAGCGGTCCCATCGAGACTGACCTGTCGAGCTCAGTCCTCACATCTATATGCCGTCACTTTAGAGACATGCCGAATATCTGTTTCTCAGGGCTCGATTTTCCAGCAAACATCAAAGCTTTGGAACTCGCTGCCTCGAGAGGTGTTCCCTGAGGCATACACTCTCACGATGTTCTCTGAACAATGCAGGAGTTACCTTTTTGTGGGAACCAGAACATAAACAAATGCACCCTGACAACCTTATATCTGTTATAATTTTTTATATAAGGTATTTATTGCGAAGGACTGAAATATACTAACTAAAATAAAATAAATAACTTTTAATGTTTTTTGCAGGGTCAAAAAAATATGATTATCAAAAATCGAAATATATGGAAATTTATTTACTTGGTATATTCAACATGAATATTTCAGAGATGCAAATATTATCATTATTATTAATTCGGAAAACTAATATCCTAGGATAGTGTATGAAATGGCATATTCAACTAGAAGAATAATAGTTAAAATTCCATACATTTTTCGATAGGCCACGGAAATCAGGTTCTCTAAACTTTTCGAGAAAAAGGTATTGTTCGTATAAATATTCATTTGGAAATACGAAATAATAATTTAAAACAGATTTTAACTAAATAATTCCCCTCTTGGACTAGCTCTCACTCAATCATATATTACTAATTCAAATACCTGTACCGATTATAGACTATCTTAATATTCGAAATTATAGTCAAAGTTTCATCTATGAATATTCAAATAATGACACCACGTAACAACGAAAGTTCAGATGGAGTTTCGTATAATAACATTTGTGCGGAGTCAGCATTTTGAGCAATATTGTTTTTTGATGTTGTAGTAATACCGCCCCTTCCGCTCTTATCAGGTCTGTTATGCACGTTGTCCAGAGGAGAGGATATGGATAAGGATATGAGGAAATGAATGGCGCGGTTCCGTTGTCCAGGAAAAGGAAAATGGCCCCATTTACTGAACTTACCATCAGACACTACATCTGCTCTCAGGCCGTGTTTTACAATAACCGAAGAATTGAGAAAAAGGGGGTCCTTTTTTAAGCTGACGTGACCCGCGTGACCGAGAGGATAATCGCCAAACTGAAATAAAATGTATAATTCCAACGTTTTATCACATTGTCTACGGTAGAAATCTATAACAGTTTCAAAATCAGGAAAACATCACACATGGTCTAACAGATAGTGAAAACTGGCTTTAGTTCAGAGCTGAAGAGAGGTCGACCTTCACCTTCACCGTTTAACGGATGAAACATACTTCTTATGAAGTTTCATAAATAGACGAATACGCCTAAAATGGGTTGCCTATCAAAATGTGGTCCGGACGTTATACAGTGATTTTAAAAAATTTGTACCATACGGAAAACTTCATTATTATCGACTTGTCAGCAAATTTTATTCTTCATAGGAATTGGTGCATGGGAGAATACTTACATATGCGTTGTCAAAATTTCAAATTTCCAAAAGTATTCCATACGGTGCACATTTTTGAAACTCACTGTATATGGTCTGGACCACATTTTGATAGGCAACCCATTTTATGAGCATTCGTTTCTGGTCATTTGTTCATGCGAAGAATAATACCTCAAGAATACCTGGTAGAGTATTTTGTCAGGACAGAACGTTTGATGCTCCTCAAGACATTGTTAATGGATTTTCTGATTTTTTTAGCAGTGTGTTCATATCATACAATCTGGATAACTTCAGCGAAGACAATTCTCTTAGTAATCATGTTACTATATCATTTCTCAATATAACTGAGTCGGAGATAATTTCCGCTTCGAAAAAATTGAAAAATAAATTCACTTCTGGGCCAGATAAACTTCCTTCATTCTTCGTAAAGGATTGTATCAGAGTATTTGTTACCCCTCTGATATATTTGTTCAATTTAGCTGTAAAATCCAATACATTTCCAGACATGTGGAAGATATCACGGGTGTCTCCAATACTAAAGAGCGGTGATCCAGCTGATATTCAAAATTATCGTCCCATATCTGCCTTACCAAACTGTTTGAAATAGTAATTTATAATCGAATATACACCTCAGTACATATGATAATTTCACCATATCAACATGGATTTATGGCCAAACGTTCAACGGTAACAAGCTTAACTGAGTTCACGCAATACGTGTCGGAGCATGTTGATAATCGCTGCCAAGTGGATGTTATCAACACAGATTTTGCTAAAGCGTTTGACAGAATTGACCACCTTTCATTATTTCGGCTTCCATTTGTCAGCTGTTTTATTCCTCAAATCCTACTTCACTCAACGATCTCAGTTTGTTTCTTATAATGGCTTCAATTCAAATAACTTTATTACTACATCTGGGGTTCCACAGGGTTCAAACCTAGGTCCCCTTTTATTTGCATTATTTATAAATGATTTAAATGACGAAATAGATTGTAAACGATTATTCTTTGTGGATGACTTGAAATTGTTTTCTATAATACAAAACATGGATGATTGTGAGGCCCCGAAATTTGAAATAAATAAGGTTCAGCAATGGTGCGAGGAGAATAAGTTTAGTTTAAATGCATCGAAATGTAAAAGCATGAGTTTCACAAGAAAAAAAGTTTCCTATCTTATTCAACTACAACGTAAATAACACAATCTTGTCTCGTTGTGAGTTAATAAAGGATCTTGGCATTTACTTCGATTGCAACTTAACATTTGGTCACCACATTTCGGTAAAAGTAAACCAAGCACTTAAAGCCTATGGCTTTATAGTAAGAAATTGTAAATATTTTTGGAATATCAAAGCTCTATTGTGACAATATTTTGCCATTAGTACCGTTACCCCTAGTTTAGGCACAGCCTCAGGGCCTCACTGAACCACTTGTCAACGTAGCGATGCATAGCGCAGGTGCGAGGTATGAGTATTTGTGGTTGGTTGTAGGCATTAGGCATTCACTTTAGTTTGAGTTGTTGGTAATTTCTTGTATGAGACAACCTTGCTTCCTGGTGATTACGATTGTAGAAATTTGCTACTCGTTACCTGCAGGTATGTAATAGACTAATATAAGTTATGACTGCTTGCTTGGTAGCTGGTTACTGCTAGGTAGTTTAGATATATATCTTATTGCGGATGTACCTACACATAAACATTAAAATAAATTGTAACGGTGTCTCTGTGGTTTTCTTTGGTTGCCGACTACGTTCCAGCCGGACTTCGTTTTTACCCCTGAGCCCCCACCAAGAGTCTATTTTGCTACACTATGTTCCTTGTATAATGCGTACGTTAGATATAAATTGGAATATGGTTCTATTATATGGAATCCTGTCTATATATGTAACAGGTTGATGATTGAACGAGTTCAGAAACGTTTCCTGAAGTTTTTATGTTTTAAAATCGATAATCAATATCCCGAAAGGGGCGTACCATACCAAATTTTAATTTCGCGCTTTGATTTTGAAAGTCTTGACGTAAGAAGAAAACGTGCTGGCATTATTTTTCTTTACAAATTATTGCACTATCAAATTGATGCAAGTAATATAGTGTCTCAATTGAAATTTTTTGTTCCAAATTCTAGAACTAGGTACACCAAGACATTTCACTGTAATAGAGCCAGAACAAATTTATATCTAAAGTCCCCTATATATACCATGTGTGAAAATTTCAATAAAATTTCTGTTCACTGTGATATTCATTATGATACACTAAATGATATAGGAAATATGGCTATTCAATATCTGAATGAAAACATTATGTAATATGTAGCAGTCTTTCTTTTCTTTTCTTTTTTCTCTTTATTTTATAGATTGTAGCATTTTTATTCTTCTATTTCTTTTTTTTTCTTCTTTCCTTCATCTATATTTGATTATTCTGCAAAATGTTTGTAACTACACTTTGAACCTTCTTTTAAATAATTTGTCCTGTAAATGGGTAACTGTTGGGCAATAAACGCTATTATTATTATTATTATTATTATTCGTCTATTTATGAAACATCATAAGAAGTATGTTTCATCCGTTAAACAGAACGGTGAAGGACGACCTCTCTACGGCTCTTAGACTACACATGGCACACATTTTGCACGATCTTATTATATCTATACAGTCATTATGTCGTGTGATAATTCACTATTTTGATGATGTCAGTATAGTATCATCAAAATAACTTGGAACCCAAATGAATTCAAAACGATGCCAGCCAGTCTTATTTTAGGCTTCTTCAGTCAGGGGTGTCATCCTTGTTTAAAGATGAACATGTAAAAACACTATTTCTTGAATTGTATGCTGGCCAACAGACTCGAAAACTGGGTTACAGTAGTGTCATGCCAAGAACTTTTCCACATTTTATCTGTTCCGCATATTTATTAGCCACAGATCCGGTCTGATCTAGAACAGTCCTGTATTGGGCATTTGTACTCAACGACAGCAATTTATCTAACGAATTCTCTCACTTTTCTGGAAAATCGACTAAAAATATGGCATTTTATACATTTTTGCATCGTCGATACTTTTCTGAACTATCGACATTCTTTCCACCTAGACAGTAAAATCGACTGGAAACCATACGAACAGCTTTCTTTCAGTACTCATTCTACAAGGAAGAGCGCTTTGGAATTCATTGATAGAAAAATTTAAACCGAAGCTTAAAAAAGCTTAAAATCTTAATCAATTCAAAAACAATCCTTGTCATTAATTTTCTGAACATTGCGACATTTTCTCTTGTGTGAAAAAAAAAATTAGAATATTTAGAACGAGTTTACTGGCTGACGATTAGAAGTAATAGTTATAGAGTGCCCATCGACAAACATTTTATGGATAGATACACTTCGGACATATGTTCATAGAAACTTTTTTTCTCAAATGGCCTAACGAATCACCCTCCGTAGTACAAATCACAAAGCACAAATCTGACCTGTTCTGGAATACTGTGCAGCACCCAAACACACATTGAACTTCTTAGATTTTGTCAAAAACAAGAACCATTCGTTTCGTTGGTGATAATTGGCTCACACGCTCGCTCTCTTCTCTGGAACACCGCAAAAAGGTTGCCGATCTGTCAATGTTTTATCGATATTTTCATGGACGTTGCTCTTCCAAAATATCATCAACCGTTCCACCGTTAGACTGACCCGTCGAGCTCAGTCCTCACATCCATATGCTTTGGTATGCTTTGGAACTCGCTGCCTCAGGAGGCAGCCATTCAAGAAGAACACCAATTCCTATCTACTTTCCATCGGCTCCCACGATGTTCTCTGAACAATACATGATTTTCCTTTTCGTTGGAAAAAGAAAAAAAATGCTATTCTTGGCGTTCGTCCTATGCTAGAAAAAGGCCATCTATTATCGAAAACATTTGTTAGATATATCAGACACCTACACTACCTACATGGTGATGCTTTGTTGTCGTCATTGGACTGGGTAAATGTATTATTTATTCTCAGTTTTCGAATTTCTCTCCCTCGATAAATTTCCGGTAGTCAGTATACGCAACAGCGTTGTCGACATTAAAGAGAATAGTTAAATGCAGGCGTGAAGCCTGGGGCCCCCTCGGCACAGTCTTTTTATAAAGCTTCTGAAAAGCCTCGTAGTGCGCAACTTAATGAAGAGTGATGCCACAAAATGGGACAAGATGTTTTCGCATTATCTCGGAAATCTTTGTCGACGAATGCTAGCTCTCCGTAGTTGACTTTTTCAGTCTTTCGCAATTCTCTTCTACGATTCTGAAGGAAATCGTATATACTTGAAAATTTGCTAGGTAATTCGTTTGTAAATATAACACCTGTCTAATATTTTCTATCTAATGATTGATCGAAGGCTCAAAAATTCCTCAAATTGCTGAATTTTAAAGACCTTGTTTCGGTGGTAAAGTATAGCAGCGACCGAGAGTACCAATAGCAATGTAGTATACTATTCGGTTGAGAAAGCTACCGTGTAGGAAAACATGTCGCGAAGATAATGATATCTGTGGAAATTTAATCGTGTTTACCTTAGTGTCCTCCTATATAATGGATTTCTATCAAGTAACGGCCACGTCAATCCAAAACCTTGGATAATTCAAAAACATGTCAAGGTAACACGTTTTGATCAAACCATGAAATTAAAGGGTTGGAAAAATCGTATTCTTCACACTGGATACAAAATATAAAAGAAAGTTTGACACTAAAGGAAGACTTATGCTGAAAAATAAAATGAATGTTACACATACAGATTTTTTTTTCTTGGCAATACCAGATACTTTCAATACGACCCTCGTATAACTTGGTTATTATTCAATGAAATATTTTCTATCCGAGACGCTCTCGTATGCTTATATTTAGATATATTTGAAGAAAATCTCCCATAAAAGACAAAAGACCACCATCCATCGACAAAAATTTGACTGATAGATACTCTCCCCAAACTTTCTGTTAGGCTTTATTGGATTGGACCTAGTCTGACACCGTTTCCCTCTGTGACCTTTTTGTTTCGGGGGCGTTTAAAAAAAAATCGACTCGTTTTTCCACCGAACGGCAAAGCTTTGGAACTCGCTGCCTCGGGAGGTGTTCTCTAAGCCTCAAGAAGAACATCAATTCCTACCTACTTTCCCTCGGCTCTCACATAATTCTCTGAACAACACCGGATTTTCCTTTTCGTGGGAAACAGAACATAAAAAAAAACAAAAAAAGCATTTGTTCTATTTTGTAGTTCTCTCATTGGTTTATTTATGTTTATCACCAGCAAGCGGTCAGAATATTTTCCTGTTTCGGAAATGGCACAACACCGATCCTTCATCAAAACCATGATATGCAGGTATACTCACTATTAACTATTAATATCATTTTATAATTTTCGACAAATTATGAGTGAATCTATAAACCAATCTCAGGACATAACCCAACCTGAAATTATGTATTTGATTGAGATTGCAGGTTTCTGCCCAACATAGTGTATTTTTGTTAAATTGGTTGTGGCAGGGTGTGGATGAAGGAAAACAACAAAGAATGTAGATTCAAAATTATACCTCAAAATAAATGAAAATGGCCGATTCAGCAACTATTTCATTCGTGAAATAATCATAACAAATACAACATACAACTCGTGTGGTTGCCAAGCAACATAATTGTTTTCTCAAAAATCAAAGGAACTTTCTTCCGATAATCACCTATACTCTCGTTGTATTACCTATATAACAATCACTGCCACGCATTTGGCATTTGAAACTTCTTAAACTTGTAATTAATGAGAAACCGATGAAATACCATGCTAATGATGATGAGGTGCGAGGTGGGTGAATATAACAATGAAATTCCGAGGCATGGCAACATGCCGAAAACATTCAACTTTAGTCCTACTTCCTTGGATGAAATGAGTTCTTTGAAACAGAAAGGGCGATTGAAATTCATTTATTCATTAGTAAAAAAATGTGAAGGCACCTTCCGATTATAGGTGATCGTTTTGAATGCCAATGTAAAACTTCAGAACGTTTATGCTGAATATTCCTCGTTTTAGGCCACTTGAACTGATCGTCCCAACTAACGAACATTCGTTCGCCTCGTTTGTTTCTCCAACTTTAATTGGCTCTTCGGATCACAGCTTGATGCTCCCGGTCATTTTTATTCTCAGCGATATTAGGTATTAGTGCGGTTATGGTCAGAGCTTGTTGCTAATGTGCAATATAAGAACCATTACGTTGCAGACGACGATGTGGACAACGTACGTGAGCTCATTCAAGTAAAGCCCCAGCATCGCATTCGAGATCCGTCTAATTTTCTTCAAAGCGTTTTGGCCAGGAAAGGGATTCCGAACATGCAAAAGATGTTTCGGATTTTCAAACCAAGTAAAAATAGAAAGCATTTTTACAAGTAATTCCATGGAAAGGCGATATAAATCCTTGAACTTAAAATTAAATACTCTCGAACGAATGAACGTTTTTCAAAGTTTTTCGACGATTTGATATGAATAGAAAAAAGATCGTGTTTACATAACTCCGATCGGTTACAACTCTCACTTACCGACCATAGGCAGTAAGTAATTTAACGATAGAAAAGCAGTATGAATTCGGTTGGTGAGAACTGTCACTTACAGACCTAATACAGTAAGTAATTCACCGATCAGTTGTCACAGAATTGTCACTTCGGCAGTGAACCAATAAAGAATTGAATAATTTAATTTTGTTATTGCATGGATCGTATTGGGATGTGAAAATACTAGAGCGTCAATGATAGAAAAGAACAAAGGAGTTATTGTGTGTCTATTATTTGGGAAAAGTAAAAGTCTTATTCACAAAATAGTTATTTTGTCTTGTCATTTCGACGTTTTCTATAGTGTTGTTTTTGTTGGTTCTTTCATCATTCGGGAATTTGCAATAATTTTGTTGCTTTGTAGTTAGTTTGCTAACAAATGCGGAAAGTGTTACTTTTCCGCACGCAAATACAGTTAGACGAACGATGTGTTGGATACAAAGGGGGGAGCGCTTCCAACCCATCCGTATATATTTTATCATAAATGTACCAACCGAGCAAAAATATGTCCTTGACAAAAGGCGCAGCTAAAAAAATTCAAGGAAAAGCTAATAATGCAATAATTTGTCCTTGCTACATCAGCTATGCTTTGAACCTTTCTCTATCCAAATACGCTGCAGTAAGGAGCATTAAAAATGGCATAGGAACAAATCAAAAAATTGCTTCTTTATTTGGATGCTTCGACGAAAAGAACTTTCGTTTTGAAAAAAATCTGAATCATACCCTTAAAAGTCCATGTGAAACGAGATAGGTTGAACGTCATAATTCCATCATATACAGTTTCAGAAGGATTTGTCTCAGATTATGAAGGCCCTTGAGGAAATAACAGAATGGAACGATCAAATATCTTCCAGTAAGGCGAACATATTGATGAAAGCAATTTGCGAGGTCATTTTGACAATCTTCTGTTTATCTGAAGTATTTGAACTGACGATTATATTCAGTAAGTACCTGCAAGAAAAAAGTGTCGATATGCAAGCAGTCACTTCTAAATTCAAACTATTGCCTCCAACTCTTGAAGATAAGAGAGCTCAAGTTGATTCAGGTTTCGAAGATATGTTGTATTGAAAATTTCTCGTATTGCCTCTAAACAACAACATAGAGGCAGTTTTCCTGATTTCAAAACCTTGGCAGTAAAAGACTATTGGAAAAGAGTGATTTATATACCATAATTGGAACATTTGATTGCAGATCTGGAAAACAGGTTTCCCAAAGAGACTCGGAACAGTTACCTTTTGAATATATTGATACCAAACAATCTCCATAGTATGTCCAATCAGCACGTCATGCGAGCGAAAGTTTCGCAAATTCTTGACCAGTTTGGGTGCCTGGTAGACAATCCATCAATTTTGCAAGATATGGGCGAATTTTTGCTGTACAAAAATTCCCAAACCCAAAGTTTATCAGGACAAACTACTGATACTGCCATAGGTGCAAATCTCAGTTGCGGGGAAATTGATTTTCCTAATATTCGCCATCTTCTTCAGATTCTAGTTTGTTTGCTCTATTCAATACGAGTCTCAGATTGTTGAAGTCATATCTGAGGTCGACAATGAATAAAAAGAGACTGAAGGCTTGGCATTATTGTACGTACATAGGAACATAGAAATGAATCTATACCTAATGTCATTGATCCTTTTGCCAATAAAAAAAAAGGAAATTAGAATTCGTATAGATGGCAGCTTCCAATGAATTTGAGAGTATTTGTATTAATTTCATTATAATTGGTATTTATGAATAAAATAATTTACTTATAAACATGTTTTTATGGTGTGATCTGACCTACTTTTAATACTTCAAAATATTCAATATTCAAATCATATGATATATAAAAATTTGTGAATAAAAATATTTTGATTCCTATCCCCCACGCCAATTCACACATTTCATAATGAAAGACCATGTGTAATGCCTCGCATAATCAAATGGGTGACATATATTATTTTGTCACGAGTTAAAAAAAATAAAAATAGAACTTCGAGTATGGGTACTGTTTGATACAAACCAAATGAAACGAAAGAAAGATACTATTTCAATTACTTGCCTAAAGCTAACTTATTACAGTTTATATCGATATATGTATTTTTGTAACACTTTCATAATTATTATTGCAGAGCGTTTTACCTGCACCCATATAAAATACATATTTGTCAGGATGTGATATGGATTACGACTTAATCAAATATTTGTTCCACGACAATATCGAATAGTAACGTGATGGAAAATATATTCGGAATATGAACTGTCAGAACTCCGCCTAACAAGGCCCTCAACAATATCGACATGTTCATAAATCCATACATATTTAATCAAACGAATAAATCTAGTGAATTTGACGAAGTCGAAATATTCTTTCTTCAAACATTTCCACAATGTGTCAAGTATGGGGAAAATATCTAACAGCAAACGAATACTTTCCCTTACGTACATTGAACGATATCTTCACTTCCCGTCAACTAATTATGATTTATAAGGCACAGCAGCGATGTGTTCAATGCCCGTCGTGGCATTTTACATTCCTCCAAATAAGATTATTATTACTATTACAGTAATATTTGATACATCGAAAGAATATAAGAACATTCAATTTTATATAAATGAAAGTGGAAAATCGCTTAGTGAAAGCAGATTCAAAAAATGGAAATATTAAGTGGAGATCGTAAAAAAAAACTTATAAAGTAGGCGATTCCAGAGCTTAACTTTCTAGAAAGATAGATCAGTCATACTGAAACTTACAACAACTATATATTAACTTGGTCTATATTTTCGAAAAATACCTCATACATATCAAACATCCTAGCAATTTCAAATGTAAGTTATAACTAGGTATATTTTGAAAGGCCTTTTCCATGACCCTTACTGTCATTTTCAATGCGATGGTGAATTTTTTCTTCTATCTAACGTGTTTTATCATTTTCTTCTAATCCACTTCATTAGATTAAAATTATACCAATCATCCTGCCCTCAGATTTATCACAGCAATCAAGAGGCGACCGACGGTAAAAAGTAGTTGATGAGGTGCGGCGACTTTATGGTGAAATTCGAGCAAAATACGACTCTTCAACGCGTTAATCACCTCTCATCCATCTGGGGTGAAAATCTTACAGACAATTTTTTTAACCAACCACGGGCTGAAAACGAAAAAACGTAAAATCAAGGAAACGAATCAATTTGCACCGATAAGTTACCGCGTTTAGAAACAAGATTTATTTTTTCAAAGCTTTTTCACCCAGCTTTCTAGCTTTCTTTCCATATACTTCTTTTTCCATACAACGATGATGGAACTGTTTTTGTCATTTCGCTAGCCACCTGTTGCTCCCTACTATTTATTACCCTGAATAACATCAACACAAAGCGGGCGTTTTTCATTCTTGTTTTGTGACTGTTAGGAGGTGTTCATCAGCAAAAACTGAATTCGCTTGTATTACGAATAAGTGGAATAGTGAAAATGGGTAGGTAATCGGAACAAAGTGGTCGGAGTTCATAAAAATGCGGTATCTGTTCTACACTGTATTGGTAAGTGAGTGTGCGCAATGAGGGCTTAGGGTGGAAGATATTTTGAGAGAAAAGAAAGCAGACAGGACTAGATGGGCTTTTCTTGAGAATAGTCTATTCTGAGTCATTTTCCGTACTGTGGGGATCCAACTGTTGTCAGGATTCTTATGTATGTGTACAATAGAAAAAAAAAGTCACTAATATTCAGGCTACGGCTTGCCAAGAAGAGAGGAACATCAAGGAATACTGAACTGGTACAGGCAACACAGTAAAGATAACCCTAAATATCTTTTCATTAGCCTGGAGACCAGGCCTAATTTGAACTGATTATTGTCGAAAATGTCGAAGTTAACTCCAAAAAATTTTGAAAAATATATATTTTTATCACCCTGTATCTCGAAAACCAAGCCGTTTGGGACATATGTTCAAATGAACTTTTCGTCCAGAAAACTTTCAAAGAATCACCTCCCGAAATTTGTCAACGTACTCAATTAATACCCTGTATGTATATGATTGAAACAATTTCATGTGTTGAAAATCACTATATAATGGAATAAGAATTAAATATTTTATATCAAATAATTCTGTTATTTTCTACCATTTATTCTAACTTTGTCCATACATTTTTATCAGGGGTAATATAATAAGTGGTATGATTATTACCGATAATTTTTTGGAATATTAATGAATTACAATCCCAAAGCTGAAAATACAACGAGTCCGCAGGACGAGTTGTATTTTCTTGCATTGGGATTGCCAATGAATTGATATTCCAAAAAATTATAGGTTTTTAATCATACCACGAATTATATTTAGGATGACAATATATCGATTTGAAATAAAGAAAAATCGTTTCACCTGGTAACTGATGTTTTACTTCTAGCTGTATTCAACGGAATACTCTTTCCCACGGCTTCATCTATGATACCAATGGACATTTGTCCCCAACGATCGCTCATATTGATAAGTATAAAGATAACTAGTCAAAACACATAAATTTGACGTTTGTAATTTAAATCATTATTTTCACTTGACAGTAAAACAAAAACTAAGCAGGTTTATCACCGTGAAAATACAGCGACAAGCTATAATTTTCACTGTAGTTCCGATTTTATTGGCTGAATTTCCAAATTTGAAATCCACTGATTGGTTGTTGAGCAAGGAAATATATTGTCGTAATAATACACCCTTCTACCTAGGCAACTTTTTTTGGACATAATCTAAAAGTTTTAATGGGTGTTGGGCTGGATGTTCACAATATCCGACGATCCGATGGTACGAAAATGTTCTGATTGGTTGAATTGATAGGTGTGAAAATAATTCAACCAATTAGAGCATTTTCTCAACCAAGCAGAACATGTTCGTACCATCGGATTGTCGGATATCGTATGCATGAAAATCCGGCCTCAGGGACTGCCGGGAAAACTGTGTTGTGTTGTTAGTTGTGCCAACAATTGAAAAATAAACTGAGGTAGTTTATGATAGGCACTTGCAAAATTGTCCTCGATGAATATCAAATATCTGTCTGCTACATTTCAATGTCCGTCGTAGTACCAACCAGAGAAGTAATTGTCTTATGTGTGATATTTGCTGCATGCTTCCAACTTCGAGGGAGTGTTTGTTTGGAAGAAGGGGTATTTTGACATCGTCAAAATTCTTCATTTCGTTTGGTAGCCACTCTTCGACAAACTTATCGGTCTGTTCCAATCCATATGTTCTTCTTTAGTTAATGAGACTTCAGTGGCGACCGTTAAAAATTATCAACCTTGTGTAAATTGATGAACGGTATAAAACATCGTGATTAGATCTCTGTATTCATTGATCAGTTGCGCCAGCAGTCGCTGTTCCAGTGCTGCCGCCACTTATTTAATGCAAACCCATCATTCGTACCACATTATCAAAGAAAGAGTTATAAGCGTTTTCAACAAACATTTGGCAAGACCGAGCGTGCGATCATATATATGGCGACTTTATAAATTATATCTGTCAAAATGAATGAGAGAACATACTAATGAATCTGGTAATGTGAAACTCATGTAAAATGTAAGTAAGTACCTGGACAGGTTGACCGAACCTTTACTATATTGAATGCTGGCGACCGCCCAGGAATTGTCACACAGCCGTGAAAATATCAGATTTGTTCCTATCAAAAACACTTTCAAATAACTGGCATTAGATTATATTGAAACGTTCAGGTGCGTATACAAGGAGAAAGGGAGTTAAGGGAGTTAAGATGAAAAAAAAACGTAATGAAAGAATACATTTTTGTGTAAAACAAATATTTAAGGAGATATTGAATTTTGAAGTTTTCAATTCACTTTTGGTAATCACTGATCAGAGGTCTACAGCCTACGCGAATCAAGCTGAATCACTGCCGGCGAGCAGGCACGCTGTTGCCTGGAGAATTATACCAGTGTCTTCCAAACAAAGGTAACTAAAAGCGCTAATATTTTGAAAATTTGTTATTGCTGAGAGAATGAATATCGTCAATATTGAAATATCAAAGTAGCTCTCACAGAGCTACTCTCTCTAGCTCGGAATGGGATTTTTTTTATGTAAAAGGAAAAAAGTCCTTGAAACTTTTAGGAAAATTGTATTGCTCATGAAAGTTTCATCCTTGGAACATTGATTATCTCCTTGATATGGGAGATTATAATAGTTTTGCATCTGAAAGTATAATTTTTCTACAACTGCTATGAAAAGTAGCGTATTTCCATAGCTTACTTTCAAAACCATGTATTGCTCATACTGTGAGAAATATTCTTTCTCGCTGCACTTTGCCACACCACATACATTTATATTACATGGAGAATCAACAAAAATCAACAAAAGCTTAGTTGGCGACTGTTCAGCTTCGAATAGTTGTCACAACTGTCAGGTTATAGAAGTTTGTTAAATTATTTTAAGGTATTTTTCATTCGTGCTTTGATAAAGAAGTAACTAAGTATTTTCAGAATTTCTTTCGCTTTTTCCTCGAATTAACATAGCTTCTTGAAGTGGTTTTTTTAATAGATAAAAAGAATTGAATAATTATTAAAATTTAAAATTCTGCTAGATAGGTATATGTACTTTTAAACAAAAATGTTAAAATAAGGCTCAGTGATGTAGTGGAACGTGTATCAGTGGGTTTAAATAAAATTTTAATTTTACATCCTGATATTTTCATTTAGTCAAATTTAATAAAATATTCGACTGTTAAGAGGTAGGATACTTTGTTATTTTGGTGCTAAAAATAAATATTGACATTACTCTTTAAATTTGTGCAGTTGTAGAAAAAGTATAGTGTGCAAGCCTGTGGGGAAAGTTACCTTTCTCACTCACTGCACAATACATTATTTTGCAACAGCTGGTAAATAATACTCATATATTGAAAATTATCCAAAAAAGAATTGTTGACTGCACTGATTTCAAATAAAACATATTGCTGTTTTTCCACCCGCAAATTTTGCAGAACTCTGACTTGTTTGTCCATCATAGCCTCAAACTCGATGTCCGCCTCAATGATGTCATATATTTATGAGAATGTTGAATGTCAATTTGTATACCTACCGTATTTCATCCACATTAAATAAGTAATTTCAAATAATTGGATCATTATTCAGAAAGTAGCATAGATCAAAGTGGCAATAACGATAAAGCAAATTCCGGTTGCTTATTGCACATGCTTTGTTCATACTCTCACGACAAAGGACTCACTATCGATAAACATCAAATGGACTGCGGGTATTTCCAATTCCTTCTACTACGAACGGAATCGAACAATAGCCCAGATTCCTGTTTGCTATAAACGATTCAGGTCCCACAAGGAAGCGAACTTATTTTGTCACAAAATGAAATTTACACACAAAAAACCAACTGGTACTGGAAAATAACATTATAATTTCAGGTCTCGTAACGGTAAAAATCTCGAACGATGCGATGCGTTCGCTTTTCTGCAATATGTTCGAGGCGCCTTCGAGAGAACAAATTTATTGCACCTATGGAATATCCCGAAAATCTACGTCCGCCTGATACGAAAATGATATTTTGCAGGAGCACGTAGTTTGAGCCGGTTATATGCTGACGTTATTGTTATTCATGGACGGGCAGCAACATAAAGTCTTAGTGTTTCTGGCTTTCTCTGGCAATAAGTTCCGTTTAAAATGTTGGAAAGCAAGACAGAGAGCAAAGTTTCGTTTTTTCTACGGCAACGGCCACCATTTGTCTGCCTGCCGTGAAGATAATACATGCAGCACCCCCCAGAGACATATATGGATGCAATATATGGTTATTGAATATCTATCGGCCTCTGCATGTATTGTACTGCAAATCAGATTCACCATGTCCCTCCTCCCTTATGTTCATCTAATTCAGTACAGTTCGGTTAAGATGATCCCATGAGAGTAGATATCTAATTAGTTACGTTTTTTTTTTTACTTAATTGAGGATTATTGATTAGTTTATTGTTACGTATATAGCCAATAACAATAAGCATCTACCTATACAGTCAAATAACTTCAATTGATTTTAATAAGGTTTTCCACCGATTCAGGTTCTGACGATAACACCAGACAGAAATCAAATAAGAAATCGAAATCTAACTTTGAAACTAACTTTGAAAATAACTTTGAATTCTTTTTTTTTAATTTCATATGCCACATGAATTGATCTTCTATTATACAGCTTCCTACATTTAACCAAAACAGTATTTATTACCACTTCCGATATCTCCAAGGTGTATCCTTATCTTGGACGCAATAATACCTGCTCCAAAAACACTTTAAACCTGTAGAGGGTATTCAAAGGCAAAGCCTGTGTGGGTTGAGAACGGCTATTATCATTACTAGCCATAGCGACTTAGGGACGACTATTCATTTTTGGTGGCACCTCAACTTTTCAGCTGTTGGAAAATCCGGAAAATCTACTGTTACACTCTGGATGATCGGTGTGCACTCCAAGCAATCCGATGTCTGATTAGTCTGATCAACAAGTGCCATTCGCCGCCTCCGAATAATATGAACGAAGTGTCATTCGAAGTGCCGCCAGCAACAATAATTGCAAGAGTTATAAACAATTAAATGAAAATAAAAATGGTGTTTGAATTTTTGCAAATATATCAAAAACTCGATTCTTGACATGTTTTTTGGGTTTATGTTATAAACCAAAAAAATCATGTCAAGAATCGGATTTCCTCCACAAAATCAAACTTTCAATCAATATATCAAAAACTGTTTGACATTTTTCAAATTTGAAAAAGGTTCAAAAAGAAGAGGAAAATTCCCAAAACAAAGTCCCAACTCCCGGAACTATAGAACCAATATTTATAATTTTCCCAGAGGGTTGAAAATACGTCCTAAAACGGGTACTCCGGCTTGCGCAAGACACGCACACTTTGGACCTTTAATGAATGAATATTTTTTAAACTTACTTAATATCACAATTCAGAATTGAAAAAATTCAGGCGCACCTACTGAATAAATGAATGAACAATACCTAATCCGCGGACAAACAATTTAATTCTGTATAACAAATTATTTATTAAATAAATAAATTTGAACAAAAACATTTTTTTTAGTTATCAAAGAGCAAGATAAATTATGATTTAAAAAAATGGTTACTTAATTTTAATTACAAGTGGTAGTAAAAAATTTTTAACAAACCCGTTTTTAAACATTTTTTTTTAAACTATTTTTTTTAAGAAACTATTTTTTTTTAAATCATAATTTGCATCAAAGATTATTTTTCCAAAATGATTCACGTGTAACCCCAATTTCATCTAAATCCCCCATGAGCGAAAATGCCTATGTTCTCTTCCATTAGAAGGAAGACCTTTTAGATTATAGTTAGTTTTATTTCATATTTCATTTGTATTTTACATTATGTTCTATTTTATACCTATAAAAAAAATTAAATTATCTTATAAACAACGCATTTTTTTATAATCATTTTTCAAACAATAGCAGATAAAAAAAATTAAAATAAGTTTCATGTTGCTAGTAATATTAAAAAATATATATATTTTCAGTGATTAATCAAGCTCTAATTTTTAACCTACGTAAATTGTTGATAAAAAATTAAAAAATTATTTTTTTTCCATTTTTGCAACGGGAATCTATTCCGAGACCTTTCAAATATAGCTTCAAAAAGAAAATATCTCATATTTTTTATTTAACAATTATCGCACTTGCAATGTTCCTGTTCAAGTAGAAAAAAAAATTCAATTAACTAATGCATAATTAACTGGAAAATCACGATTACATTTTTTTGACGGTGGATTATTGTTCATTCATTTATCCAGTAGGTTCCTAAATTTTTTCAATTCTTAAGTTTAAAAAATATTGATATAATATATATGAAACGTTTCTCAAACGAGGCCTTTGATAATATTGTACAATATTTTACCTACCATCAATAATACTAAATATCCATTCAAAGATAGTTACCAATCTTCGAAATAGTGATCTTATAGAGGAAGAGCCAGCAGCGTATCCCGAGTTGTCATTTCAAAAGCTCTAAGACATTACGTCAATTTCAATAAATTCATCATAAACTCTGATCATGTTTATGTTCCAGTGTCGTAATGGAGTAACAGTGTCGTAATGAAGTTCCAGTGTCGTAATGAACCTCATTACGAAACTCATATCAGTATCGTTATGATTAACATTACAAATTGATGGTACGTAAAGTCATTAATCGGGCCGGTACGGAGGCAAAGCAAAAAAAAAAGACTTCTAGATTTATCGTTATGCCCGACGACGACGATAGTTCCACAGACGCCCACCACCTAGTCCCCGCCGTCCTCAAGCCTCTAGGGAAACGTGAGTTAGTCTACGTGTGTGTTTGTGTGTGTGTGTGAGTATGCCTGGGACCGTGTCCCCCGGGACCAGTTTACCTGCCATACGACTGATTAGGAAGCCACCGACGTCCGTCTATCTGTCCGGACCCCTAGGCCGTGCCTTTGATCACTGCCCTCGACAATGTACAATCTCATTTGCAGTTTGCTTTGCGAATGTCGGAGCACCGGTTCAGTTCTTTGGCCCACTGTCGAATCATATCGGACATTCACATTGCACCGTTTGATGCAGAAAACAGAAATTAATTGGGATCTCGGAAATTAAATCAGGACAAAGGGTAAGGGCGTCGCTACAGAGAAGGTGACAGGGGTAACTATCAGACCCCTCTCCCAAAGAAAGACTTGTGGAGAAAATAATCAAAAACCAATAGCGAAAGAAACATGTGACATCTGAAAGAAACCAATATTGTTATGGACTTTTGCAGAATATATTTTGAAGTATATACTTTTCAATGTTCTGTTTCAATTGATTGTTCTCATTTTGAAATAACCCTGTTCCCTCTTCCCTCTGTCACCTACCTCAACATGAGAACACACATGCGGTCCTTGCAATTATATGCCGAATCACATCACGTGTTAGATATTACAAATAAATCAGATTTTTCAATTTTCATGGAGAATGTTCCCCTTTTCAACGTTTCGATAGTTTGACATTTGTAGGAAGGAACCACAAATATTTGTTTATACCAGAAAAATTAAATTTGTATAACAAAATAGTAAAAGAAGCGAATGAAAATGGACGATACATTGATGAAGATACAATAAATACTACTACAAGTGCTTCAATAATATATATGCTAGATTCACCTGGAATACAATCATTGTCACTGATACACTGAGTTTACACCTGTTATTATTCGAAGGATCCGCTACTAAAACGTTTATTTTAGGAGCTTCACGTGTTGGTTTCCAACTTTCCGATACTTTAGTTCAAAACTCTACAACCACCCCATATTGGAAATTTAGCGAATCCTTACCAATATAGTATGTATAGGTTTTCCAAAAGTTGTCAAAAAATAATATCTGAGTTGCCGGATCGTGTAGAAGTATTTATTATCGACACATTTCTTTGACTCAGGTTTTATTTATCGAAAGAAGACAAATGCAAGCGTTGGAATGAAATTGGAAAATTCTCTACTATACGCTACTCTCACCTCCACGTGGTGAATCCTGGGCTACGAAATTAATTTTTATGACGGCTAACGAGAGTAAAGCGGACTCCAGGGGTGGATGAGGCGCCGCAGCCAACGGTAGTATCGACCTGTGGGCCTAGCTAACCGTGCACTGACGCCAAAAACATACATGTTTCCCCCGACACTTAACACATACAATGGGATGCGAGAACTGGAAAACATGTCTCCAGTGGAAGCCGAGGGAGGGGCTCGGGTCGGGTGTTGTGAGTCTGGTAGCCAGTGAACGAATCGCCTGCGGCCGCCGCACCATCCGCCTGGGAACCAGCCCCACTAGAATTTCACGAGGAGGCAGATTGAAGGAACTCGCAGCGGGAACTGAAAAATCTATCTTTGATGGGAGCCGAGGAGGGGACTCGGATCGGGTGTTGCGTGACTGGTAGCCCGCGGCCGGTAGCACCCGACCAAGAACCAGCACTAACAGGGAACTCGTTGCATGAACTGGAAAACTTGTCTCTAGCGGGAGCCAAAGAGGAGCCCCAGATTGGATACTGCAGGACTGGTAGCCGGTGAAGCAATCACCGGCCACCGCACCGCTAGACTGAGAAACAGCCCTACTGGGCTTTCAGGAGAAGGCTGATTGAAGGGACTCGCTTCCTAGACAAGCACCCACACACTACACTCACAAAGTTTAAGGGTGTATGTTGAAGAGACTGTAGGAAGGCGGATCTAGGAAGTTTCAGGAGCATGCCATGGATAAGAAGACCAGGGAATGGCAAAAAATGCCCATGCGAGGGCCTACTTGCCTGATGGAGCAGCCCCCTCAACTACGACTTATACTACTTTTCTTCTTTGGAGACTTGTTCATTGCCCAGAGAAGTGTTCCCAGAGGTTTACAATCTCCTGAAGTTCAAGCCAAACGCTAACTCCTACCTACCTCTATTTGGTTCTGAAGATGTTCTCTGAACATTACACGATATTCTTTTTTTGTGGAAACCGAAAGATGAAAACATTCCGGCTTCAAATTCATTTGAAAAATCAACAATAATCAATCTATTGCACATAATTATTGTCTGATTATTCTAGAAGAGATAGTTTTGAAATACGGCCACGAAAGATAAAGATAAATCCATTACAAGAATCGAGGGAATGAAAAACTGAGAAATAATTTGATGGATTATTGAATGTATTCGGAGCATAGATCTACTTATCTAAAAATGAAAGATAAGTTTTACCAAAATAGAAATTTATGTATAAAGTGAGTCAAGTGGAGTGCGTCAATTCCTATGAATAAAAAAAACACTCAAATCACGAGTTTCACACAATATTTTTTTCTACAACTACAAAATAAACAATACTTGTACGAATAACTTTTTGTTAATTCTATGTCAAGAACTCATATTCGCACTATCGACTTTTATCTCTTCTTTAACAGTAGTAGAAAATAGTATATATTCTTCAAAAATTTGTGAATGACATCGAAGAAAATTAACCTGTGGTAGAAGTCCATTGTGTCTCGAAGTGGAGTGGTATAGATTTATGAAAAACTTAAAGTCATCTCCAAAATTTTGTGTCCACATAACACCTAGTGGAAACATGTGGTGACACATTTTATTTTCATTAAAGTTTCCATATAACAATTTCTCTTCTCCATAATATAAATTCAGCTGATGATGAACCTATATAGGTTCAAAACATTTACTACTATGATACTGCTTGACTGATCGATAGTTTTTGATCGTTCTATCATTACATAACATTTGTCTGATCAAGAACTGAGATAGTGTAGAACGTTCAGGTAAGTATTGTTCAACATACCTTCGTTTCAAGATAAATTTCATCAGGAGCTAAAGTTGAAACTAAGAAAGAAAACAATCAATTTGACATTCGCGGATGCCGAGCTGTGACAAGTCCAATGAAGCAAAGCCTGGTTGAGTAATTTGTTTGTTACATTTGCTGTTTTGTCATTGATCTAAACCTCTCAGTTACCATGAATCTTGAAAATTATGAATCTGTGATTGGCCGAATGCCGTTGAATAATAAGTTAGGATCCACGGTGTATTGGAATCATCTTCATTCTTCAGTTAATAATAAATATGTAGTCAATGTAGAATACAATATAACAGAAAATAATTTTGATTATACACCAAATAAACTTAACAATGCAGTGCTCACTCATTATTAAGAGCTTGGATGATTGATCTCATCATAACAATACAATGCCGCACTACAAAATACCGCAGGGACAGTTTGTGATTGAAATGAGGAAAATCAAATAATACAGTAGCTGCGTTTTTTCCTCTCCACTGATAGCAACAGAATGACAAGTGTCAAGTGACAGCTCGATAACCAATCACATCTCCCAAAATGGGAATGACAGTTCAATAAAACAACATGAATCCTCATTCCGGTAGCAGAATCGCAGCAATAAAACACGGCTAATATTACCGAGTAAGTAGGTCACCAAAGAACGCTGATTTGTCCTGACTTTTTCGGTGGAATTGCTTAACAGACCGTTGTTTATCGTAGAGAAGTGAGAGCACAAGATAACAGACAAGGGAATGGTCGAGTATCTGTGGTAACAACATCTCCGGTGTCAATAAAATCTAGGAATTAAAGTAAATCAGAATAGAGTAGATTTAATAACCTCTGAAAGCCGACATAAAAATCTCCGAGCCGGTACTAAGCTTCCTTTAATTTTTCAATTCGTTCTCCAGTTACCTGATCCGAAGTTCAGTTTTGAAATGCCTTCAACACACACAACTTTTTGGCGCATCATCATTTTTTAATTAATCTCAAACAATGCGCATGTTCTGGACAGCCAGTAACAACACTGCGATACTCTGTCGACGTAATGAACCATGATCGAATTAAAAAGGATCAGATAAAATACAAGACATTAACCTGGTGTATCTATGGAGGATAGATAACATGGCGAGCCATCGACGCTACGATCGATATCAGTCTTTATGGAGCGCTGGCAGGCGATGTACCTTGTGGTCATTGTTGGCGTTCAAACCGCTAATGAAATATTTCCATCTGCCTGACACAATAAATCTAATTAAGCGTCACGCAATGACACAATTACAAACTGTCTGAAATATTTCAGCTCGACGGGAATTGAATTTCAGCATGACATGATGATGTGCCGTAGTCGAAGTTGCCTCATTGTCTGTTGTCTGATTCAAGAACTATGGATTAGAGGGATCGGGTACATTTAGTATTTGATTACTCATTTGATGGAATGTATAAATTTCAGGTTTTTGATGGTTAGGAATCACAAAAAAAATCTAAATCCGGATATTACACGGTGTCTTTTCGTTAACTCTGTGTCACTTTAGAGAAGTGTGACAATGAGATACGTGTAAGTCTTTAATTTAATTTCCTTTACTGATAACATGAAGATGGATCTTGGTGGCGCGTAGGTAGTGTGCCCGCTTGCTAAGCCAAGGTAAACGGGTTCGATTCGCCGCGCCGTCTCCGGCCTCGTTCATGGCATTAGACGTTGAAAGATAAGGGCTGCGTCTTCCCTAGCTCGCACACGTCTCTCAAGGTCTTCTGAGGGTTGCTCGTAGGGAGGCAGTCGATTGACGGAAATAACAATAACAATAATAATAATAATAACTCCCATAGAATGTCTAAATTCAAGCAACAAAAGCTCCATAACACCACGATCAATGACCGATACATTCGGCTGGATGGATTGCACGAGCTCACCAACATCAGTACCATCGAAGAACACATCAAAACTCTGTCAGGCAAGTACTACAGACTCTTTATCCTTGGAAGTCCATTGACTAAAAATAGAAGAGCAGTCAGAGCCCGCCACAATGAGCGAAGAAATCATGATGGGCTCATATATCAGGTTCTAGATATTTTCCAGAACGATCCAGAAGATGAATGATTTATATCCACTATTCAAGGAATGTACATCATCTTTTTTTCACCGTTTTCCGGTACTTACTCAAATAATCTCATCAACAGACCTCTTATGATCTGATGCTCAGAACAGAAACCGGATAACAGCCGCTGCACAACTTGGAGAAGACAGGGAACCCCACAACCGTGACAACATTGAAAAAATTCACTTCCACCGACATAACATCATGGGATTCATTTACGGGCGGATTTACGATGGTTTGTCCGCTCTGTGAAAGCCTTCGATGGGCAGGTTAAACCCTTCACCAGACGCAGTCTTAACTCCCTCTCATACCCCACCCTGTGAGTTTTTATTGCGTTTTATTGATTTGCATCTATATAAGTGAGCGCTCTACCATTTGGTGTAAATTCAATTCAATAATTTTGCATTTTGCATTATATTGCTCGTGTCACGATCTTAATATTGTTGGTTGAATCGCACACAGTAACAAACAAATTTTGTCACAATGTGTAGAATTTTTTATTTAATTTCAGGTTCTATAAGTCATTGGAATTATGGAAAAACTCCACAAATTGAAACTAACAGAGATTATAGAGATTTGAGTTCCGCAAAATTCTATCCATCATTTCGCTATTGTATATTATAGCCGTAGAAAGAATAGTGCACAACAAGCACGGAATAATTGTCATTTCCCACGAGCCAAATACACTAGTATATTGTACAATTAGGATAAAATGACATACATTGTAAATGGGTCATTTCATGCTCATTGTACACTATACTTTCTCTACGACCATCTGAATCATAAACAAATCTGTAATATTTTAATAACACTTTTTATCATAAACTTTCCTGCCGTCATGATTTCCATAATACACACAACCTAGAAAGGGAATTGAAGATACAGATATTGAAAATTATAATAAAAATCGAACGCTAACCGATTTCATGAAAGAAAAAAAAAGGTGGTTACTTGGATTTGAACCCTCGCCTCCTACCATCCAACGACTGTCACCTGAATCAACTTGCTGCTCGAGCGCACATAATAAATAGTTGAAATTAACTGCTATAGACACTTCCTGTCAACTATATGAAAATATAGAATTCGATTGTCATCAATCTTTATATTGAAATCATCCTCACTATCACTACTCATTTTTGATTATTTTTTTAAACGAATTTTGTAAATACTGATGTGAAATGTCAAATTATTAGGCAGACGTCAACAAACTTGATTCGATCTTATATTATTTATGATCATAAAATTCGTTAATACCTATAATGACAGTCTAGTAGTTCATGAAAGTCGTGGGAAATGAAATATTCTGTACCTACTGAAATGATCATTACAGTACAGCTCGCGATGTAGAAATGAAAAAGTGTATACAATCGGCGTAATTCCTTGATCGATAAAGCGCATAAAATGGGCATATTTCTATGTGGTCATAGAAAATAAATGTTTGGGCAGGGGTTGTGTCGCAACCAGGAAATACCTAAACATAGGTAGTGCTCATTGTGATGACTTCTCCAGGTTTGTACAGCTTGTACTGTTGCAGTGGATAAGTCAGGTGGTGTCATTCAGAAAGCCAAGCAACCGTGGGAGCGATTATTGTTTTCATGAGTACGCTTGGACGGACACATTTTCGGTAGGAATTCTCGACCGTGCTTGGGATCGCACGTTGAAAGATGCGCCCCTCGTCATTCTCAGCTCGTAAAAGTGTCCTGAAGACTTCTGAGTGTTGCTTGTAAGGTTACAGCCGGATAACGGTTAGAACAAATTTTACAAGAAAAATGCGTACCCATGCCAAAGGCCACCCAGATATCGGCCAAAGATTGAGCCATTATCATTCAAATAGAATGTGCCAGCAAGAATGACAAACATATCTGTAACTACAGAACGCACAATAATATACTTTTCCAGTGAATGGAGAACATGCACCACAAACTTCGTGTCTGTCCCTTTATGATTGCAGTTTTCCATGGGCGAGTTCGAAACGAGTTATGCAACTGCTTTTCCATAAGAAATGCAGGCCTATTGACGTTCACACCGGTCGGCGTGAGTGAAAAACATATTCTAGTTTACATAACAAAAAATATGTCATGAGATCCTTAATGTATCTGATCGTTCAGGAGGTATTTTTTCATTTACGTTTTGAAAGCAACTCCTCTAAAAGAATTCAATGTTTCATCAGAAACGCAAGTAAAAGGCATATATGAGAATTGTCTTGCAGTTTACAGACACAAGGGTCAAAAATGCTTATTTATGCTTGTGAATTGAACATGGTCAAAAACCCTGCACGGGTATGCATGTATCTGAATCGGCCTTTAGAAATGAACTAATATATGTGTTACAATACAAATGGTAATAATCAAACGATAATTAGGTAAAAATCGCCCAGTCTGTATTAGATCGTGCCATATCAGTAAAACAAATTTTTGACTACGTTAATTTCCAACAAGAAAATCAATGTACAAATGAATAAATCATCAGTGTATTCTTTGACTCGAAAATTTTTAAGCGAAGAACCTGAATGACGCCAGACATGAGCTTGCTTTATTATTATGAGAATCCGCATCCTAAATAATGAATGCTTTTTACCGAATTTCACGAATATAGCTAAACGATAAAACGTAATGGCTGTTTATAGTTGCTGGAAGGTAGAAATTTAATCATGAAATTGGCTGAAAACATTAGCTATTTGTTTGGATTCCCAGGGTATGCATGCAATCTCGGCTGTGATGTTGTAGTAGGTCTAAATAATGGACAGGGTAAATAAAACCGTTTCAGTTTGAGTTCGCGAATTGCCTACAGAAAATTATCCAAGGAGTAAACGATGGCAATATAATGAATTGAGTACGAAAGAAGGTTTGATTGCGAAAAAAAAAAACAAACGGGGAAATAACTCCATTAACTTTTATTACAAACTGCGTATTGGAAAGAAGTGTATAATCTAATCGGAGAGGATTCGACAACTACAAGAGAAGGTAGATACGTTATGCATTTTTTATGTTGTTCAAATATGGCTTTCTAGCTCTGTTGTTTGGGTACTCATTCAAAAACTTCAGTTATAATTACGATAACATCAAGGCGGTTAGTATGTCAAATGTATCCTTAACTTCGGTACACGTATCAGTTATAAATTGTTTCATTCAGAACATTAATACTGATATCTCATTTCAATCCATCAGTATTCATTTCTTGAAATGTTTTTCTGGTAATTTTAACCTTCCACAGTCTACAAATGTTAATTTAAGGACATCTATAAAGGTTGAGAAGGCCAAATGAATCAATCAATTTGCCACGATAAGTTACTTCGTTTGATGCATTTGCCCTTTCATACTCTTGCATAGATTTATTTCCTTGAATCAATTTTTTTTTCATTTGTAGACTGTGGAAGGTGAAATATCCAATAACTTGTCAAAAAACAAATATCAACAAAACTAAACTTTCAATCAAAATCAGTAGGTATTTAAATTTTGACACAATCCATTATTGTTATTCACTCAGTATTCGTCAAGTCTCTCGAAGACTTCTGAGGGTTGCTCGTACGGGGGCAGCCGGTTGATGGAAATTATAATTTTAACAATATAAAAAATAAAGCGAAATGGAGCTACGCTTACATAAACATTAAACCTCCTCAATATTGACATCAATAAAACTCAAATCTATCAGATTCCGGACAACTCAATCTCAAAAGTATAATCTAGTATATAACTACAATGACCGCGGAAAAGTATGTACCATATGAGAAAAAGGTTAATTATTAGAGTATTGGAATATGTCACATGACACATCACACATGTCACGTGATCACTGGTATAGCGGCAAATTGATAAAAAAAAATCTATGAAAAGGCAAAAAGTTGGGTAAAATAGAATTCAATTTTATACACATATGCAAAGTTTGAAAAGATAATGTGAGAAAATTGCAGAAAGCAATTTTTTTAAATAGTTTTCTAGCTGTATAAAAATACCAAATTATGTTCTTTTGAATAGCTTTACCGTCCTGAAACATTTGTATTTCAATGATCTTAACAAAACTTCCTCATTTTCTTCACACCAGAGCGCACTGAATTAAAAAAATTAGATTTTGTTACATGGCTGTTACATTGGTTCGTTATATCCACGAGTATTGCGATGATAGGAAGATCCAAAAATATCATGTTTTTCCGATTATAATCAATTTTTGATGACGCGAACGTTTCACTTCGCACATAAAATGCTGCGTTAAATTAAAGAGGCTTATAGTTTTCAACATTGCATGCGAAGTGAAACGCTCTAGCACCATTATAATCGAAAATTGATTATAATATGAAAAACACCATGTATCTGGAGTGTCATGTCATCACGATGGTCGTGGAATTCTGATATAACTGTTAGATACAAACCAATGAAACAGCCAGGGTTTTGACAAAATCCATTTATTTTTTATTTAGTGCTCACTGGTGTGGAGAAAATGGGAAAGTTTTTCATTATCATTGGAATACAAATATTTCAGTAAGGTCATAAGATTCATAAGATAATAGTTTGTGATATTTTTATACAGACAGGAAAATATTTAAAAAAATAGCTATTTTCAATTTTCTCTCATTATCTTTTCAAATTTTGTATATGTCTATAAAATTGAATTCTAAGCAATTTTTTCAAATAACTTTGTTCGATATCTTACCATTTTACCCCACTTTTTGGCTTTTCATAGAAATTTGTTTCAATTTGCCGCCATACCAGCGATCACGTGACATGTGTCAAAATCGATTTTTGGGTTATCGGAGATGCACAAACTTTTTCCAAGAATCTTTTTTCCAATAGTCTAATAATAAACTTTTTTTCCATATGGTACATACTTTTTGGCGGTCACTGTATATAACTAGTATAACATAAATTTGTCAGTGAATATAAAATATATCCAGGCATGGGTATTTTATATGTAATAATTTTCCATAACTGTTATTAAAGTTCATTTGTTTGTGTAGTTTGTGTGTCTAAAGAGTGTATTCATTTATCAAAATACTACTTCATTCATTTACGGAAAATCGGGAGTGTAAAAAAAAGTTGAGCCAATTTTATGGTTATAAGTAGGAAACAAAAATTTGTATGCATACTGACAAATAGGTTGAAATGACAACCAATCCTGTCCAAGTGACAGTTCTTGTTTTCTCGAGACCCTAATACTGCAAATGCAAATATTGTAGAAAACAATGGAGTACAGATTTGCAAATATCGCTGCAAGTGTGAAAATACCTGCTCATGCGCGAGCAATCACGTGATGTTGAGTGCTTTATCACTGTATAGTCCGTCGAACGTCTACTGCGCATCATGGGCGTGCATATTGCCATACTTGCCGCTATATATATAGGTTTTCCAAATTGTTAAGTGCTATTTTTATTTTTAGAAATAAGTATATCTATCCCACTCCTGAATATAATTACCACTTTACTCATTCGATATAAAAATAACTTTCATATACTAGATCCGAATCGATAAAATATTCATAGTTGACATAGGTACCCCCTGATATCTGAATGATATGGCATAAAACAGATGAACAGCATTCATCAGCGAATTGCCATTAATATTTAAACCGTGCATCACTGGAGTGGTTTGCAGCTATTTGGTCACTTTTAAAATTTCATTTCATCACTGGCAAATCAATTTGTTTTGAATGAATTTGATTTGCTAATGTATCCGTTAAATTTGAAGCCACAATAATAACATACCTACATTCGGTTGAGTCTCGAATCGAAATAACAAAATATTTATCGACGTTTGAACTCGGAAAATGATATTAGTAATATTAAAGTATTCATCGTATCATTGAATATTAGGCTTTCTTTGAGTTGAATTTGTTGAATTATTAACATCATAAAATCATAACAACACATTATTTACAATATAATACGTTATGAGTTTTGTTCGAAAATATGAATATGATCTTCAAAAAACCTGTTGTGGAATCATCTGCGGCTGAAAGACAAACTTTAGTCGCTATTTTATTATATACAAATAAATCGCATTTTTCAATTTTAATGGAGAATGTTCCCCTTTTCAACATAATACGTTAGTTACTTTATAATAGCCAAGATACCAAATGACACGCTAAAATGACATAACCAAAGTTTATTTTATTTTCTCATCATCGTTGTCAATAATACGATAAAGCTTTGAATGTAACTTGATTATTATGCAATTTAAATAAATCTCGGAAGTTGCATGTTATATTAATAGCTATTTACTGAACCTCATCAACAGTTTCCATATTCATTTGTAAGGCATTATTATTCATACCATGTATATGACTCTATGCTGAATATCAGTTGGGAAAAAAATCTCATCATAGAATAATACAGGGTCACCCAGGATTAAACTGCCAAACGATCAGTACCGGTTTTTTAGATGAAAATAAGATTTTTTTCTTTATACAAGCATGTGAAAAATTGATTCGTTTTCAAGAAACAGTGTCAAAAGTTAAAAAAAAAAAAATTTTTTTAAGTCTGGGTGCATTAAAATGATCCTTTTATTACCGAAAATGAGCACGCCAAGTTTTATCAAAATCAACCAAAAGGTTTTTGAATAATGAATAAACAACAATTTTTTTCTGAAAACTTTGACACTCTGTATCTCGAAAACGAAGCAAGTTGGGACACATGCTAATAGAAAGAAAAAAATCTCATTTTCATCAAAAAAATCGTTACTGAACGTTTGGTAGTTTAAGCCTGGGTCACCCTGTATAATAAAATCGTCCCAGTTCACTACGGTGCCTTGGGTCGCCCGGTCTTCCCTCAATTCGAACTTTTACGGAGAATCTGGGTTTCTTTTTACTCAGTCATCTGATTGTGGATGTTAATCTTTGAACAGAAATTCAAGAACAACTGAATTATTCCTGACGAAAACTTATCGGAACGATGTATACATAATAATTATTTAACACATAAAACTGAATAAAACAATTCACGAGACTCGTAAACTGAATGCAACGTGAAGTAACACACTAAAGCCGAAATAATGAGTAAATTATAATTTACCGAGCACTTCACCATCACTTTCGCCATTATTTAAAAAATAACAGCTTCGCGAATTCACGGGAGCGTCCTCGAGTCTGATGATGGCCTCTTGACAAATGGCACTTCATTAAGCTAACCCTTCATGGATGAAAAACTGCTCTATGAATAGGTGGGTTCTCGACGGTGTTGTCGACATTAGGTGGAATTTGGAGCGATTTAACTACACATGACAATTTTTTTCGTGACGTGCATTTTTTTCATGCAGGTCGTTTATGTGAATTTAGAAAAGGAACTATTGCTATTTTACAAAGAAACACGGAACACGAAAAAAATGTCTGTTTTGTTGAGAATTTCAGGCGGTTCTTTAATCATTAGTAAAAATAGTTAATTATGATACAAGTTCATAAAGTAGGACTTTTTCATGTGAGCAACATGCGAGTGAAAAATAACTATTTATGATACATTATCGTAAAGTAGGACCTTTTCTATGAGCGTGAAGTTTGTTGAATGAGGCGCAGCCAAGATCAACAAGCACGCGAGTACATAAGAGCCCTTTACGAAATTGTATCATACAAAGTTTTCCTCGACAAGTATTATATTGCCAAATTGTAGCAAATGTGCCATTAATTTGTATATTTTATGTTATGAAATGTCAAATGATGACTTCCGGATTATATTTGACTTTGAAAATACTATATTTTTCAAAAAAATAAAGCATAAATGTATGAACAGTGAGTAGAACACAGTTGATGATTTTACGCAATAGTGCGAAAGAGTAGTATCACTTTACGCACTGTCGTAGAAAAAAAGCTCTTTACGAAAGTGTATCATACAAAGTTTTTTCTACAACAGTTATAATATTACCGAATTGTAGAAATTGTATAGTTAAATTGAGTGTTTATGAATTGTCGTATTATCAATGATAACTTTCGAGTAAAATTTTAAGGAAAATTATGTATTTTTAGTTGCTGTTTTACACATAGTTTGTCGTTAGAAAAATATATTTCGAAAAAGAAAAATCTTGATTTTATTTTATTTTTCCACACTACTGCGAAGTCATTCTCTATTTTTTTGCAGTTTCGAGCAAGTTACTATGTGTTCTGAATTAGCTTATCAGTTAGCTTATCTTTTCGAATTAGCCTATATACTTCATCAAACAATATTGTCAAACAATGATGTCTTTTTGAAGTGAATACGAATTTTTTTTATTGATTTTTTTAGCAGTTACTGCTTACTACAGAAGTAGCAAAGATCGAACGTAAATTTGAATTAATTGCCTGCCAGATCTAGATACAAGCGAAAGAACAAGTACTCGCAGAACAGATGTAAAAAGTATAAAAGAACAAACTTTTTTGTCTTATTTTTCGAAACCTTTTACAAGATATCTATTAAGCCAAATACCGTGGTCTAAATTTTTTGCCAGTGGCAATGAAATGTAGAATGATATGTTCCTACTATATCGAATGAACAAACTTCGTACCTCAAGAAACAACACCGAAGAGTTTTTAACCAAGGAAAAACAGCAAAATTTCAGAATGAGGCACCAAGTGAGGAAGATTTGATAAAAATCGTTGAGATTATAAATATTCTCTCTTTATTTTCATTTGTTTTCTGTTTATTTTTGTGCAAGTTGGTGAATAACTAAGGCACTCACTGCTTCATTCACGCAAGTATAACATTCCACCATCTTCTAGCTAGTCTAGAGGAACTTAATCTAAAGAGACTTATTTTGCTCATGCTCAATTTAAAACATCTTTTGCATACACTACAAATGTATTGAATAGGTAGAAACGATATAATCGAGTTCATGCCAACAATGAATAAATTTCAGATGAGGCCGTTGTTTGGGACTTGAGTTATATTGTTATATAAGTAAGAAGAGGAGCCGAATTTCGTTACCTGTTGTAGAGAATATGACGGTTTTTATGGTCGGCGTTGTTTTACGTCGGTTCTTCTTGCTTTTTATTACCCGAGATCCTTTTTGCGCTCTCCCTACCTTAATATCATCAAGTAGAGCTTTTCAAATTGCTCCGCAAACACATTCGACAGAGGAATGACGGACAAATTTCTCAGATATGACCTATGGAGTAATTGAAATATAAAACTTACGGTATTTTGACGTGCTCTCGAGGCGACTCTCTGGCTTACCTGCAAATAAAAGATATGTCGTTAATAAAAGTCCTGCGATAAATGCGTTTTATGGAGTATTAATAATAAAAGAGGGTGAGGTTACGGAGGTTCTCGAGATTACAATGAGGGCGATTCGAAGTTTTGTAGACGTTATACGACAAGATCATAAAATTTCTGCCTTTACCGTTGGACTTCTTTCATAACGAATCTACAATCTTTCATGGGAACGACGGTTCCAACATAAGATTGAATTCCGAATTTATTTATGTTCTAGTATACACGTCTCTGGCAGTCATTAAAACACGCTGAAAACCTATCAGAGCGAAAGAAGCCGGTATATATCAAATTGAGGTAACAAATGATGATAGAACTTAGAGAAAGATTTTAGTTCATAATTCATTAAAAAAGTCAGCTATCTGAATGAAAATGCAAATTTTCACTTTCAGATTTTTTCTTTCCTTTTCAATTAGAGTCTTTTCACAATATCTATCAGATGTAGTTCAATGTCCAGCGTGGCTTGTGCCGGGGAAGTAGTTGTTTTCTGTTAGATATTACAAATAAGTCACATTTTTCATTTTTCAATTTTCATGGAGAATGTTCCCCTTTTCAACATGAATACCTCCCAAGAGGTTATCTTGAACGATGGAAAATAGCGACTAAAGTTTGTCTTTCAGTCGCAGATGATTCCACAAAAGATTTTATGAATTTCCTATTCATATTTTCGAACTAAAATCAAAATGCTCATGACAGGTCTATGTCAAAAAATAATTTTCAAAGTGTCACCGCAGAAGAAATGTTTCTCTCATATCCATCCCTGATGTGTATGCTTCTGAAGAGCCTGTTTTATTTCAATCCTATATCAATCCTCCTGAAGAGCTTGGCAAAGCGAAATAGATTTTTGTCGACCAAAATGTATTGGGGATTAAATGCGAGAGAAGCGAACCTTGCTTCAATGAAATGAACGATTTCTGTGAGTGATATTTTTTTAATAACATTCTCCTTATCTAATTTATTTAATGATTTGTTCAAGGAAAACTAGAAAGAATTAAAAAAGTCAGCTATCTGAATGAAAATGCAAATTTTCACTTTCAGATTTTTTCTTTCCTTTTCAGTTAGAGTCTTTTCACAATATCTATCAGATGTAGTTCAATGTCCAGCGTGGCTTGTGCCGGTTAAGTAGTTGTTTTCTGTTAGATATTACAAATAAGTCACATTTTTCATTTTTCAATTTTCATGGAGAATGTTCCCCTTTTCAATTAGAGAAAGATATTGCGATAAGATATTCGCTGCAACTTCTTCTATAGTTGGGTTTCGAAACTATCCGATTTCTAGTTTTCTGCATTTTTGTAATTAAATTACTGTCCTGTACACACAAACGAGATGGTCTTACTTGAAATAACTATGACCTTTGGAGCAAGCGTTGGCATTGAAATATAGTGACGATTCTTGTGATTTCCTTCTTTTCTTCCTCCTCTATTCCCATGTCGCTATCTTCATCTATTTCTCTCTCTTTCATTAGCCCTCTGTCTTACCCTCTCCCATCCATCTCAACCTCTGTCTCTCTCCCTCTCTTTCTCTCTCCCCACCCCTCTCTTCTCCGCCACTTTCTCTCTTTCCCTCATGGAGATATCCGAAATTAATTATTTTGGTTTCCATGCAATCACGAAAACCCTAATTTTCAAATTATAATGAAAATACACACACTCATTGAGTAATCCTTGAAAGGAAATGCTAAAGCAAATATCAGGTTGGAATCATGGCTCGTCATCACTTACTCTAGAGAGTAGATCAGAATTAATCGTAGGTTGTTCGCTGTACGTGCATGAAAACATCAAAGCTTTCAAACATATACAAAAACAAAGAAAATATCACAAAACAAAGGATTTCGCATAACGGCAATCTTCCCGGGACAAAAGCAATGCGTTGTCAACCTGCTCTTACTCTATTTGAAATCATCACTCTTCGACGTGCACTTGAGTAAAGATTACAAAATTGTTCGGCAAAACGTAGTTGTTAGTCACCCCCAAAACGATTTGTCACCAGTCTGCCGTAAGCCTTTATTGTCGTTTAAATGGTATAAAATTGGATAAATCGACTTGAACTTCTAACAATATGCACAACTTCAGTTACTATATTGAAGGGAATGATAGTGAAACCCCTTCATAATCAAAACTTCGAAGTTTGTTGGGGTAAATTTCGAATATTATAATTCAATCTACACTTTGCGACAGAAATTGAAATAAATAGCGGATTTTGGCTTATTTTGAAATGGGAACGTCAGGATTGAAATTAAAATGTTTTCTTTCGGAAGTTTAATTGGAGGTATTTCATCAAATCTAGAGAAACGCGACAAGAAGTTTCAAGTGCTCCATCCATATTTATAGAACGAGTGGCTTTTCACATTCAAGCAATTTTACTTCAATGGTATTATGAAACACGTTCTGGATTTGAAATTCTCAAAAACAAAGTGATACTATAATAATATCAGAGATGTTTTACTTTTTCCTGTTGAACAGGCGTACTTATGATATAGCATAATTTATTTTATAATGATTTGCATTTCACATAGATTGTACCTATCTGAAATTACCAATTCACTTGAAAGGGTCCAAACTATTTAATAATAAGGCAAAGGAAGCTCTGTTAAACCTCTCTATACCCACATCGTTTTTGATAATCAGGGTCCAATAAAAGTAGTTCAGAATACAATGGAGGGAAACTGTCAGGATACAAGGGAATAATGAGGAGGAGAAATGTTGACGAGCTACTTCATTTCTAGGACCTGAATTATTCATAATACTTAAGAGATTAATGCTCCAATACTACAAATACTACAAAAGTACACCCAGACACACACACGGGAAATGTTTCATCGCATAACCGCATACGAAAAACAAACTCAACACCAGCTGAGGATCCACCCCAGAGTTTCTCACCAGGCATGCTAATCTGACGGTACTCCTGTACAAAAAATGGATTTTTTTATGCAACTCACACTGCAGTCTATATTCGAGATAATTTCACTATTTGGATAACCAGTTGGAATAGTTGCTCCTAATTGTATATTACTTTTGATAATATGGAAAGAAAAAACCCCTGAATATCAATTTTATTCTAAAGGACCCCGCACCAAATACATAGGAAAATGGCTCTCATCCAAACTTGATAATTTTTTGGGATATGTACAAGTCACTAGAAAGAAGTTACACGTGCAAGTTTAAATTAGTTTCTATGTCCAGTTTCGGAGATATGAATTTTTGAAAATCATAAAAATGGATTTCTTCCCAAAACATCAGGACTTATCCAAAAGTATTACTTTCTAGATGATTACTTACAAAATGATAGCATTGCTGGTTTAAAGAAAGTCAAATATTATGTCAGTCAATCGGTCGGTAAGAGAGAAGAAGCCACCTATTATACAGGGTCAAAATAAGAGACAATTTGGCATATTTTGCCAATTATTATCATTGATCCCATTGGTGAGAGAGGCTGGGCATTTTTCTTTGAAAATTTTCTATTGGGAGACTTCTCTTGTGACCAGAATATTTTTTCTCTGAAAGTTTTTACATTTTATACAACAAACTAATTTTTTTTTAATGTTGGTTTTTATACTTCATGCTTTAAAAATTAGTCAGTTGAAACAGCTTTTTTGAGTAAATAAACCCTCTTTGAGGCCAGAACTACTTGAGGAAGACTTATAAAGATTGTTTAATATGATTAGCTATGAAAACTTATGATCACATTTTATAGAAGGGGGTGTTTACAAATATTAGTTGGAAGAGGTTTTGCATTCAATATATATGTTTGTCGCTATTTTTGACCCACCCTGTACAATAAATGCCTTCTTCTCTATTAACGACCGACTGATTGATGTGATATTTAACTTTCAAACCAGCAATGCTATTATTTTGTAACTAATGCTCTAGAAAGTGATACTTTTTTGGATAAGTGAATCTTACGATGTTTTAGTAAAAAAACCATTTTTATGATTTTTAAAAATTCGTCCGAAACTGGACATAGAAACTAATTGAAACTTGCACGTGTACTTTTAGTGACTTATCTCAAAAAACTATTTAATTTGACTGAGAGCCATTTTCCCATATATTTCGTGCGGGGTCCTTTCGTGAAGGACAAATTTCTGAAAGCAAAATTGAACGAATAAAACTTTCCTTTCGAGACTATATAATTTTACTGATAGAAAAAATCTGAAAATTCCCAAATGAATTTCTTCAGCAAAAAAGCGTATATTTTAACGAAACAATGCGTTTTTTTTTTCAGTCAAAACTGGATGAATCGGACTAAATCGTCCATGGTATATCCATATTGAAATTTCAATAATGCATTTGTTGACAATAAACCGCGTGGGTTCGGATTTTATCTGGAAAATACTTCAACTGAAATAATGAAAAATGCAGAATCTCTAGTTCGCCAGCACACATTTCGACATTTTTCAATATTCAACCGAAATTTCCAACAAATTATTGGTTTGAAATGCGACTCTCTGATTTTCATAGGATCAAATTGTTTCACAGTGAATTGAAACTGACAATATATGCTGGCAATATAGCGATAAAGTCCATCGTAAGTTATTTTGAAGTACGAGAAATGAGACAATGTTGAAAAAGTTTCATCAATGTATATGTATAACAAACATAACTCTCCGGGTGTGGAATATTCGAATTCAGTAGTTTTGAATGACATTATTTAGTCTTCAATACTGTCCATGGGGTGGATTGAAATTAACGTTTACTACTTAAACATATCGAATGTCTATATTATTTTGTTTGGGTGGGTAAATGGGGCAGTTCTAGTTTTTAGAATTATACAAAATTCAACACTTCAACAGTCTTTACTTTGGTAAGAATCAACTTGATAACTGCCCTGTGACGAGGAGTAACTTCCTCTGATGGATTTAAAACTTTAAGGAAGCAGACGAGATGCAAGTTCGATGTTGTAGTTCTGAGACATTACTACTTATGTATCATCCTCCATCTCATATAAGGATGATTTGAAAAATTTTTGGAGAGAGTCTTGCAGGAAGAGACACTGTGGGGATAGAAAGTGTTTTCCTGAATTTTTCTGACCACAAATAATACTCTCGGAGAGTTCCCAAGAAATGTTGATCTCTCTGGAAAAAGAACCGAGGAGTTTAAGAAGACGACAGAGGAAACCGGAGAGGAACATCCGTGTCGATGACTTTGCAGGATTCGCCATAGGTATTAGCCAGCCAGGTGAGCGAGGCACCTGAAGACTGTCTGAACGATGAGCTCGAGATTTGTGGAAGCACTTCGTCCAGAACCAGACTGGATAGTTGCTAGCCTTGGAAGAGCTTATAAATATACCTATACGGAAATATTCACAAGGGAAAAAATATATAGTTGGACGAAAATATGGCAACAATGACTTCAAAATTCAGTACTGTGGATTACTCTAATAACCTTTTATTGTTAGCGAAATATAAACAAATCTTCAAAAGGTGGGCAAGTCATTTTCAAAAACTTAGTTGCCTGTTTTGTGATAACAAAGATGAAATAATTTTGGTATGACTATTTCATTTTACTTTGAAGCTTGGGGTTGGTATTCTTAATATATTTCCGTTTTCATTATGTAATTTGAAATTTGTAGAATATACCATTTTAGGGTGTCATCATTTTTCAATTCCAGGTATATATACTCGATATGATATGAATATGTTTCTCGATACATACTATACTCCAAAATACCGAAATTCATCTCAGAATTGTGTCAACCAAAAATGCAGATGAATGAGACAATTAAGTATATCTTTAAATTCAGGAAAAAGTCTAGAATTCGTTAAAAAATGCTCATGTACAATAGCTGTTTATGATACAAGTTCGTAAAGTAGGAGTTTTTAGTATGAGCATGAAGTACAAAACAAGCGAGTACAAAAAAGCCCTTTGCGAAAGTGTATCATACTAGGATTTTTCTTCAACAGTTATTATATCATCACCATCGCCACTATCACGTGACATATATTAAAAATGTATCCATTCTTTTTCAAACAGTACTTATGTATCGAAAATGGATGTTTGGAACCTTTGGTGTGAATACAATTCAAGAAATAGAAGTTACCCAAAACACCAAAACTACGTCACTTTCACTCGACGCGCGTTTCGCTAATAAAGCTATATGCTTACTAAGCGTATAGTAAGCGTATAGCTCTTGAGAATGAGACTAAGCGTATAGTAAGCGTATAGCTCTTGAGAATGCTAAGTTTGTTAGCGAAACGCGCGTCGAGTGAAAGTGACGTTTTGGTGTTTTGGGTAGCTTCTATTTCTTGAATAGTACTTATGTATCTTCTAATTATTAATTTGCCATTCAAAAAAGTTTGTTTGTATTATTTTGAGTTCGACAGTTGCTATGACTATACGTTGTTGACGCGATCATGACCTACTTGCAGAATCATTAAATAATATTTCGCTTACTTTAAGGTATGAATTTTAATGTATTGAAACTGTGCGTTTTGTTTACGAAAACTGTGCGATTTGTTTGCCGTGCGTATTGAACTATTTACTGAGGCTGTGTGTCGTGTGCTTTTACAGTGGCCGTAGGTAAATGTATGAACAGTGTGTGAACATTTACTTTAGGCACCGTTGATAATTTTACGCACAGGTCATTTTTGTTACGCACTTGCGCGGAAATATATCACTCAACGCACTACCAACAGTATGCGTAAACACTTATTTTAATTTTAAATTCTGAGAATTTTCAGCTATAAACTGAAGTACCCATGCACTTCGGAACTGAAGATTTTCTCAGTGAAACTCAGTTTTCCTCAGAAAAACAAACAGAAAGGAGATAAAATCGATCCGGTTTAATGAAGTGTTATCCCTCAATATTAATACCGTCAATTTGAAGTGCGAAACTGCACACCCCACGGAGTATTGTGCAAACTTTGAGAACGAAGAGAGCAAGAACACTCCGCGTTATACGGTATCATCCCAGTGAATGTATAAGTGGCTTTTCGGCATCGCGATCGTTCTTCTCGAGATATGTATATATACTACGCTCTCGCAAAATTGAGCGACTAATCTCTGCGAGAGAATCTGTAATCAGCGGAACAGAATAAGCTTTGACGATACTTTGGTGAATCCCTCGACTCGTGCTTTTGGCTTCTTTCACGCTCTTATCGACACGAAAACACGGATGTTGGAAGGATGACTGCTCTGTCGCCATATGCTACTAGAGAATGTGTTTCCGTGCCTGTACGACGACTATACTTGTAGAGGGACCTGCACCATGGAACTGATCATCGACTAAATTGAATTCAGCCC